>JAWNMR010000492.1:0-720000 GCA_035043845.1 Drosophila picticornis
GTCCACGATAGAGACGCATGAACGCCTCAACATTGCCAGCTACCGGCGGCCTCCGGATGTCTAAGCGTGAACGAGCACTGCGTTTTAGTTAAGTTTAGTGAGGAGGAGCGGTTTAAGATTAAGGATGTAAAACGCATTGAAAAAACTCGATGTTCCAATACATAAATCGATTGCGAATCGTTAAAAAAAAAAAAAAACAAATAAAATGTGATCGAAAAACTGTTGCAGTAATTTGATTAACTCTGGAAGTAAATTAATAATTTTGAAAACAAAATAATAATACGGCAACGAATGATGTTGCAATGATCGCAATCGTTATCGATTTTTTTTGTTGCTTTTTGTTGTTTACATCCCTAGTTGGAGTGCAATGGGTACAATTGGAAAATCGAGACTCACAGCTGAACAGCGTGGTGATGGCCAGCATGAGGAACATGCCCAGGGCGAGACCCGCTCGGAAAACTATTTGTGGCGGCGTCGGTTCGCCCAGCGGAGGTACACGCAGCTTGTTCATGGCCCGGGCCCGATCGCCCCCCGCCAAATGGCTGGTGTAGAGTTCCTCCACCTCGATGATCATGAGCTCGAGGGCGCGTGGATTCGTAAAGGCGGCATAAGTCACATTCCGCTCCATCCAAACGGCTCCGCGCGTTGAATGCAGATACTTGTCATACTTCTTGCAGATCTTGCGGAAGCCGGTCTCATTCAAGGACTGAAAGTTCTGCAGCAGCACCAGCGTCAAATAGAATTCGCTGTAGGCGTGACGCAATTGGCGCTGGGTCATCAGCTTGCCATTGCCGGTTCGACTGGCATTGCCAGACTGCATCGAGAAGGCGCTGGCGGTATGGCCCGGCGCCTTCACGGTGGCCATCAGCTGAAGCTTCAGTGTGCCGTGTTTGCGTCGTGCCTCCGCCAACTTCTCCAGGAAGAAGTTGTTGACCCGCGTCAGCTCGTGCTGGCACTCCGTGAAGAACTGCTCTTCGAAGGCTGCATAGTAAGCGTTCAGTTCCGTTTGCGTTGCCACATTCGCCGACGGGGCACCGTCCACACCTTGCCGGATCAACGTTTTCAAGTCCTTGGAAAGGCATTGTTGTTGTTATTTGTCGACTGACAAATGGACGTAAAACTGTTGCTGCTAGCTCACCGTATATCGCAGGTACTGCTGTCGCCATTCAATGGTCAGATGCGTCTCAAAAGTCTTACCAAATTTCATCTTAGGCGACGGCCCCACAAGCAGCGCATGCGGCGCTGTCGTCAGACTGAGACTGAGGCTGAGATTGGCGTTGACTTTCAGTCTTGTCAATTTCAAAAAATTCTGACATGTTTCTCACACGAGTGCCAATGACAGTCTCAAGCTTGAATACACAATCTAACACAACGACAAAAGCACACCCAAAAGATATCCTGCTCCAGGTTTATTGTATATCGTAAACCAAAAGTAGTTATCCTGATGAATTTATATATATATATATATTACTGAATGAGGAAAACTCAGTAGCTGGCTTGTTATCACTCGTGTGTAGCCATATTTTCTGAGCTGTGACTCAGTCTGATCAGGCTGCTCAGCTGGATGACCCTTCTCGGAGCTCTTCGTTTCTCATTGCGGTTCGCACGCCCGCAAATTACTTTACCAGAACGAACCCAGGCAAATGCTATTGCTTTTCTTCTCTTTTTTTTTTTGGCAACTTACTTCCTGTCTGGTAGCCAAGTGAGTCATTTTCTACATCTACTTCCTCCTTTTCCCACTCGTCTTCTTCTTCAACGTGTTCTTCTTTTTCTTGTTGCTTTAGCTTGTCGCTGCGGCTCGTTGAGTGAGCCAAATTATCGCAGGCATCAGCCAACAAACAAGTAACAGAACAACAGAAGAATAAGAGCATTTATTGTGACAGCAACTTTTGGACCGCATGCAGTTGGCATGCATGCTACATACAAGCCCCTTGCACTGGAAGAGGCAGGGGACGGGCCACTAACCACTTTTATATGCCCAACGACAACACCAACAGCAACAGTAAATTAAATTGGCCACAGTCGACAGCGTGACAATCGCCAAAAAAGATTGAATTAAGAAAATCTAAAATAATTATTTCCTGCATTTCTTTTTTTCTAAGGTAATAAAAAAGAACAATTATACAAGCCCTTTCAATGATCGATCGACAGAAAATAAATATATTTTATATTAAATCACGCGATCGAATATGTCTCCGCTTACACTTGCAAAAAAAAAAAAACAAATTAAAATACCTTCTGCAAGGGAATACAAAAAAAAAGGGATTTTAATCAAATAATTTGAGAGAACCTGGGCTCGTCCGGGAGTTGAACCCGGGACCTCTCGCACCCGAAGCGAGAATCATACCACTAGACCAACGAGCCATGCCGAACGACGTCCATAAACCTAACAATAAGTACTACATGTATGTATGTATATATGTATGTTTGTATGTATGTTCATATGTTATATGCCTTACCATTTGCAACAATACGACACGACAGAGAGTGTGTGTGTGTGTGAGAGAGAGGGGAAAGTGGGGAAGGGGAAGCGAAGTGACGAAACGGAATTCCAGGCACTGCTGACTTGAGTGGCTGCCACTTGTATGGCTGCCGATGATGATCACCCGCCTACGACAAAGTGCCGCTAGAAAACGGCATCAAAGCAAGCCACAACAACAACAAGAGCAACGACAGAACAATATTAATGAAAAGGTTCTCAAGAATCTTGTGCTTCTCCTGTTGTTGTTGTTGTTTCTGCTGTTAATGTCATTGGCTTGCGATCGCATTACACCAGAGATGCGAATCCCGAGAAAATGAAGAACAACAAGAGTACAATAGAAGATTAATAATTCGCTTTAGTATTTATTGGCAAAGATTAACAACACTCATTGGGACGTGTTGACGAGTTGTCGCTCCTGCTAATGAGATCGGCTTGCGATCGCATTACATCAGCAAATCCAGAAAAAGAGAAAGGGATCAGCAGACAGGGCGAGGACAGCTGCCAAAAATGACAAGTTGATAGCAGAAAAGGAAGATCGCGTGCCCATTTTTAATATTCACTTTACCATTTACCATTTACCAATTGCGAACGAAGCACAAAAAAACTCTCATTGAAAACTTTTGACTTGTTTTTTGTTGTTGCTGCTGGTGCTGCTGCTGCTCTTAATGTCTTTGGCTTCCGCACGGTGAGCGACAGAGAGCAGCGTAGATCGAGGACAGCTGACAGATACATCAGCAGTACGACAGAAGAAGACGAAGAAGATCGCCAGCTCATCATTAAAATACAATTTAGTGTTTATTATTGCGATTGGCAACTTTTGACTTGATGTTGTTGCTGTTGTTGTTATTAGTTTTGCTGCTGGCGCGTGCCAAGCACAGAATATTTTCGATTTGAGCTTGCGACCGTAATAAATAATCGACTTTGTCATTATTTATTAAGCTTTTTATATTTATTTTTAGGGTTTTTTTTTTGGCAACGAGCCACGAGACGATTAATGCTTGTCAGTTTTTTTTATAGTGACGGCTGTGAAAATTAATTAATAAAGCAGCCGCAACATTTTTATGACCTGTAGCTCGAGGGTGCACATACCTACGGTATTTATGTATGTATGTGAAAGGGTTTTTGGAGAGCTCATTGGAACTGAAAGAACAGTATCAAATGAGTTGATCATATTTCTCATTCTGCTGCCCAACAAATGCGACTTATAAATAATAGATCCACAAAAGCTACGAAGCCCGAGGCAGGCTTTTATTTTTTAATTTATTTTTTTTTTTTTTGTACTTTTGTGTAGAATCAATTTGCCAGTTAGATTTCATTCAAAGTGTTTAATCATACTTAGATTCGGGTCAAAAAGAAGCCGCCCTTTGCCGCTCATAAACATATTCATTAGGCAGCAAACATAGAGCAATTAAAGGGGACCACACACCACACACACACACACACACACCTGAGCGAGCGTTACCCGAGGCCCAAAAAGTTTCACAGTCCACCAATCATTTGAAAGGGCCATTTGAAATGACCATCACTAAATGACGCTAAACACTTTCAGTTGTCTTCTTGTTGTTCAGCCAGCTCAATTTGGACAGAGAGAGAGAGAGAGAGAGAGAGAGAGAGAGAGAGAGAGAGAGAAAAAAGAGAGAAAGAGAAGAGAGGAAGAGAGCAACAGGAAACATTTCCCTTTTTATACACGACAGTTAGACAGGAAGAAAACTGTTTTGGTCGATAAGATGACTTATCTTATGCGCCTTGCCAAAGATCGTCGAGGGTCAATTGGCCTAAAAACGGAAGTAGCTGCACAGAAGCAGAAGCACATGGGAAGCGCAACATCCGATTTGCCAATTTTGTGTTGCACCGCAACAGCAGCCGAGGCACAGCCATAGTGAAGGAGCACCACCCATCCACCACACAGCAGCACACAGCAGCACACAGCACCACACACAGCAAAAAGAAGGCAGAGCGGCGACTTCCGTTTCAATCGCAAATTAGCAACTGGACAATGCAAACAATTTTCATAAGAGCTATCGATATTGCCTTGGTTTATTCTTGGTGCGGTGCGGTGCGGTGCGGTGCGGTGTGGTGCGGTGCGTGCGTGCAACTTGTGCAACTTCCGTGCAACTTGTGTTGCAACTTGCGCTGTTGCACTTGCTCCACTTGGCAAATTGGCGCAGTAGCAACTACAAATTACCGCATTCAGTAATTACTAATGTCAGCTCGCTCAGGTCTCGCCAATTGGCATGCGTAATTGGCTAATTGAAATGAACGATTGATTGATTGTTATTGAGCTATGAGGATTGCCACATCCGATGCGTCGATGCAGCCAACAACAACAACAACAGCAAACAAACAATCAAAACGAAACGAAACGTAACAAAACGAAGCTCATTAATCATTGAATTTCCCAAGCTGCATTTAAGGTGCTGTTTTCATTCAAAAGCCCCTTCGATTTTCATTTTATAAGCATCTTAGCATCGGATTGCTTCAACCCGACCAGGGTGGTCTGCTTCAAATCCCCCCCGACCCAATTTCATCTTCCGCTGCTCGTGGGTGGACCACACAAGCAACAATTGAGCTACAATCCACACTCACACACACACACACACACACACACACACACACACACACACACAAGCAAGCACATCAGCTTTTCCCAATAATGGCCAATTTCAGCAAAAACAAAATGCAAAAAGCTGCTGTGCTTGACTACCAGATATCCTACACAAAAACATAACCAAATTTATCATCTTTATTAAAGAATTTATTATCATATTAAATAAAGATTTTTTCTTTACTCAAAACTAAAAACATTAGTTATGAATGCAATCAACTCTGCGAAGACAATCTAAACATCTGCTAATGTTTAAAGAAATGAAATTTTCTGCTTAGAAACAATTTTATATTTGTGTTTGTAATTTGATTTAGATAATAATTTAAACATTTTCGAAAATAAACTTAAAATGCGTCTGATATCTGCGTACCCAAACATATACATTGGCATACCTTTCCAGACAGTTGCAACGGGTAGAGGGTACAACAATATCAAAAAACTGGAGCGACCAGTGAAATTTTCCTCTGGTCGAGCATCGTTAGTAGCGACGCCAATGAAAATTGGCGCACCTGTTGCTTCATTATTGCCACTATATTTATTGCTCTGATTATTATTATTATTATTATTGTTATTATTATCATGGAGGCAGCCAAATGCCGGCTGACCAAATCGTAGAGTGGAATTGGACTGACTGTCGGCAGCAGGAAATGAGTATTCTTGGGTCAGCAATTACAAAAAATAAAAAAATTTACAAAAAATTTAAAAAAAAAACCAAAAGAAAGAATTTCAAATGCCGCCGCTTTCACCTTTCAGCCGCCTGTCTACCAGTCGCATTTAGATATGCGAGCCGCAGTATGGCGAGACAAGAAGAGGCGAGGCACGGCGAGTCAAGTTTTCTTGCCGCTGACCGGGGAAATGCGTGTAAATGGAAATGGAAATGGAAATGCCGTGTAAACAGCGAGCTGCCGCACGAGCTAATTGAAAAATGCTAGCAACTACAACAACAACAACAACAACGCCAACAGGAACAACATGTAGCGCATGTCAAATATCCGATTTGAATTCGGATTTGTTGAGGCTCAAGACTTTCGATTATGCTGCCTCAATTAGCGGACTAAAAATTGGACTAAAGTGAGCCATCAAAGTGCGTCAAGCGAAACACTTAAAGCACTTCAGAGGGGCTCTGAAAGGCAGCTCGACTAGCAGATATCCTGTAGCCAAGTCTTTAAAAAGAAATGCTTATCGCTTATTTAAATTTGGGATCGCAATAGTTATAAACATACATCTCAAACCTGCAGTTTAAACTTAGATGTGAAACAGTCAATACTTCTATGATACAAGATGGTAAACACATTCTCCATTATCAATAAGTAATACTAAAATTCTGGTTTTTATTTCCGTTGGAAATCGATTTGAATCGAAAATCGGGAACCGGGGAGTCCCTCCTATTATAGTCTCTGAGCTCGTTCATGCAATTCGGCTGGTGATACTCATGCAAATTATATGGGTTAGGAAAAGTTTACTTCCGCCTGCTACATAATTTTGAACTTTTTCCCAATGGGTTTCTGAATAAAAAGATATCACCGTTGATTTCTCTTTAGAATCATCGCTTGTGATGCAGCAATTTCCAATTCAAGTTCGCTAATCAACGCTGCACACAATTGTAATTAAACAACTTCCTTATTCCGTTACTGCCTTTATGCTCAGGCAATTGCAGCAGCATGTCTTTCATTAGGCATATAAAGTAATTTTTATTGGGCGCTAAACAAGCGACAAGCCAACAAAATAACAAATCTATAAAAAAGTATTCTAGTCGGCATTCAGCACAGACAACGACAACGAATAATTAAAACATTAATTGAAAATGCGACGAATCTACGCGCAGATCACACCTAACCAAACCCGAACCCAACCCCGACCCCAACCCAAACCCGCCGGCAGCAACAACAGTCACAACAACATTTCCATTTGACTACCGTTTCCACTAATAAAGAAGCACATTTCCCCTAAAGTGAACTTGCCCAACAGCAACAACAGCAAGAAAAACAACCACAATATAAACAAGATAATTACTATTTGAAGATCGCCGAAGAATACACACCCTTGCTGAATGGAGTCCACTCCACTCGAGCTTCATCAAGATAAATTTAAAACTGAGAGACAGAAAAAGTGGGCTCTCGACTTTTGATTCTAATCAAGATTAAATATATATATATATATATATATATATATATATATATATATTCGCCTTCGATGTGTTACACATATATTGACAAATTTAGAATACTCTCGGCAAAGGGTATGCACAGCAACAAGAGACGCAGAAACAAAAGACTTAAGACACGAACTTCAATTCAAACGCAAACTTGTTGCTCTGGTAAAAAGGTAGTCGTAGTGGATATGGGTAAGTGGTGAGGTGGGGGTTAGTTGTTAAAGCTTTTATACCGTTTTACAAGCACCCCCTTGCGCATTAGTACATTGGTTCATTGAACATTGGACAATTGTGGACAACTTTCGAATGGCTTAACACGATGTGGTTGTTGTTATTGTCGCTGCTGCTGTTGTTGGTTGGGTGATACAATTACGGCAGAAAGGTTGCAAGCGCACTGCGCATACGAAATGCGGACAGACAGTCCTCACAATTTGGCCATGAAAACTGAAAACCGAACGTGATTATGATGATGAATGCACGCGGTTGATCATGTTGATCATGACGACGGTGTTACACTAAAAACAAAAGAAACAATACAATTAATTACTGCCAACAACAGCAACGAAATGTGAGTACATAAGTGCAGATGCATGAATTTACATAAATTACTCGCCAGTCTATATATATATGTGTGTGTGTGTATGTGTTTGTTGATTAAACATGCATTTGTTAAATTAAGCATGGCCAAAAGTCAGACGCGACGCGACTCCAACTGCAAACTGCAACCCCAAAGAAGCAACTCTGCTCGAGTTGTCTTCGTCGTGGCCATGAGGACAGGAAGATCAAATTGGGCTCTGCGCAGGAGTCGCCGCCGGCCCCAGACAAGACGAAGAAGTGCACGCCGAGCAGGCAGCTTAAGTGAGACTTGAGTATTAAGTATTCTCAGGCAGCTCCCTCAGCCGTAACCGTGGCACTTCAGTTGCTTGTTTTCATACCCTTTACCTCTCTGGCTAAAATATAACAGGCAACAGTCGGCCGCCTACTCATTTTAGACATACATTTGTCATTGTAATATTTTTGATTTTAATGTAATGGTTTACGACCAATTTTATCATAATTCTCGTAAGTTATATTTATAGTGCAACAGGGACAGGAGTTCGGTTCGGTTTGATTAGCCCCGAAAATATTCGCTACTCGGGTTAACGGTTTGAACCAGGTAATCAAACCGAACCGAACTCCTGTTCCTGTTGCACTATTGGTTCTGAGTCCGTGTCAAATGTCGAATTTCAATGCCGGTTTTGGTACTGAATTTCAATTGGTTTACTTCGGTTAGCGGTTCCGGTTTTGGTTTGATTAAATGTTGCATTGCCAAGTATCAATTACTGTGCCTCTGATTTCTGAATCATTTTGATATCAAAGCGGCAGCTCGTTTTAAAGAGTACTTAAGATCAGACAACTGGGTATCTGATCTTGATCTCGCTCAGTATTTGTGTCAGCCATTTCGGTTCGATTTGGCAACTGGTCACCTGCCACTGTTACAGTGCCGTTGGCCACAATTCGCTGATTGCCATTTAAGCTGCAGCTGGTTTTTGGCTTGGGGTATGCACGCGCTTGCACCTGCTCGCCGCGTGCAGCATGCAGCATGCAGCAACATGCCAAACAAATACCAAATGCGATCAAATTCAATGATTGAAGTGGTCGAAATTTGCTCTGTCCCAGAAGAGTGATATCAAATTCACTTCGTTGTTGTTGTTGTTGCTGCTGCTGCTGTCGCTGGCAGTCGAGCGGAAAGCTAAAACTAAATGATCTGCAACAAGTGGCCAGAATGACTGCCTGTCTGACAGTCTGGTCTAGCCGTTTGTTTGGCTTTTCGTGTGAACTAATCTAAGCCAGGTCTCAGATACAATAATAGAGGCACTCTGGCACCGGCAGAGTCAGAGCTGTGAAATGATGTGCGATGTCTATGAGCATAATACACTCCCCTCAACTCCACTCCACACCACACTACTCATTTTTCTCATTTTTTTTTCCCATTTTCATTTATTGCTGTATTTGTTTTTTTTTTGTTTTTTGAGCCATTTCTTCCTCATGTATCATGCAGCGAGCAACGTCTTGGACTGATTGTTGACCGTCTTCAACTGAAATTGAAGCCAAAGAAAATGATGGCGTTTTGTTGGTCTTGTTGTTGTTGTTGTTGTTGTTGCTGTTGTTGTTGCTGTTGTTGTTGCTACTTTATTACACCACAAGACCAAGAAGTTTTCGTAGTGCGAGGCTTGGTTGTTTCTTTATTTTATTTTTTGTTTGTTGTATTTAGCTTTGTCGTCAAGGGTCTCGCTGCCAACGCCGTTGCAGTTGACTGCCTCCGCTGCGACGACTATGGCAAAAGAAACACATTAAAAGCATATCAAGTGAAATCATCATCAGAGTGTTCTCAGCGTTTGTCAGTCGCCAGTTTGCCACTTGCAACAATTGCCAGTTGCCAGTTGTCAGTTGCAGCGGAAGCGGCAGCCCCAAAACTGTTACTAATTGTTCGGATAACACTTCTCATACCCTGCAACCAATCTCGAATGCCCAGCAGAGTTGTGCAACTGCGCAAATTTATGCAGAGATGTACTTAATACTTATATCTGCAAGCCAATTTGTCTTAAATGTACGCATTTACTTCTTTGCTTAATGTCAATTGAAAGTACATAATTCACTTAAAGTTTACTAAAAATATAAATTTAAAATTAATAATTAAATAAAATTAATCATTTAATATTTAAATTTAAGTTTTCTGGAGGTATTTAAACTCAAAATGATCCAACATTTGTTGCATGGATTGGGGCACAACCCGGAAGAAATAAACCAAAACAGAAATATTATTCTTCATGATACAAATAGATGACTCTGAATTGACAACCTGATAAAATCTTTTACAATCATTACGGAGTAAACGAAGAGTTTCGTGCTTGGAATAATTATATCTAAGGCAGCTTCAAGTCAAGCAACATTTCCTTCCCACATATGTATGTTATCAATCTCCAGTCGTGTGCAGGGTATATGCTAGTCAAGCACTTTTATTTGCTAGCTGTTTGACAATTGCCATTGTTTCCCAAAATCGACCTCTTCAACACTTTCGATGAAGCTTCAAACTTTTATGTCATGTCAACAAACAATCAATGCTAACATCAACATCAACAACAACAACCAAACCAACAACAGCATCAACGACAATGCGTACGTCAAAAGTTGGAGCTGTCAGGGGAAGTGGACATATCCAAGAGGAAAGAGGCAAGACACTTGGGCTTGGCTTGGCACACGTTTCAACTACAACTCGATCTACAAACAGCTAAAAATCTCTCGCCTCTATTTGGCCACAATTTGATTGCCATTGTTTGTTGGATGTAATTGTTGTTGTCGCTGCCGTTGCTGTTGCGTTTTGTCGCTTTTGACACGCCCAAAACCAAACCAAATAAAAAAGAAAACCGAAAAGAAAACCGAAGATTAGTTACACTCAACGGAACGGAGCCCAACTGCCTTCAAATAAACATAAACCCTATGGCCGCCTTATATTAAGTAACAGCATCGACCCACTAATTAATGTGTATATATACTCAATGGGTTCAAAGATTTCTGCTTCTCGCTTCGTGTCCAAGTGAAGAGAGCCCACTTTGCAGCACAAATACGAATCACAATTGGAATTAGAAATAGGAGCACATGCACACGCTCAATTAAATTCGAGTTTATGTTAGCTTAAAGCCGCACCTTAAAGGCGCTAAGCTGAGTCGCGCTGAGTTAAATTCCAAAGCCAAAACCAAACCCAAACACTGTCTAGACCAACCCACCCAACTTCCCATTTAATAGCTACTGGAAGTGGACGCCAATTAAGTGTCCAACGTTTACGTTCATGAGGTATCTTTCAAGTGGTCCAGTCGCTTAAGAATCGATTCGTGATTTACCAGAGATTTGTGGAAACCCTGAACCAATTTCGATGTCCACTCAGTCAATGAGTCATGGCTCCAATTCAAACCATTCAAATACTGTAAAGTTTTTAATTTATTTATAATAAGCATAATCATTCAATTCTACTCTGGTATAGAATTCGCACTCAAAAGGAAGATATATCACTTTCAACAATCCACAAATATGTAAAATTCTGATCTATTATGATATTCTTACTAACATAGGACCTTCTTATGGGTCTCTTTGTATGTATTTATATTTCATAGTTTCTCCACAAGTAGAAAACTTTTTTAGAGCCAAGGGGTCTTTTGTTGAGGTTGGGAGTTGACAGGTGGAGGGTGGGCCAAGAAGACGTCCCATTTCTTGTAGCTCGAGACTAATTGTTGTATTAATTGAGTTTTGCATTATTTGCAGGCCATTGTTAAAGGTGCTTTCGCATAAGTACTCCTACAGTGTACATGGGATCTACACTCACCCCTTCCCCAGCCATTCAGAAACAATTGTTCGAATCATAAATATACAAATTTATGCTTATTATGGGGCCCCCGCTCATAGAATCCAAAACAAATTTATGCAACTGGGTTGCATTATATTCTGCGCTACTCACTACCCTCTACCCCATACCCGCTGCCCTTTTTCTGCCTTTCGCTTTCCCCTATGCAAAGAAGGCAGACGAGTCAGAGATGAAGCCACTGAGTGGCCCCCTTTTGGGGCTAGAACATGCAAGCGGGCGAATTTGTACTATATAAAGCAGTTGGGTCTGTGAAAAGCTTAGCAATCTCAGTCTTGGCCTTGCCTTGACTTTGTGCTGATAGTTAGGTAGAGTATGGGGATGGGGAAATACCTTATAAGGCGCCTCTGGCTCGCCTACATCAATTGTTGACTCACAGATTGCCCACAAATTGAGCAGCAAATTAACACGATTCCAAATTGAAGGTTGCCCCGAGTAAAACAAAGCCCAACGCCATTTGAGGCCATCAAATCAGCCAAAACAAAAACTGTGCGAAATTGTTGAGAATTCAAATACAATATAAGTATTTATCTTTACATATGTATGTATATTATGTGTATACTGATATTTTGTGTGTTTTTTGGTGTCTCTCAAATTATAGTTTCAAGTGGAATTGTGAATAAAACCAAAATAAAGTGCACCTTTCAGTAACTGTCATTGAGATAATTATGATTTCACTTGAAAAATACGCACATAATTTTAAACAACTTTAGATGATTATCTCAATAGTGAACTTAAACCACAAAACCAACGATTCCCACTGCAGTATTTCTTTATATTTGTCATTTGCAACTCTGATGGTATCTATTCGTTCGCTTCGCTGACTTTTGGGATCCACCCACGCAGCAAGGCGATTTCAATAACTACAACTCGAGCTAATTTGATTGAGGTTGACGGAGACACTCACCTGGACGGCACAGTTGAGGAAGCAGTTATTCTGACCGGGTCCATTCAGCAGCCCCTTCGACGAGGGCTCCAGCGTGGGCGAGGTGAGATTATTGGGTGCACGCAGCAGCTCCAGCAGACGACTCCGCTCCGCCCCATTCTGCACGGCGCCCGCAGCAAACGGATAGTGGAGCAAGACTGTAATGGGCGTGCCAGCAACACCGCCACCACCACTGGACGATGGCCGATGGTACAGTGTGCTCGGGGGCGTCATAGGCGTGCCATGGGTGGCCATTGTGCGGCTGTGAATGCTTCTACTGTCCACTACGCCAAAAGCTAGCATTCAAAACCTTCCACAACCTCTCGCCAATGTCAGCTCAATATGTAGCTGTTGGCATGGCTGCAAATATAGAAGAGAGAGAGAGAGAGAAAATATAAAATAAGTATAGATGTATATCACAAGATTATGCTGTCCGCACCCGCATCGCTCGAATTCAGTAAAACAAAAACACAAACATCAAAATAATACAAGAAAAAACAGCTTTCTTAGGTACGCCGAACATTGCATACCCTTCCAGACGGGAACGATTCTTACCATCGGATCTTTATGATTCGATTTATTGATGAGCAAAAAAAGGTGTTTATACAAGAAATAAATAATAATATACGATAAAGTGTTACGATCCAGCTGGTGTATGAATTGACTGCAGCAACATGTCTTAATAAACACAACTGCGAAGTGTCTTTCTTTCCTATGGAAGCTATGTATAAGAAATGTTCTCGTGTTAGAACTCAGCAAAATTAAAATACCCGCTTGCCGACAAGGGTATAGAAAGCAACTTTAGTCTCGTGACGACTGCGGTGTCTGCGTCAATTAGCCGCGCCTTGAGCAACGGCGGCAATGAGAATTCTCGTAGCCAAGTTAAGCGCACCACATACAAATTGATGAGCACAAGCAACTACATCTTCGGCCTTAGCTTGAAACCGGAACGCAGCGACGGTCCAAGCGGGTTCTACGAGTGAAAGTTTCCGCATATCAGAATGCTGAGCGCGTCCACAAAATATGTGAATATGTGGGCCAACCAAAGAGTCAAGAGTCGAACGGAAATATTGGCCTCTTCTGATTATGCAATTCATTCGCAATCGCATTAGCATCGTCGTTCATTCAATAAAGTCAACGGCGCGAGTAATTTTAATCGAATGACTTAGGCAACGAACTTGATTTCAAAACGCCCAATAAAAAGTAGTAGTATGGAGGTGTATGTGCATATGTATGTACTAGTACTATTTTTATAGGTCTGATCCCACGTTTGCAATCCAAATCAATGCCCACAATTTCCACAATTTTAAAGCTAGATTCCTGAACACATACTTTAAACTTCACTTTACCTCTCCCGCCATTACTTAGGGGCATTTAGCAATGTGAACTTGACTATCTTAAAGAATGTCAGAGATAGAGACTTACAAAATTTTGAATATTAGTTTATTCTATTTTATTTGACTCGCCTAGTCGAGCTTTCTTGACTGGAGCATAGTTGTTATCAGCTGGTACAAGTGCTGAAAGATGTGACTCCAAAGTAGAATTTAATGGCTATGCTAATTGTTAAGTGGCTGCTACAGTGCTAATTCCCACATGTTGCCATTCTGCCATGCTGCCATGTTAGCCTGGTAGGCTACGTTGGGGCACAAAGTCCGACCTGTGGCAGTCCCAAACTCTCAACATACCTGATTAACATATTACGAATGTGAACGCACCTGCAGCTGTTGTTTTGCATATTAATGAAATGTTTGTCAGTTGACTGCAACGCAATGCTCACGAAATATGATGTGGCATAACTCGATGAGTTGCAAGGAAGTGTAGTAGGTTTGGGGGAGCTGGAAGCTGAGGCTGGTCAGGTATTTCAATTGCTGATGACTGCGGTCAATTGTTGCTTGCGTGAAATGCAACAATTTGCGGCAGCCAATTTGAGCAGCATGCATCAAGCAACAAGCCGTCGATCGATCGATCCATCCAGCGAGCAATCAACATTCTCAATTCAACGTTGTGCTGTGTTCGTCTGTCAATTCGAATTGACTCTAGCATAAGCTCAAGCGTGCGTTCATGCATACACACATACATATGTCGGGGATTATGGAGGTATGCGATATGTGAGCGGCTTCATTTCGACTATTCTGCAGCCTGATTAAAATTCTTCATAAATTACACCAAAAATCAACGCAACAAATTTACGCATAGAGGCCCATCTCTGCTTTAGTCGGTCTCTCTGTTATATTTGTTATGGATCTGGAACTGAGTCTGGGCGCTGGCATTCCCAACTCCAACTCCAAATTTATGTTCAGCCTCATCTCACGCAATGCAAATAGCGGTTGGACACACTTTTTGTTGTTAATTTTTGTTGATGAGTCGCTTTCTTCATTTCACAAGCGACCCATTTTGGACTTTATAATTATCATTTCCTATTGCTGTACGAAAATCAATCACATGCAAGGAACATGTGACTGCTATTAATTGATGTAATTATCGATGCCAATAAAAAGCAATGTTTGTAATAAGATGTGGAATAGCTTATGAAAAACCGTGGCTATTTACAAGAATTTGGGCTAGAATTTTGGTTGGATTAACAAGATGCAAGTAGAGCTAAGAAAACATACTATTCTATAGACTAAGTCTGTAAGGCGAACCGCTTCGGCTCTCTTGATCTGGAGAGAGCGCTGAAGATGAAGCTGACGCTGAAGTTGAACTATTGACAATGCTGCCGACGAGGCCACACAAGCGGATAGTTAAGGCAGCGCTATTGTTATTATTAATGTTGTTGCTTAGGTTGGTCATCAATTGGCCAGAAGTCACGCAACGAATTGGCGACAATTACGTAAGACTAATGAACATTCTGCAGCGAGTGATGAGCGGCTAAAAACTGAAACCGAGACAAAAACACACAAAAAGAATAGCTTTCCGTGGCCATGTCGAAGATAATATACAGAGGAAGACCCGACTACACCAGCACTTATCTAAATGCCCATAATAAATAAAAATGCTGCAGTCTCGAGAGCTCAACTAGAAGATACCCTTCACTCAGGTCCCAATGCTTTCGCTTGCTGCTGTGTAATTTAGCAAATATGAATACACAATTTTCTACCGTGAAATTTATGCAAATGATAAGTAGTGTGTCAAAGTATATACAAACTAAATTACAAACAGATAAAACTTCAGGTTAGCAGCTTTATTGTTATTGGATATCGATTTTCGGAAAAGAAACAAGTTATGGATCAATTTCATCTGCGTATGTAAATTTGGAGCACTTGCACATGTCTGAAATCCTTGCATTTATACAGACGAATATGGCAAAATCGACTCTGCTATTGATGATGATCAAGAATATATATATATACATAAAAAAACACGTAATAGGTCAATCTGGTCGATACCCGCATTGCATTCCAAGTTTCAACAAGATATGCTGATCAAAAATATATATATAGCTTATGGAATCAGGCGTTAAGGCTTAAGGCGTTACACACTTGACGACAATATTACAACACCATCAGCAAGGGTAAAAAAAAGAACGACAATGCCCCAAGGCCCACTGATTGTTGACCAAATTGTTAGCCAGCCATTAAATGGTTTTTTGTTGTTGTTGTTGTCTCCACTTTGCCTATACAATGCGATGCTGGCGCCAGCATTTCCATTATATATATTTAATATGTCTATATATATTCGTGTGTGTGTGTTGTGTGTGTGTGTGTGTGGACACAAAATACAAAACGTGACATAATGCTAAAGAAAAGCTGCAGCAAAGCAAAGCAATGCAAAGCAAAAGGTTTATTTCGTAGAGACAAAGATAATGTAGCGAAAAGTACTCGAATAGAATTCAAATGAATACAATGAGTGCACCCACAACAGGTGCAATGAACACTCAACTATCCAGTGGAGTTGGGAATAATAACAGAACCCCAACATACGATAGATATGAGAGAGCTGTTTTTCATTGTATTTTTGATGACTTATCGCTTGATTGCTTCTCGATATGTGTGCTTGGGTGAAGGCGGAGGAGAAAAGCAATCGATCATTATGTATTTGGTTTATAGATATATATTTCTATGTATGTGTAGGCAGGCAGTGCGCGTGCCTTCTTGTGTAAATATGGAATGAGTTGCTCTTTAATGTTCTGTGGATGCTACACGCATCTGAAAAGATTGTGACTGACAATTACAATAGCTCAATCAGTCCCAGTTTCCCCCCGCCACACCCCAAGCCCCAGCAATCCTCACCCTCTAGCAACAGGTTGTTGTGGTTGTTCGTGATGGTGCCTCATGAATTACATTGCACTGTGCTGAAACTATGCCAAGAATGTTGAGCACCTGTTGGCATAATTTCCAGAGACGAGAGTCGAGAGCCGACATCTGAGCGCCAGCAACTGTTGCAACGGCAATAAACGAGTTGCCAACAACAAGAACAGCAACGGTAACGTTGGCGACCCTGAAATCAGTGCAGTTCTCTCGCTGAAGTAGTTAGTATTCTCTAGTCTCTGGTAGTGTGTTCGTAGCTTTTGTTATTTTTGTGGACGCCGCTTTGCAATGAAATATTTGAACGTGTCTTGGCTGGCCTTAAAGTTTGGGCCAACTGCTTCAATTTGCAGCGGCAGCACCAGCAGCAGCAGCAGCCCAAGCACCAATTGACCAGCTGCTGCTCTGTTGTGCATCCAATTGAATGGAATGGGCAACGTGCTTGTGCCCACGTGTTCTTGCCTGAGCCTCAATTCACTTCCTAATTTGACAATTTAACGTGCTTTGCTGGGGCGTTTTTCTTCTTCTTGCTGTTGTCGTCATTGTTGTTGTTGCCCACGCAGCAGCAACAGCAGCGACTTTGGGGCCGCCCACGCCTGCTGCCCCTCCCTTTGCACCCACTGCCCGTGGTCATAGTTGGATAAATAAAAGTGCTCTATTTGAGAGTGCAGCTCTGGCAGATACCCTGTAGCCAACTCGAGCACATTTATTGAGATCTATAATGTTAGATATGTGTTCTCTATCTTACAATGTGCACAATAGATATTGATCAACAAAGGAAACTTATCGTTTCAACGAGATTAACTTGATATGCGTGCGGCACACAATAGTTTAAATTTCAAATAGTGAAATCAGACACAGACAGACAGATTCAATCAATAATATATGGTTCGTGGATCGGAGATGCTTTCTACTGCCTGTCACATTATTTGCACAACATCGAGATACCCTTTTGAAGCCATTTGTCATGGGTGGCGGGTGTAACAATGCCAAAGCATTGTTGTTGACCGTTCAAGACTAAGTGAACACCAACACCAACAACAGCAGCAGCAGCAGTCCAATTAACTGGCTGTCTCCACTGTCCACACTGTCCATTTGTGGATCTGTTTCAGTGATCAAGTCCGGGCTTTAAGTTCGGATCTTCAGACTTGTCTGATTGATTAGTTGCGCATGCGTCGCGGCGACGATGACAGCAGCTGTGTCGCTTAATTGCATATACAAATACAGAGGAAGAAGAAAATGTATAATAAGAAGAAGCAGATGAAGAGTAGCGAAGCAGTCGAGCAACAGCAGTCGACCACATAGATACCCTCTAAATGAATTGCAGCTCAAGCAGTGAAGAAGAAATTCATTTAACGAATGAATTTACACATTGATCAGTGAAAATGAGTTTGAACAACAATTGCAGCTACTCATCTAGCTAGTATTTTATTGATATGGAAATTATTGATGTAGATGTTTAGTTTGCTGCTACATACTTAATCATCTTTTGTCGCATACCCCTTGAGTGTTTGCCCTTGAAGAGCATCCACCAAACGACAATGACAATAAAGAAAAAAATGGGCGTCTTTGTTTGTGAAATCAAACGCGAGAGCACCAAAGTTACAACAGTAACAATGGGCGAAGGTATATGAGAGGAGGGGCTGGGGGCAGCTTGGGACGCCACCGCGATCGCGAAATCGAGAACTTGCAGACAATGGCTGATTGTGACTGACAGACAGACAGCATAATTTATAGTTTTGCTTGATGCCCAAGCCAAGAGCCTCATCGCTTCTTTTGCCAGAAGAATGCCGCTCAACACACAAGTCAGGGCCAAGGCTGTTGGGGGGAAGGGGGGTAGAAGAAAAAGACCGAGTCCAGTTGCCGACCAGGAAAACTCAGCGCCAATCTAATGGAAAATGCAAAATTGCCTGCTTCGTGTGCGGCTGACGGCTGACGGAGACTGACCGCAGCTGTCATAACTGTTCCGCAACCCTCCCCCCCCCCCTTCCCCCGCTCCCCCACCCTCCTTTCCCACTCTTCAAGCTCAGAGACACACACACCTTCTTGCTGAAATGCAAAAGGTATGAAAATTGCTAATGCGAAGCCACAGCTGTGAAATGTTGGCTGCGCTTCATTAGACAAGCCTCATCCACACAGCATCGCATCGCGGGCCCATTAGCAACACCTTAAACCACATAATTATGGCAAAAACTATAAATCAGTTAAGTTAGTCAAAAACAAAAGAAAACAAAACACGCACTAAAGATACCAAAAATACTTTAAGCAACAGCTAAAACTGATTGATACAACGCCAGATATGAATCTGTATGCGAGATTCTCGTTTCGTGGGCGTTTATGTTAATTTTTACGCACATTTGTTTTTGTTCTAACTGAAGCGAACTCTGCCTTCCAGCTAACACACACACACACTTAAGCAGAGCTACAACGTCTGTATTTTTGTCTGCGGCTTTTGGCCACGTGCTGTTGCCTTTCAAGCGCTTTTCGACTTTTATGGAAATTAACATTTTTTAATGGATTTCTTTTTTTCTCTCTTATTTATTTAGTTGGTTATTTATTTCTATTTTTTTTTCCATCTTCTTAAAATTAATTGTTGCCGCTGCGCTGCATATCTGTAGACATGCTTATGTATGTAGATAGATTGAGGCATATGCAGATACATGCATAGTTCATATACATACAGGGTCTCATCAACGTAATTTGGGGGCATGAGTCGGCAGCGATTTCAACTTTGAGTTGAGAATGCAACAACAAAGAGATCCGAAAAGTTGCAGCAGGTGGAAAACCGAAACAGATCGAGTGGGGCAGGCAAGGGGAATGGGTGAAAAGAGAGAGAGAAACGCATATTAGAAATTCCATACGAAGCATAGACGCCATCTACCGTTGGGTAGCTGTGGCTAATTGCACAAAATCGAAAAATCACAAGGAAAAAAGAAAAAGAAAAAAGTCGTTTCAATGAGCAACTGAGATGAAAGCAATTGAGAATTTTCTATTTTCCCCTTTAATAACATGCGAAAGAAATATGAATAACAAAACACTCTAGAATAGGTTCCCCATACTATGTATGGATTGGATTGTTCGTTGTTGTTCTTATCGCTCTGCTTGCTACAATTTCAATTAGTCAGCTGCGGGAAGATTTCAATATTTAGACTTGTGAGAAATTTTATACGCTCTCAACTCGCATTTCAAAGCCACTTGATTGTATTGTCTGCGCTCAAGTGCTCACAGGAATGCAATTGAAGCGAGAGCAACAGAGACAGGGAGAGAGAGAGAGAGAGACAGATAGTGAGCGGTAGAAAGATAGACAGAGAGAAAAGCAGCAGCGAGCAAGGACTGTGCGTGTGTCTCAATCAATCAATCTTCAATCTAAAATCGATTAACAGCCCAAAGCGAAGCGGCAACAAAAAAACAAAACATTTCAAAATTCGTTAAAAAAAAGTCAACTGGGCACGTCGAACTTGACATACCCTGGCAGAATGAATTACACCCGTTTACCTTGATGGGATCGGAGATATCTCCTTCCATGCGTTGACAACACTTGATGACAAAATTATTAATTCCACTGAAAAACTGTTGCCTGCTCCTGTTGCCAGACCAGATCCACTTGGATCAGTTGCTGGGGCAAATTTTATTATATTTTTTTTGGTTATTGTTGAAAAAAAAAAACCAAAAACAAGGAGAAGAATAAGAAGAATATGAAGCAGGGACACGCAATGTCAAAGATCAGCGACGAGCATGTAATTACACGAGAGGCCACAGAGATGATGATGATCATCACTGTGATAATAGAAATCTTCATGATCTTCTTGAGTCTGCTACATCAATTCAGTTTCAGTTCATTCACGCGGTTTTTGTTTTATTTTTTTTGTTGTGGAACTTTGACGCCCACCAAAGATAGCCACAGCCGTGGCAAGATGACAAATGGTTGATGGAACCCCCAAACATCATCAACACACAGAGAGACAGACAGAGCGGCACAGATAGAGAGAGAGGGAGACGGAGAGAGAGAGAGATGGCTCAAAGATGAATGCTAAACGAGCCGCAGCTTGAATGACAGCCCGCTAGCAATCTCTATTATTATAATAATCCATCAAAATGAAAAACAGAAATATGAGTATTGTCTGTTGAACTCGGTGGATCTTTCGCACCCGAAGCAAGAATTATAACGCTAGACGACAAGCATTACTATGAGAACAAATAGTATGCCAAATCCCATAGAGGGAGAGAGAGAGAGAGAGAGAGAGAGAGAGATCTCCGACTCCCCATTCGACTTCAACTTGAACGCAAATCGAGTCTGGTGATCAAATTTTCAGATTGCCCAGCAACATCAATATAATTGCTGTGCTGAATATAGGCCGAGTTTTCATCTTGTTGCTTTTAGCCAGAAGCAAGGCAGCCACATAAGCATTATATGCCCAGATACATATATGTATGCATGTGTGTTGTGCTTGTTTGTGTGTGTGTGTGTGTGTGTTTAGTCGTGCCTACCCCCATGCTATATGGCAGCATAGCATATTTAAAGATCTGTTTATTGTTTACACTGGCCGACTCTGGAAACCGTCCATCTTGATGCCAAAAACATTAAAGACCATAAACTCCATGCTGGCCACACACACTTACAGACCGAAGCCCAGATACTCTTTACGTACTGCAACTGAGCCAAGGAAGCTTTGATAATTAATTTTAACTTGTTTGTTTGTGCAAATGTTTAAAAATGGTAAATGAAATTGTGCAGATGTTTGCCAAAAGATATAATCTCCTTTTATGTATATTTGTTATTTATCAGAATAATGTACGTCTCTCTGTCTTCACTTCACTTATCGATAAGAGGACCCGTTTAGCAAATATCGATACAAATCGATTTCTAATTTTCACTTAAATATATTTCGCAGCTTAGCTCAGGGTATCTGCTAGTCGAGTTCTCGACTAAAGTCTCCTACTTGATTTTATTAGTACTTTTTTTTTTTTGGGGGGGGGGGGGGGTAAGTATATAAAAGATTGTTGTTGTTTGCTGGCCAAGCAAGCAGCACGTGTCTTGAGATCTATTAGATTTTCTGCTTGCTTGCTACAAAAGCAATAACAACAACATCAGCATTTTTTGTACATTAGCGATGAATTTTGTTACAATTTTATTTGAAATTTCTTTGGGAACACAGCCGAACGGGCAAACGGGGTCTGGACGTGAAATAAGCGTGTTGGTGGTAGTGATAGGATGGGGGGTGTTGAAATGGCCAGCTATGTATGTGCATAGAGAAATTGTTGCTGTTGCTGTGGCTGCAACTTCAATTGTTGTTGTGGCGGCTGCTATTTATGCACTTGATGGGCCGCCTCTTCCTCCTCACCCTTGCCCATTTGATCCCAAATTGCAGACCGTTTATGGCTCGGAATGCAACGGATTGAACCGCCTGATTTTATATACTGTATGTATATGTACGCATATGTAGCCTATATTGAAGTACGTTGATCGGAGTGAACTGTTAGAAAGTAGAATTGTCTGCTAAGAAACATCTTCATTTTAATAGCACACTTTTGTTTAGCTTTTTCAATATATATATATATTAATATATATATATTAAATCCAGAATTGAAAATTATATATTGTATATGACAATCGGGCCTTTTCTCTCTCTTTCTGGCTCTGTCTCTGGCTCTGTCTCTGTTTATATTTATAATAGGTCAACGTCTTTGAATGAGTCGCACGCAATTTGCGTTCTACAATTGCTGAATTAACATGCACGAACTCCTCCGCTCTGCTACTCGCTTTAAGATTGCTCCAATTTAGCAACAACAACAACAGCAGCAAGCACAACAATGACAGCACTTAAATACACAACAGTTAGTTAATAGACTAACTGATGATAACAATAACAAAGCGACACCAATTGAAGTGCGCTTTTGAAGTTCTACATGAGCATACTCTGTTCCCAATGGTTAAAAGAGCATATTGCTATCCGTTCAGTTAGATGGAGTTGGCTTGGGATGGATGCTGATCAAGAATATATATACGTTATGGGGTCGAAGACGTTTCCATCTGCCTTTCACATACCTTTGCTGAGCTCCTTTATAAAAAAAAGTTTGGAGTTTCCTTTCAAAACATTATTTTGTTTCTTAACTATTTACTTAAGATTTACTAGTTCCGAGTCGAATAACATGCTAGATTGAATTTGGTTTGCATTATCTCTAGTAGAGATAGGGTCAATAGATTTCTGGCAGTATTGAATTATGGATTGGCTCGTTACTGAAATCACGCTCAAGTTAACTGGAGCTTTGCCTGGACTTGCCAATAATTTGATGGTATGTGTGTGAAAGTTGCCGTTTGTTGCACACATTTTTTTAAATTAATATGCCTATCTCTATCCCGCTCGCACCAACCAGCAGGCGGGGTTATTTTGCTGCAAGTTTTTGGCCAAGAGAGTAATTAACAAACTGCGTCGCGCCAGCGTTTAACGGCAGTTTCACACTCGCCAGCAAAACCTCATCGATTAACCATGGATGTGTGTGTGTGTGTGTGTGTGGAGGGGGAGGTGTGGGGATGCGTAATGGCCCCGTGTGGCAGGTGAAAATCGATGCAACAGCAACAACAGCAGCAGCAGCAGCAGTTGCCTGCGCACACATTTTACGCAATTGGGGACAACAAATTACACGCAATGCAATTTACCACAACAGTTTGGGGCACGGCTCAAAAGGGGCGTGGCTGGCTGACTGCGTATTGAGGTTGTGAGACTCTGTCTGGCCAGTTGCACAGGCAGCTTGTTGTGCAGTTGCGGGCCGTCTCTCGATTCTCGTCTTGATTATGCAAATGCCGCGAATTTCACTTCAACGCAACGAAACGCATCTAATCGAAAAGTAGAAGCCATACAGGGTATGTTTGTAAGTAGGTATGGGTTAAGTATGTTTGTATATAGTTTAATGAAGTCCCCACGACACATTCGATCAAAGCGAACAACAAAACTAAAGCAAAACTAAACAGAAGCAGCAGCAACAACAACAACAACTGCAGCAATGTGAATTTTCGTGTCCATGAAACTTTTGGACTTCAAGTCTACACTCAGAAAAAAAAATCGACCTGAATTTAAGCTATTCGCCATACTTTTGGCTCAAAGGGTAACTCACTTTATTCCTTAGAAAGAACATTGCTAAAAAACATTTTTTTTCCTAACTTAATTTCAGGGTATATTTTTGTAAAACTTATGCATTTTTAAATTTAAAAAATAATAATTTAATTTTATTTATTTCTTATTTTCCTTAAATTCCATGGGATTCTTAGCACCAGCTAAAAACATTTGTAACTAGATGCGATATTAAAAACCATATAAGAATTTTACAAATGCAATTCCTGTTCGAAGTGATTGTTTGTCAACTTTTGGATACATGTATTGTATGGAAATCTTTAATATCTGATTGTTTGCAAGAGTATTCAAGCTTCGTTTGTCCAAAGAAAATAATTTCCTTGTAATTTTTTTTAATACGCAATGCAGCATATCATACATGGCCAAAACAACAGTAGCAACAAGAACAACAACGTTAAGAGGCATAACACCAACATTGGCACGCAATTTTTTTCTGTTTTTTTCTTTTTTTTGTATTTTTGGCAACCATCAATAGCGACTGTTGCTGCTGCCATCTTTAGGAGTTGATGACCCCGAAACCCCAAAGAAGACGTCGATGAAGCCGCAGCAACATCGACAACAACAACAACATTTCGCCAAAAATCACAACAGAGAAAACTGAAAACAAAAAGAAAAATGCTCGAAATGGCCGCAAAATCATTACAAAAACGGCAAATGACCATGGAACATGGAATATGTTGTAAGTATATATGCCTGTTAATCGTAGTACTCGTTAATAAGTTGATAGATTGGTAACTGTAACTGTTGATTGCATTCTCGTATTTCTTACGAAAACTTTACCCGAAATCTATACGAAGGAAATGACGACTTTGTCAGTAGCTTGTGAATCAGGATAATGGTTACGCCAGGAAACTAAACCGGTACTTTTAACCGATATTAACCAATTGAAACTCACAACCAGAATTGGATACGAAATCCAATAAGCATGAAACAAATATAAAGACAAAAAGATGCTAAATCGTAATTGTGATTGTAGAAGTTTGAACAAACTTTTCTTCCCAAAGTACGCAAGCAATAATGCAACGCCAATCAAACTTGAATCTTGTATAAATGGGCAAGCTAATTTAGGCATTTACATTTAACAAATCAATGAAAATAAAATGATTTTATGGTTAGTCAATGCGCAGCTTATTATTGCCAAATTGGGCCAAATTGAGAGGAGAAGAGAAGAAGGCTCATTGGACTCACCAGTCTCACTCAGTTGATGAATGAATTATGTTGCTCCTGATGACGTTGATGATGTTGATGATAGAGTTAATGCAGTTGCGGTTGCATTGCGTGAGGGCCAATAGGAGATTGCCCTGACCGGAAGCTTTGGTTGGCCACAGGACAGCAGATTACGAGTGGTTAACAAGTTGTTGTTCCCCACCCCCTCACACACACACGCACTGGGAGAGAGAGAGAGAGAGCAAGACTCAAAAATAAAGCAATACTTTTTTAGCTTTGACTTTGACTTCAGCTTTGGTTTGGCCTCGCTGCCGAACGAACGTGGCCAAAAACAACGTTAAGAGGCAATGTTAAGGTGAATACTTTTCACACGCTTTCACTTGAACATCAACAAAAAATATATAAACAAATTTTGCTGTTTGTCGTTTGTTTGTTTCTTTTGCTCTCTTTTGAATTTAATTTGGCGCGTTCAAATGTTTTAGTCCACTGCAATATGTATAATATGTGGCATTTCCAAGAAATTGCGCTTGATAGTTGTTCAATTCTCAACTCAAACAAAAACAAACAAAAAGCGTTGCACATACAAAAAAAAATGGAAAAGCGCGATAAAAAACAAACAGCGCGAGAATCACAACAAACGAAACAAAAAGTGAAGACAAGCGCCGGTCGCTCAACGCGCACAACCTCCTCTCGTTTCAAATGCAATACAACAACTGTCTTTCATGTTGTCAATAGGTGGCAAGCGTCGAAGCTCTGAGAGGGACACATGTTGCTTGCTCGCTGTGTGCGATAATGAGTAAAGAATAATCGCTGCCTATCGATATATTGATTTTGCCCAAATAGTTGGCGCCAAATGAGCAAATGGCTTATTTCCTGCTATTAAGTCGTGAAAAATTTAGCCGAAAGGCTCAATTTTTGATATTATTGTATATGGATTTTTAAACTCAATAACAATGCGAAAGGAGTTAAAGCAACCGTAGTGACAAAAACAATGTAGCCCTCGCACTCGATTGTTCGTGTGCATGACAGCGTTGATTTCCGAATTGGTAGTTGTGTTAACTTGCGCTAGAGAGCGCCACAACTGATTTTCAGTAGTGCATTACTTGCGCGCAGTGCGGCCAAAATAGCGCTTTGTAGCGTTGTTAAGACTTGGAACTAAAGACAAATGTGATCGTAGCGATTAATCGTATACGATAAATAGTCAAACAATCACGTAAATAAAAAATATTGTGATTATATTTTTAACACAATTTTTCAGAGTAATATTCCACAAATCAGGGATTGGACAGCCATTGGGGCCACTCCTGAATCTCGTTGTAAAGCGTCAGCCCGGGACTTTGTGTGGCCAGTACCTGTGATGCACCAATCAGCCCGTAATCTTCGCTCAGCTCGCCCAGGTGCACGCCACATTCTAAGAGCTGTTTGCACGCTTTCAGCGCCGACGTCGGCGGAAGCTTATCTATACAAACATACATACATTAGTTTCAAGAATTCTTAAATAAAGAATTTTAGTCCCAATCTCGAATCAAAAATGTCTTCTCATATGCAAGTGTAGATGAAACAATAAAGTGACATAAAAGTTGATTCAAGAAAAAAGGGGATTTCTTCTACGGGTATATTCCATTTGGTAATAATTAGCAACACGTACCCACAAAGTTGCCGATGAAGGCAATGCCCGTACCGTTGGCATTGTAGCCAAAGGTGTGGGCGCCAGTGACGCCCCATCCTTTACCCTCATACACGCGCCCATCGCCACCAATGAGAAAGCTACGCGGGAAAGAAAGAGAGAGAGAGAGAGAGAGTGTAAGGGAATTGCTGGTCATGCATGGACATGGAGCACTCACTTGTAGCCAATGTCATAGTAGTTCAGTTCGGTCTGATGATAGCTCTGCATGCCCTGCAGTATCTCGGCGCACTGGACAAACGTGTTGCACTCGCCGGTCACCGTGTGATGGATGACAACGAAGGGCACCGGTCGCACCTGATAATCGATGCCGCGCGCCGGTTTGCCGCCCCATTGGCGCTTCAGTTTAATCTGTGGACAGTCTCCGGCTTTTTTCTGGACCTTGCTCCGGCCGGCAAGACCAGTTCCGGCAACAGCCAGCAAACCGACAATGAGCAGCGGCAGCAATTGGGACATGATTTGGACTGGTGATTTGTGTGCTTTGTTCCGTCTTAGATCGACTCTGGTTGAGTACTGGCAGTGTGCCTTCTTATCATGTTCAAGTCCATGCACTTTTATACTAGCTTGTCCCTCTCTCTCCTCTCCCGCTCCCTGTCTCTCTCCGCTCTCTTTCTCGCTCGCTAAGTCATAAGTGACGCACTTGTTTCGAGCGGAGATAGAAACAAGTTTTAATCTCGACTTTGTTTTTCTTCTGGTTTATTTATTTTGCGTTTTTGATTTTGTTAACTGATTCGCCTTAGTCCGGGAGTCCCAACTCGGCGCCTTCTGCTTCGCTTGCTGTGAGCACGAAGAAACATTCGTTTCTGAATCACATCCAATCTCAAATCTCTCTCCCTCTCTCTCTCTCTCTCTCTTTCTCTCGCACACACTCTCTTTCTCACCCTCTCCTTTTGTCTGTCAGTCAGAACTAATATACTCTATAATCTAGTCGGCAATTTTTGATGGTAAAACTGGCTTACGCAAATCTCAAACATTAAAATAGTTGCAAATAATGAATATTATTATTATATCATTTTACTTATATTAACTAAAAGATAGAATTTTCCGTTATTCATCTGAATGCAATATCAGATGATCACCGAACTATGAATCATTTTACCGACATCATCAAATTCAAGATCAGGAAATTGAGATTTGAAGTGACAATGATGAGTCAAAATTACCAAAAAAAAAACCATAAAAATTGAAAATGTTTATCCCCGTCAAATGTCGAAGCTCACTTATAAGAATAGGAGTAAGTGGGTCTGTGGGTTTTCTGGCTAAATCTAGTAGAAGACATGTAAGAATTTTGACAGAAAATAGTGTTTTCCAATTCAAATGCAGTATTTATTCAGAGGGAAAAAGCTATTTCCATTGAAAATCGGCACTGTTTACACAAAATTATGGCAGTTCCCAAATTTGGGAGAGTAGTTTTTACATGAATTTTGACACAAAGTCAAAATCATAGCGACTCAGATTTGCCGATGAAACGTTTTCTACATGACAAGAAATCATCATTCTTTCTTTATTTTTCAGTGATCCGATTCAATATGCATACGTAAAATTACATTAGTAATAGAATATATGCGCTCTGTGTTCCACTTACACACTTAACATCAGAGTAAAAATGCTTTCTCGGTGGGTATAAAATGTTAATGGCAATAATTGCTTTGTGCTCCGTGATCTCTCATAGAGAAATAGAGAGAGAGCAGCCCAAGCTCTCCCCTCTTCATTCATATATATTTATGGCTTTCCCCTCTATCTACCAATTTGTATCCCGCTCTTTCGCTGTTGGCAACTGTGAGGCACTCATGTCTGTCCCAATCCAATTCTGCGCAACACCTGTGCGAGAGTCAGCTCGACAGGCTGTCTGCTCCGAGAACAACAGGGTGTCCGCCGTGCAGACGCGATTAGACGCTTCAATGGCCGCCCCGTCACGTCGACATGTCGTCAAATTGCCAATGGGCTATGGGACTATATGGCACTATATAGCTGGCAGCAGGCAGCAGGCAGCAGTCGGGCACATGTTCGATTATGGCCAAAATGCGACCGAGCAGAACACGAGCAGAGTGCGCTAGTTGAGTACCGTTAAAAGGTTGGTTCCTGGGTTGGATTTGGGGTGCGGGTGGCGGGTAGTCATCGATAGTTGATGTTGTTGTTGTTGTGCTTGAGTGAGTAATGCACAAGAGGGGTACCAACTGACTGTCAGAGAGAGAGAGAGAGAGAGAGAAAGAGAGAGAGAGAGAGCGCTTCTAGGAGCAGGCGCAGGCTGTCTGCCGACGCTGGCAGAGACTAATGCAGACCAGTGAAGAAGTAGTAACGCTCCTTGCTGCCACATTCGACAATCGTTATCCGCCGCAGTCCGTGGACAGTCGCAGCGCGAGACGGAATCCTGCGCGGTGTGTTCCTTGGCTTCATCAAACTCCGTCCGCTTTTACCTCCCCCCGCCCCTCCACACATACACACACACACTCTGCCGCTCCACTTGCTTTTTGTTTGTTCAGTGCGCCACGTGAGTGACAGCAAAAAAAATATTTAAAAAAGTAATTGAATCGACGTGAAAATCGGTGAAACGTCGACAAAGCCAAAAACCAAGACCCAATGTCAAAAGTGGACAGAAATTGTGAAAATTGACAACAAGCTAAATTTTGTGAAAATCATTGTGAAAATTGTTTAAAATTAATCGAAGAATTACTGAAATTATGATTGTCAATATGCCCGTAAATGGGGCGACAACCAACAGCGCAGCCAGTGCGCATCCGCATCACAGCAACAACAGCAACAACACCAACAACAACTCAAACAGCAACAACAACAACAGCTCACAGCAGACACAATGTGAATTCAATTTCCTGAAGCGCAAATATGAATCGCAAGTGGACCAGCAGCAGTTGCCGTTGGAGCAGCAGGAGCAACAGGAGCAGCAGGAATATGAGCAGCTCGCCTCGAATCCCTGGAAGAAACGTCATCTCGACTATGATGTCAGCGGCGCTGGTGACATGTGCTTCCAGCTGCAGCTGGAAACGAACAACAGCACTGGCACTGTAACTGGGACCGTAACTGGAGCATCCGCTGCGTCTGGTGCAGCTGGTGCAGGCGCTGGCGCAGGCGCCTCCAACTCCTCCTTTATCAATGATCTGTTTGCGTACGATAGCAGCCTGATGGTGCCGGCTGCCTCCTACTGTGCCCCGCCCAGTGCTCCCATGGAGGCGGGCGATGCCGGCGGCTGGCAGACGGGCGAGCTGCTCGAATTAGATCATCGATACAATTCGGGGCTGCAGACGGAGATCTCTCAGCTGAATGCAACGCTGCCGCCGCCCTCGCTTCCACTCTCACAACAACAACAACAGCAGCAACACCAGCAGCAGCATCAAGATCTCTCCAGCAACAGCTTCCTGGTGCCCATTCCTCAGAAACAACAGCAGCCTGTGAATCTGCCTCTGTCTCTGCCTCAGGCCCAGGCTCAGGTTCGGCAAGGGGCTTTCTGCAGACGCAGCTCGCCGGCGGCCAGTGAATCGGAGCCGGATTTCGAGGACAAGAATCTGTCGTGGCTGCTTAACTTCAAGTTCGACGAGTTTCCACATCTGTCGCCAGATGTTGGCGGCGCCGGTGTCGGTCACCGCCTGGGCAATGGGCCCAGTGTTGGATTAGAGGCGGCCACGCCCACAGCGGCAGCGAATATGGCCAGCGCATCGCCCTGCAGCTCCGCCTCGCCCGCATCCGCATCCAATTCGAATCACTCGCTCAACTCCAGCCAGAGCTGCCACACAACATTGCTGCTGGAGCAACGTGGCTCGCCCAAGAGCTGCTCCAGTGCATCCACAACAGGCGGAGCAATCACAATAGCAACGGGAACGGGATCGGGCACGGGTACGGGGTCGGGCACCGGAACAGGTACAACACTAAACACACACACGACCAAGACTGGCCGCAAATTCGAGGAGCTGGTAATGGAGGTCACCTCGGAGATGGATGGCAACGATATGATTGTCGCCGAACATGTTGTCGTTGAGGATACAACGTCCAAGGCGTAAGTAACCCATTTATCTCTCTCCAACCCCAACTCCAACTCCAATCCAACAACAGAAAGATTATGGATAAGACCTCTTTGGCAGCTAATCAGACTGCAACTTTTTAAATGATCAGATCGGAGTGGTCCTTACTCAAATCGCCTCTTTCTAATATCTTTGACAAGATATACCAGGCCAAATCAGGTCATATCAGGTCATATCTATTTTAAAACTATATTTTTCGCTTTATTGCTAAACTTTCTTTGAAGATTCGGTTCAAATGCAGTTTGTTGACCGTTTTCCCCCTTTGGGATGAGCTTTGCTTATGAGGCTATCTGAATTGCCGAGAAAACTAAACCGATTTCATATCGAATATACGCACAAGCTTCAGTTTAAATATATTCCAGAAAGTTGACAAATGTTTCGGATCTCTTTTGTGGCACTCCACTTATCTTAAGCTACAAACACAATAATAATAACAAATAATAAATAAGACTAGCTTTTATACAAATCTTACCATAAATTTGATAATTAAGCCATAAATTTATAGATTTCGAGATTAGTCGCTGAAATCAGGTCTGAAATATTTGAATTGCACTCCTCCATTTTAATAAAATGTGCTCATCTCTCTCTCTCTCTCTCTCTCTCTCTCATTCTCTCTCTCCCTCTTTCTCTGCCTCTCTATTATTTCGTCTATCTCTCTCTCGCTTGCTTGTTGTGCGCCAATCGATGCGGACCACCCTCGGCACCTGCAACGTGGTGCCCCAAACTGCTGGCCGAACCACCCGCAACCACCCTCAACTAACCACCGCAAAACAAGCAGGCCAAAGAAACCACCGTTTACATACACGGAACTCATCGAATACGCCCTCGAGGACAAGGGTGAGCTGACTGTGTCGGGCATATACCAATGGATATCGTAAGTACTCGTCAACATCCACCATTCAGCAATCACGCGCCACCCAACCCCAACCCCACACCCAAGCCGGTGGGTGGAGAGGAGAAGGGGCAGGGTGGAAAGCCATTTTGTTCGTGTGTGTTTGAAGCGGCAAATGCCGGATGCAATTAAACAAATCTCAAGCATTTCTTGGCGCATTCCTGTTGGCCACTTTTTTGTTTCGTTACTTCTTCCTCATATTTGTTTGTTTTTTGTTTTTTTCTTCTATTTGTTGTTGTTGCTTGAGTAACCCGGCCAATTCTGTTCGCTCAACAGCAGCAACAAAATATATAAAGTGCAAAACTTCCCGGTTCCAATAATTTATTACCTGCTAAAATGCTTTTCATGCTCTTTGTTTTAGTTGTTGTTGTTGTTTTTGCGGGTTGTTGCTTTTGTGAGCTTCAATTGTGAAACACAACAGGGTTTGCCAATCTTGCTGTTGTTCTTGTTGTTCAACAAGTTGCCTCACATATCATCATTTCGTCACCCTACAGCTTAGGCTATGCGAGTTAAATACGAGTCTAATGTCATTTGACCATATTTCTAATACTTAGATTCGAACACGAATCCCAACCCATCTCTAAAATATCTACATAAAGTCAAATCTCTCGAAAACCAGCAAAAACCAAACCAAAAAGTTTGCTTTCTTGTGAGTTCTCTCTATTTAACCCGAAGCATCTCAGATGAGTCAGGGATTCGACATTTATATTTTTGATTCAAGTATCAAAATTAAACAAAGCGCTAAAAACTCTTAAGTTAAGAACAAATTCTCAAATGCGAGCTCATTTATTCCGGAACAAAACATGTTATGGCGCTAAATGTTTGTCGTCCCCTTTCATTCCATTTTTAATTCGCATTCTTCATTTCAAATTGTAGATCTTCATCTGAGGTTAACATTCGAAATTTAAGACTTTGGATTCACTGATAGTTTGAATATGCATAGTCTAATATACAACTTATAAGTATAATATAATAGTGCATATTGTTACTCTAAATATAGTTTGAATATCAGATAATCTGATTTGATGTGTATGTGCTTCACTTGCTGAATAGTTTCCATATCTAGTTTCGTATCCGTCGGGCTAATTCAATCTCAGTTCATGTTCGCAATAACCTCTTGAAGGTCGCCGTAGGACTCGTACTTAAATAGCTATAAATGCAATTACCAACCACAACTATTTGCAACAGAAGGGAAAAGATTCTTTTGCATTCATTTGAATTTGGTTGAACTCAATTCTTGCAATTCGAGTTGAATAATTTTGATTGTGAACATGGAGAACTTTTAATTGGAAAGGCATTCATTTCTACTTACGTACATATATATATATATATAGTCTATATATATATATATATATAGTCTATCCGTGTTCAGAGTGTCTTTGGCTTTTTTAAAGATCCACCCGGAAAAATGGGAAAACCCCAAGCAAAAATATTATTTGTATTTATAAATATACATATATATATGTAGATATGTAAATGTAAATACATTAATTTGACAACAATAATATAAAAAACTTTTAACACATTTTTCAAGGTTCATTAATTTAGTTACCCAGACCACTCGCTCCACCCGCCGGACGGGCCACAAATGTTGTCAATATTGTAGGCCTATTCGCGCAGCCACGCAACGCTTACACTGCACCTGTGCGAGGGGTTGTGCGCTTCCTAAGGGTAGGGTGAGGGGTGCGGGGAGAATGGTGTATGGTGTATGGTGTGGGGCGAATCAGTGTAAATATTTGAAGCCACACAGCTAAAATGTTGCGTGTAAATATCATATATACATATATGTAAATTTATATAGCAAACCAAAAATCCAAACCCAAACCCGAACCCCAAAAATCCACCCGCCCCATCTTTACCAACTCGCTGAACAATTTATGACAGTTGCCCATCAGCTGCGCTCCTGCTGCCTCCGCAGCCCCTCTCTGCCAGCAACCTGTTCATTAAATGTAATGAGCAAGCAGACCAACCAATTTTCCCTCACCTTGCGCCCGCCTCGGTGAACTTTTTTTTGTTTTTTTTTGGGAAGTTTTCATTAACCATTCACAAATTTACTTTGCGGCCCTGCAAGGGAGCTTGTGGGGGTGGGGGAGTGTTTGAGGTGAAGGGGGGTCGGAATGTAGGTATAGAGACTAGGCTGGGGGTTGCATTCAACCCAGGGACGCGTCCTCGTTCAAGGCAAAAAAGGCGCCTGCGCAAATATCGACTTCAACTTCGACATCCCATCAAGTCGCCCACGCGACTGATACGCTTCTCTCTCTTATCCCCCCCTTCTTGCCACTCCCCCGTGTGTGGCAATTGCCCATGAAATTTATACACACACACAACTGCACACAATAATTATTAATTGCCGGGGTTCAGACGCTGGCATCCAGGGACCGGGAACTTGGGAACCGTTTGCTGCGCTAAACGTTGCCGCCACTTTTAGGGGCTGTTCGTTGAGTTCTTTCCGGCCTTTCTACACCTTTTACACGCCTCAATGCATCAGGATCAGGTGTTTGACAAGCGCAACTCGGCGCAGCAAATGCCAGCAATTACTCGGTCAACCCATTACCCCGAGCCTACAGCCTGATCGGGGGTGGTACGTGGATAGCAAGTCGGAGGTCGCAGGTCGGAGGTCGCCAGTCGGAGGGCGGGGTGCTGCCCTTCCGGTCAATTTGAATTTGAATTGCATATTGAGTGTTTATTAGATGCGGATCATGCATCATTGCACATTGCACATTGCACTCAGGCAGCAGGATACGGGACATGTGTGCATCAGGATCAGCACGAACCCGGAAGAGTTTAAAAGTAAAATCTTGACATCCATAATACTGTTTTCACAACAATGTAATAATTGTTACATTGAGAAAAATATCCACTCACATTGCAAAACTAGATTCAAACAATTATTTGTTCAATATAGAATGGAAAGTTGAATCAAATAATTTGAACCTTAAACTTAGACTTACAATCAGAAATTGCAGAATTTGAACCAGCATCATCAGCCCACTTGATAGGCCGATGACTTTCTGTCCATTTGTCCACTTACCAGGTGAACTCAGTTAGTTTAAAAGCTAACTTGATAGACCTTTTACTCCCGGTAGTCGGAGCGGATCTGATCGGATCACTGTGTCAAGGGAACACTCTGTTGGAGGATTAGTTCTAGCATGAACATGTTTTCTGCTTACCAAGTTATCCCAGCTAAGCCAAAACTAATCAGTTATGTATTATTTTAAGGCCAATTTTTGAAAAAGTGGCAATCTTTAACATCACTTAATATATCTTTTTTTTCTTAGCATGCAGTTGTCTGCTTGCTTAGTCCCCACTAAAGTTACCTTTCTTGTAGCGTCTTTGTAGTTTATAGATACCAGGAGAATATAGACCCATTGGAATGGAACTGCGAGAACGATTCGAATATAATTTGGCTTCATTTCGGAAAAGGACTTAGTTTCCATTCTATTGTTTTGAGGCAGATCTTTCATACAATGACACCCCTTTTTAGAGTGTCCTTGGAAAACAGAATCCATTTATAATGGCAATTAGCTTAGCAAGTATGCCTATTTCCCATGAGCTTATCATCTTATCAGTTTTGTGACTGCGAAGTCTGACTTCTTATACATATTTGAAGAAAGGCATCTAATTTCAAATATTTCTGTATTGTCTGCTTTGTGCCACCAGATAATTGACAGAGAGAGGGAGAGAGAGAGAGGGAGAGACTGGTCTGTCTGTCTGTTTTTGCTGTTATAGGCGTGACCAGCTACGCCCTGATTTATATTTAAAAAGTTTCTGGTATTTTTCACTCAAATGAAGGCAACTCCTTTTGGCTGCCATAAATCCATAATTTTGTGCACATTTCGGCGACTGAGTCGAAAGAGAGAGATGGGGGTGCGGGGCAGCCGCAACAATTTATGAACTAACTTGCGGCAGCAGCGCTTCAACAATACATATATATATATATATAAATATAAATATATAAATATATATAAATATTTATATGTATACCAGAAGTAGAAATCAACTCGAAACAAACCGCCAGAAGTAGTTGCCCAGTCTGTGTGCGAGGTGGTCCTGGGCCTGGGCCTGGGCCAGGGCTCGGCCTCGGCCGCCATGTCAAAAATGAAGCTCTCTGTGTGTGTAAGAGTGTGTGTGTGTGTGTGTGTTTGTGTGTACTGGCTTGTGCCAGGCACGCCCCGACACGGCACGGGCAGCCAGCCAGCCAGCCAACCAACCAACCATTCATTCAGCCAACCATTCAGTCAGCCAGTCCGAGCGACCAGCCTATCAGACAGAATGCTTTATGAAGACTCTGGCAGGGACCCAGTCCAGGGGACCCACAAACCATACCCCAACACCTCAACTATACAGTGCAGAAAAAAGAGCAAACGGCATTCTATGAATCTTGATTTAAGAACTTCTAACTCAAGAATGCGAAACATGAATTAAGTAATTCCACAATCTGAAACCAAATTCAAATTTTAAATCTGTGTTCAATCTGGAAAACTTTGGCATGGTAATATGTAGCTTAAATATTAGAAAATATTCATATTAACTAGATGAATATTTTTCTATCTTATAATTTGAAAAAGTTTGTTCTGAAAAAAGTGATTTAAATTAAGGAAGCTATGCTTGAAACAAGTTTTTAGTTATTCGAGAATTAACGATCGCCAAACTAAGAATATATATTCATAGCTTAAGATGATAATTCTTATACGTGAATAATGAATAAGTCGACCCATATTTTTGAAAATGGTATAATGAAGTTGTGCAAAACTATGGATGAAGGTAGAAGGAAAATTCGAGTAGATTTAATAATGTCTGTTCATCTATCTATTCGTCTGACAATAAATGCTAGTTTTGATTCCAGATTGTTAATTTTTCTCAGTGCACACACATCCGTATTTGCACACCTAGAATCGGGATTGGGGAGCCAGAGCCAGGGCACCGACACGGCGCCAACTCAAATTCAAACTCAATTACAGGTGCTGGACAGCAGTGCAGTAGCTGAGAGTAGCTGACAGCTGGTCTAGCACCAGCCTAACCCACACAACATACCACACCACACCACACCACACTACACACACTACCCACACTCACCCGCACCATATCCCATACCACCCTCTCCCCTTATCTTTCTCTCTCTCTCTCCTGGATGCCATTCGGCCACTCGCATTATTTTAGTTAGCGAAACCGAAATCGAAACCGAAACAGCCGCTACAAAATTCGACAGTCCCAAATAGAGTTTATTCTATATGTATATCATGTTATTATTACGCCCATTATCTGCAGGGGAGGCGGACGGGGGTTAGTTGGTCTCGCCTCCTCGCTGATGCCGTGTATTTCGACAATTTCATTCGAGGCTCCAAAAGCTGAAGGCGAATGCGAACGGGGCACAAGCCAGTCATTCAATTCATTGACAATGATGACGACGTTGATAGTGGGTATTTGATTTTATTCCAACCCCAACCCCAACCCCAGACCCCAAAAACCCCCCCCACATCAGCTCAATCAACCCTCCCGTTCGCTCTATCTATCTATCTGTTCAGTGTGCCTTAAGCGACGTTGACAATTCGACAAGTGCGAGTGCCAAATATACAGAAAAATATATACATATACATAAATATATATATATGTATATATATATATATATATATAAGTGTATAAATTTTTGTGTATTCCTGTCTAACTGCTCACGCCCACGCCTATCGATTTGCCTAGGATTATGGGGGAGGCGGGCGGCGTGTGCCAGGGAACAGAGTGCATGATTAAACCATGCTAGACATGCAGCCAGCAGAGCTCCATAAACTACTATCCAACATCCAACATTTGACTGCACTCATACACACACACACACACACACCGCCCACGCCTTTCCCGTACTCCATATTCCATATTGCGAAAATTTTTGCATTTCGTATTTATAAATATACAAGTGCATTTGGGTCCTTTTGTGGGGAGCGGGAGAAGACGATGTAAGGGATTCTAACAATAACATAAACATGCCAAACATGAAGAAAACAAACTCAATTTTGCACTTTGTTGTGGCTATTGAATTTACACTCATTTTTCGAAATACCCTACAAAATCAGACAACCCTCTTTGTATATACATATGTATCTATATAGGTGTATAGCAAGTGGTATATTTGTATATTTCATAATGGAATTATATTCTTACAATTACATTATTTAAGGCTTTAAATATTTCCTTTATTTGGTAGCAGAAGTTTTTATATTATAAGATTTGCTGACATTTATTTTACACTCTCATGTAAATATATATTTTCTGATTCTTGATTAAGCGCTAAACATTGAAAATGAGTTAAATGGGTACAATGGGTTGTGCTAAAGTATGTAACATATATATAACATAAGGAAGCACCTCCGACCTCATAAAATATATAAATTCTTGATCAGCATCAGTAACCAATTCTACTTAGCTAACTCCATCTGTCTGTTTGTCCGTCTGTATTAAAGCGCCAATCTTAGTGACACTAAGAGTTGGACATATTTGAACGGGTCTTTCTCGCACCATACGCAATTCAGGTTTATTTCTTTCCGCAAATATCGATATCCGTTAGATATATATGAATATCTTTGATTGATTCTCTATTGATTCAAGTGGGTAAAAAGTATTTAGCCACAAATCGATGTATTTTAACCTTTGGTACAAACTAAAATGAGTGCGTTTTACAGAACACACGCTCCGTTTCCGACGTCAGATCTTAGTTTGAGATTAAGAAAAATAAATTAATTTTAATATCAAGATTCGCAGGAGCCAAACAGAAGAACATAAAGAATGTGTAGCTCATAGTGTTGCACAGAGGAAGAAGCTAAGTAAATCTAGCATACACCATCCACATAATGGAGGGCATTGCACACTCTATCCCACGCCCGACCACACCTCCCCCCGCCCCTTTCCCCATCATCCTTTCCCGCCGCACCCACACACGGAAAGCAATTTGAAGTGCCATCTTTTTGGTTGTATGAGTTGAGTTTGAGTTTCAGGATTTCAGTTGAAGTTTCGGTTGATGCGTCATGATGTCTGCGTGCCGCATACGATATGGTTATGGATATGATTGTGTGGTGTGGCACTAGACAATCTCTGTGTGTGTGTGTGTGTGTGTGTGTGGCAGTTATCAGAACATTATGGGGGTAAAGAGAGTGGGAAGGAGCTGATCATTAAAGAGCTGCCTGACGCTGCCTTTCAACTTGAGCGCAGACAAGCCCCAAATGCTTACCATAGATTTATGCATTCCATTTCACTTCGTTCCATATCCATTTATGAGTCGTCATTTTGCCCGAAAAGAAAATAAACTATATAGATATATGTATGTATGTGGTGTGTGTGTGTGTGTGTGTATGTCTAAAAAGAAGAGTCTGAATCAAATGCGGCCCACAATGGCCCTCGCGTGTTGAAATACAGCAATTTTTTTGGATTGCTTTTTGGCTTCAGGAGGAGAAGGAGGAGGCGGAGCAGGTGGAGGTGAAGGATTGCAGGGAACAGCAGCAGCAGTTAACCAATGACATAGCGCTGCTCCTGCTCTTGCTCCTGCGGCGGGGGTTGTTTTCGGACCCGGCGCGTGTGCACCAGTCGTGTGTATGTGTGTGTGTGCCGTAATTTGAAATACTTTCCATTTTGTTGCCCAACACACCACCTCAGCCCCCTCTAAGAAAGAAATCGAGAGAGAGAGAGAGGGTGAGGGAGAGGGAAGGGGGCCTTGCGTTGGTGTCGTTGTTGCTGGTTTGCTGCCGAGAGTGGGAGAGCGCTTGGCACGCGATGTCCTTTCCGGTCGACGTAGTTTCCTTTTTACATGCATATGTATGCCCGCCCACCTGCCCACCTACTCCCACCTGCCCATCCATCTCTCTCTCTCTCTCTTTCTCTCTCTTTCTACTTTTGCTCCACGTCCAAATAGCCTGTTCGTGACTGCCTACAAAACGACGCATAATTTGTGCCACTGCTGCTGTCCGTGTCCGTGTCCGCTCACCCATCCCCCTTTTCCCCTACCTCTCTCTGTCTCTCTCTCTCTCTCTCTCTCTTTCAGTCTTATGCTTTCTATGTGTTTGTGTGTGTGGAGGTCTGCCGCAGTGCCGTGTGCCATGACGTGTTCCATGTAAATTGCATGCTCAAACTTTAATTGCAACTGGTCAAAAGCAAGACAAAAACAAAATTAGTATCGTCCCTCAGCAATCAATTGGGGGTAACTTCTGACCAACTAGTAACCAATCCCAATTCTGGCCAACACACACACACACACACTTTTGACCAATCGGCAGTCGTCTTAGTGGTTAACCGCTTGTAGCCAAAACATTAATTCGTATAAAATGATAATTATAATAATATTATTATTTAATGATTAATAATATTAATAATTTCTTCTGCTACCTTTTTTCACATTTGATTCAAAGTTCAATTTGAAAAAATATGTTTAAAAAATGCATTTTATTCGTCTTTATGGATATTCCTTACCGAATTCATGCCCAACTTACAAATTTGTTCCGGCATTGCCCAAATCCCAGCAACAATATAACAACGCACATATTCATAAGTATATCTATTTCTATACTTACCCATATATTTAATTTAAGCCTATTTAAATTTTTAACTTACTATTGCATGATTTTCCAATTAAGTCCACATAATGTGTAAGGCATACTTTTGGAGCACTATGAATAAGTGTGGGCCCCTTAAAATATGCAATACACATTTATAAGACAGTTCCTAAAAACTGTTAGTTTATACTTTAAGATCTACGGATATATATTTGCAATTTATGATACTCACATCGGTTCATACTCCAGGTTATAAAAAAAAAAAAAACACACACACATTTTTGACACACTCGAATTGCTTTCTCTCATGCTGATCGCTCGCGTTCTCCTTCTCACTCCAATTGTATCTCTTCATCTCTGTCGTTTTCGTGCAGCGATCGCTTTCCCTACTACAAATCGAATGATGACCGCTGGAAGAATTCGGTGCGACACAATCTTTCAATCAATCCACACTTTCGCAAGGGGGTAAAAGCGCCCCAAGGCGCCGGCCACTTGTGGGCCATATCCAGCGGCGATTCAGCGGAGAATGTGCTCGCCTGGGAGCATGTAAGTCCAATACACACACACACACCCACACACACACACCCGCACACATACATTCTAATAATACTTTTCTTATCAAATAGAAAAAGCAACGTTTGGATTTGTTCTTCAAAATGGAGTCCATCAATCGGGAGCGCATTCAACAGCATCAACAGCAAATGCAACAACAACAACAACAACAGCAGCAGCAACAACAACAGCAACAACAACAGCAGCAGCAACAGCTGCAACAGCAACAGCAGCAACATTGCAATTCACCACAACAAAACCAGCAGCAGCAGCAGCAGCAACAACATCAGCAACAACAAAATGCATCAAATTGCATTTACGATGAGGCAGCTGTGGCTGCAGCGGCGCTAACTCAAGAGATGCTGCAGCATGCGGCGCCCAGTGAAGCATCGCCAGGTGGATCACAGACGCATTCGCATTCGCATCCGCATCACAATCATCATCAGCAGCGTCTGTTGCCCTTCAGCGATCTGCTGAGCGACGAGGAGCTTCGCAAGACTGCGGGTCAAATACTCAATGGGATCCATCGGGAGGTGGAGGTGCAATCGGTGAACTCTATTATCAGTACCTACCAGGATGTCCTCCTAGACAATGGTGAGGAATATCCCATTTATGAGTGTGAGTGTGTTTATTTATTATATGTTTGATTGCTTCCAGAAGATTATCTCAATCCCATACACAAGGATGTGGTGGTCACCGAGAGCGGTCTGCGTCAGCATCAGCATCACCACCACCAGCAGCAGCACAGTGGCGGCAGCAGCAACAGCAACGGCGGCGGCGTCGGTGGCAACAGCAGCAGCAGCAGCAGCATACTGGCCAGCAGTTTAACACACTCACAGTACTACATAACAGAAATTGATCCAATGGAGCTGGGCATACAGATGTCGCATCATCAGGTGGAGCCCTCTGAGGAGGAGGTTCTCTTCAGTGACGACTTCAATCTCAACTATTTTGGCTATAATCCCGGCAGCGATATTGTCGCTTGACCGCGCAAGCAACAACAGCAACAGCACCAGCAGCAACAGCAACAGCAGCAGCAGCAACAGTTGCTGTCAACGGTTGCAACAGCTGCAACAGTTGCAGCTGCAACAGAGCAGCCAGAGTACTCATAAGCCAATTCTAAATCAATACTAGTCACACTTACTAAATCTAAATCGTCTAACTATCTTAACTAACCACCTAAGGCAGCAATACGACTGTAGGCATATTTGAATATTTCAAGTCCCTTCCTCTGTCTCTCTCTCTCTCTCTCCCCTCCCTTCCCCAGATTTCTGCTCCAATTCCCATGTATAGTCTAGTCTTCAATGTACCAATGAAATACTCTTCTTTTTTTTTTGTCAACTTACATGTAATCCTAACTATATCTAGTTGATCGCATAGACTGTAAGAGTAGCTATTATTTAAGATTAAGCATTCAAATCATACACAGAAATCATAATTCTTGTTCTGGCCATAATACCGATAACATCCATACACAGAATCTTAACTACATACATACCAGATATATATACATATTCACACATTCATAGATACTTACCTATAGAGTTCTGTCTCCTAGTCGTATAGTCCCAAATGCTAATACTAATCATAGAACGTATCGATATTGTTTACCTTACCCCCGACATGTAGCATAATGGCACTTAACTCGTACAACTACTGATATATTTCATTTATCTATTATGGCAAAATATATCTTCTTTTTTTTAATTTGCATTTCAATTATAAATCGATATGTTTGCAAGTTTGCACCTCGAACAACTCGCAACTGCAACTGGGGTAAGTAAAAAGAAGCACGAAGATTGCATTCCTTTCCTTTTTGTAATGTAGTCAACCCGTTGACATCTTAATTTCAGGTACTATTCGAATAACTTGATAAGCAGAGAAGCATATACTTGTAGCATCGATGTCGTCAGTTTGTTGCAAGCCGGACTACAGTTGTTCATTAAACATAAGATTTAACTTCTTCTTTTTTGTAAATGCTTTGATTCGAAATTGCGATTTTAACTCAAAAGTGCGTTAAGTGACCGGACCACATTTCCCTGAGCCATAACCGTAATCAGCTTTGATAAACTATTTATTAAGGCCTTCATATGGATACCATAAAACCTGTGGCACAGCTTACTAAAAACAAAACTGTAAACTTTCAGCACAAGCTTAGGTATTCTTGGATCTGTCAGATTTATTTACTCATATTTTCCCAAAATGGTTTCCACCAAAATATTGGTTTTTGAGCTGTTTTTCGCACTGCGTTGCCAGCAACCATTTTTAGTGAAACGATTGTTCTGCATGGGTGATTAGCTTCAAAGAGTTTATTTTCTGAAATTGAATATACTTCGTCACAAAAAACTTATTTCATCATACATTATACAGGACAGGGACACTTCCCTATGTGTCTGTAGTTTACAAACATTATTTATATCCTGCTTTCTATAAAACTAAATATTTTTTTTGCTTAAGTGTAAATTAATTTGATATAATAATATCGATACGTAAGGTAAGGACGTACACACACGAGGGGAGGGCAGAGAACAGGGGGCGATGAAGGCCCCACAACATAACTTAACACACATGGATTATATATCATTATATATGTAAGACTAAACTTCCGATAAGAATTCCCAAATTGATATTGATCTAAGTGTTTCGACTTATATACGACAAAAAAAATATATATGCGGTGTAAAAAAAAGAATACAGCCTATGCCATTGCGAGAAGCTTGTTACGCTTTTGCCCAATGCGATTACGATATAGACATATTTATATATGTATATGTAGTGTATTGTATATAGTGTATTGTATATAGTATATGTGTATGTATATAGTATATAGTGTATAGTTGCTGCGAAGTGCAGCCTGCGTTAAAAAGAAAGAGGTCGGCTCTATTTAAGATTGCCCTCCACCAATGGGTTTGTGAGACATATGCCAACCTGCCGTTGATTCAAAACGCGAGACTGCTGTGCCTGCTCTCCCACATTGCCGAGACTGCTGTGCCTGCTCCTCCATAATGCTAAGAGTGCTGTGTCTGCCTCTCCACACTGCAGAGACTGCTGTGTCTGCCTCCAATACGTATAGATGAATATGCATATCAAATATTTACGTCACATCTCCCTCGGGAGATAGAGATAGATTTGGGCCTTTAGTCGTCACTCTCCTCGAACGTGGGACTGCTGGGCGAATACGCCGGACTCGTGGGACTGTAGTGTGAGGGAGCCGTTGGCGAGTACATCGGCGATGTGGGCGAATAGTTGCGTGCCGTTGGCGTATACGTTGGCGATGTGGGTGAATATTTGGTGCTGCTCGGCGAGTAAATTGACATGTTTGGCGAGTAACGGGGACTCGTCGCCGAGTATGTTGATCCTGTTGGACTGTATTGATTCGACGGCGAGTGCTGCGGCGAACTGGGTGAATACAGTGGCGATGTTGGTGAATATTTGGGTGACGCCGGCGAATACTGCGGCGATCCCGGCGTATATTGTGGTGAACCTGGCGAACCGTCATACGACGGCGACGGCGGCGAATATGTTGGCGATGTTGGCGAATATTTGACGCCCGTCTGTGAGTACGCCGGCGATGCCGGTGAATAGTGAGGCGAGGCCGAATAATTTGGCGATGTCGGTGAATATGAGGGCGTAACGGGTGTATATTTCGGGGATGTTGGTGAATACGATGGCGATGTGGGTGAATAGCAAGGCGATGTTGGCGAATATGATGGACTCGACGGCGAATACGATGGGGACATTGGTGAATATGATGGCGAATTGGGTGAATAATTTGATGAGCTAGGCGAATAGGCATTACCAGGCGAATACAAATTACTACCACTGCCAGCGAAAGATGGACTCGACTGGAAATTTGATGTCGGCGAATAGACGGGCGATGTGGGCGAGTAGCCCGAAGAGGATGGTGAATATCCCGTCGATTGTGCATTGAAATTGGGTGTGGCCGATGCATAGCGCGGACTAGTCGCCGTATATAGCGGCGATGTTGGTGAATAATTTGGACTCGATGGTGAATAGTTGGGCGATGCGCCACCGGGCGATGATGCCGTATAATTGGGTGATGTCGGCGAATACGATGGCGACACACTGGGTGAAGCTGGAAAATACGGCGACATCGATGGCCCCGGCGAACTGGGCGATGAGCCGGGATGTGCCGGCGACCAGCTCGGTGACATGCCAGACGCATCTGATGCAGCTGAGGGCGAGAAACTGGGCCCACCTGGCGTCATTGCGCTCACTAAAAAAAAAAAAAGAAGTCAATAAGAAGGCAATCGATAAGGGAAATTTTCCGAAAACGCGCGAATTTCATGAATTGTAACCGTACCGTGTCCTGGCGGTGAGAAGTAGCGCGGCGTATGGCAATTAACCCACGGCGTCATTGGTGGCGTCATGCTGGGCGTGGAACCGCCACCCATAAAGATGGCGGCACCGCCAAGCATGCTGCTACCAAGGGAATTGGGTATCTCGATGCCGAAACGGCACTTCTCGGCGTCCAGCAGCAGATCGAAGCAGCCGGTGCCCATTTTGGGCAGCTGACCCATAATGATGTTCTCAGAGACGCCACGCATGGGATCCGTTTCGGCATGGGCGGCTGCATCCATCAGCACATCGACGGTCTCCTCGAAGGAGCAACGCATAAGGGCGCCCGTATCCTGTCTATTGATGCCGTGACGTGTTATGGCCATCAAATGACCCTTGGCCGTCATCACATCGCAGAGCAGCGCCAAATGGCGATAGTTGACGTACAGGCCATAAAACTGGAGCACAGCATTCATCTCTTTCTCGACACTTTTGCGCACGGCCTCGATGCCAAGCACCTGGAAGATTTCGCAAATATCGTTGGACGAGGTGCGTATGGGGTCGACGTCACGCTCGGAGAGCACCTTCATCATCGATGTGCCATCAGTCTCCAGCAGCCATTCGCCAATCGCCTTGAATTCACCCGTCTCCGTGATGACGATGCGCTTCTTGCTGTCCGTTTGGGGCAGATGCATATACACCTTGCCTATCGCCTCGATGCCCTGGAGTGTCATGTCCGACAGCATATTGGCTTCGATGCACCGCAAGAACATGTCGTCCTCCATTTTGTCAACGGCCTCATCTTCGTCCTGGAATTTGTTCTCCTCATTGTTCATGATCCGGATGCGCAACACCAACTTATCCGCATTGTCATCGTTGAATATGCAATTGAGATCCTCGCCAAAGCCAACATTGATCTTCTCAGCAATCTGTTCCATTGTCAGTTTCTTGTCCGTCATCCGTTTGCGATCGAGTTCGATGCGCAGCAGCCAAGGCGAAATGCGTGTGGGATCAAAGTCGGGCATCTCATAGTAGACGTTCACGAATTCCTGGTCCTCCGAAATGACAGTGCGCTGCGGATCCGGATCATAATAGATGGCCGTATTCGCTGTCACCTTGCGCAGCGTGGTATGCTCCAAGCGGCACAGCACATTTTTCGCCTTCTCCGCGTCGCGAGCAGCGCCGCCCGTAAGGAATACGGTTAGCGATGGCGCTTTCGGTTTCTTCGATATGTTGATGATCTCCTTAAGCCTGGGCACACCCAGCGTTACGTTCTTGGACGAGACGCCAGCAAAATGGAAAGTATTCAGTGTCATCTGGGTGGCGGGCTCGCCCAAACTCTGGGCAGCCAAGGCGCCAACCATTTCACCCGGATTTGCCTGCGCCTGTTGGAAACGTGTCTCAATCTCACCGATTAACCACTCAAAGGCCTCCGTCGACAGCCGAAACTCCTCCGATACGTATTTGGTGCACAACGTCGAACGGATAAGGCACTGGAACAGCAATGTTGCATTCTCGTTCGCCTGTTTCGAGATGCGATCGTTGCCCGTAACGATGACGCAACGATCAAGCAGACCGCTAACACCGCGTATCACCCGCATGGGCGATAGATCTGTCGGCAGTCGCTTGTTAATGTGAAAGATCTTCTGCACGTTCCAGATCATTCGCTGCAGATTGCAAGGCAGGACCACTTTCGATTCACCGTTGGGGAAAATAGTGCGCAGATTGTCGCGATCGGTGACAAGATGATCCCATTCGGCCTCCAGATCCTGGATGGCAACGCTGCTCTCTGTCATCTCCTTGATCACATCATCGGTGAACACTTTGCGCATATAACGCTCATTCGACCAATCGAATTTGAATCGTTTCTCGAACACCTTGTTGGACAGCTTAACCGTCGGCATGTTCTGGAATTCGACCAATTCGCCGCAGAGGCCATCCTCGCCATAACGCAACTGAATCAGTTGGCCGACAGAGTTACGAACGGTGCCATCATAGTTGACCATCACCGACTCCATAGCCTTTATGAGACGACGCTGAATGTAACCGGTTTCCGCTGTCTTCACAGCCGTATCGATGAGACCCTCACGACCGCCCATCGCATGGAAATAGAACTCGGATGGTGTCAAACCGGCCAGATATGAGTTCTCGACGAAACCTCGCGACTCGGGACCATAATCATCCTTGATGAAATGTGGCAGAGTGCGCTTCCTAAAACCGTACGGTATCCGTTTACCCTCCACATTCTGCTGGCCCACACAAGCAATAACCTGAGAGTGGAGCGTAGAGCGTAGAGTTTAGACAATGGCCAACCAAGTGGGATGAGGGCCACTCTTTTGCTGAAAACTCACCTGTGAGATGTTAATGTTGGAACCCTTGGAGCCGGAGACGACCATAGCTTTTAGATTGTTGTATTCGGTGAGGGATTTCTTGGCGGAACCACCAGTTTTGTCACGAGCATCGTTGAGAATGCGATTCACCTTGTTCTCGAATGTTTGTCTCAGTGTGTTGCCTGGTGTCGGTTCGAGTTCCATGTTGTGGGCCTTCTGGATAACATTGATGACATCGTCCTTGGCCTTCTTAATGGCCATCTGGATCTCGTTGTAGGTCTGCGGATCGGCAATGGTATCGCCAATGCCAATGCTATGGCCCTCGAGCAGCAACCAATTGTTGATCACCGTCTGAATGTTGCCGTAGAAGCGTCCAGCAATATCATGTCCTAGCTCCAGGAAACAGATGTGCAGCAGTGAGCCAGCCGATGTGCCCAGTGTCTTCTTGCAGAGAATGCCCATGATGAGGTCACCGTGCTCAACCATGACCTTGGTGTCACCGGGCGATATCCACTTGTATGGACCATCATCCTCCTCATCGGGATGCGTTGAGTGTGTACGGATCATGTTCACGTTGCCGGGTATAATCAGAGAGAAGATCTGCTTGCCCGTCCACAGGGGACGCGGCTTCAGGATGCATGGCTGCGGCATTTTGCCATCCCACGTGGGCAGAAACATCAACAGATTCATCACCTGTTCACGCGTTATGAACACATCGCGTTTGGTCATCTTACGTACCGCTGTCAACGTATCCTGGACAATGCCCATAACCGGTTTGTTCGCTTGCGGCGTGATAATCTGACGCGGTGTAATGTGTATGTTCTCAACCTCGGCGCGTGTTTCCATCGATTGGGGCACATGGAGATTCATCTCGTCGCCATCGAAATCGGCATTGTAGGGCGATGTACACGACAGATTCATGCGGAACGTTGACCAGGGCAACACCTTCACCCTATGCCCCATCATACTCATCTTGTGAAGGGTTGGCTGTCGATTGAATATAACCAAATCGTCGTCACGCAAATGCCTCTCCACCTTGTAGCCGCACTGCAGATGCAAATCCGAGGATTTGGGATGAAATCGCAAATCGATACGTTCACCATTGTCGCGGACAATGTATTTGGCGCCCGGATATTGAGAGTTGCCGCGACGCACCAGCTCCTGCATGCGATCGATGTTAAACGGCGTCACCAGCTCGGGGAACGTTAGATTCTGTGCAATGGAACGCGGCACACCCACTTGATCGATACGCAAATTAGGATCCGGTGTGATGACAGTGCGGGCCGAGAAATCGACACGTTTGCCCATCAAATTGCCACGAATACGTCCCTCCTTGCCCTTAAGTCGAGCCTTGATCGCCTTCAATGGTTTGCCAGACTTTTGCATTGCGCGCGGCATGCCGGGCATATCGTTGTCCACTAGCGTGGCCACGTGGAACTGCAACATCTTGATGTTCTCCTGGATGACATGGGCAGCGGCGCCACTACCTTCGTTCTTGCGCAACTCATTGTTTGCCTTTATGATGTCCGCAAGCTTGTGCGTTAAATCGTCCTGATTTTTGGCGGCGCCAAACATAACGACAGCCGGACGCACCGCTAGCGGCGGCACTGGCAACACTGTGACAATCATCCAATCGGGACGAGCATATTTGGGGTCCATGCCCAGAATGAAGCACTCCTCGTCGGTGATGTGCTTTAGTATCTCCCAAACACGTTCCGCCGAAACAATAATCTTCTTCTCCTGCGAATCCTCATTGACGTGCTTCCATTCGGCGGTTAGATCGAGTCCGGTGCGTCGTATCGAGGGCTGATAGTGACCGCAGCCACCATGCCCAGGTTTCTTATTCGGATCGACCTGTTGATTGTCCTTGGCCAAATCCATGTCTTCTCCACCCTCGCAAATCGTTTTACCCTTGCACAAATCGTAGACGTAGGCGAGACGTTTGCGCGGCTGACCTTTGGACTTTATGACGATTTCCTTGATCTTGGGATTGTTGGGCGACACCAGCATCTTGGAGCAATAGAAACACACACAACGCAATATCTTAATCGTTTTCGTGATGAAGCCAATGTGAAATACCGGCTTGGCCAAATCAATATGTCCAAAATGGCCCGGACATTCGGTCATATTGCCCGCGCACGTCTGGCAGCGCGACGTTCGATCGATGACACCCTGGCGCGGATCCATCAGACCGCCCAGCTTCGGCCGGCCGCCCTCCAACGTCTCAGCGAACTGGACGCCACCCTCCGTAACGGACATGCGTCGCTGCAAATAACAAATCCCAAATCATTTTCGAATTTCATAATTCATGCGTTATAAGTTGGAGTAAATGAATCATCAATAAGTATATATATATATATATATATATATATATATACTGTTTATTTGTATATATATATATATATACTGTTTATTTGACTTTGTCGATCGATTTCCAATATGGCGTCGATTTCACGAATTTTACTTACAATTTCATCGGGTGACAAAATACCAAACTGTACACGCTTCACCTGGCGTAGCGGCGCCTTGGAGTCCGTTGTGTTGCTCATTGTGATTCGCGATCGTCACTTTAGCGTGAGATCTTAGTATAGTCTGGTAGTCGCTCCAATTTTTGTCCACAATTTTTTTTTTGGGGCCCAGGAAAATTATGAAAAGTTGGAACGCGTGGCCACCACAAAGGCGCAGAGCAGCGTCAATTGGCTCCTAAAAATAATTTACGTTCAAAACAATAAATAGCCGAATGTAGTTTGTTTTTGTGCATTTTTATTACAATTGCAGATGCTTGAATATAAAATTCACTGCAAAATACGCGTTTTTTTTCCACAAGCATACGCGAGCTGAAGCGAACCGAAAAGCGCAATAAAATTTGCAGTGTGTGTTCGATTTGATATCTTTGCAACTCTGTTTCGCTCGCTCTCTCTCTCGGCTTTTTACGCTCAGAAGTGGATGATTTGAGGGCCAGAGCATTTTTGAAACGGCGCAGTCTTCAAATGGCGCTCCGCATAGCATCAGGTTGATTGTTTTGGTTGTTGTTGTGCAACTACGTGACAACAATCTGACATATATCACTTTGTTGCGAAAATGTGCATCACTTTAGGTGCCAATTTTCTCCATTTCATGCTATGTCCTCAAACTATGGTAACCTAATGAATATTGAGTATTGATATTAGAAACTATCGAAATGTTCTCACAGCATTCAGGGTTGATATTTTGAATATATCGTTGCGATGTATATTTGATATAAAATATATGTTTCACTCATATTTCCATACTGATATCAATCAGATTTCCATTTATGTTTCAAAATGCTGTTCGTTTTGCTTGTGCTCCCCAAGCGATTAATAAAAGTATTACTAAACATATCGCACAAAAGTATCGATATTTATTTTAGAGCCAATCAAAACAAATCAGCGATAAATCATATTTATAGGAATCGTGATTACGCCAATACAAATAAGTTCAGGAAAGAAGTTAAGCAATGAGCGAAGCCGTACCCGCCGTAGATGCAGTGGCAGCGGAGAAGCAGCGCAAATTTCGGATACAAGGTAGCAATCTAAAATGTCATTGAGCATAGCATCAAGTATCCAAATGATATATGAATTTAATAATTGTAAAGCGGCTGCGTTTATGGGACTTGTTGGCGGCATCTCAGCCTTATTTGGATTCTCGCGTACTCTGGCAACAGCCAAGAAATCGGACAGCAAAGTGCTTCAGCAGCAGGGCACACGCCAGGGCATCATCCTTATGGATGAGGGTGCAACACTGGCCATGCGTGCTCTCGGCTGGGGCACACTGTATGCCATCCTCGGCACGGGCACCTTTTTCTATGGATTCTGGAAACTGAGCGGCGCCAAAGATGTAAGTATCCCACACGCACACACATTCAGTTACATATGTATATGTAATTAAATTTATTTATTGTTTTCGCAGTTCGAAGAGTTTCGCATGAAAATGGGCAACGCCTTGCCGCGAATTACCAAAGATGAACCGCCTCAAAGCAGCACCGACTTCGAGAGCCTTACAGATTTAATGAAATACTTGGCCGCCTGGAATAAAGAGTAGACTTGAAATATATGTGTACACTGCGCAGAACTGAATCACTTGAGTATGATTAAAATGCAAATTCGGCACGATGGCAACTCCGCTCAACTGCCCCCAATTTGGCAGTTTTCCAGCCAATGCATAACATTTTATATATTGTCATCGAATGGGACTATTAATAAATATATTAATTGTTGAATTCTTTTATTTACAGTTGATGTTTCATTTGTAGCTAATCTTTGATTCCAGCCAAAGCTTCGGCGGCCTTATTTCGCTGTATTTTGTTTATGTGAAATTGGCAGCAATCCTTGAGATCCTCCAATCTTTCCTGCATCTGCTCCGTCTCCGCCATGAACACGCTGGCATCGCTCATGAACGTGCCAAAGCCGCGTACAAAGTTCTGCAGATCGGGTCCCTGATCCAAATACGCCTGCTGCTCCAAGCTGGGCCTATGGCTGCCCTCCACATCTCCCGCTCCGGTTGCTTGCGACGTCTTCAGTAACTGTATGTTCCTTGTGACGAAGTTACTCCAATTCTGCTTCTCGCGCGCAACTCGTTCCACAAAGGCATCGATGCCAATGTTGGTTGCATTGCAAACAGATCCAACTACAAGATATTTATAACACTAATTAATATAAATATGTATATACACATATACATCGGCTTACAGTCCGCTAAGTCGAGTGTGGTGTTAAATATGCTTCTTCTTCTTGTGCTGTATTCGGGTTGCGAATTTGATGTTATGGTGTTTTGCAGTTTCTTCACAACATCTTCGCCATCCACATCGGATATGTCATCTACATCACTCAAGCGCGCCGTCATCTGCTGATTTAGGCAATTTTTCGAATCGTTCGCAGAATTTGGCGATTCTTCCATTTTGAAAGAATCCTCAAGATAACTTGAAAATACAATGGCGCGATTGCGCCGTTATCCGGCGTCACTTTCTGCTCGAGTTGTATTCGCAATAAGAATCGATGACAGTCGTCGATAGGCTTTTCCGCGAGCGCCTCTATTTGAATTACCAAAAAAAAAAAGAAGAAAATTTATGCGGTAAATTGTGTTTAATCAAAGTAGGCATTCGATTTACTATTGAAATAGTTTTAAATGGAAGCATTGGCATTCTATTTCTCAATTTAAGCGAAACCCTGTGCTGAAAACACAATTTGCACAACTCGGAAAATTGTTCTTATACATTTTGTTAAACTTTAGAAAATCAGAATCGTGTTATATTTTCGGATATGATTTTCGGTTTTAAAACAATGCTAATGTTCTGGTTATATCCGGCATTTGCATCAGGCAAAAGTTTGAACGCATCTGCGAACAACCAGGTACATGGATAAAATACGGGATTGTTTTTGGATTCTTACCAGTGGCCTGGAGACCTTGCTGCTATTCCTCAAGAGCCTAAAGTTTGCCATTATGTGCTGGATGCAGCTCAGCCTTCGCGGCTGCTACTAGCAGATTCTCGACAGATGGCTTGGTCCTCTTTTCAGAGCCTCTTTTCCAAGCCACCCTTGATGTTGTCAGCAACATGAGCAGCATCATCCTTCGCGAACTGATCGAAATGTACATGATGATTATCGACATTGTCGGGTATTTCTGGCAGATGACACTCAGCCGATAATTCTCATTTGACGCCCCGTCTCCAGTCGCCCGTCAATGAGGTGATTGCCGAGCTGCGCATGGCTTGTCAGGCAGCCGCCACCTTAAACTCCTCCTCCTCGTCGAACTCGGAAGCCTCTTCGCTGGCCTCAACTCCAAAACGCAAACTCAAAAATTGTAATCGGAGCACAAAGCTGGGCTTGATGGCAAATCAATCCAAATACCAAATGACCGCCCATAATAAACAACTAGCCATTGTGCTCACCAAATTGATCAACGGCAAGCGTATGGAGTTTTATATCAGTGTGCCCATAAACAGCAGCGACTGCCACAAAATGACTCCAGCTGCAGCTGAAGCTCAATGAAAAAAATCCACTTTGTGAACGATGACGTTTGTTAAAGAACTGACAAAGATGGCGAAAGAAGAAACACAGAGAGAAAGAGAGAAAGAGAGAGAGAGAGAGAGAGCGATATAGAGAGATGTGGCTCATCTTAGCTCAATCCATCATATTGTTTGTTGTTGTTTATCAATGAATCAGTTATCAATTATGAGTTATCAGTAAGTATATCTTATGCTCCTACAATGCATACGTTGAATAAATTAAGCTGTTGCCAAAACTACAGACTAAGCTTAGATTTAGGTTTTCTCCGACGGCGCGGTCTCTGCTAGGCAACCGTCTTCTTGTCCCTTTCCCTTTCCCGCTCCCGCTTCAAGGTTGGCAGTCGCGTCCAAATAAAGCCGCCAGCCCGTCGCGCCGCATACTCATCCACATCCGGCAGCGGGAACGGCGTCGTCCGATCGTAGTAATAATTGCTGGGCGCATGCATCACGAACTCAAGGAAGCAGAGTTTCCGGGACAGCTCCTCGTCGGGACCTGCATAGAAAAAGAATAAAATATAAATATAAATGTATATTAAATGCCTAAGCTACCCACGATCTCATCAAGAATATATAGCCAGAGGGAGAGAGAGAGAGAAAGAGGGACAGACTCTCCTCCTCCAAAGCTTCTTATTTTTAGATGAGATATTTTTAACCCACCAATCAGATAGGTGGCTGGATCAAAGCCATCCTTGGGATCGGGACTGTCCTGGGTGGGTATTAGCCAGGTGAGAAAGGCGGACTTCTCGCAGTAGGCGTCGACAAGCAGACCACGGATCTGGGCATAGAACAAGCTCTGTTCGCTGTCCACAATGCTGACAATGTCACCGATCTGGATGTAGCTGTCCTTGTGGAAGACGCTCTGCACGAAACGTGTGCACGCCTGCATCCTAGGTGTCTTTTGGGCAGGGCGCTTGAACAGTGTGCGGCGATTCTTGGCATTGGATGCGCTGCCACCACTGGCACCGCCACCACCCACTCCACGCTCCGATTTACCATGCCCCTTGCCTTGTGCAGAGGCAATAGCTGCGCCAATTTGTGCGGCAACGCCGGCTGCGGCGGCGGCGGCGCCTGTGGCAGCAGTCTGCCCCAAATTGTGGCCATTGATGGCACTGGTTGCCAGCTTGGCAGCCTTGAAGCGTGTGCTGCGCGTGCTTTTTCGCAGGCGCTTCATGATTGTTGGTGAGCTTGTGCCGTTCAAGCTGCTGCGTGTAATCTTGCCGCCGCCTCGTTGCACAATGGCTGCCGGCATTGCAGGCACCGGCGGCGGCGGTGGTGGTGGTGGTGGTGGCGTAGGAGCAGCAGCTGACGCTGAGCGTGACGCCATTTTGGATGCAAGACGCTCAACGTTTGCTATCGTCTCGACGGAACTGCAGGGCGTTTCTACTTCTTTGTGCTGCTGCGACTGCTCCACTTTGTGCTGCACCTGCTGCTGCTCCTCCTCCAGCAGTAGTAGCAGCCCATTGCCATTTGTTGTTGGCTTGTCGCCGTCATCGTCGTCAAGCTCATCGAGCGTCTCCGTGGTGGTCAACGACGCAATCATTTTCATTTTGAGCAAGTCAGAGGCTTGCTCAGCTTTCGCTTTCGCCTCTGCAAATTTTGCAATAGTTTCCGGCTGCTTCTTGGCTTTGGGGGCAAGACAATCTGTACAGAAATAGCCAGCATCGCCCGAATCTGTTGTTGTCGTCTCGTTCTGGCAATTGCTGCACTGTGTGGCTATCGCTGGGATTGTGGGGCCAGCAGTTGTGTTCGACATTCTTTTGCTCGATTTATATGTGGTTATATACACACAAATATATACCACGGCTTCGGATGTTTCTATGAATATTTTTGTTTATTTAAATAGTATATTTGGTTACTGTTGTGCAAATGCTACTGTTATGCTCAACTTGACTGTTACGGCTCAATTGAGCTGTTAGCGCCAATGCTTGTTTATCATTGTATAACAGTGCCATTTTGAGTTTACGTCTATTTGTTGTGTGAGAGTGTGATGTATGTGCTGAACTTGAATTGAATCAACAAATTAAAAGACAAATTTAATATGTTTGATATAGCTTGTTGTTTGCCTTGGCCTTTCTATTGTGTGTGTCGCGAGCATCAATAAGCTATGTTAACGCAATTCGAGCCAGTTGAAGTTGGCAACAGCATGTGTTGCGCGCATCGATAAGTCCACAAACATAATCGCGCTCAACCGTTTGTTATCGAGCAAGAGAATCCCCACTGATCATTGTAAATTCTGTTTTATAGCTGGCAGGTCGTGTGCGCAGAATCGGTCGGTTTAATTTGAACTTTTTTTTTAAGTGCGCGCGTGCCACGATTTACTATTGCACGCAACACACGCACACACACACACACATACATACCCAGTCACAAAACAAATACAAATAATTGATTCTTTGAATTTTTTTTTGCAAGTGCGCGTTCTGGTAATAAAGAGTTAAATATATATTTAAATATGTATGAATATGTGAGAGAGACAACAACAAAATGCATGAGATGTAGTTGAATTCTGTTAATGTGTGTGACGAAGTGACGTAGAAAGAGGAAGAGAAAACGGTACGCTTGAAAAGTAAGCAGAGCTCAAAATACACACAAACATACGCACACAACTACAACACAAATACCAATACAAATACAAATACTAATACAAAGAAAGCATATAAAGTACAAACGTGGACAACGTCGACAATAATAACAGTGAATAACAACAGAAACGAGGGAGCAGCAAACAACAACAGCAACTACAACAACAAAAACTACACCAACAACAACACATCGAGTGAGTGATGAATATGCATACATACAAACACACATACATACATATGCAATAGGTACGAATGTGATTTGTTATCGATTCCCGATAGCTGAGATCATTGCCAAAATACATTAAGAAAAAATCCGAGTCGTCCAATAAGAAGCCGAAGATGCGAAAGCATTCCAAGTGGATTAGTTTGGAAATTTGCATTTACGCGCTTCGCCGGCAAATAGAGACAAATTGAAGAGAGGGGGAGAAAGAGATAGAGAGAGAGAGAGGGAGAGCGAGAGGTAATTGCATTCAGTAGCTGCAGATTAAGTCACATCCAATAAGTATTTGAGTCTCTTTGTGCATTGGAATGTACTCATTATTTATTTTTGCTATTCTACTCACAAATTAACAAACAAAATGAGCTCATAAAGATAGAGATAGTGTTCTTATAGTGTTGTACATCTCTCTGGATTTTTCTTAAAGATTTTTCTGTATTCAAAAGTAATCCTAAAATAAAAAAGAAAAACAATCACAATTCCAATTTTCAATTTATATAGATAATTTGCTTTTAAATGTTTGATTTGCAGAATATAATATTTTAATAAATATCTATATCTAAAAATTCATGGATTTATTTCTTCTTCTGCTTCTACTTCTTCTGCACCTGTTGTCAATTTTCAATTCGATTCTAACATCTATGTAATTCCAGCTCTATTTTTTTTTGGTTCGTTTTGGTGTTATTCTTGTTGCATTTGCATTTGGTGACTCTTGTCTCACGGTTCTTGCCTGAAGTATGCTGATTGGACTGGGATCGATTTCAGTTTATTGTGTTAACGGTGTTTTGCATTTTTTTTGTGCCCCGCCCCCAGTTGGTTGCCTAACGGTCACTGCTACAAGCTGAACACAGTTAAGGGAACAGGGAGGAGGCGGGGAAGTGGGTAAGGGGTGTGGCGAGACCGAAATGAGAATTGCACTCGGCTTTATTCGCTTTATTCGCAATTATTCGCTCTTTATTCTCAAACTCAACAGAATTCGATTCGATTCGCTTCGCAATTGAACAACTGCTGGGAATAGGGGGTGTGTGGGGAGTGACGTGGAAAGGGGGTGGGGGAGGGAGTGCTTGTAAGGTTGTTGTTTCGTTTTGGCAAATCATTGCGAGAACGATTGGCCTCCAACGGTAAAACGAAGAGCTGAACAAACAGTTAAGCGTGCAGAAATATGTATTACAAAAAAGCAATGCGAAAATGGCAATCAAAAGCAACAACAATAACAAAAAAGTAGCTAAAGTAGCTGAACAAAAAAAAAATTGGTCGAACATAAAAAAAAAAAACTGGTTCCGGCTGCCAAAGAATTCCGCATTGGCTTCGACGAACTCTCAACTATCTCTCTCTCGCTCACTCTCGTTCGCTCTCTCTCTTTGGTTGTTTGTGTGGTGTGTGCCACTTCCGAATAGTATACGACAATCAGTTGTCTCTCTTTCTCTCTCTCTGTCTCTCTCAACATTCTTAGTTCACGTTCGTTGCCTAAGTCTTTTGTTGCGTTTTCTTCGTTCCTTCGTCTGTGCTTCGTCTTTTGCCGTTTCGCGCTGTTCGCTTGCCGACTCAACAGCAGCAGAGTAGTGGAAGGCGCAGTGGAGTATTGGATAGAATTGTACAGAGGCAACAACAACAAATAACAACAGCTTCAAATGCACAAAACAAAGACAAGCACACAAGCTGAGAGTGCCACACACACACACACACACACACACATGCGCACGCACACATGCACACACAGACAGTGCATGGTGTATGTAAATGTGACAATGATGTTAATTGGCTTTTACTTTATTCAAACAAAATACTTAGTCACAGCGGATACAACAACAACAACATCATCAACAACAACAACAACAACAACAGAAAACATATACATCAAACCACCACGGTGAAATTTAATCTGCATAGGAATTGAATCGTTTCTCTCCAGTCAAACAAATTTCATGTTTTCTTTTAAAACGATAAAACAATGGGGATTATTGAATGGATGATGGTTAGCAGTAATGATAACGATAACTTGCATTATCGATAAGCATAAGGTGATTTATATGACATCGATAACGGTTAATTAATACAAACAATACAAAAACTAAGGCGAAAATGTTTCAGGTAACGTTGATGTGATATCGATAACTTCTCGATAGATTTAGATAACACGGCGAGCTAAAAACTTTAGTGAATATAAAGAAGATGAATGCATAATACACACATATTTAGCCCCATTGCCGACATTGCAGCTGCTTTTGTGCGGGGGCGCCTCTCAATGCGCCTCCCTTTGCAATTCAATTGCCGTCTGTCCGTATAGTCTTTGCCGTCTGTTGTAGGTGCGGCGCCCAGCAGACAACAACCTACAACAACCACTTGTTGTATGCTTGGCAAAACAAATCAAGCGGCGCACCCCAGACAGATAACAAAAACTACAACAACAACAGCGAATAGCAACACGAATGCTTTTTAGAATAATTTAATGACAGCAACAACAACAACTTGCCACACCAACTTACAGCAACTAACTACAAAACAACGGCAGATGTCGTCTCGCACTTTCAATTGTCTTTTGCATGCAATAAAAAAAAAACTTTTTTTTATTTATTTTTTTAGTTGCTGTTGGAAATTTCCCTTTTTGTTTTCAGTGCGAGTGTTGTGTGTGTTTGTGTGTGTGATCGATGAGCAGCAGAAACAGTGGCAAGGTTTATTGGCCTTTTGCCTGTGTGTGTGTGTGTGTCGCCTTTTTAGCCAAGTTTGTTAGCTGGCTGAGCATTTGGTCTTAGTGAAATCGACTTTGGCTTCTTGCTAAATATTTCATCTTTCCATACACAGACACGCATGAAATTTTCTATTTGTAAGAGTACAACACGGGGTGCATGGAGGAGGGAGACAGAGTGAAACAGGGAAGAGGGGTATTTTTGTAGGGGCAAACCATTAACGCGGCTTACTTTATGTACAAATATTATTTGCGGCTACTCACTGCTGTCTGCTTGACCAAAGCCACAGCCACAGCTAAAGTTGATGCCGATGCTGAAGCCGAAGCCGCAGCATTTGGCCAATAAGTCAAACTGTCTGTCACCTTGCCACAAAACTAAAAAGAGAGGAAGAAGCAGCAGCACAAGATGAAGAAGATAAAAAAAGAAGAAGCAGAGTAGAGACTCTTTTATAGAGATGCCAAAGCAGGAGTCGAAGCACCAACACTAACACATAATATGTACTTGCCACAGTCGAATACACATTCGTTAAATAAAGTTTGAAACCGCTATAAAGTTTGGTTCAACTCTGATGTTCGACAACAAAAAACGAGAAACAAGTTTTTCATAATCGATCGATCGGAGCGATTATAAATGATTTTAAATAGTGTCACCAGCCCATTCAGACATCGACTCTCGAGAGAAGAAATCTAAACAAGAAAATCCAAGAAAAAACTCTGCAAAGAAACTATTTCACATCTAAGTCCGTTGAGCAGAAAAAGAAATGATAGTCAAATAATTGGTTTCTTAAAATCAGTTCAAACCGCACTCTGGCAAGAGACATGACAAGAAAAAATTGTAAATTTTGATGAAATATAGAGTTATTTAAGATTTTAAGCTTTTCGAGAAATATTCATTAAGGAGTTAAACAACAACAAAATTGTACTGCAGAGCTTCGGGTTAAAGCATTTAACCGGCAGAAGAGAGTATATCGGGCCTCATTATTTGACGAATTACTCCACGTTTAAAATCACAATCAAAAAACTGAAAATCGAATTTCCTACACACTACAAAAAAAAAGATATTTGGTTTGTTGTTTTTTGGTTTTTATGTTTGGCTTGAATGGATTTCAAATTTCTCAATGCTTAAGCGAATTTCAATCAGATGAAGCTAAATGAAATGAAATCGCAATCGTTGCGCTTCGCGTATTCCAAACGGGAGAAATGCAACGGTGCGTCGTGTTAAATGTTAAACATCAGTTGGCTTCAACCAACAACAATAACAATAACAGCATGAACAACAACAAAACGCAAGTTGAAAGTAAAATTAACAATAAATTAAATTGAAGTTCGTCAAACTGACTCTATTAAAGCGACTATCGAAATTGATATCGAAGACCAAATCAAAATTGTGTGTGTGTGTGCGCGCGTGTGTGTGATTGTGTGTGTTAAATGAAATAATTAAGCGGCGCATTTTTGTGCGTGCCATGAAAATGGTAATGGATTGGCAAACTCAGATCTGTGGATCTCTGGTCTTGCCAAGAGTTTCACTTGGCGTGTTGGTGGCTGCGCCCCGCTCTCTGTGTGTGTGTGTGTGTGCGTAGGTTACAATGCCATGTTGCCACATGTTGCATGTCAGCTGCGAATCACTGAATCATCTCCGATTGTCAAATTTCGCGTTTAGGGAGATGCACTAGGCAAAGGGAAAATTCGATTTTTTAAAAACACATCTTTATCCGAAGCCTATCATAATAAGATAACTTCAAAGGACCGAAATATAAAAACAAGTACTTCCAAAAATAATAGATTTTTAAATCGTTTTTCCGCTGCCGCTCTTCTGCAGGAGATTCCCCTCGCTGTCCCATCTCGGAATGTGACCTCACAGCTGCCAACAGCCAACAGACAGCTGACAAACTGGCTGCGACTTCAGCTATGCCAAGAATCTGGCACAAAAATCGATTTAACAACTTTTGTTGTCGAAAACTAGAAACTTGCTCTCTCACATACACACATACATACAGACGCACACACACACACACACACACACACACACATATAGACACACACACACACCTACATATATACACACACACACACCTACATATATACACACACACACACCTACATATATACACACACACACTCCTGTGGCATTTATAACGTGAATATTTGTGCAGGTGCGGGCTTGGTTTTTGTCTCTAGGCTTGTCTCATAAAACACAGATTTATGACACACCGCACAACAGCAACAACAACAACAACAACAACAACAACAGCAGCATCACACAGTGATAATAAATACTAGCTAGCTGGTAGAAATCGAAAAGCAGCTACGAAATTGTTGAGGGCATTTTTAGCGCATTTGGTCATGGGAAAAGCGACAGATTCCCAAACAAAAACACACAAGCACCGTATAAAATGCATCTGAAAAATTCGAAAAAAAAAAATAATAATAATCAGCTCGAACGAAAGACTCAGGCAACGAACTTGAATGCGGAGCAAACAATACAAAAGACTTAGACAACGAACTTCACTTTTCGGGCATACCGTAATCTCAGTTCACAGATGTTCACAGGTTGCAAGAGGAATATAGAGGCAGGATGGAAGGGAAGATAAGGGACAACCTTGAAACCCTCAGCAGAAGTCTGTGCCATGTCATACAGCTATTCTGAGCACAATCAAAAACCACGCCCTCATTTACATTTTTAGCTTAAACGTGAATTACAAATTAGAATGAAACCTAACACAATACGGATTTGATAGCCGTTAATAGATAATGAATATTGTGAATGCTACAAATAGATGGGGATCAGTTCAGAACAGTGCTATATATAATCGATTATATAAATCTGTTTAACTTAAAATAAACACTTCAATTTAGATCGTGACTCTACGGAATTCAATTTAGTAACTGATTACAGTTTTCTATAAATAATTGATCATATCAGAGCACAGTTTTTTCAATGTTGACGAATGTCAACATTCGTTTTGTTTTATACCCTGGCAGCGGTACTAAGATTTCTTTATGATCTTTGCCCCATTAAGTGTCAAGCATCCAAACCCAACTTACCCAATATGCATAATTTATGCATTTGTAGTTACCTACATTGTAAATATTGCACTTCTATAGCATATTGCTTTGTTAGGAACAATCGGTCGGGTTTTTAAATTTATACTGTCATCTCCATCCACTCCTGTCTTCAAGGGTATTTAATCTCCAGCGTGCCTAGGATAGCGGTTATTTCTCATGTTTTTTAATTGTTTGTTTTATTTTATTTTATTTATTTTAATTTTTTGTTATCTTCACACTTGTTTTGCAATGTTGCATAGCCGCTGCCTGATGCTCATTGATTGCACACGAGAGTTTCGATTAAATTGACTTCTTTTAGCTGTTGTGGTTGTTGTTTTTGCTGGGACCGCATAGACATGGACATTGACAGCGGCTGCAGGCAGAGGCCGAAGCAGCGGCAGAGGCAGAGGCAGAGGCAGTGGCAGTGGCAGAGTCAGCGACGTCTTAACATTGGAATGCGGTCGAACTCGACTCGTTGGCAAGCCAACATTTGTTATTTGTCGTAGCCAAAAGAGCGACAAGCGAGAGAGAGATAGAGAGGGAGGGAGCGAGCGAGTTGGAGAGACTGACTCACTGACTGACTGGTTGAATGAATGAATGAATGAATGAGTGGCAGCTGCCACTTTGAGCACTTTGCACATCGCAGCTAGTACTTTTGGATCGCGTTTCGTGTATCTTGTTAAGCGCTCCGCGCTAAACGAGTTCTCCCCCTCTCCCTCCCACTATCTCTCTCTCTCTCTCTCTATCTTTCTCTGGCTGTTTATTGACTTTGTCAATTTGTAGGCACTTGCCAAAACCAAAAGCAAAGCCAAATCCGAGCCAAATCCGAGCCAAATCCGAAGCGCAAGCCTAACCTAAAACCAAAACCAAACCCAATTCCAATTCCAAAACCAAAATTCCAATTCAGTTTGAGTTCGCGCATTTCTTTGGTACATGCATTAAATGACGAGGTAGTACAACAACAACGACAATAATAATAACAACAACAATAAACAAAAAAAATGCTTTGTGTGTTGTTGTACTACCTCGTCATTTTTTCATTTCGGTTTTTTTTTGGGCATAAATATTTATGTTAAAGGCTTTTGCCGCTAAACAGGTGAAAGTTTGTCTCACCAATGGTAACCAGCCGCTGAGCAACAATAACAACATCTTGGACAACAGCATAAAAGTATGTCTCGCTTTTGGCCATGGCTGCTTAATATTCTTGGCAAGCAGTTTTTTTTTTTGGCCGGCCGCATTTTACATTTACGCTTATGATATTGATTCAAACATTTTTTTTTTAAATATCAAATTAAGTTGAAATTTGTTTTGTATTTTTGGCGCTTTTTTTGTTTAATTTTATTTTAATTAATTCTTATTGTTGGGATTATGATTTTGCATCTGGGCCAAATGCCCAAAATGTTTAGTTTGCTCAGTTGGCAATTTTAGAGATTCTGCAACCGAATTGAAGGTGAAAGCGAGTTCTTAAATTGGAATCTTTGTTGAAAGTTACACACATTATATTTGTAAGTGTGTGCGTGTGTGTGTGTGTGGGCTTTGTTCTTTTCCCTTTTTTTATTGGACTACTTGAAGTACATTTTTGTAGTAGTTAAATGATATAGATTGGAAATGTATTTACTTTTCCACAAACAATATGATAAATTCTCAACAGATCATAACGTAGCCTAAAATAAGTTGATAACAATAACTTTTCTAAAGTAATCGTTTCAGAAATGGCGATATCCATGTAGGATCCATCCATAAGAACATCTGAAATATGGAATACAACCAAAAGTGTTTAGTCATATTTCAATGCAAAACTTTTAATTGACAGTTACTTTTATATCATTAAAGAAAGTTTAAAAGTTAATTTTATACTGGGTTAGAAATTAATCCTTCTAATATTCAATGAATGGACACATTTCTTATAGTGGCAATAGGCATATATTCACGGTATATATGTTCACGCTGCATATCTGCATGTCTATAGCGCAATTTCGTTTCAACTTTTGAACAATTGTTTCCAATATTGTCTCAAGCATTTACCAGTTTCGTCGCTGCCTTTGGTTTTGCATTGCGTTTTCAGTTTCAAATGAAGTTAAAAAGTTACAAAAAAAAAAATCCCAATTACAAATACAAATATTAATAAAACATAATTATAGGCTTGAAAGCAAAATCCAACCACAACCAAAAAAAAAAAACAAAAAAACGACTTACTTTCATTCATTGAGCGCTTGCAGTGCTTGGCCTTTGTTCCCCACATGACGCCCCCTGCGTCTGCCCCTTCTCTAAGCTGTTTTCTTCTTCGTCAGAGCCAGAGTGAGCTGCGCATCTGGGCGACAATGACAATCACTTGTGACGGGGAATATGAGCAGGTAAAGGAGGAGGCAGCGAGGTCTTCGATAAGCATTTGAGGCATTTTTTTTTTTATCGGTTTTTGTTTTGCTTTGCTGCCTTTTTTTTAATTAAATATGCCAAAGGCAACAACATTTTATAGACAGACAAAATAATTACGTTCAGCTTTCATGGTGTAATGTTTGTTTCAGTCTACCCTTGCAGTGGGTATATGAATTTAAACATCGAGTGTCTAAGATGATATCTTCCCGATAAACCCGATAAACTACATACACGTATATGTAATATGGATCAGTCTTCTGCTTATCTAAACTAAGCTGTCAGTTGTTAAACTATGTACAAGTCGAAGAGTGTTGGATCGGCTCAATATATCGTATAATTTATTTTAAAAATTTCAAATACAAACAAAAATAAATTAAAAACGTGGCTTAAAACCCAAGTTAATAGCTAACTAAACATTTAAAATATAATATTAATGTATGTATTTATGTAGCCTCGATAAATGATATCTCTTTGATACTCACTAAATATGATAAGCAAGGGTATCTAAATTTCGACGTGCTCATTTCTGATTTTGTTTGGTTTGGTATTCAATTATTTTTTATTGTGGTATTATTTTATGGTGGTATTCAATTGTAACTATTTTCTTGTGAAATATTTTCGAGGATTAAACTAATCAAATGTTTGTTTTTCTTGTTTTTTTTATTATTATTTACTTACAGCAATGCATCAGCCAGCTGCTTGAAGTACCGACCCCGTCCAGCCGCTCCACTTCACATTACTTCCCTTTTCCCCATTTTCGACGAGGAGCGACGTGCGGCGATTGGATATAAATAATAATAATAATTGCAAATAATTCGTTTCGAAAAGTTGAAGCTGATCAATTGATTACACACGCACAGACAAACATACACACACACACACATATACAGATCGATTCAGTCATAGGACCATGGACTGGGCCGAAGGGGATCTGGTGTGGTTTGATCCGGGCGTGGGTCATCCCATTCCCGGTGAAATTCAGGAAGTACATCGAGCCGCCCAAGTGATTGTCGTCCAGGCCATGATAAAGGGCAAGGTGAGTACCCACTTGTGTTACCCATTCAAATTCAGTTTGGTACTTGAAACCAAGGGTAAATCACAACTTCGTCGTGCCTAAAATACTAATAGCTCTTCTTTCTTTCATTTTATTTTTCATTTTTCATTTATTTTAATTTTTTTGTGGACCCGAGGGCCGCGTTAGCTTTTACAAATTTTATGAATGCTTTTCACTATTTTCACCTGTCAAATGCTAAAAAAAAGAAGAAAAAAATACAAATGACAATGCGAATTGTTTTTGTTTTCGGCACTTGGCATTCATGGCATGAAACTAGCCAATAGCCACTAGCTAAAAAGCTAAAAAGCCACTTGCCAATTTCTGTGGCGTGCTGCAACGGAAGTATTTGTATGCAACGCGTAAGTTGCACCAGTCTGCTGAGCTTCGGCCGTCTCCAGTTTTACAGTTTACAGTCTCCCGTCTAATTGCAGAGTGCCGGCAGCGACTTCTCCGACTCTGGCTCCGTTTCCTTTTTCCTTTGCAATTAAGCCTGCCACTCCAGAACAACAACAACAACAACAACAAAACAACAACAGCAGCAATATCACTCAGTCAGTTTGTCAGCCCAGAGGCGAGTAGTGCGGCTAAGGCTAATAACGGGTAACAGTTAGTGATGCCGTTGCAGTTGCAGTTGCTGCTCCCTAGGCGCCTGTTCAGAAATCAAGAATAAAAATCCCCAAACTCGTTACATACACACACACACACACACACACATGCAAACATACACATATGTGGAGTTGCTGCAACAAGTATTCCATAGCGTATCCTGTTCAGAGATATGCCAATTTATGCGTCGCGTCTGACAACTTGTCTGTTGGCCAGTTAGCCGGCAGCACCAGCAGCCGTTGTTACTGGTTCTGGCAATGTGTTTGCTTTTCGGTGCTGTGAAGAACTCTTCTCCACTTCAAATGCAATAATATTGCAGTTCTGCGAAAAAAGCTGAGGTCGAGATTAATGCAATTTGGTTTGCATTAAGTTTAAATTACGTAAGCGTAACTGATACGGCTTGGTTGCTATCTGATTCAGATTTATGAAATTGTTGTATTAAAAAAATTAGTTAAATATCTTTGGAAAGTAAAATAAATAAATCTAAATCAAAACTATACAATTCGAGAGTAGATTGTCTGACGTTGTGAACGCGTACCTCCTACCTTTATTCGTTATATTGTATTGATAACTTAATTAAATTGATAATTGAATCGATAATTGTATCGATTATGCGATTACCTTTAGAATTCACTCTCGATGGGCTTAGGCCACATGCCTCAGACATTATTGCAATACATTTAATGGTCAAGAATCAAAGACTTGAACTGATTCTTCTTTGGCATGGAGAAAGTGGCGCTCTCTCGCAACAGATAAAAAGCCAGAGAGAGGAAGAGAAATAGAGAAAGACGGAGAGAGAGAGATTGTTTTCTTCTCTTAATTGAATCAAGATCACAAAGATCGTGCAACTTGAGATCAAAGCCGTTGACATGCAACAGGTTTTTGTTGCACATGTGTTCTTTACCCGTTACCCGTTACCCGTTACTCATTCTTCTCTCGCTGCCCAAAACAAGCTGCACGTCTGCCTGACAGCCAGTCAGGCAGTTAGCCAGCCACTTGGCTAGGAGGAGTGTCATCTTTGTTGCCCGAAACAAACCCGCTAGATACAATAACAGACAAACAAACAAAAAAAAGTATATATATCTATACTTATATAAAAACGTGTTCTTTTTACCGATCGCTTTTGAAGTGATTAGAAGGTGGCAAGGGGAAGGGGTATGGGAATGGGGCATGGGGAAAACTGTGGAAAACTGTCTCGGCTACTGGCCCAGCTCCGCTTGACTCCTTTCAGTTGCATTCGAGACAGCGGCCAACAACGTTTCTCCCTCCAATATTGTCGGTGTTGGATGTTGTTGTTGTTGTGTGTTTTTTTCTGTTAATGTCCGGTTTAAGCGTTCGGTTCTTTGGTTGGTTTCGGGCTGTTCCGTTAGATGCGCATCGTACGCTTCCATCTGGAGCCGTGGCAGCGAGGCAGTGGCTGCGGCTCAGTTACACCAAGTCCGGCCCAATCGCCATCCCTGGCGCTACTCTCGCCGCACGTGCTGCGCCGCCAGCGACCGGCCAGCCTCGAGGAACTGGACGAGGTGTTTGCTCAGCAAACGCCACAGCAGCAGCAGCAACAGTTGCTGCGCCGCCAGCGTCGCCTCAAGTGCCGCTATCCCCAGGTGGTCAAGCGCCTATCGACCCTCTGCAGCGATGTGATGGCCTGCCATGTGAGCTTCATAATCCAATTAGGCCAAGCGACAAACTCTTCAATTGATGTAAAACATATCGTTAAACACTTTAATCGATTTTGGTCTATAGATTATGTCTGATATATATTATTCAAGCTTTGCTTAGCAGGTGTCAATTATGGTTTATCGCTTTATTGTTATCCGAATCGATTGCGGATCTCAATATATAAGTGAAGCAGATGTCTTCAATCAATCAAACAGTCGAGGTACACTTGGCTCCTTGTAGCGTCTTTTATTTCGTGACCTTACCTTTTATTTTTTTGGGGCTTCTTAGCTCCTCTAGAACTCGGGATTAGAAATAGCAACTGACCAGTTGTAAACGCTTCTTGAACTCAAGAAAATAACACAAATCTAATCGAATCTTTTTATACGATAGGCACAAACGTTTGCCCTGCAGCCGGGTGAGGGTAGCCTGCGAGCGCGTCAGGATCTGGGCAGCAGTGGGGTGGAGGACATGACTCTATTGGATGACCTCCACGAGGCATCGCTGCTGTGGAATCTGAGACTGCGCTACGATAAGGGACTGATCTACACGTTCGCTGGCAGCATTCTGATCGCCGTCAATCCCTACAAGATGTTCCCCGACGCCTACGGCCTGGAGGTGGCCAAGCAGTATGCGGGTCGACCACTGGGCGCATTGCCACCACATCTGTTTGCAATTGGAGCGGCGGCACATGCGGCACTTCCCTCGCCCCAGGTGGTAGTCATATCGGGCGAGTCTGGGTCGGGCAAGACGGAGTCCACCAAACTGGTCATGCAGTATCTGGCGGCGGTGGTGCCCGGTGGCGGCAGCGCCTCGGCCGTCATCACAGAACAGATACTCGAGGCGGCCCCACTGCTGGAGGCGTTCGGCAATGCGAGAACCGCACGCAACGACAACAGTTCACGTTTTGGCAAATATCTGGAGGTCTATTTCAAGAGTGGCGCCATTGTCGGTGCCAAGATCACACAATATCTGCTGGAGAAGTCACGCATTGTCACCCAGGCGCCCGGCGAGCGTAACTACCATGTCTTCTACGAGATGCTCGGCGGCCTCAGCGAAACCGAGCGTGCCAAATACGGTCTGCTCGAGGCGGACAAATATTTCTATCTGAATCAGGGTGCCACCGACTGTGCCAGCGGTCGTGTCGATTGGGCCTCCCTGCTTAGTGCGATGCAGGTGCTCGGCGTTACCGAAGGCGAACGCGAGGGCATTGTTCGAGTGCTGGCCGCTGTGCTGCATTTGGGCAACGTCTATTTCCATCGTCGCCAGCTGCGACATGGCCAGGAGGGTGTTGAAATTGGTTCAGATGCGGAAATCAAATGGGCTGCCCATCTGCTGCACATTAGCGCCGAGGGCATGCATCGTGCCCTGACCAGCCGAACGACAGAGGCGCGCGCAGAGCGTCTGCACACTCCGTTGGGCATTGATCAGGCACTGGATGCGAGGGATGCCTTTGCCAAGGCACTCTATGCGGGCCTCTTCAACTGGCTGGTGTCGCGCATCAATTCGATTGTGCAAAAGGGCGGCACCCACGATGCCCATCGCATCAGTATACTGGACATTTTTGGATTTGAGGATCTGGCGGAGAATAGTTTCGAGCAGCTGTGCATCAACTATGCTAACGAGAATCTTCAGCTCTATTTCAATAAGCATGTCTTCAAACTGGAACAGGCGGAATACGCTCGCGAGCGTCTTGAGTGGACACCACTCGCCTGGGACGATAATCTGCCGGTCATCCATTTGCTGGCCAAGAAGCCCGTTGGCATTTGCCATTTGCTCGACGATGAGTCGAATTTTCCGCGCGCCACCGACTTGAGTTTCTTGGAGAAATGCCACTACAATCATGCCCTGAGTGAGCTATATGCCCGTCCTAGAATTGGTGCCCAGGAGTTTGGAGTTACTCACTATGCGGGCCAGGTGTGGTACTGTGTGGACGGTTTTCTTGACAAGAATCGCGATGCGTTGCGTGGCGATGTCCTCGAACTGCTGGCCACCAGTCGCCTGCCTCTGGTCAGTGAGCTGACTAAACAGTTGCGCGCCCAGCGAGACGCTGGCAAAACTCTGCCCAAGGGCAGCAACGGACGCTTTGTCACAATGAAGCCGCGCACACCAACGGTGGCTGCTCGCTTTGCAGACTCACTGCAGCAACTGTTGCAATCGATGGGCCGTTGCCATCCGTGGTTCGTGCGCTGCATCAAGCCCAACCACGAGAAGCAACCGTTGCGCATGGATATGCCATGTGTGCTGCAGCAGTTGCGCTATCTGGGCATGCTCGACACCATACAGATTAGGCAGCGTGGCTATCCGGTCCGTTTGCGTTTCCAGCACTTTGTCGAGCGCTATCGCCACCTGTTGAGCTCACCGCTCGCCCGGGGCACACCGTATCGTGAGCTGTGCCGCCTGCTTCTCGAGGCGATGCCACGCACCGGTGTCGAGGGTCCCGACTATCAGCTGGGCGCAACGCGTGTCTTTCTGCGCGAGGCCCTCCATCGGGCGCTGGAGAGCGGACGCACGGAGCGATTGCGTCAGGCTGCCGTCCACATTCAGCGACATGTGCGCGGCATGCTCGTGCGGCGTCAGCTGACCCGTCGCCAGGCGGCTGCCACCCGGCTGCAGGCGCGTTGGCGTGGCCAACGTCAGCAGCAGCGATTTGAGCAGCTGCGTCATGGCGCACGCACCGCACAGCGCTTGTGGCGCGGCAAGCAGGCGCGTCGACGAGTCCAACAGTTGCGCTCCGACCATCGGCGGAGGCAGGAGGCACGGGAGGCTGCGCAGCGTGCGCGTGAGGCGCGCGAGGCCAAACAGGCGGTGCTGGAGCGCAGCCAGCTTAGCTATCTGGATATACCCGCCGAACTGGCCTTCATCTATTCGAAGCTGCAGGGCTGGACGCCGCCGCACAATGATCGGCATCTGGTCAAGGTGCTGGGCACAGTGCCGGGGCCGCCGGCAGCTAGCGCTCAGCTGCCGCCGGACTTGGCACAGTTTAGCTTTGGTAAATTCAGCAGCGTCTACTGCAACGGGTTGAGGCTGCAACCGCGTCGTGAGCCGATTACGGCACCGCTGTTGACGCGTGCTGCGTCCCGGGATCAGGACTTTCAGGATGCGCTCGCTGTGTTCAAGCTGATATTGCGCTGGAGTAACGACAAGGCGCTGGAGGGCGAGGGCGCCAAAGAGAAACTGCTGTCCGATTATATTGTGCATAAGGCGCTCAGTTCGCGGGGCCTGCGCGACGAGATACTCGTCCAGCTCTGCAATCAGCTACACGGCGCCGAGCCCCAAATGGCCGCCCGTCTCTGGCAGCTGTTGGGCCAGTGCCTGTGCTGTTTCCAGCCGAGCGCCGCCTTTAGCAAGTATCTGCTGAAGTTTGTCAGCGATGAGGCGCCGCCATCGCCCACGCGACAGCTACTCCAGCGTCAGCTGTTGCGTCAGCAGACCAATTCACCGGGTGGCAATGGTGCCGGCGCCTGTCGCAGCTTTGTGCCCGCTTGGATCGAGTGGCGTGCCTGGTCGCGTGGCTGCGACATGGCACTGCCTCTGACGTTGCCGGATGAGGCCAGCCAAACGGTTGCTGTCGACTCGTGGACCAGTTGCGAGGAGGCTGCCGCTTTGGCTGTTTCCACATTGGGTGTGGCCAGTCGCGGCTGGACACTGGTGCTCGACGATGGTCAACAGCTGACGGATAGCTGTGGCTTGGACTATGTCATGGATCTGATTGCCGAGAAGGAGCTGTGTCCAGCGTTTCCCGCTCCACGCAGCGATCTGTTGCGCTCCGGCGCCAAGTTTACGCGAACCAATCTGCCGGAGGCCGTCAAGCGACCGGGTGTGCCGCCACCGGCACCACCTATTGGTGCTGCTGCAGCTGGTGCATCTAACAAGCAGCAGCGCGAATTGCATGATGATGACCAGGAAGAATCATCCTTATCCCAATCACAATCGCAACAGCAGCAGCAGCAACAGCAGCAACAACCACAGCGACGCAGCAGTCGAGAGCTGCTCTCACGCAGCTCGGCGCTCAACGAGCGCTATTTTGAGCGGACGAGCGAGGAGCCAATTACGCCACATCTGCTGCCTGGTGCACAGTCCAAGTCGCGCTCGAAGTCGCTGGATGATCTGCTCGCCGGAGATATGGGCAGCCAACAGTTGCCACTGCCCGACAGTGATTCGCAGGAGTCACCGCTGCACACGCTCGCATTGGGTCTCTCCGAGAGTCGGCTCAACGAGCGCTACCATTCCGCGGAGCGACTGGCTCCTATGGGCAAAGAGACGGCGCCACGTTATCAGAAATCCCAGCATGCCGGCCGGCGTTCACATGCCGCATCGCACGGCTCCGCCCATTCGAGCAAGTACAACATGGACAAGTCGGAGTATGCCACTCGATCGTCGGCCATGTCGGACACCAGCGAAGCACCATCTCTCGCCTCCCATGTGCGACGCGTCCGGGTGCCCTCGCAAGCCTCCGATGTCGATCAGTTTCTGGATGATCTGTTCAGTCCCGTGCTTGATGGCTCACTCGATGAGCTCTCTGATGCCCGATCCCTGGCCGCCAGCATTCGTGGCGGCGCTAAAAAGACGACCGATCAATCTATGGGTGTGTGTTTGCCAGTGGAGCATGCAGTATGCTCTGCTGCCACACAGCCAACCACAGCTGTGGAACAATTTGTGTTTGACGACGATGATAATCTGGAGCAGTTTATTGGTGACACACTGTTGCCACTGGATGATGCGGTGTCAACGCTCGCCTCCCAGCGACAGCTGGTGGAATGCATTAAGGGCGGCGGCAGCACGGAGCACAGCAATGCCGCTGCCGATCCTCTGATGCATCAGCTGATGCATCAGTTGCCGGGTGGCGAGCCGGATGCGGCACCAGCCGCCCTCTATCAGCAGCAGGTGCAGCGCGCCTTTCTTCAATCCGCCATGGCGCAGAATCTGCAGATTCAGCAGCAGCTCCTCGCCCAGAATCAGGCGCTCCAAACGCTGCTTAGCCAGCAGGCCACAGGCAACCAGGCTACCAACAACAATAACAACAACACCAACAACAGTAGCAATAGCAACAACAACAGCAACAACAACATTAACAGTAGCAACAACAACTCGACAGTGGCACAATTGGGCAGCAGCAGCAAATCACCATCACCATCGTCAGTCGGTCAATCGCCGCTGCGCATGAAGACCACAACCACAATGATGACGACGACGAGGAGCAGCAGTCTGGTGCTGGAGGCAGCCGCTGGCTTACAGCCACCAGCGCCACCGCCACCGCCACCGATGCCGCCGCCGCTGGAGAGCAAGGATCCGTCCGAGACGCGACACTTTCTCGATCCGTATGGGCGTGCCAAGACGGTGCGGATTGGCAAGTGGCGCTGGCCGCCCCCGCAAGGGGAGCCCCAGTTTCAGACCGAGGAGGATTTCTTCGCCTTCAAGTTGCGTCAGCAACAGCGCAAAACGACGCCCCAGTCGCAGCATAGCGCAAACAATGCCACCGCCATCGAGTGGGAGGAGTTCGAGATTGAGTCATGCAAGAGCGTGACGCCCCCGGGATTGGTGTGCCGCTTGCGAGCAGTATGCAGCAGTTAATGCGAAGAAGTATGCGACTAGATGCCAACGGATCGGGAATAGGCCGAGATCTTCAGGATCTACAGGTGCAATCCAATCAGGCATCAGCGGCTAATGCGACAACAACCACAACAACAACAACGACAATCACAGCCACAAAGCTGGCGAAGAAGAGCTTCGAGATTGGCGCTGATCGTCCGCCGCCGGGCAGTGTCGGCAAACTGAAGCTCAGCTCGGAGATGCGACAGCGTTTGGAACAGGTCACCGCCGGGCATTCGGTGCGCTCGACCGTCTCCAACAAATCGGAGCAGCGTGCGCCGGCCAAGCTGGAGGATACGCGCAAACTAATGCTGCAACAGCAGCTGGGTGGCCTCTTTGCCAGCGCCAATAACCAGACGGGCAATGCACCCACCCACGACTCCATGGCGACGGTGCGCACTCAGATCGAACGGATGGAGGGCAAATTGTCACCACCACCGCCGGCACCGCCGAGCGCGTGGATGCCAAATGTGCTGCTGCCACCGGCGCCCAGTGTGCCAGCACCACCGCCGCCGATACGGCCGCCAAGTATGGCGCCACCAGCACCGCCGCCGGCACCACAGAGCCCGTCGGCGCATCATGGCACCGATGTGGACGAACCAGAGCCGGATTATCGCAAGGAGCATGTGCCGGCGTTTATACAGCGCCAGGAAAGAGATACCTTTGGTGCGGTGCGTCAGCCGCTACACCACCTGCAGCAACAGCAGCAGCAGCAACACGCCCAGCTGCACCATCAGTCGCTGCAACAGCAATCGATGCAATCGCTCCACCACCACCAGCACCACAACAACAACCATCACCACCACCACCAGCAGCAGCAGCAGCAGCTGCATATGCAGGAGCAGGCCTGGCAGCAAGAGCTGCAAGCGGAACGGGAACGTTCGCGGAGTCGCAGTCGATCGCGGGATCGCGAGGATTACTCGGAGTCCGTGTGGGATCGGGCCGAGGTCGAGGGCCCTGCCTCCGGCAGCGGCAGTGAGAAGGAGCGCGAGAAGCGCGAACGGGAGCGCGAACGCCTCTACGAGCTGCGCCAGGTGGAGCGCGAGAAGGAGAGTCACAAGGTCTATCAACCGGCGCCGCCGCGCGTCATTCAGGCCAGCCTCGACACAGCTGGCTCCAAGGTCAGTCGCGAGAGGGAGCGCGAGCGCGAGAGGGAGCGCGAACGATCTCGCGACAGGGAGCGGGAACGAGAACGGGAACGAGAACGGGAACGAGAACGTGAACGAGATTCATTGGCTGCAACGCCGGCGACATTCCGCACGCACATGGCCCAGAAATATGAGCATGAGCGCAAACGCAAGAGTTCGGCCAGTTCGGCGGGCGTGCGAGAGGATCTGTTGGATGCATCCATGTCGCCGGTGGTGGTGGTGCCAGCGCCGGTGCCGCCGCCACCAGTAACGCCCACATCACCCTCGATGTCGGCATCGTCGGTGGTGGCCGCAACAGCGGCTGCTGTCACTGGCAGCACCAGTTCCGGTGCCGGTGCCAGTGCCTGTCTCACCTACAATCGGGTGCCATGGAAGTTGCGGGTGCGCAAGGAGGTATTCCAGCCGCACGAGCCGATCGGTCCGCCCGTTGCACTTGATCTGCTGTTCGCCCAGGTGCTCAGCGATGTGTTTGGCGTGACGCCCTGTCTCCGCATAACGCCGCAGGAGAAGAACGCCGCTTTGAATATGCTTCACGGACATGGTGTCAGCGTGGACACGTTGGCTGCCCGCAATCAGCAGGTGCGCGCTCTCGTCAAGCGTCATCTGGTAGACATGGCGCGCGACTGGCCGCTGTACTTTGCCCGGCTGTTTGCGGTGCAGGGTGCACCACTCTATCCGGATGTATCCATTATGGGTGTATCGCACAGCGGCCTCTATTTAGCGCGACGCGATGCCGACTATCTGATTGTGGTGCAGGCCATCTCGTTTGCGGAGATCCAGAATGCCGTTACGCTGCCACGCCCCGCCGCCCTGCAGCTCAATCTGCGCAACGGTAAACATCTGGCACTGCATGCCACGCGCGCTGCCGCCATCCAATCGATGATCACCGGATTTGTCCTCGAGTACCGCAAGGTGAGTCCAAAAACATGGTCTCTTTATATAAATATATATATATGTATATATATATATATATACGTGTATATATATATCGCTCTTTAATTTACCGTTTGACTTGGTCTTCTCTTTGATTTCCATTCGTTGCCCATTCCCATTGTTGATGCTCCACTACAGTTAGCTTCATGTTTGTGTTTTTGTTTGTGTGGGCGCAAAAGCTTTTATAAATCGAAAGAGCTTTAAGCAGAGCTTTATTGCATATTTAAGCTCTCAGTTATGCAGTCGTCTTCTCACTGGTTTCATTCGAAATTAGTAAGATGTGCATACTGAAGTTGTGCAGACAGAAATAGGCATCATCTCATCTCCCCATAAATATGCATAGTCCATAGTATATCAGGATGAGAAGTCGAGAAGATCTAGCTATGCCCGTCTCTATGAGCCGAGACTTTAAGAGCTACAGACTTCAAATTGCGAATGTAAGTTCTCGTATACCATAACCCGATGAAGTCCATTTCATTGTAATATCAAAAAAAAAAAAACATATTACCAATAGTAATAAAGGTTGTCATTTTAAAGATCTATCTTCCTATTTTGGTTCGAAGATACACCTTGACATAATATTGGTAATCTGGTAAAGTTTCAAGTTTGGTCAAGATGAGTTGAGGAACGCATTATTTTCGTATTTTCATATTCACAAAATAGTACAAATTGAAAACTGAATCCCCCTGCCAGCAAAAAAGATAAAATTTGTGTTTCATTCGAACGGGTTACAATCGATAAAAATTTATGAAAAACGAGATCGGAAAAATGCCAGATACATTTTCGTTGGAAGCTTTACTGGTTTTTATAAAAGTAGCTATCAAAGTCGAATTCATTTACCAAATATTAAATAACTAACCCAGCTGGCAAATAAACAAGGGACCCGTCCAAAGTCCGGAAAATGCCGTTTCATTCCTACATTTCATACATGTTCGTATGTGTTTATGTATGCGTAAGCCTCTTACATGCTTTAAGCTAAATGAAGCTTGGGTTTTCTGGTGACCGTGACCGCGACCGTGACCTTCATAGCCAAGCTCTTGCTTTACATCCTTGTACGAAAAGTTGTCTACCTTTTTTTTTCACCCCGTTCCCGTCCCCGTTCCCGTCCCCGTTCCCGTTGCCACTCCCAACCCCCTTTTCGCTTGGTGCCGTCCGCATATTTGCACGCTTGGTTCAAGCTCAGTGGGTCTTAGTTTCAGTTCAGTTCAGTTGCACTTCCAGTTTTAGTCCCACTGACTGCCAGTGTGACCATATACGTGCAATGTTATGTGTATGTATGTATGCATGTGTGTGTACATATATATATATCGAAGGCACCCAGTGACTGTGATACCCGTTTCTACACTCGCATTCGCATTCACATTCACATTCAAAGTCACAGTCACAGTCACATTCACATTGATGCGTTGCATTCATTTATCAGTTGAGTTGCTTTTCTTTGAATGCATCTCTTAAGTTATTTTAATGTAATTCAGTTTTATGCGTGAAAACTTGTCCAATGCCAAACTCGGAGCAGGCCGAACCCGAACCTGGAGAGCATCAGCGAGCCGAACAAAAAACAGTTATCTGCACACACATACAGAGAGAGAGAGAGAGAGAGAGAGAGAAAGAGAGAAAGAGAGATGAGTTGCAAACTGCCTAAGCCGCTTGGTGGTGCGCTACTCGCTTCGTGTGGTTTCTTCTCTTAAGCTTAACGCTCCGCTTCGCCCTGTTGCAGTTTTCACTAAGCTCTCTCTTTCTCTGCTACTTGCTCTCTCTCTCTCTCGCTGTGTGTGTGTGTGTGGAGTTCTGCTCGGCTGCGAGTGAAATGGTCAGTCGATTGGCAACAACTCGCCAGTTGCCTCTTTTGACCAGTCTGCCCAGTTTTCAGTTGCCACAAATGTTTGTTAACGGCATCACGCAACGCGCGCGTCTCAACCAAAAATATAAAATACAAAAACAAAATCCGAACAATAATCCCAATTCTTAAGCTACAACTGCTGTCTCAATCTCAGCTACAACTTAGGCTTTTGTTACTGTTACTATTTTTTTTTTTTTTTTGTGCCAACTTTTTTGTTTATTTTTTTTTTACCTGTGCTGTGCTGTGCTGTGCCGTGTTTTGTTGGGCTGTGAATGAAATGTTTTTGTTTGGCCACCGACTCAAAGATAGCCGTTCTGTGTGTGCTTGACCCATTAATCGATGCCGTCGTTCGATGCCATTTGGAATGCATTTGGAGCACAGCTAAGAATCGTCTGCACCTGCCTCATCGAGCATTTCTTTTGGTATTCTACATATCGAAAAATCTGAGCAAAAAATACAAAAAATCACAAATGTAGCTGCATAGTTAAAGCCAAGAAACATGCTTAAACATTTGCAAAAGTGGCATAAAAAACATTGAAGTTTCTAGTGTTATTTATATATATATGTATACAGTTCCAACTAGATGACTGTTCATGCATGCATACCATATCACTTTCCAAAGGAATACATTGTTGTTGCTCTAGGTCATATTTTCATTGGAATATCTTTACTGTTATTTCATTTATTAGCTCCTAGTCAGATTCAGCTGCAGCTAAAGAATATCTTCTGTTAAAACACTCTTTTTTGGCATATCAATTTCTGATAATGCGAGTAGATAGAATTCGCATCAATTTTATGACATTATGATTCATAGAGAGAGCTACAGTTATTCTTTAGTGTTAATTGTTGTATATAATGTTCTCATTCTCGCTAAGTTTGCAATCCAAACTTGAGTTCAATCACCGCTAAATCCTGTTGCAACTGCAACTGCAACTGACCTGTGCGGTATTTTCTTGTGGCACTTGTCGATATTGGCCGAGCTAAATTGTTGGACAGGTGTCCAGCTGCTGGACGGGCCGTCAAAAGAGCGATTGGTTTCAAGTGGCAAATTAAAAATAAAAAATCAATTCAGGCCTGGCAAATTGCGGCGCACGAAAACTGAAAACTGACATTTCCACAAAACACACTCAAAAAAAAATAAATACAAGAAAAAAATTTTAAAAAAAGCTTGAAACAAAGGAGCACAAAAGAAAAAGGCAGCAAAAAAAAAAACAAAACAAAATTAAAGTAAACACAGACAGCAGCACTAACAAATATCACGTATACGCAGCGTTTTTCCACCGAATCGTGTCTGTGTGCGGCGTGTTGTTGCGGCGTGTTATTGCGGTGTGTGTGTGTGTGTGCGGCGTGTGTGTAAGCAATATACTTAACATTCATTATGGTCGTGCAGTTTGGCCAGTTGTTCGCCGTTTGGTTCATCATCAAAATGCAATAACAACTTTCACTGGCACGCGTTGAGGAGTCGCATCTCTCTCTCTCTCTCCTTTTCTCTGTCTCTCACTGCTTGGTCTCTAACGGAGTAATCTCTGTGTGTTTGTGTGTGCAACATGTCGCACAGTGTGCGCAGCAGCAAGTCCTGCCAGGCAGCAGCCAGCACGGGCAACAGTTCCAACGGCAAGCAGGAACAGCTGACGGCTGGCGGCAGTGTGCCCCACAAGTTTAGCAGCATTGTGAACAAAGTGGAGTCGCTGATCAGCAAGATGCACCACGACAAAGTCAACAACTTTAAACTGCTCCAACAGCAGCAGCAGCAGCAGCAGCAGCAGCAGCAACAGCAGCAGCAGCTGGAAAGGAACGAGTGTCAGGATCAGGAACAGCAGCATCAGCAGCAGCAGCATCAGCAGCAGCTGCAGGAGCAGCAGAGCTGTAACAAATGCGCCTCCCTTGATTCTCTCAACAATCTGACGGATGCGGACAGTTGCGAGGACCACGATCACGAACATGAGCATGAGCTGCTCTACACGGATTCGGATGATGCGGAAATAGCACACATTACCGGCACCACTGCTGCGCAGGTGCACCACCACCAGCAGAAGTTGCAACTGCATCGTCGCAGCGATCTCGATCAGTTGACCAACGAGAGCATTCGGGATCTCAACGAACAGTGCTGTGTATCGCTGGGCGGCGAACTAAATGCGGCGGGTGGTGCAGCCGGCAGTGGTGCTGCTGGTGGCATTGACTGTAACGATCAGGACTACGACAATGCCTGGAGTGTCGAGGAGGATATCGTCTACAAGTGCTGCAGTGGCACAGCAGCAGCAACAACAAGAACAACAGCAACAACAACAGTCAGTGGCATCCTCTGCGACGAGTGCTGCTACGAAGAGCAGCTCAGTTACAAGCTGCACCTCAACCAAAGAGATAGCAACAACAACAGCGCTCAGAATGATGACGAAGATGCTGCTGACGACGATGATGCAACGCGCAATGCAGAGGCAACAATCTCAACTGTGACGACAGCAACAGCCGTTAGTCTACCCATTGCCGTTCCCGTTCCAAACCCCAGCTCCAGCTGCAACTCGACGCTGCTGTTGGGCACCGGCAAGACACGACGCGTGAGCAATGCGAGCAGCGGTTCCGTTAGCCGCATGGAGACCATTCTAGAGGAGCCAACTGAATCAAAAATATCCGTCAAGGAGATTTTGGCCCGCTTCGAGACCATGAACTCCAACGAGGTATGCAGCAATCTTTGAATCTGTGAGCTCGTCTAATTGGAAACTGATACCCGTTTTGCAATATGTCTCACAGATTTATCGAACAAATATAATTTTTATTTTTATATTGCTTGATCCATATACAAATCTCAGTTCAAAATGTTTTGAGGATTGGCTGGACAAATCGTAGTTTAGATGGAGCATCTGGCAAAGAGCGACGAAACAGATTTGGGTGGTAGTTCATATAAACTTGAACTGAGCATCTTTAAACTTGACCAGACAGTGGACAGACAATGGGTGTGCAAGCGCAGAGCTAATCAAAATAAGCTGGGCCTTTATAATAATTACAAATTACGAAGCGCGTATGCAAAGTGCCGGTTAGACGACGATATATAAAGTTGAAAAGATGAAAAGGCAAAAAAACAGAAAAGAGAGCTCTCTTTACAGTTTGCTGCGAGTGTTGCGGACAACGGTAAAGTTAATCAACACATAATCGCATTATTAGCAAGCCCAACACAACACAACACATCACACAACACACAACACACAACAGACAATAGAAAGACAGGGCCACCTGGCAGCAGCGACCCATCTGAACCAGCAACTGAGCCACCACCAGAGTCATTCAAGCCAACTGCCATCTGCTAACTGCTTACATCATGTTGAGCTGTTCGCTCTTCTTCATCTTTGGCCTTATGATGGAGAGCATCGTCTGGCAAATTGACGAGCTAGCAAACCTGCTGATTAAAGGTGTCGATTATACAAGAGCAACAACAACAACAGCAACAAATAACATCTTTTATATTATCATCATCGGAAGTGGTCCAACTGTTGGGTCTAAAGGTTTCCAGTGTGGCTAATAGAAATTAGGTGTTTTGTGAAACTGCCAGGTGAATTAATACAATTCGTTGTTGTTCACTTTCTCAACTGCACTTTAGCTAATATTAAAAGATTTGGTTTCATTTCGTATAGGTAAACACAATAATAAATTCATTAGGGATCCGTTTCGGCACTTATCTTCAATGTGATACATCTTCAATGTGATACATCAGTTTACTTCTTTAGATTGACATGGATGGATACCTTGACATGAATAGAGTATGTGGAATACAATTATTGGGGGAACTCATCTGACGATCTCGCATGCGAGAAGTGCTTATGCCACATTAGGGATTCATTTTCACAGTTCTTGGAAAATACTTGTTTTGTTTTGGAAATGCTAAAGTAGTCTAAGTGTCTAAGAACTTTCGCTTCGGTTTGGATCTAAGTTCTTATTTTAGGCAAACCGAATATGCCACGCTTCAGATCGAGGGGTTCTTTAAATGCCAAAGTAGTCATAAAACTACAACAAAAGATTAAAAAATACTGTTAACCCACAAAGATGGCAGACAGCAGCTGCAGATCCCAGATCCCAGAGATATATTTACAGCAAGAGCAGAACGTGCGGATGGCGGATGGCGGATGGCCGCGACGTGAACGGGCACAGAACATATGAGCAGATGAGATACCCTCGTTTGCTTTACCCCGTTTAAAAAAAAAATAAAGAAGCAATATAAAGATCGTAATTTAACTGTAATTTGATTTCAATACTTTAATTACATTTCGTGCGTCTTTTATTGTCGGCAAATCTGCTACTGCTTCTGCTGCTGCTGCTGCTGTTATTTGGTTTTTGTTGTTGTTGTTTTTTCTATTTTCCTATGGTAAATGAGTTTAATTTCTTTTGTCTCGCCCGTCAGCTCTAAATTGTTTATACATACCAGTTGGCAGCTGTTGTTTGCCCCATCTTCTGCTTGTTTTGGGTCTTCGCATACATGAAGATTTTCTAGTGTGGTGCGCATTAATTACGAATTTTAATTAACTCGAGTAAAATACAAATACAAATACAAATACAAATACAAATACAAATAAATGTTTGTATGTATGTATGAATGTATGCAATAAAAACAAAACTAAAAGCCAAAAAGAAAGTTGCTACCGCTTAGAGCGTGCCCCCCACCACGCCGCTATCCCGCTATCCAGCTGCCCCGCCCCCCTGTAGCGCTGCAGCCCCTTGTTATAAATGTACACACACATAATGGAGGCAAACGCGCCACAAATTATATCCGAAATAAAAGTTAAGTTTAAAGTTTTCCTCGTATTGTTCGTAATGTTCGTTTTTGTTTAATGTTGTTTTCGGTGTGTGTGTGTGTGTGTGTGTGTGTGTGTGTGTGTGTGTGTTGGTTGGTTGTTGTTGTTTTATTTTGCCTCACTTTTCCACCGAATTGAATTCGCATTGGCCAAGCCGAGAGCCAAGCCAACCCAAGCCAAGCCAAGCCAAGTCAGCCGCCAACTGGAGCACAGCCGACGCTAGTCTGCACTCGACTCCACACTGCACTGCACTCCACCCGACACCATACCCTCCACTCTCTCACTGAATCCCATTTTATTTGGTCAGGCAGGCAGACAGGCAGGCAGGCAGCAGGCTGGCGACCCCTGGACGGGCAGAGTCTGAGAATCGGCTTCGGCTTCGGTATCGAATTCTGAGTCTGAATCTTAATCTGAATCGGAATTGGAATTGGAATCATGGACGGTGCTAAGCAAGTCATGTGACCCACTTTGTGGCCGCTTCTCGGCGAGTCTCGTTCTCAATGTTACCATTAAAAAAATATAAACACAGCCACTGAAAATGATTAAATGCAAGATGAGGAGCAAGCTGGCTTCGGTTACGATTTGTGTGTGTTGCAATAACAGTGGCATCTCGATGTTATTACTCCGCCTCGTCATTTGTCATATGTGGCATATTTATGGAGTGCTTTTTCTGGTCTGTCTGTCTGCCTATAAATTTAGCTCAGCTTTTTAGGCCCACGTCCGCTGTCAGTCGGTTATCTGCTATCCGGTAATAAGTCGCCGTAGCATGCAACAAGTTGTATTTGCCTCTTTTAATAACGGTCTGCTCGGCAACTTTGCATTTTCTGGCATCGCGTCCATCCTCCAATATTATCATCGATCAAGAAAACTAATTAACAGAGGCGTTGTTCATGTGAGCGTTTGTGAGTTACGCATTTGCCTGTCTTTCCGAAACACGAACTCGATCCGATTGGACATGTTTTGGCTTTTATTCGACACTCACTGAACAATGAACAATGAGACTCCTCCTTGACCTACCATAGATATTATATTTGTATTCAGTTCATTTAAAACAAGTCATTTGCTTCTGTAAGCTTTTTAATAACCTGTTTCCCGAAACTGCATCGCCAACTCGATAAAGTATATCTTGCATCATAGACCTAAAGAGAGTCTCCGATTTATAAAACTGCTTTTAATTTGTTTGATAATATTGATTCAAACTTGGCGAAAATCAATACAAAAAATAAAAGCCACAATTTTAATTGAACATTAAATGTGCTCTGACATTTTATTGATGATCTGTATACATTTCTATATGTAACAAGTGGGTTGGGGGTATATCGTAGACGAGCTCTTTCGACTGGAAGATTTCTTTACTGGACGTGTCCTCGTCGTTGGTCGTTGGTCACTTTAGTTTCATTGCTGAGCAGCAACGAGCGGATCAGTTTTCTCCCAACTACATATTTATTATATATTCCATCTTTGATCCTTTCACTTCTTATTTAACACTTTAGTTTACATTTACTCGGGCGCTTGTTGTGCTTATCATTGTTGGTCTGGTCTTGTTTTTTGTTCGGTAATCTGTTATCTGTCACTTTCTCATTTCGTGCAAGAAGAACGGGATTCATCAGCTGGGTTTTGGACATGTTTGTTGTTGTGTTACGCATTGTTGCATCGCCAGGTGGCGTGTTTGTGTGTTGGCCTAACAAAAATGCACAATTGCAATTGCAGTTGCAAATGAAATTGAAATGAATATTAATGGCTTGGCCAAAAACTAGACGCCAATTAGAAGTGCGATTTTTCGTAGCAAGTCAGCTTGATTGATTGGTGAAAGATTTCCGCTTTCATAAACAACAACAACATTAACTTTTACTCACCTTTACTGTTGTTTTCGTTATTGTTTTTATTGTTGTTGGTGTCTTATGCGCATGAGAAATGCATTGCAATTTGCGGTTGGCTGTGGGTGTTAGCCTCAGGTGCAATAAGTTGTGGCAGCTCTGGCCAGACACCATGCTGCCTATTGGCAATGCCTCAAAATCACTTTCGTTGCCAAAACGCAGTCGCTCTCTTAAATATATACTGTGTATACGTCTACCATCTATATATATATATATATATATATATCGACGTATGATAGGCGCACCCCAAACAAAAAGTGACCGGTTTGGCTTTGGCTTTGACTAAGTTAACCAAAACTGGTCGAGTGTTTGGCCAAAAAGACGCCCAGCAACTTTCACATGCCAATGACTTGGCAATTAACGAATTGCATCCATATTTTGTTGCACACCACTCATTATTATCATCATCTTTCTTTCTTTCTAACTTTTTTGGTGGCATAGTCACAATCGAAGGCATCGACACTGTCATCGGGGGCACGTGCCGCCGCCCAAACGTTGAACGTGCCGCTGGAGCGTCTGGAGCCGCGACAGGCTCAGCACGCCCAGCAGCAGCAGCGCAACGAGCATGCTCACTCCAATGGGAGTGGCGATGCCACAATCGAGCAGCACCATCTGCAGCAGCAGCAAGTGGAGCTGCACCATCAGCAGCAGCAACAGCAGCAGCAGGAGGATGGTGCCGACGAGGAGCAACTGGTGGAGCAACAGCGCTACATTAAACAGCAAAGCTATTTGCACTCGAATGCTGCACGCAAATCCAATGCCGGCCAACAGCAGCAGCAGCAGCAGCCCAGCTCCCTCACCAACGGACACCAGCAACAGCAGCAGCAGCAGCAACAACATGATCTGGACGGCAACTATATGTTGCAGGACGAGCTCAATGGCAATGGAACGCCTCCGTCTGTTACCAAGTACTCCCTGCTACAGTTTGCCATGCAGCACTTCCGCAATGAGTAAGTGCATCCTCCCCATTACTTAATTCTATACTCACTCTCGTTTGTGTGCAGCCAATTGCGCGACGCTGATCGCCATCACGAGCGCCATCAGTCGTCGTCATCGTCGTCGGCAGCGAATCGCTCCTATGCGGAGCTTGTGAAGTGGCAGGGGCACGCGATACGGCTGCCCCTGCTCCGGCTGCCCAATGATCTGGCGCCGTTGGCGCTCGAGTGCTTCGACTGCATCCTGCGCTACTGCGGCGACATTCCACTCGATCCCGAGCTCACTGAGGTCAAGTGTGTCTACACTGTTTTAATGGTAAGCGATTTGGCTCTTCTGCTCTCCTCCAGCTGTTGCTAATCCCTGCTCCCTTGCAGCACTGTCACAAGTATCTGGCGCTGCGGGACGAGGTCTACTGCCAGCTAATGAAACAGACAACGGCGAATCGTTCGCCATGCCCGGACAGCTCGCAGCGGGCTTGGCGTCTGCTCAGCATACTCGCTGCTTACTTTGGCTGCTCGGATGCGCTGCGTCCCTATTTGATGGAGCATCTGACATCGGCCGCCTCGGATCGACGTCGCTCGTGCCATGGCACCGCCGCCGTCTGCCTAACCAATCTGCGGAAGACGGCCCGCTGCGGCGGACGCAAGAATGTGCCCAGCGTCGAGGAGGTGACGGCCGTGTCGGCGGGACGGTCGGCTCGTCGCCAGATCTATCGGCTGCCCGGCGGTGCGGAACGTGTGGTGAACACACGCTGCTCAACGGTGGTGGCCGATGTCATTGCCGAGCTATGTGCGCTGCTCGGCGTCGAATCGGAGGCGGAACAGCAGGAGTTCTCGCTGTACTGCATTGTGCAGGGCGATGCCTTCACCATGCCCCTGGCCGCCGATGAGTACATTCTGGACGTGACCACGGAGCTGCTGAAATCTGGCCAGCCATTCTATTTAATATTCTGCCGTTCCGTGTGGCATTTTGCGCTCAAACGTGAACCGGCCCCAATGCCACTCTACGTGGAGGTGCTCTTCAATCAGGTGGCGCCCGATTATCTAGAGGGCCTGCTCCTCGAGCTGCCCGGCAATGGGGTGCCCATGCCGGAGATGGTACGCGATATGGCGCGCATTGCAGCGCTGCTCCATCGCGCCGCCGATCTGAGTCATGTGCCGGCAATGAAGGAGATCAAGTTTCTGTTGCCCAAACCGGCGCTGGGCATACGTGAGATACGACCGGCTCAGTGGGTCGGTTTGGTGCAGTCCGCTTGGCCTCAGGTCGCCAACCTGAGTCCGGGACAGGTGAAGGCGCAGTTTTTAAATGTGCTCGCCGCTTGGCCCCTATTCGGCAGCAGTTTCTTTGCGGTGAAACGCATCTGGGCCGAGGAGGGGCCCCATGTCGAGGACAATCATAATCCCATGTGGCGGGACTTAATCTTGGCCTTGAATAGACGCGGAGTGCTATTCCTGGATCCAAACACACACGAGACACTGCAGCACTGGAGCTTTATGGAGGTTATCTCCACGCGCAAGGTAAACAACCAAATATAGTGATTCATCTATCGATTGTCGATTATAAAGTTTCTAACTTTTTCTCTGTCTGTCTGCAGGTGCGCTCGGAGGATGGCGCCCTCTTCCTGGACATGAAGGTGGGCAATCTAATGCAGCAGCGCGTCATACGCGTCCAGACGGAGCAGGCGCACGAGATCTCGCGCCTGGTGCGACAATATATCACCATGGCCCAGATCAGTCAGCGCGACAAGCGGGAGCTCAACTAGATGCAACGAATATTACGAATATGTCTATTATTATTATATCTTCTTTATATATAATATTATTATCTTCTTTTTTTTTTTTGTTCGCTTTTTAAGTCTTATACCAGTCTTATACCGCATACATATTTATAAAGTATGTGCATATTATACCGATACCTATAACTATACCCAGACATCTATATGCAAATACATACATATGTAGACCAAGTGGCAGCTGCAAAGTGCTATTCGACGGAGAATCTGGAAGAGGCAGGCTTTTCCTGCATTCTCTCAAATTGCTCCACTTCGGCCATATTCCAATTTCCTTTCCACTTTTCCTCATCCTCTACCCGTCCGGCTGCATCACGTACACACACACACACAACATGTTTATGCTTACTTTATATATCTGAACAATTTGTGTCCTAATTTTAAGCAATAACAATGTGCAATCCCGAGTCTTTGGCCCCGCTCTATGCACACTTTGAATATTAATGCACTTCCCTCTGTTAAGCTTATACATTATTATTATTTTTTTTTTTTGGAAAACTTGTTAAACGAAATTCGATGCAGTTGTATGTGTGTTTAGTTTAATGCTTAAATTATCATAAATAAATACAATTCAACGTATACCATTTGCAGAAGTTTCGACTCTCGTTGTGGGCGTGTTCACTTTGCAGCATGCCCGAAAGCGTGCTGCAACAATTGTTGGCATTTGGTAATTGTCGCACTACAAAAGCAGGCAATAAAAACGCCAGCAAAAGTATGTTACAGGTTTCTTAGAATCTAAAAGTCTTCTTTCTTGCTGTTTCTGTTCGCCTGGTGCTTTCAACATTTCAATCAATGAGAAAGAAATCAAATTAGGCCGCCTACAATAAAACTGACCAGCAATCGAGGGGATTGCAATAACCGGGCCATTTCAAGTACTTCAATTATTTCAAGTTGAAATTGGAAAATTAGGTATATTTTGTAGGTACTCTTCTGGTCCTGCCCAAAGGACACCGTATTTTGTTATGACGTCATAATTAAAGTGCAGATTGCTACTTGCGATTACCTTTGTAATCATGCCAGAATAATAAAAGCGAATTCAAGTTTGCTGTGTGTCCATAGCTTGGGCATATTCTTACGGCTCTTAGGCATTCAAAGATTTTCAGGATTTTGTCCACAGCTCGATTATATCTTTAATGCGTATCCTGGCGCATCAGCCATTGGCTGAACCCTTACCAACTGGCCAAAAGGCATTCAAATCGAACTTGTAGCTTATGAGAAAACAGGCAATTTATGGACTCATTTCCGTTTGCCCTGCTGTAAGATTCTTACAAGTGTTTGGGTTCTTCGACTTCTAATGCCATTAAATGGAGTTTGACCATGTGAATCTAACGTGTCATGTCCTTCAAGCATCTACGAGGAAATGGCAAAGTTGGAGGCACTTTTCTCGTCGCAATGACACAAATTTCTTAGAGTAGAGGTCAATTTAACCAATGCAGCAAATCTTAGGAGTTATACATTTTTGAAAAGAATACGCTTCTCATGGCTGTGACTCAGCTTTTTTAGTAAGCAGGATTCTTTTGTAATTCACAAATTTCACTTGCTCGGCTGCCGGCAATAAATCAAAGTTTGTCTGAAGTCTTTTGACTTCATGTTGTCATTGTCCATTTTTATCAGTTTCCGTCATAGAGAAAAGGCCAATAAAAACTGAACAATAAAATAAATTATTTATTAGCTAGCCATACACAAAGGAAAAATAATAATAATAATAATACAAACAAAAAAAAAAATGCAATTAGATTCTAGGCAATTTGTCAGCCCGTTGCTCAAATAATATTTGGTATGATTTGATCATTGTCATCCTCCTCATCCTCATAATCACCATCCGCCTCCTCATAATCATCCTCATCCTCGTCCTCGTCCTCATCATCATCATCATCATCATCATCGTCATTAGCATCTTTGTCCCCATTATTATCGTTATTATCAGCGTTGACTGGCGCCGCCGTCAGCTGCTCGTGTGCACTGAACTGTGACGCGTTGGCCACTGATGGCGTTGGTGGCCCACTTGTTGCATTGTTGCTCCCAGCTCTCTTTATTTGTGGTGTTGTTTCTGATGCTGTTGTTGCTGTCGTTGCTGTTGTTGCTGTTGCTGCTGTCGTTGCCTCATCAGCAGCTGCAATGTCGCTTAACGCTTCATTAGTCGCATTGTGGTTGCCACCACGTGTGGCGGCTGCTGTTTCCGTTCTCGTCCTTGTTGTTATAGCAGCCATTGTTGTTGTTCTTGCTGTTGTTGCTGCTGTTGTTGTCGATGTTGTTGTAGTTGCTGTTGTGGCGTCGTTTGTTTCATTCGTTGGCAACTTAGAAATTGCGCTGTCATCAGGTGCACCTGCGCTCAGCTCAAGTGGTGGGGGCGTAATACGGGGTGGCACCACTGAGGTCAGCAGAAACTCGTCGAGTATCTCACAGTTCTTGCCCAGATAGCCCTGCCGGCAGTGGCAACGATAGCTGCCATCCTCGCTGCTTAGCGAGATGCATTTGCCATCGTTGTCGCAGGTGCCCGGATTATCAGCACAATAACGCAGCTCTGTGTGTGTGAGGGTTATAATAATAAGATGCATTTTGCAAGTTACATGTTGCATGTGGCATGTTGGACCGAGTCGAGCTCACCTTCGTCGCAAAGCATGCCACCCCAGCCAGGACGGCAGTTACACTCCCAGGGCGACTCACAGTCGCCGTTGACGCAGCCGGGATAGGGGAAGCACTTGTCACACTGCGTGCCCGTCCAGCCCACTTTGCAACTAACCAAATAGCACAGGAAGCAGAAGGCGTTTATTTTATATATCTGCGGGTCAAAAGGTCGCTCAACTCACCGACATTCGCCCGGCCTGCGACAATAGCCGTGCTGCTTGCTGCAGTCCGAGGCGCAGAGTGCTGCAAAGTGTGTACAAATGTTGCAAATTAAAAGGGGCATGGGGCATGGGGACTGGGGACTGGGAGTCAGCTTAAAGAACTCACCTGTCTGACAGAGGAGACCCGTGTAGCCGGGCTTGCAGTTGCACTCGAGCGGCTTGTTGCACGTCCCCTCCTTGCAGCCCGGCATCGTTGCGCACTCGCTGCAGCTCCTGCCCGCCCAGCCGAGACGACAGCGGCACTCGCCCGGCGCCTCGCAGTATCCCCGTGTGTTGTGGCAACCACTGCGGCAGCTCGCTGCGACAACAAACAATAAAAAGTCTCAGTGATTTGTGTAGCTCAAAATGTCAGTTGATCAAACCCGACTAGCATTTACCCAGGCCAGGACAGGCCAGGCATTAAACAATTACCCTTTACCCTTGAAAGTAGAAGCTTACGTTCGGTGCAGAAGAGACCAGCCCAGCCAGGCTTGCAGATGCACTCGAAGGGTTTGTTGCAGATGCCATGCTGGCAGCCGGGTAGGGGTATGCACTTGTCGCACTGCTCGCCGGTGTACCCGATCCGACAGCGGCACTCTCCAGGACGCTGGCAGTATCCTGTCCATAGAGAGAGAGAGAGAGAATGGTTGGGTTGGGTATTGTTTAAGTCAGTTGCTTACCATTCATCGGATCACAGCCACGCCGGCACATGGGTACCTGGCAGAGATCGCCCTGCCAGCCGGGCAGGCACTTCACATCCCCCTTCTCGTCACAGATATAGTGCGAGTTCATCTTGTTTTTCTGCGGCTTCTCGCAGGCCTGTTCTTGGAGTCAATAGTGGACTCAATCACTCAATGGTTGGTGGATTGGTCTGTTAACACTTACGCGCTGCTTCCACAGAGGTATGTTTGAATTGACGCTCGTCTGGCGCGCATTGAAGTTGCGTCTCAACGCCTCCGCCCCACTGCTCATTGTGCTTGTGGTCGCCACCAGCAGCAGCAGCGCCTGCGGACCGCCCAAGCTCTGTGACAACAGCATATCTACATAAACAATCTACTATTAAAAACCACTGCAACTTAACCAAGCACAAGAATATAAGCAGTATTAGGGACTCTGGTAGGGAGATCCATTAACCGATTCAACCACAACTCTTTAATTTTTAAATGGAATTTTAGATGGATAAATTTGAGCTTAGGTTTCAATATAAAATTAACATTACTAAGAATAATTATAGATACTTTTCCACATTTAGTAAGTGCCCTAAATTGATCTCAAAGTTGTAAAAAATTAATAAGACAAACAGCATAAGTATCTTGTTGGTCTATTGATATTTAAGTGTACTGCAAATCGTTCCAAGCAATTGCTTTGAGGGGGAGAACAACTTATAACAACAACTGCATTACACATTGTACACATTGTAATTACTTTGGAGTACAATCAGACACTTTATCCGCGGAGTTAATTTGACAAAATGGATTGTCGAAAGAAATCACTTCACTTATGGAAGACAGCGAAACAGAGGCGACTCTTTGCTTGGGGAGTCCCACTACCAACCGATCGCCAAAGACAATTAACATGTTTCGAGACAACTTTCTTCGCTGCAGCAACAACAACAACAACGACTATGATAATAACAATAATAGTAGTAATAAAAAAGAACAGTAAGGTCTGAGAGACAGTCCGATTTCTTAATGAATCATCATAAAATCGAACGCACCACACAAAGCAAACAACGATGAGAAATTTTTGAAATGCAAATCGATAACTTCTTGCAACGTTGTATTATTATTTAAGCCGTCAGAGAACGAGACTGTCTCTGCTTGCGTTCACTTACAGACTAATCAATTAGCTCTGACTTTGACTTTGACTCCACCGACTCGGCGAGTCTCTCATAGCTGAAACTGAATTCTTGGATCTCTCGCCTTCTCGCCGTCTCACCGTCTCGCCGTCTCTCTGGCTGTGTTTGTGTCAGGTGTTGAGTGTGCGCAGAGAAATTTGAAAACCGGCAGCAGCTGCTGTTGGCATTCGCCTCCACTTGGCTCCTACATGTTGGCTCTGAGTGCTTGGCACCGCCGCAATTGGGTCAAACGGTAAGTCCAAAATCAGCTGAGCGACGCGTCGGCTCAACCCAAAAGCGAAACGAGTCGCAGCAAGTTGCGGCGACAACAAATCGACACATTTCCAGTTCATGTTAAATGCCACTTGAGAAAGACTTAGCAGTAATAATAATAATATTAATAAGAATAATAACAAGAAGAAGAGTGTTTGCATCTTGGGTTTTGTTTTAAAATTATATTTATTCTTTATTGTGAATGCTCGATTTTCATTATATTTATATAATAATTATCTTTTGCTTTTCGCATTTTTTGACTTTCGTATGTGCCTTAAAGATTTTAATTTTAGTCGCTCAAAGCAATGTTCAAGCTGGAAATGTTTCCTCTTCTCTTTGATCTATCAGTAAGTGTGTGTAAGTGCGTCTGTGTGTGTGTGTGTGTGTGTGTGTGTGTGTGAGTTGAGACAAGAACAAAAAATGGGTTCATTGCGCTGCTTGGTTTGTACACAATGGGAACCAGTAGTACTTAAACGATTGCATCCGCGCCTCAAACTTTAAACTGTGACTCTGAAAGAATTAGGCTGTGAGAAAACTCTAGCAGAAATTAACTGCTGCCAGTTGAAACGATTTCGAGCAACATGATTCAAGATATTTCCATTCAAAAATGGAAGATCTTCAATTGAAAACAAATTAGAATCGATCAAATCAAATTACCCGATTCGCTACGAGAAGTTCTAATTCGAACTTCAAGTCTACAGTTCTTATGACGTCGGCTGTTGATCCTGGTGAACAATATCACTAAGCAGACAATGCATATAACATATAATAAATTCTTTTGCTGCCTTTTTCAACTGCATTTTATCGTTTTCCCATTTCGAATTAAATCCAAATTAAGAACTACAAACTCAGAGCAAACAACTAACAAGCAAGTAGACAATAAACAATAAACAAACTCAATCTTGGAACAAAATGTTCTTGAATTTAATCCTGAATATAACTGTCTGTCTGTCTGTGTGTGTTTGTGTATCTGTGTGTGAGCTTAGGATTAGTTTTGCAAGTAAAACTATGAGCTAATGGTTAGGCTGACATATGTGTGTATGATTGAGTGAGTGTATGAGTAATTTAATAATGGTTCTCTATATCTAAAGCGACAGATCCTCAATCTTCCTCAATTATCCTCAATCTTCTTCATATTCTGTATGTATTTATGGCTTAGTATCTAAGATCTGCACGTCGAGGGGAGGGCCACGGAGCGAGAACATGTTGCCATGTCTCGAATTTCTAGAGGAATAATACACACACACACACACACACTAACCTACTTATGTGTGTGTGTGTGTATGTCTGTATGTGTGTATTCACGGACGATGGAGTGGCTAATATCATTATAATTACTGGTATATCATAATATTAGTTAGAGTTATTCAATGTCAAGTGTATGTCAAGTATGCGCTACATGTTCATTTATCGGTCAGTTGTTTGTTGCTGTTGTTGGATTGTGTTGTGCTTTCAGTTTCCGCCTATTTCGAGCTCTGCTGGCCTGGGAAATAGATTTATTTACAACTTTGTTACAGTCATAACTCGCTTGTGTCTGTCTCTGTGAATATAGAGAGAGTTATTGCGATACTCTTCATATATATCTTCATCGTCATCGTCATCGTCATCGTCATCGTCATTGTCATCTTCTAGTTTAATTCTTGGTTCACTACAATTACATTTAATGCCCATCGATTATGCACGGAGAGAGAAGAAAAAAAATTACCATTCATTATATCAATTAATTCTTAATTAACTGTCTTAAAGTTTAAACACTTAAGTGCGAGTTCTTGCAGAGTGTGTGAAGGGTGCGAAGGCAGAAAGGGTGGGAGGGGAAGGTGGTAGGGTGTTTTTGGGGGGCAGCTGCAGATCGATATGATATAGATAGAATATATATGTGATATGGATGACTGAGTGAGCTCAGCAACTGCTCTGCGGGGCGAGGGTCTGGATTAGTGGTTGCCTGTGTGTCTGTGTGTGTGTGTGTGTGTGGGTGTGTGTGTGTGCGAACTCGCTACATATAGACTAAGCGTATACCCTACACATACTCATACTCATACCCATCATACTCTACTACATTTATATATATATATATTGACTCGTCAATTGTATTTTTTGGTTTTATTTTTGTTTTTGTTTGTTTGGAAAAAAAGAAGAGCGCTGACAACAGGAAGAGTTGCAACTGTTGTGGGTGTTGTTGTCGCTTAGTTGCTTAGTGCGGCTTAGACGAATATGAACTGGGCGTGGTTGCACTTCTTTGGCGGCCCGATGGTCAGGCGAAGCCACTTGCCACGACACGACGGCGCCGGCAGCGCACTCCAGCGCGTCGTGCGACCCGACAGTCCCTCGCCACGGCAATGATGGCTGAGCAGTAACTGTTGCTGCTGCTGCTGCTGTTGCTGCTGTTGCAATGCCAGCGGCGATAATGGCGCTGATTTGTTGGTGCTGCGCTTCGACGTCGCTGACCGTTGACGATGCGGCTGCGACTGCGATTGCGATTGCCGTTGGCGCTTGTATTCGTAGTTGCTTTCGTTGCTGCCCGTTTCCGCTTCCGCATCGGTTTCGGGTTCGAGCATGTTTTGTGCATCCTCCTCATTGGTTTCCTCCTCCTCCTCCTCTTCCTCGTGCTCTGGCTCCTGTTCTGGCTCTTGTTCCTGCTCCTCCTCCTCCTCCTCCTCATCGTTCTCCTCATCATCATTGTTGCTGCTCTCGTCACCTCCTCCCTCCTCTGCAGTCAGATACTTGTGCGCTATTGTTGTTGTGGTTGTTGGAGCAGTCGTTGCTCGGCTGCCCTGCAACTTGTTGCCTCCTGTTGCATCAGCACTCGTCTCCTTGTCCAGCACGAGCGCTTCGAGGTCACAGCGCACAGTTATGCGATCGCCTGCAGATCAGTTCACAAATGTTCAACGATATTATTTGGACACCGACTAGATGCACTCAAAACTCGTTCTTGATCTAAGTTAGAGCATCTAAATGAGGCACTTACCTTCTTGCATGAGATTGTAGGGTGGCAGCTTGTGGCAGGACTTGGATGCCTTGATCACCTCGAATTCGACGCAGTATCTGGAATGAAACGAGTTCAACAAAAGTGCCGTTCAGGTAATCAGGTAGTTCACAAAGTTATGCGAATGTATCTCATATGTTTATATCATATAAATATTTCTATCTGTGAATGAAGGCATACCAATTACATTATCAAGTAGAATATATATGCATTCTGTAACGTATAAAGTAAGGCCTTCTATTCACACACAGATCTCTCAGGTGAGTTAACGACACGCTTCGTGTATCGCTACTCATAAACTGTTCAATTTAACTTTCAATTACATGTCCTGGGTAGGTCCCCAAGAACTGTGCTGTGACTTTACACTGACTTTTACAGTGCGAAAAGAGAGAGAACGAGATTTAGAGAGAAAGAGAGGGAGATTGGGAGAGAGAGAGAGAGAGAGAGAGAGGGAGAGGCAGAATAAAAGAATGACAGAATAAGAGCAGAGCTGACAGACAGAACAGACACGGATGGATGGATAAAATGATGATTGCGCAATTGTGCGCAGCCGAATGGCAGAGGATGAGGCAGTGGAGGGCAGGGCACACACACACACTCACACACACACACGCACACAGAGAGTCAGCTCAAAGGCGCCGCTAGTCGCCCGGAAATTCGAACTGTCTATTAAGCCTAACAATTTCCGTTTCCGTTACGCAAAAAATGCCGCGCACAAAAACAAATACAATTGAAAAGGCGACTGTCAAGTGGTCTTGGCTATAAGTGTGTGTGTGTGTGTGTGCGTGTGTGTGCGTGTGTGTGTGTGTGTGTGTGTGCGTGTGTGTGTGATGTGTACTTGACAGTTGTCAAGGTGTTGACAGCGGAAATTGCGTCGGAAATTTAAATGCGCCCTCAAATTTGTCTGTCTCTCTCCCTCTCTCACTCTCTCTCTCTCTCTCTCTCTCTCTCTCTCTCTGTTTGTCTATATGTCGGATCAATTTTGGCGGATATTTGGCCACTTAGCCAAGGCCTCAATTACCGAAACGAGACAGACATTGGCCAAATTAGCCGGGCCTGCATTCAATTGACACGACTACGGAAATCAAAACCAAATCAAAATTACCCTCAGGCGAAGCAGCACAAAAACCAACTGACAGCAAACCAACAAAAACAACAGAACAACAAAGCATAAAAAAATTGCGCGAGATTTTAATAGAAATATAATTCGAGCTGTCGACGGCTTTCCCCCGCGCTGAGCACTTAATTAACTTGGCCAATCTCCAGTATCCTGTCTGCCATCTCCCAGCTCGCAGCTGCCGCCTCCCGTCTGTCGCCACCTCCTCGGCTCGGCCATAAAGGTAAATTGAAAAAGAGAAATGCATGTAAATAAACTGCCAGCCACCGCACAAAGTAATAAAAATAAACAAGCCACGCAATGAATGCACAAAACTTGAGCAGCAAAGCATAATTAAGCTCAAGTGGATGCCAGGCCAGAAACGAATCCTGCCGACGCGACGGACGCCACTTGGCAGGGGGTGAGTTGTCTGTGGCGGGGTCTGTCTGTGGCTGCCTCAAAATGATGACAAAGAGCTATCAATGGTCAGCAACGGAGCAGCAGAGAAAAACGTTATGAGATTGCCACATGTCTCGAGGAAAAAGGTGGTCATAGTTTGACAGGCAGCAGCAAGCAGCAAGTAGCAAGCAGCTCAAATCCCAAAAATTATGTGTACATCTTAATAAATAATATATATATATATATATATATATATATATATATATAGATATACTTGATGATCATCGCTAGCCGAGTCCATTTGGCCATCACAGTTAGCTGGTCTGTCTGACTGCCGTTTGTCTTAGGGCCATCTAGACGAGACTTGAAAACTTGTTCTTCTCTGTGCGCCACTCAGTCAGCAGCAGACAGAAGTGGCAGTAGAAGTGTAGAAGAATCAGTGTAAAAAGTAGATTTTAATACCCTGAAGTCCTGAATTGAAAATAAGTAAAAGGCAGAAAGCAGGCAGATGCCGATTCCATTAATTATTCATATTCATATTCATTTTCGCTTGTAAGCCGCTGCAGCTTACACAAAGTTATGGCAATGGCAAATCTTTGGCTTGCCTATTTTCTCTCTCTATTTTCGACAGAATATTTTTGCTTACATTTTGCATTCTCATCACATTTTATACTTTTTACTTTTTGTTTGCCACCTCTGGCATTTCTCCAACTGTGTCCTGTGTTAGGATGACTCAATGCAACTCAATTAGGCAAATACCGCATATTGTTGCTTTGTGGCTTGCCCAGAAATTCTTTAGCAACAAGCTGCAATAACCAAAGCAGCCAAGAAAAAAAAAACCAACAAACGAAGAAACTTTTGTGGCATAAAACTCTGGTTAGGCGTCTACATATATAGATGTATATGTATATGTATATGTATGCTGACATATATATTTGTGTGTATTTATTTCAAGTGTTTAGTTTAGTTAAGTCAAATGTCGACATTTTGGCAATTGCCATTTCAGGCTACGACTTTGGCAGCAGTCTTCTAAGCCAGGCAACCTTCTGTCAAAAAGTCATTTTCTTGTCAAATATTTTGCCACTTCAAAGGGCAGGCAATGTGATGCGACGACAACTGTCAGTGGCAGCAACAAGCGTAGCAGCTACACTGCCACTTACAAAAGTATTTGCACTCGTTTATATGAAAGGCAAACAACAAACACACACACACACACACTCACACACACACACACGCACACACAGACACACATACACACACCGATAAAAAACACAACAGAGGCAGCAAAGAAGTGAGAGCAAGAAAAAACCGTTGGCTGCTAAAAATAATTGCTTGACAAAGTTGCCGCACAGCTTGCGGCACTCTGGATGAACGTGCCCCATCCCCATTCCCCCTTCCCCCTTCCCCCGTCCCCTCCCCCCGTCAGCGGGCTGCAGTCTCAGCTAGGGACTCCGATATACTTTGCCTACAGTTCACACACAAAAACGGGAAACGAAAACGAAAACGATGCGGACAACATCTCAATTTGGACTTAGTCCACGGAGCAACAGGCACCTTTGGCCAGCCTGCCCAGCCGAGTCTGGATCGCGTCCAAGCTGCAGCATGCAAGCTGGAGCAGACCCCGTCCGAGTCCGAGGCCTTGCCAAAGGAAGCACTTTGCGGCGCTTGAGTGAGTCTTCTGAATAGGGGAAATGTTAAGAGACTTCACTCTGCGCTGGACTTTCCGTTTAGTCTCGCCCTTTCCGGTGTCCGTCCCTTTGGCCATTCTCATTCGGCTCGGTTTCGTCTTATCCCTGCCATCATTTTAATGATGATTGAGCAGCGCGCAAATCTTGTTGCATACTTTCGGGTGACTTGGCAATGCAAAGGATGCTGGATTAGGCGGACGAGGGATTTGTGGTATTGGCATTGCCTGCTCGTCGGTTCTTCGTCCTTGCTGTGACAGTTTCGTTTGGCTGCCTGCCTATTCAAATAAAACTGTTTACATGTGCATTTGTATGCATATATCTGTGTATGTAGATAGTAGATAGTATAATACACAGATTAGACTCTGCACCGTAAGCCGTTTACACCTCCTTCCTACCTCCCTTCAGACCGAGCTCTACCAGCCTGCCACCTCTCTTTAATCGTACTTATGCTGGGCAAATAGTTGATATTGACAATGTGCTGGCTAGTTAAATGGATGGATGTGCTTTGAAAGTTATAATTAGCACTGCAAATAGAGCGAATGAGAAGGCGGACAACGGGGCGTATGAATATTTTAGCATACCAACATATGTGCCATAATGCCAGCAAATCAATTATGCATGCACTTGTATCCTGTATCCTGTATCCTGTATCCTGTGTACATACACAGCTCGAATATTAGTAACCCCAGCTACCAGCTACCAACTACCAACTAACTAACTAGCCAACTATCTGGGCATGGTTATAATAAAGTTCAATTCAAAATCCATTCACAGCCATGCAATATAAATGTTAATTATGTATATGTGTACATCTGTTTGTATATTTACATATATATGTATATATATTTATGTATAGATATGTATTATATACTTTTACTGTTGCTGTTCTACATAATGGCATTGGCGGATGACTTAAAACTTGATTGCCGTCACTTTGTGTGGCCTTTGAGCCGCTTAAAAGTTGTTCCCTCTCTTTCTCCCACTCTCTCCCCCCCCCCCCCCTCTCTCTCTCTCTCCCTTTATCCCCTTTTGTATGTTTTCTTTAATTTTTTCGCTTTTACTTTGGGCTCGCCTTGACTCGCTATTAAGTGCATAATTCAATTTGAAAAGCAGACTTTGAGTGCCTCTAAAAGTATGCAAAGCACAGATTCCCACACCCACACACACACACACACTCATACACACACACATATACAGGCTCACACACACACACACTCGCATAGATCAACTGTGCATAAAACGAATTCAGCTGCGTTTGTTTACGTATAATGAAAATAAAGTAGCAGCTTTTACGCATTTTTATGGGTTTTATTTAAATGTCAACGGCGCGGCAGGTAGCAAAAGTAGGCGTGCTTGGGTGGGCGCACTGCTTGGTGGCATCTTGGCCCGGTCTAGCCATCGTCAACGTCACCTACTATGCAAATGAGACTGTGTGTGTGTGTGTATGTTTGTGTTTGTGTGCGTATATCATAAAATCTGTCAATTCGCAGTACAATTGTCTTCAATTTTCAGCAGGAGACACCAACACAGAGATGAATTAAAGGCTAGCAATCAAGGTACCACGCTCCCTCCCTCCCTCTCTCTCTCTCTTTGTTTCACTCTTTCGTCTCTCTCTCTCTCTATGTGTCTGTCTGTTTGTCGGTAAATTTATGCGGTCCAAGCTAATCCTCATGGGGATTTTTTCTTAAAACGTTTTATTGTTGCCCCCTCGCACCCAACGCAAGTGAAGCTGCAGCAGCTTCAATTGATGTTGGAGTTGCCGCCTGCTGCCTGATGATGCCTGCTATTGTTCCTGCTGCTGGCTGGCTGGCTGGCTTACTTATTCGTAAAACTCGTCCTGCAGCCCTTTTGTAGGCCGAGCTTCTTACCCAGTTTAAGGCCCCTGTCGACTGCAGATTTCCCAGTTGCCTTGTAAATTTATCGCATTAAAAAGTGTGAATTTCGTTCGACTGGCGAAGGAGCCGTTTCTGCCAGAGAGTCCTGTGTAGCTTGTGTCCTGTAACCTGAACCTGAACACTCAGTCCGTGTCTGCTGTATGCTTTTGTAATTTCTTCACGGCAATCGCTTCGCACTGTCATTATGCAAATGAAATTGTGGCGAATTATTATTTTTATTTTTCGCTTGTTTTCCTCTTTATTTTCGTTTTCATTTTCTCCTTCTGCTCGAGTTTGGTTTTCTGTTTGTTATTTGCGTAATTTATTTATTTATTTTCTTTGCCCCAGTTGTTTTCCACTGTTTTTGGCTGTTGTTGTTGTTGTTGCTGGTATATTTTGTGTGCTTCGTGTTCTTAGCATTTGAGCGCATAATTCATAATTTGCACTGTAGTCCTTTGTCCTTTGTCCTTGCCGCTTGCCGCTTGCCAACCTGCCAGCCTGCCAGCCTGCCAACTTCGCTGCGTATCAGCGCCAAAGCAATAAAAGTTTGTCGCTAGTTAACAAATCATTGCACAAGTGAATTGTGGCCAGATCGCGAAGGGAGCCGGCCAAGAAGTGGAGGCAGTGTTCGTTGTTATGCTTATGATTGAGTTTCAATTGATTTGTGTGTGCGTGTGTGTGTGTGTGTGGATGAGTTGATTACGGCAACATCAATATGCGAAAACAAATTCACAAGTATTCATTGCTATTCCCTCGATGGCCATCTATATCTATGGCTATAGCCATAGCTATACGAATTAAGCGTTTCCGATAGGTAAAAAATAGGCGACAAGTCAATGTTATTTTTGCTCGCTTATTGGATTCTAAGCAAGTTGATATTTTTATTTAACGAGAAACGTGCAAAGTCTTCAAAGCTTAAAATAATAAATTGCGGATTTAATTTAATTTCGAGCAACCAAAGTGAGGGGCATCATAATAAACGGCTTTTGATGACCAAAGAAAACACTTAAAAAAGAAAAGAAACACAAAACATGGAAGAGATGAAATCAGAAACCGCAACAAGCGACGACAACAACAACAACAACAACAACAACAAGGTAACAATAAAGAAAAGAAAAAAACAACACACAGAAAGCAAGGCAAGGACAGGTTGAAAATTTGTTCTTGCCCCCACCCATCCACTCCCCCTAAGCGCGGTGTATTCGGCACGTGATTGATGTCCGCTGACTTGCTGTGGCAGACTCATCTCCCCGACCACCAACACATCACTCCTCTGTATAACAGTTGCTGTTTTGCAATCAGAAAACCAGAGTCGAGTAGTAAATAGTCGCATTTGTGAGGACAACAATGACAAGCTTTCAACTTTGGCTCCCATTCGCAGATACCCAGAAAACAGCACAAGGGATATTTAGAAGGGGTGTAAAAGGGCAGCGATATAAATTTGTATTGCTGACTGCTAAATGGGGAGAGATCCTTCGACCAGTACTTTCTTGCAAAGGGTATCTGTCAGTTGAGCAATCAGTATTTCAACTTGCTTTTGCGCTTGCGGCCAGCTATGTTTTCTTTCCTATTGCTTATTCTTTGTTTGGCTTGACGCTTGGACAATTGAGAAAAAGACATCAAGGACACTTGGGGACAACGGGCTACCTCGCACACGGACGAGTCAAGGATTCGCAGTCAACCTAACCTGTCTCCAGAATGAATAGAATAGAATGAATCATAAACATTACCAGCAAAAAAAGCAAAAAAGCAAAAAAAAAAAAAAATGGAAAAAGAAAACAAAGCAACGAAATTCTCGTAAGGATGAAAATTAACAGCGCGTCAAATCAAGACGGGGATTTTATACAATTTTTATGCGCCTTTTATGATGGATTTTTATTGCCGACGCTTATGCTGATGTTATTCTTGGGCTTTCCCCCCTTCCTTGGCCCCACTCCAATGTTCTATTGCTCGGTTTTCTTGTTCTTTTCCATTACAGCATTAAATTGTTTGCATGCAGCGCAAGCAAGCCATAAAAAATACAACAGCTAGCAACAAATTTGGGATTAATACTGAAATTCGTCTTCCGATTCCACGCCCTTTTCCTTGCCCATTCATTTTTCCCATTTCCATTTACAATCCTCCGTCAACTTAACCTATGGCCATAAAAGCGGCTTTGGGAAGCGATTTTCCACACCTTTTGCATAGAATCGAAGAGAATCGTAAATCAAAATTAAACAAAATCATGCGTGAAAAACGCCAAGAAAGCAAGAAGCTGAATATTATTTCACGCTCAGTTCCAGAAATGAAATATTATGGGGATAAGCCGACATATTAAGGAATTTAAATATTAAGAGAAAAAAATGCTTAAGATATGCTTCGGAGCAGAAGAAGAAACTCTTTGGAAGTGGTCTGCAGGACGAAATACCTTTGGTATAAGCTAATCTTAAGGTAATCCTTAAAAGTCCAGTGAGAATAGATCTGAAGGGTTAAAGAATTTACCAAAGTAAGTTAAGATAGTTAAGACCACTTATATGTGCAGAAAACCATTTTGAATATTAGCTAGTATAAGATTAGTAATCCTTTTAAAACATCTACTTAGTTAGACTGAGTGAGAGAGGAGCAGAGAGGGAGATAGACGTCTTTGGATCTCTGTCTAACTTAAGATCTTAGGGTCTAAAGAAGTAGGGTCTCTATAGATCGTCAAAGTAGAGAATCGAATACTTACTCATGGTCCCGAATGTGCTTGAAGGAGTCTCGGTAGCGCGTGCGTAGATTATGTCGACTGTCGCCTTTGTCGGTATCGTTGACACGGCGACGGCGGGAGAGGGCGGCGGGCAGCAGTAGGGCCATTTCTGAAACGAGAGAGCAAAGAAATCAAGACGGAAATTGTGAATATCGGATGAAAGGAATAGCTGGGAAAATGCACTGAAAATCAATTTGTAAAAGCGATGCGCGAAATGTTTTGCGATGTCACGTAAGTGCCACGAGGTGGGGCAGATAATCCAAGGTGTACCATAACTGTAACCGGAAGAGGTGGCTGTAATTTCATCAGCAAAACTGAGATTATATGTGTATGTGTCTTTGTGTGTGCGTGTGTGTGTGTGCGTGTGTGTGTGTGTGTGTGTGTGTGTGTTTGTTGTGCGGAAGTGCGTGCCTACACGCCTGAGGTTATGGCGCACGTTTCTTGTTTTGAGTTTTTCTTCTTTTTTGGCATTCGCTTCTTTTCGCTTGATGTTTGCATTGCTGAGAGCGAAATCAAAACATGCCATTAGACAGCGCCGACAAACAGGCAGGCAAACAAACACATACAGCCACAAAAAGAAACGCAGGCGACAAGGACAACAAGCATCTGGCTGTAGTCAGTAAACAACCAGTGACAAGAGTGTCATAAGCAAAGAGAGAGGCCACCCAGCAGTCTGTTGACTTTTGACTATTCGCAATGCGGATAGACAGTGCCTAAGGCAACTCCGCTCACTGTTACCGACACGCAGACGACTGTGCAACACAAATGTGCCACGTGACAAAAGCATAAGTGTCGGCAACACCATCTGCATCAAGCTGTGATCCTTGTTTCCTGGCCAAACAGCAGCTGGAACATGAACACAGCAAACAAAAAAAAGCCCTGAATTTTTCAAAATTGCTAGAGACTTTGTCTCAACTACCGAATCAAGGATCGAGGGTAGAAAGTGCCGTAAAATCTAAGTTTTTCCAAATTAAATTGATATGAATTTTGAACTATGTAAAATGTATAAAAATGTAATTTTGGAGTGATGAAAAAGCACCCTGAATATTTAAGAAAAATTTACGATGAAATTAAGCAAAGAAAAACCGTAGATTTTAGAGAAATACTTTCCGAATAATAAGTTAAGCGACCCTTAGCGCCAGAAGTATCTGGGATTTCTAGGAAAAAGGGCGATTTTTGTGTCGAGCAAAGAGAGGCACTAAGAAGTGACTGTGCCAGCCGTCACCTTAGGGTCACTTCACCCTTTCACTCATTCACCCTTATCGTTCTGTGGAAGTTCTGGCTTTCTTTTGAGCGACTGGTTGAGTTATTAAATCAAAAACATTTATTCCAGAATAAATAATTTCTTACTTCTCATTTGAATTTTTAAGCTAACATTTTTGATTTGCATTTTAAAATCATACAAATTTTCCACTTCAATTTTTTTGTTGCTCTATCGATACTAAGTCACTGCGAAAATCGAAGAGAAACAGTTTCGAAAGGAGATACCAGAGAATCGAGGCATATATATTTATTTTAATGACGAGCACGTTTCACAAACAGATGAACTGTCAAGTCGGAGTAGTCGTGGCTTACAAATGATGATGGTCCGAGCTTAAAGAGGGTCAGAGAAACAGAGACGAAGCGGCAGAGAGACAGAGAGAGTGAGCGAGAGAGAGTAAGAGAGAGAGAGCCTGTGTAAGCGACTGCTGTCCTGCACACATATGTATTGCATAATTTTGGGCGACAGCAGTCTCACAACTTATGCAAATTTAACAAGTCAAGTACCACACACACACACACAGACGCACACACAGACACACACACAGACGCACACACACACACACACACAGACTTATGCACATACACACATAAATTTGCATAATCAAATGCCATATTGTTGTGGCACGCCTTTCACCTCCCAACAGACGCCTCACATTTTCCATTTCCCAGTTGCTGTTACGTTTTTCATCTTGGACGATTACCAACTTGGGCAAGTAACACACACACATACACACATGTATATTTATATATATATCGACACACACACACACACACACACACACAGACAGGGATATGCATACATGCAAGTTAATTGGAATTTAGCACATGGCCCGTAATTCACATCTCGCTGTGAGTGAATGAGTGGGTTCGAGTGTGTGAGTTGGTGAATGAGTGAATGTGAGTGTGCAGCAATTATTTTTATAACGTTAATGAGCACTGCGCATTATTGTGGCTGCCGATGGCGGCGACAACGACTACGATGATGCCGATGTTGATGCTGACGCTGACGCTGATGCCGATGCTGATGGGGATGCTGATGTGGCTGCTGACGATGGCGACAGTCAGCGCCGAAAGTGTGCGCACGTATTTCCCACACAACAAGAAATAACCTAGCAAGTGTCAGCCAGCAAGAAGAAGAACAGCTCTCTCAGGCACCGCTAGGATTAAATATGAATGTGTATAGCTTTGCTAAGAGCTGACAATTTTGTAATCATAATCAATATTATGTCATGGTATACACATACCCGATAACAAAATATGTCTATAAAAAGCCATCGAGAAAATTAAGTGAAGTTGATGCTGCTTATAATTATATTATAGAAATATATATTGTGGTCTTGGAGATACTTGATTCTGTATTCATACCATTTCCAGTCATTATTGGTGTGTTCGGATATATTATATTTTGGCCAATTGCAAGTCTAATTTCGCACAGTGTCTGAGTAACCACATTGAGAGCGTGTTTTCACCTGTAAGTGGCACTGGGCATTCTGTATGTGTGTCACGCCCCACAACTCCCAAATAACTCACCCACATGGCCTATAAGTGTGTGTTTGTTTACCTTAATTATTACACACATGCCCGAAAAAGGCACTTACACACACACTTACACACACACACCCACGCAGAGAGAAGTGGGTGAAAAGTGGAGGGGAGGGGAGGAGCACTTAGTTGGGTCTTGTTTGTTAGCAATTAACTTGGCATTACACAGTTTTTAATAGCATACTTAACGGCGCTTCCTTTCTGTCTTCGTCTCCGGCCACGTCTTCGTTTTCGTTTTCGTCCTCGTCATCGTCTTCGCTGCTGCAAATTGAATTTGTGGCCTGGCCAATTACCTAACACAAATTGCACGTATTTATAACAGTACTTGTTGTCGCTGTTGTTGGTGTTGCCACTTCAACTATGTGCCGCTTCAACTATATGCAACAGTTGAGAGCTCGTCACGCGCTCTGCTTTGCAATTTCCTGTTGGCTGCTTGTGCAGCTTTCGCTTATTAACTTTTGCCGCTTTTGCTTTGATCCAACTCCGACTTTGACTCCGCTTTTGGCTTGGCTTTATTTTGTTGCTAATGTTGTTGTTTTTGTTGTAGTTGTACGCTTGTTGCTGTTTCAACTTTCGCTTTGTCAAGCTATTTAATGGCAAATATCCAATCATGTTTAACCTCAATACCAACCCAGCTCCTCACCCTTTTCGTTCACACTCTGCCCCTCTCGCCGGTCTCTGTGTGGCTCTGTGCCGTTCAAGCTGTGATCCTGTCCAGCTGAAATCGACATTTTAATGCTCAGTAATTGCCTGTGACGCTGGCAAACCAACTAAAACCTAAAGCCAACTCCAAAGCCATTGCCCATTGCCCAGCAATAGCTGTCAGCAATTTGCAAGATAAACAAAGGCAAACAGAAACACACACACACACCACATGCGCATTTCTGTGTGAGTGTGTGTGTTTTTGGTTTATGTGTGTGTGTGGTTAACACTATAAACAGCTTAAAAAAGCATTAAAAGCATTTAATTCAGACATGCGTGTGTCTGCTTTGATTAACACTTGAATGTATTTATTTATATACTCTTCCTTTAGATACATCTTTATATATATAGATACATTTATATATACATATATATATATATATATATATATATATTTAATGTACATCTATAAACAATCGCATAGCTCAATTAATTACCCGATGGATGGTGTTTTAGATAAGCTGGCTTTAAGCTTAATGCCTGCTATTCATTTACTACAATCAGTCGCACTTAAAGTCCATCAAGGCTTTTTCACAAAGTTAATAAAAATTGGCTTTAAATGCGCGGAACCACTATGAATTATATACCTTATGATTTCCGTAACACGGTAACACAACACAAAGTTTCATTGTCGCTTCTGACATGTGGAGCGTTTGTTTTGGCCATTATGCATACGGTTGAACGAATTTCTTTTAATGGCTGGCAATCAAGGTTTTAATTAAACGCTTAAAGAGCGGACAGCGGAGAGCATACAAATATAAAACACCCACAAGCACAGCTAAGTCCAAAGCAGCACAGGCAAAAAAAAAAAAAATTAAAAAGGATGGGGGTGGTGGGTGACATTGCGGAGGGGAAAGGGGTCTTAACTGATGGTGAAGCTAGAGCTGAAGCCTGTGCGACAGGCACGTCCGGCACTAATGGAGCGCAGGCGACCCCAAACATAAACAAAAACTTCTGCTGCGATTTTTAATAGTTTTTATCCTATTTTTTGCTTGTTTTTTTTTTATTTTTTATTTTGCTCTTTATTTTTGTTTTAGTTTTTGCTCAGTACTTTGCCTGCTGCACTTCTTTTGGCGTGGGCGTAAACGTGAGGCGTGTCCGTGTATGCCGGCGGCGACACTTAGCCAAATATAATATGGCTTTTATGTCAGCTACTTGCACAAAATTGCTTTGGCTCTGCTGCCAGGATACACAGAGAAGAAAGAGAGAGAGAGAGAGAGAGAGAGAGACTCAGACAATGGGAACTTAGTTTCTTTCACGTGCAAGTCGAGTTCTTATGCAGTTGCCATTTGCCATTTACCAATTCACATTTCACATTTTTGTGCATTTCCAAAAAAAAACCAAAAAGAATTTCAACTTTGGCTACTAAGCTTAAGCTGACAGATGCACCTACAGGAAAGATGCTAGCACCACCACCCACCCAACCCAACACCTGCCGACCGGTGGCAAGTGGACTAGGATTTGGGTAAAACGTGTGCAGCAACTTGGCGCTACCCAACCACCCAGCCAACCGTCAAGTGACTTAGTTTGTTCCACATTTCACAGGACGTTTAGTTGAGAAAAACTTTTCGCAACGCAAGTTTTGTCAATGCAACAGTAAAAAGTGGGCAAGCACGCTATGATGTACCCTGCATATTTATCTACTACATCTCGATGGAGAGGTGTCAATTGAGTTGCATCAAGAGGATATCAAACGAGTTTTAGCATCTAAGCAGGTCTCCAACAGATCTGAAAGTGTTCTCAGTGAGGTATACCGAGCCTATCATGCCTATGTACATTATATACAGGGTATGCCAATGGGGGCAACATATGTATGCACGTTGCACAATTTTTTGTTGGCACTAAAAATAAAAAGCAAGTGCTCGCTAAGTGGATCAACATATCAACGTTCCCTCATCAAATATGCAACAGTGCATTGTATATATATATGTATATATATACATCTATATATATTTATATATATGTTTGCATATGGGGAACGTGGAATAAAAAATTAGACTTATGTGCGCTGAAGATTGAAGTACGTGCCCCAAAATACTGCAATATGCATGGGATGCCTACTTGGAGTCCAAAAAACAAACTTCCTTTCTTTATGTAAGTTTCGAATTGCGCCTAATAAATTATTCTTATAATTGTTCAGTTCTTGTTTCGGTTGCGGTTTTGGTTGCCCTAATGAAAGAAAATGTGTCGAACTTCTAAATCGATTCAGAGAATCTAGCGGAACACAAACCTGCTCATGGATTGGACCCAAATGCAATTCGAACAGTGAGTGTCTTTACAGTAAGCTGACGGGAATTTCACTATTAAGTTAACGAACCTTTGCAATGACAGAACTAATGGTGCGATGTGTGTGGGGGCAACGGATCAAGTCCTTTGAATTGCATGGAGAGCGGGGAGGTGGAATGGGATGGGGAGATTCTCCTGTCATGTTTGATATTTTTAATTAAAAGAACATTTCATTAAGAGGCGCACGCACACATAAGCGAACTCAGATAAGGGACAGATTCAGATAAACGTGTGAACAGGTATGCAAATAGAGATAGTTGTTGTGGTTGTTGATGGTGTTTGTGTGGCAGTTGTTGTCGTTGTGGCTTGTCTGGACTTACCTCGCAAAATTTTCTTATCGCGATGGCCGTGGCAGCGATATCCCTGGCAGCCGCGCTTCTGCAACATCGAGGGGCAGTGCTTGCCACCGTTTTGGGCCGCCTGTAGAATTTGGCGTGTGCGCGTCATCATTCCCGTGCCACAACTCTTGTCGCACTCGCTCCACGCACCCCATTCGCCCACCTGGCAGTCCAGCACTGTAAACCAAACAAAAACAAACACAAGTTTATAAGTCTATTCAAATATGTATAAATACATATATATTTACATAGATACATATTGAGGGGTTATTGAGTCAACGAGTAAAATTGCTGCAATATTTAACTGATGTAATGGAAGTTAAAGCTTTCTCAGCTTGCCATCAAGTGCATCTGCTGGCAATCTGTAGCAGAGTTCGTTTGGCAGACCAAAAGATTTGTTGAAAACTAATCCAATATTCGACCGTATTCAAAGAGAGCAGTTGACAAGCCGGACCCAATGCATTTTTGTGGTTAGACTGCCCAAGGGTTGGTTTCTGCTGCAGTTGCTTTTGTAGTTGCCAATGTTGCAACTGTAGCTGCATTTGGCTAAATGCAGCAAGTGACGTTTCAAGATTCTTAATTAAAAACTGTGTGCAGCCCGGAAAAATTAATTAAAATCCATTTGCCTTGATTGCTAAGCGCTCCTTTTGGCCTCAGCATTGGTTTTTGCCATTTGCGTTTTGCTCTTTATACACGGCACCCATTCAAAACTGGTAAGCAAGGTATAATGAAGTTGTGTAACAGTCATACACCCATAACGTATATATATTCTTGATCAGCATCGAGAATCGAGTCGATGTCAGACGGAACTCAGAAACCTTAGCAGCTGGAGACTTTCACTTTAGAATATCGGCTTAATATAAATTTGATCGATATGCTGATCGATTTATATCGATTTAGTTACATTTATTATTAGTTGCCACTTTTCACGTAGGGCATCTCGTAGTCAATTCCTCTGTCGACTAGAGCATTCTTACTTGCTTTTCGTTTGGCTTTGAGTTTGCAGATAGACCGACGAGCGTTTTGGGGGTTGCGGGTGGCAGGCTGGATTGGGTGTTAATCAAACTGGGCAGCCCTTTTGGTCCGAATCCTAAAAGGCGCTAATGAAGCCACAAAAAGCGTTGTGCAAACGAAATTGCAAAATTCTCTGCTCCGATTATATTCCTTCTCTCCTAACACTATTTATGTCTCCTTCTGTTAAGCGCAAATTCGTCGGTCTGTGCATTTGTTAACTGAACATTGGCAGAAATTGTCTTTCAAACCACAATTGAAATTTAAATCTTATTTATTGACGCTAGTGAATAGTTTTCCCTCTCTTACTTTTCAGTAATTTCGTTTCTGTAACTGCGATTTGCCAGCAATTTTTACTCATTGTATATACACAAAAACATGTGCATATAGAGCCAATTTATATTTAGATTTTCATTTCGCCTATTTCCACAAGTTTTCCACAGCATTTCACCCATTGCGTTTTTATTGTGGCCGCGATAAATTAGCAAAAGTGGCTACGAAAGAAAAAAGGCCACACAATGCGTTGCGATAATAGGACTAAGTGCAAAAGCTGCGCAAAAGCTGCTGTCGCTGCTGGCGGAGCATGACTGGGACGGTGTTCGCGGTGGGGGAAGAAGGGAGGAGGAGGAGGAAGAGTATTGCGCAGATTGTTAGGAAGCAGAAAACTAAAGTAGTTAAAATTATGATTGCATTGGCTGGCGCTGCTTGAGAGCGGCAAAGTGTTTACCATATTGTGTTTGGCAACCAGCTCCATGAATGCGAATGCGAGCAGGGCGGACTGGCTACAGCAGACAGACAGAGACAGAGATAGAGAGAGAGCGAGAGAGAGAGAGAGAGAGAGAGAGAGAGAGAGAGAGAGAGAGAAAGAGAGTAGAAGTTATGTTTGCGAAGTACGAGTCGAAAAAGGCATCAACGGAGAGTGAGTAAAAGCAGCTCTTTGAGCCTGGCAAGCACATTGTGAAGCTGAAGCAGAAGCAACTACACTCAGAAAAAAATGACCGTCAAATGAAAGTTTTCCTAGTTTTCTATGAAAGAGCACCATTGAAATTATATGTATATGTTTTTCTCAATATTAGAAAGTTGTATACCAAAATCAAGAAAAGAATGAAAGATATACAACTACTTTCTGAATAATAAGATAAATTGGCGAATTTCTAAAATTCCCGTCGATTTATTTAGCTGAGTGTAGCCAGCCGAACCTCTTTGTGGGCATAAATGGCATAATGCTGCTAAGCAATCATGCCACTTGATTGCTTAAGCAGCCAGAGCAAAGGGGCGTGGCGAGGCGCGGCGGGGCGGGGGCGGTGCTTCGGATTGAATGGTGCAGCGTATGCAGCTGGACGCGCATGGCGTGCTTAGTGGTGCAGCGACTGCGAGTGCGACTTCATTTATCTCCAAACATGTTAGTTAACTTGCAGCCACACTTTTTACCATTCGAGTAGGTCGACCAGGACCAGGCCAGTAGCAGCAGCTGCCTGGCCAACATAATGATAATATAACGCGATTGCCGTCCATAATGTTTTCAATACTGGTAATAAGCATAACGATGATGCTTGTTGCTGACCCGCTTAATCTCATTTTAGACTTGAGTGCTTGTGCCATGAGGAGATACAAATTATGGAATATAGAAATTATGAAAGAATAACTTTTCAAAAGTAAACAATTTTGTTAGACTGTGATGAAGTGATGAAGCAATATTTTGAATGAATGAATAGTATTTTTTTACTCCTGTTACGGCCAGCAGCGATTGCTTAACAATTTTCCTCTTCTCAATTATGTAACTGGCATTGTGTAAATCAGCGATTAACGCAACTATTGTAAAGACCAAAATGCCGAATGCAATTACACATTTAGCCATTTCAGGGGGGAGCTGGGGAAGGTGAGGCAGTTACGCACATGAATCGAGTGCTGTTGCTGAAGTTGCATTTGCTTGAGGCACACACGAGTTGCTCGAACATAACCCCATGTCCCAGAGAACGAAGACAACAGATAGCGTTCTAAGTTTGGAGGGGCAGCTGCAACAGCAAAAGCCGCAGTTGCTGACGCATTTCCTTGACACGAACTTGGAGCGGCGGAGCAAAAGGGTGGCCAACAACAAATCGTACAACATGAAATGCCTCGCTGCATGACGCAACGAAATGGGGCAGCGGAAATAAACACAGCTTGGCTATTTGTGGTCAGCGATGTGAAGTAAATGGCCTCGAAATGTGTTGACGTTGTTTGTGCTATTGTTGTTCTTGTTTTTCTTCTTCTTGATGTTTTGGGTATTGTTGTTGTTGTTGCTATTGCCCGTCGTTTTGAAGAGCGCTAGAATCCTTGCACCACTTCCAATTTCTCTGCTCGCCGCTTTGGTCAGTTTGCGTTTGATGTTCGCACTTTGTTACACTTTGACTGTTGTATATGTGTGTGTGTGCGTGTGTGTGTGTGTGTGTGTGTGTGTGTGCGTGTGTGTGTGCATGTATGTGTCTGGCCAAGTCAAACAATTGTTTTTGACAAACTCAAGTGCGGCAGATAAACAGATAAAAACTCGCATTTCTTTTGTTCTTCAACGGCGTCGCGTGTCCTCAGCGAAGTCAAGGGATGTGAAGCGAAGAGCGGCAACAGCGCTGCACAAGCGGTTTTGACACACTTCACTTGTGTCCCAGGCATTGGCGCTGGACAAGTTTGTGTCAAAAGCGAAAACCATAAATGGTCCAAATTCGATTAAATTGCCAAATAAAGCAGGTGCGCTGTTGCCACACTTCCTTTGGGCTGCCAGTGAAGTGTGGCAACCAGCGCGCTTGACCAGCTTCAAGCTGGGGCAGAAGCTGTAAATGGTCCAGACTCGAGTAAAATGTTGATTTACAACTGATGCGCTGTTGCCACGCTTCACTTGTGTTGACTGTGAAATGCGACAACATCGCAGGATTGAATGCAGCTTTAGTTAATATGCCCGGAAATTAGATTTCTTACAGAGTTGCAACAGCTTACACAGCTGTCAGCGCTTGAGGCGTGTTCTCAGCACAGCAGCAGCAGCCGCACCTACGCCTTAATGCCGCTTACATTGTTGCCACATTTCAGTTCAGTTGTTAAGTGCTGGGGTCATCTGGACCACGGCTAATTCGTGTGTTTTGGACTCAGCATTGTTTCTACAGTCCAAAGTGCAGCAAATGTAGTTGTTTCGCCTTGCTTTGGCTGATATTGTTGTGGTTGTTCTTGTTGTTGTTGTTGTTGCTGTTGTTTGTTGTTTATTGTTTGTTGTTGGTGTTGCTGTGGCAAAAGTTTGCTGCCAAAAGCTGTCAGCAACAAGCAACTGAGCAGTAACCCAAAAAAAACTTTTAATAACTGATATTGTCGCTCTCTGCCTCGTTGTCAGCAGTGTCAGCAGCAACCATAGAAATAACCGAAACAACATCAAAGTGTTCTCATAACAATAACTTAAAACTTGACCAAATACTTGACGTTGGCTTTGTTAACTTTATCGTCAATAACTTTAACCTGCTTTGCTGTTCTTGTTAAGATATTTGCTGCTCTTGTTGCTGTCGGCAACGTTGCCAAATTGTACTGCGCAGAGCAGGTGCGCATTTTGGCCTGGCCTGGACTGGTAAGCCAGTCAGTTAGTTGATTGTTTAGGACTTTGGGTCAAATTTGTTTTCCGGGTTTCAAATGAATTTATAATTATTTTTTCATTAGCCCAAATATGTGCAATTACAGAAAAAATGGCGTATGCTCCATGGCTGGCAAACAATTTTCCTATTTAAGATTTAAATTAAACGCTATTCCGTACACACACACACACACACACACACACACAAACACACGCATATACGTATACAAACATATACACATGAATACGTGCCAAAAAATATTGTAATTAATAAACGCGCATCGAAATCGAGTTGATTGCCAATATTCGCTAAACTGCTTCAATGCTGCCAAGCTGCCTAATAACACAATGGTTGCAAGAGTGTTAGTGGGATGGTGAAAGGGGAACGGGGAACGAGGATGGGGAAGGGAAAGGGGAAGGGAAAGGGAAAGAGGTGTTGGTGTAGCTTGAAGTGGTTTTCATTTAAACTGCTGCCATTGCCGTTGTTCGCTGAAAATTACGCAAATTTTTCGCTGTTCAGCGCGTCCTCATTTATTTATACATGTGTATTTTTAACAATGTGGCAAATGGTTACCCACACACACACACACACACTCAAACACACACACGAACACACCCCGTAACACCATTCAACCCCTTTGCACACAACTGCTGCCTGAAGTGCCACTTGGCGACTAAACAATATTTTCCCATATGTATTTTTGTATGTACATACATATATATATATGTATATGTATATGTATATGTATATGTATACTGTATATGTGTATAGGAATCCAATGGCCACTTAGTTGGCCCTTTAAGCGCTACTTTACGTTTTATTTGCCCGAAACGGATCCCAGCCCAGGCCCCTCTTCAAATATTTACCTAAATACCTAAGTATTCAGCAGATAACAGTACCTCGGAGTACAGTTGATGCCAAAGTGTGAAATGTGGCAACAGTGGCCCAATAAAATCGACAAAATATATATGCATATATGACTACAGTTGATAAAACTTAGTTTAAGGCGTCTTCAGCTTGCCTAAATTGAGTTGTTCCCCCTCATTTTCTTGCAAACTGAATAATGCACATTTTTGTTTTGGTATTTTACATATTTTTTCATTTTAGCGAGAGTAATAAATAATCTAAGAAACCCATTCTTAATTCCTTATAACTGATGTACAAATTCAATATTGAATAGTTGTAGAAATACATTAGTAATTCGATTATCGCGAACAGATTTGTGTGTTGCTTACTTATTTGAATGAAATTAAATACAACTTAAGCAACTTTTTTGTATATTTATATATAATGTTTTGCACACTAATGCATGTCGTTCCTCCTTATTTGTGGGGGATCACTGTAGTTTCAGTCCGTGTCTGGCAACTTGACAGAAGTTTTGAAGTGCTGTTTAAGTGTCCAGCGTAACCCATTACACCACTTAAGCTTTTACTTTTATAAAAAGTGGGTTAAAACAAAAACACCATTTATAATTAAAATAATTGAAAAAATACGCGTATTAAAATTTTATTTAATTCGTCTTCTTTTTTTCTCTTGTATTGCAAAAACCTCTTTGGCTTATGACTAGTAAGCGTTTCAAGTTATTATGCCACAAAGTGCTGCATCCACTCACTCTCTTTCTCGCTCTCTTTTTCGCCGTCTTTCTCTCTCTCTCTCTTCTGCTTCAGTACCGCTTACCACTTATCGGCAGGCTTTGTCTGGAGAGGAAAAGAGAGAAGAGAAGTCCAGAGTTTCATGTGCATCGGCGAGTGTTTTACTTGCTTTGCCTTTTACTTTTGCTTTGGCAAAACGGCACGACAAAGTTATAATAGCCCTTTGCCGGCACAGGCTGTGTAACACTCACACACACACTCGCACACACACAAACATACACACTCGTTGTTCGCTAATGGGGAAATGGAAGAACAAATGAAAGCCGGCGAAAGCCAACGACAATTGCAATGTGGGGCTTGCGTGTGTCAACGTGTCAACACTTAATGTAAATTACAGTTTGCTAACCACACACAAACACACACACAAGCACACATACACAAACACGCAAACACACACTCACACACGCAAACACTCACACTCACACAGTCCAATTACCTAGACGAACGACCTCGTACCCATAGCCTTCCCAAAACTATTTCGCTTTGCGACCGCGCTATTTTATGTTCATAAGTATTTAATGCGACCTTCTGTCAGCCAACCCAGCTGCACCCCCATGTAACCCACATCCACCACCTACACCATACACCATACACCTCCTCATCTACCCCACATCCTACACCCGCATCAAATGTACTAATGCTGCCAAGGACAATTTATTTTGGCGGCTCTGCACTGGCAACTAAAGTGAAGCGTTCAGAGCAAAGTTCAATTGAAGTAATCTTTAAGTGAAACGCCTCTAAATATATTTATATATATACATTTATATATATATATATATATATATATTATATAAAAATTATTTCGGCTTGTGTTCCTGATGTAGAAAATACATAGTATATACTAGACGAGGTCGGATGCGCATTTATAAATACTTCGAATTATATTAGGTAGTCAAGTCACCAACTGAATGAGTCAAGTCGGTGAATAATTATTTGATATAATTTTATATAGTCCAGGCAGCTTGGCTACGAGATTTTGTATCAATTCTGCATTTATTAAGCATTTCTTGAGCCTAACAATATGTCTGGGTATATATTATATTTCAAGTGGAGACTTTACAATTGTTTCTTTTATTGCTAAGAAACGTGTTGTATAAATATACTTTTCCACAATTCAGTCAATTATTACCACATTCAGGATATAATTCGCTTCACAACGTAAACACTTCAACTTTATGTAAGGGCTTAAGCGATTACCCACTGTTTGAAATTGAAAAATAACATTAAAAACTGTGAAAATTGTCCAAATTGTACATTGGGGGGCAACCATATCGAGTCAAGAATTCCATAAATGCTGAAGCAAAGCAACAGGACAGGAGGAGGAGGAGGAGGGGGACGAGGAGAAGCAGGAGGAGGATTGTGAGCAATGCAAGTGCAATGAATGCAACTAATTTGACCACAATCCAAGTCAGGCCAATTTGAGGTCAAGCTTATGCTGCAGTCTAACACACACTCACACACTCACACATACTCACACACACTCGCACACACTCACACGCACACACTCCAACTCACACAGAAAAATACACTCACGACTCATTGGCCATGAGTTGAGCAAACGAACTGCAATAAATTGCTGAGATTTTTGTTGGCTTTTTGGTTTTTAACCGCTGCTCCCTATAACCCCTTTGAATTTGAGCCCCGCCCCCCTCCGCAGTTCACCAAGTGCTGGACATTGCAGTGGCAGTTACTTGCAGCCCCTCATATGCCACATCGCATCGCTGCCCATCCCCAATTTCATTTTACCTGCACACCAAAAACTGCAAGCTGCACAATTTTTTGTAATTCACTTAGGGCTGCAAAAAGTGCAAAAATAAACACGAGAAACAAAAAAAAAGAAGTGACTTGCTTAATAAACGTTACGTTGAAGCCGCCATCGATTGAGTTAAAAAGTTCGCCACGTGTTTGAATGGTTTCCAATTAGATTGAATCGGCTCGCTAAAACTCGGTTTAGCTTGAATTTATTCGGTTCGCATCCTCACATCCTGCTAATGGTACAAAACGACAACGAGGCCACCAGTCAGCAAGTCAGCTGCAGCTCCAGCCAATGGCATATCAATAATCGACAAAAAAAAAACACACAGAATGTATTGAAGTTGAACAGGACATGGCAACAGGCAAAAAATGATATGGCCCCTGCCACCCACTGCCGCACTTCCTAAGTGTGCAGCCTACTTGATCTGTGTTGCACTGCTGTGGACCTAATGAATGCAATTTTGAGCCAACTGACGCATAGACTTCGCACTCTATAAAATGCACAGGACCATGCCACAGAGCAAGGACACGGTATCCAAGCCACACAGGACTCCAGCCAGGTGACAGTGCATATCACAATTACAAAAGAAGTTAGTCAAGTGCGACAAGTGGGGTGTGTGGCTTTGTGTGGGTGTGGACAAGCTGGGCAGGTGCTGCACTCCCAAAGGGCAGTACTCAAATTTTTTTATTTTTATTTTTTGCAAACTTTAATGTGAACACACTTAAAGAGCTGAAAGTACATAAACGAGTTATGCAAATGTTTGTAAAAGCTCTCAACGAGCACATCAGGTATATGCAATACTACCATATATAACTCAATTTGTGCGGCAATTGTGACCAACACCTTGGCTATTTTTCAAAGCTGACCACAGTCCTCGCATATTTACTTCAGCAGGGAAGTTTTGAGGGATCGCAAGTTGAAGTTAATGAAATACCTTTCCGTGGAATTAATTTCACAGCGGGAACATACTTGAAACAAAATAGCTAATCTGAGTAAAAGAATTCATTAATCTTTGACAAAAACAATCTAAAGATACGTATTTCAACTTAAATTAAGAACTGCTAGCACATATCAAAAATAGTTTCGAAAGGTTGATTTTGTTTTTTTTTTTGGTTTTACGAAAATGAACTTTAGTATTGAGGACACTTTGCAGCTTCAATTTTCTTTGCTGAATTTGTAACAGGCAATCGACTTTTATGCGAGGCTCCTGTCGCTCCAGCGGGCAAACATTGTTAGTCGCATATGCCCGTGGCACCGTGGCAGCGTGGCATCGCCCCGCCCAACTCTTATTCCATGCGGCACGACTCCTTGGGGCGCTCATCAAATTGAGCGGTAAAATTGACAGCTCAAAAAAAGAAGGAGACGGAAAATGAACGATGAAAGGGACAGAGGCGGATAATTCTGAAAGGGTTGTGCAAATTATTATTGCTATTATTACGACTATAACAAGTTGTGGTATTCCCGGCATGAATATGGGCTTGGGCTCTAAATCATTTTGTAGAAGATTACCCCATACCATATCCACACACACACACACACACACACACATACAGAAACACACACACTTATAAGCTAGGGCATAAATTATAGCGCACTCTTAGGTGTCTGCTCAAGCAGTTTGCTGCAGCTGCCCCTTTCAGTTATATCTATATGCATATATGTGTGTATTTATGTATTTTAACTGACCCAAACAAAAACCGAGTCATAAACATGTAGATATATATATATATATATATGTATATATATATATATATATGTAGTATGTATGTTGTTGCAGGCAGTTGCAGGCATAAATTTATGATTAATAAAAACAAGTTTTTGTGGGTTGAGTATATTGCTTGAGCAAATGCTAAGTAGACAGCTGAGAAAAAACAGGAGAGAGGGAAGGATCTGCTGTGGTGTGGTGTGGTGTGGTGTGGTGGTAAAAGAAATCATAATAAATATGTAAAGCAGCCGAAAAGTATGCAAATAAACGCTGTGATTGCCTTGGACGTCTTTTATGCAGCATCATGCGCCATGTTCACCATTATAATGCCACTTCCCCTGCTCCGCATACTTCACATAGCTCATTCTACATCAAAGCCCAAAACAACAGACAATTTGCCAATGGAGAATGTTTGCGATGCCTCGATGGGCGTGTGTCTGTGTCTGTGTCTGGGTGGGTGTGTGTAGTTGACCCAGTTGTATCTTTTGGTATTTCGGTCTGTTTGGTCTCTTGGTCTCTGGACGAGCGTCTTGTCGCCGTCATCTTGGCCGGCGTCTTGGCCACTTTATTTGCCTTGTGCGGTTACGCCAAATTGATTTTTATGCGCTCAATTTATATATTTCCTTTACATGTACTCATTCTTCTATATAAACTCAGCTGGAGTGCTTTAGTTGAGGCAGCTCGCCAAAGAGATACCCTGCATCCAGATGTTAAATGCGTATTAGGCCTGTTGTTTATGTGAAAAACGGTGTCTTCAACAAAATCTGATGGAACTTTGAACTGTTTATCAATAACATGACTGGGTATATTGTTTATCAATTGGAATACAATATTTTTATTGCTAATCAATGTGTATCGATATTCGCTAAACTGGTCCAGTTATCGATAAAATAAAATAAACTTGATCCGTATAGGGTAATCGATTATATGTTTTCCACATTTTAGATCAGTATCTTTTCATATACAATTAATGGGTTCGGAGATGCTTCCGTCTGTCGGTTACATACTTTTGCACAACTTCATTATACCCTTCGGCAGTTTTTAATGGGTTCAATGCATAAATATATGTATAATTTGTGTATATATAAATGTATGTGCGCACACGCCCCGTTTCTATTATAAATATACAGCATGCTTTTGACCGTTAAACAATTCCCCAAACAAAACGCTTCACTTTCCCCGCCCGCAGTTCATCATAAAAGCAGACATTGCAAATCAATTGACTGTAAAATGGCAACAAATATTATGAAACTCAGTGAAAAAGAGAGTGCGACTCTGTCAGAGAGACAGAGAGAGAGAGAGAGAGAGCGAGCGAGAGAGAAAGAGAGAGGAGTCTTAGAGAGAAAGTAGTAATTTAAGTGTACTAAGAATTAAATGTAAATTACTATTTCGTTATTCATTTGTGATGTGAATGCACTCAAGTGAATATTAATCGAATAAATTGCTCACGTTTTAAGTTGAGACAATATTTTACGGAGAAGCGAAGAACAGCAGAGTCCATTGGACAGTTTATACAAAGTGTCCATATACAAACAATATATTTAATTTTAACATCTTCGACTTCAAATAATGTATAAATATGTACACATATCCTTCTCTCACATATACATTCACATTACTTGTAATTTGTTATACATTTTGAATAATTCATGTTGTTTTAATGCAGCACTTGGTCTTCAAACATTTCTTTTTAATTTGACATTGTTGGCCATGTGTTATAAAGTAGGTGCCAAGCCCTTTTTGGGATTTCCTGAATTTTAAGTGTATTTTCAATAAATTCAAGCGAAACTGGGAGCCTAAAAAGTGAGAAAAAACGCTGCTCGATGGCTGTACCATTATTCTCTCGAGTATCTCGGACAAACGAACCATGGGCAAACCACAGCCTTTGGCCAAGTGGCTACCATAATTTTCAGATGGCCAACAAGAGAAGGGGCAGCTTTTTTTCTTTTATGGTTTTTTTTCTCTTGTTTTCGGCGCCGAGCGACGTCTCGACATTTATGAAACATTTATGCCAGGCCTCGTTGGGCAGTAAAAAGGGACCGCGTGCTTTCCCATACCACCTCCAGCAACTATACCCCAACAACTTGCCCTTAGCGAGTGTTCTACTAAAAAGCACAACAAATTGTGGACAGTTGACAGGACGGGACACTGGAAGGAAATCAGAAGTAGATCGGCGAGACAGGGAGGCAAGGGAACCAAAGCCTTTTGGCCAAATTTGCTTTTTGTGTGTGGATGGTGGGTTTGGTTGAAAATAACAAGCAGACCAGATACCCCAAATCGTGCCGATGTTGTTAGCTGGAAATATATGTATGTATATACGTGAGTGTGTGTGTGAGTGTGTATAACACACACTTACGTTCATGTCAAAGCGCACTTTGCTGCTAATGAAGAGCCCAAAAAGCGTTGCTCACTGACCGGCAGACCACCCAACTAAACCACCCAACTACCAGCTGACAGACTGCCTGACAATTCCCTCTCCTCACAGATTTTATAATGGTAGGTCAACAACAATAACAACAAGAACAAGAACCACAACAAAAAAAAGATAATGAAAATGGAAATGTTTTACAATTGGCAATTGTCTGCATGAGAGTAGCTCATAGGCAAGAGCTGGATGGGTTGGTATCCTCGTTATTGCTTGACATATTTCCCTCAAAGTTGCAGCAATGTGTTGTGTGAGTAAAGTTTAGATATTGTTTCACTTTGATGCCTGTTCGAGAGCTTTTTGTTGTTGTTGTTTGTTCATTATGAGTTTTAGTTGGTTGCCTGAGTTTCCAGACTGCAAGCTTATGCAATACTCTATGCATGTGCAGATGCAGAAAGTAAGTGCTGGTCATCATCTATAGATTGCCCCCAAGCAACAGAGGTGACCAGGTGCGACTCCACAAAGGATGTCTCGCTTTCTCTCTCGCTCTATCTCTCCCTCCCTCTCTCTCTCTCTTCTGTGTTAGCAAAACATTCGTTTCCCTTATTGATTTTTATGGCTCAATGGCTTAGTAGTACCCCAGGTCATCCCAAGTCTATACGCTCCGAGCTCCCCTGTTGCTGTTGCGTCAGTCACTACAAACTTTGACTCGGACACAGAACAATTCTCTGTAGGTGACCGGGAACGGTAGGACGAGGTGCAGGAGGAACAAGTGGCTGGAGGGGCAACCCTTTGGTAAACATTTTCATTTTATGTTGCCGTTGTTGTTGCCATTGCCGTTCCGTTTCGTTATCTGCCGTCATTTTGTTGGCCGCTCTAAAATGTCATGCTATTTCTGACCCAACATGCCACATTTTTATTTATGCATGTTTCAACCAAACCATACCACACACACACATACACGACACCCACCCTTACACACACACACAAGCATCGACTCCAGTGACTAGTTGCTGTATCAATTTTTTGTTTGCTTAATACCCTATAACAAGAATACTTGAGCAGATATTTAATGGCTAAAGCATACTTTTGTCAAAAGACAAAGAACATAAGATAAGAAATAAGCAGATAAATAACAACGACAATAATAAACAATCGATTCTACAATTCTTCTAACAGGTATACATTTGAGATTGAATACGTTATCTTGGAAACAGTTTGGATTCCGTTCGTGTTTTATCTGTATTCACTAAATATGCATTTTATTCCATTGGGAAACTCCTTATTACTTAGTAGTTGGTCCAGTTTTTTGTCTAGGATATTCTCCAGTCGCTCTCATTGAGCAGCTTTTTGGCTATGTCAGTTTTACATCTATTTATTTTTTTGTCTTTTGCTCTGATTTATTTTTCTTTTCAACACCTTGTGTGTCTATTCAAATATTCTCCACTTGATTTGGGTTAAAAAGCTCAGCTGAGATGATGAGTAAAATGAAAACTGTTGGATTTGCACCAGTTAGTCTCTTAGCCTGTTCGCCTGTTTATTGTACAAATTGCGCTTTATATATAGAAATCAATTCATATTCATACTCTTATTCATATTTATATTGACATTCATTTGCATTCGCATTTGCACCGAAAATTGATAGGGAAATCGGCGACCATTTCGAGCAGCCGACGAAGCCAATTTAATAAAGAGACCGTCTACAATTCGCCCCTCCCACCGCCATACTATGACTAAAAGGCCGGCTATAAATCTAAACTGGCTTAATAAGATTCCACTCTCTCAGCCTTCGCGTGTGTGCGTGTGTGTGTGTGTGTGTGTGTGTGTGTGTGCGTGTTGTTATACGAGAAATCACAATTCGCAGTTTGTAAGAGGGCAAACATTTTTGGCCATTTGTTGTTATTACCACGCAAGTGGCAACGGCTGCTGTTCCTCTCCCGGTTCCATTCACACTCCTTCGTATGGAGTGGTCATGCTGGCTGCTGATGCTGCTGTTGACCATTAGGAATCCCATCTCCCTCGACAATGTTTAGTGCGGTGTAGTGGCATTTTTGGTGGTTGTTACAATCGTAAATTATTTTATTTGCTGCTAATTGCAGTTCACAGAATGCCAGCCAGCTGCCGGGCCAAAAGTCACGCCTTTATTGCAGCTCATAAAGCAATTAATCCAATTCCCAATTCCACATCAGCTCACACCACTTGCCCAACCAAATCACCAACCAAACCGAAAGCCAAACTTGACCACGGCTATTTTCTGGGGATTAGCAGTCATGTCCGCTACATATATGTATATATATATATGTATATGTATATGTATATGTATATATATATATATATTCATATATATAATGTTTGTGTGTTTGAGGGAGAGAGTGCATGAGTATGCGTACCCATAACGTTTACATACCCTTGCATGCCAGAGTCCAAATGCCAATGCATCCATCTCTCAATAAATAAATGCATTGCAAAAACAGGCCGATAATTCCAATTTGATGTTATCAAATTACATTTGGCATTTGTTATTTATACAAAGTGCCCGATAAATAATAAATAAAGTGTAAATTGATAATATAATAATGTTCTTGTGGGGCTCAGCGCAGCACAAACAAATTGAAAATCAATTTTAGCTAATATTAAACAAATTGCTTGGATAATTCACAAGCACACACACACACTCACACACTCACACACGCACACACACATACACACACACATATGGATATATACACACGTATGTAAAGTGCTTCCATTTAGTTGCACACACAAACGAAATATGTGGAAATCGTTTTGGTGAAAAACTAAAGTAGAAACAATAACAATCATGACAACCAACTTGGAAATAATACCGGAAATTTCAATAACGAAATGCCTATGGCCTGATACCCTTTCATGAAACATCATATATGTGAGCATATATATTTTTCTACATAAATATATATATGTATTTGATATTGGACTTTGAAGTGATCTAAAAAAAGTTATATTGAATTTCGATTTTGGCAATTCTTCATTAAGCAAGCGAAAGTTTTTCCCAGACGCTATTTTTTTTTTTTTGGTATCTATAAGATACTCTTTCATTTGCATATATAATATGTACTTTTCGGGAGCTAATTAAAAGTTGAGACATTGTGGATGACCAAGTTGTAATATGCTTCGGCTACAAAAGAGTTTGGCTACAATGACACCGATTGCCAATGGCAACAGCAGTTACACTTCCAACAATAACAAGCTAACAACAACAGCAGAGAAGAGCGCAATTTTACAAGCAATTAAAATGTGAAATAAAATGCGTTTTTGCGCATCACAGACCCCAAAAAAATGGAAACAATAAAAAAAGATCCCATGGCCTGTGAAAAATGCGTTAGTTGCACTAAATGACTGGACAAAGGAATAGATGAGAGTAAAAAGGGGGCGCAGGAACAGGTCAGGAACAGACGCAGAGAAAGTCCCATCTGCTCTCAGGCCGAGAATTGTGAATGGCATTGTGCATTGTGTATTGAAAATCGAAATCCCTCAAATTGTGATCAAAGAACTTTTTGGATATAGTTAGTCTAGCAGTTTTCTGTTAACACAGCAAGATAATTGAAGTTAATTTTAAATTTGAATTATCAGAAGGTCTCCGATCTGCATTGTTTTTGCTTTTTAAAATCTATACACATTGAAAATGGGTAGAAAGCATATACTAAAATGGTGCATGGAATAAACAGAAGAAGGCCCGAGATGCTGACCCCATGAAGCATGTATATTCTTAATTGGCAGTCGAACTGGTCTACTCGACTGTCTGTCCGTCTGATCGAAACTTCGATATTGGAATACATACGCAAAACGAGTTGAAATCAAGTATACAATAACATACTATTGATGAACTATTTAAAGCTGGTCCTCGTCAAGGATCTCAACTTGTTTTTTCTTCTGCGCGTTTAACTGATGCTTGACTTGCTGTATTGTGAAGAGTGTGTGATGGATGGATATGCGAGTATGTAAATAGACGCTTATGTGACATAAACATACTCACTAAAGTACTCATACACACACATACATATGTATATGTGTGTGTGTGTGTGTGTGTGTGGGTGTGTGAGTGTATCGTATGTATCTATATGAGAGCCATTATCGGTCGCTTGACAATGGCAGGCTCTGTCTGCTCTTTGCGCTTGTTATTTATGGCATTTGCATTACGAGGAGCACTTATGAGCACCGTTAAGCAGCAACAACAGCTGGCAACGCTGTGCGTTTGTTTGTTTATTTGTCTGGCAGCGCAGCTGGCGGAAACGGGAAACGGAAATCAGCGCCACGAGTTGACGAGCGTGTAATGCGGTGGCCACAATACACGGGACACGGGACACGAGACACGGGCCGCGAGACACGGGACACGGGACACGGGACATGGGACATGGGAGATGGGAGATGGGACATGGGAAACAAGACACATGAAATGGGACACATGAGCACAGAAGTTTGGGCGCACGCACAGGACATTTGAAATTGTTGACATTGTCAGTTTTAACATTTGGTTTCGCTTATCGGAGCAAGGCGCGGCCTCGTAAAAGCTGTCGCACATTGTTAAATAAAAGAAACAATAACAATAACAAAAGCAAAACCAAAGCACTGAATTGAATAGCAAAGAAGCAGCAAAAGTATACAAGTATGAAAGCCTATCTTAGCCACTCCGTGCATAACATACCTTTTGACGACCAGCCTCAGCCTGTTCACAGTTTGACGTCTTCCTTCCAACTCAATACACTGCGCTTATGTCGTTCCATTGTATCGTCAGATGTGACACGTAAATCAACACCTATGTCGATGCCACAACTTACAGCTTGAACAGTGACTTTGACTAAGTGTCTTTGATAAAGTGACTTTGACTAGATCCGGAGACAAATGGACATGACTATATCGCTTCCGTTCTTGATGCTGATCAGAAATATATATAATATCCGTTATGGAATAGATGAAGTCTTCTTCAGTGCTTTGCAAACTCGATGACAAAATCACAATAACCTGCCAAGCGCATTAAAATGAAGAAAATAGAAAGGAAAAACGCCAAGGAGCGAATTTGGAACTGTTTCAGTTGTTCTTATTGTTCTTGTCGTCTCCTTCTTTCAAATCGTCTTCTTTTTTAGCTGTCTGGCATATGGCTACACGGAGAGAAAAAGGAAATGCAAACTTAATTGCCAATCTTGATTAATTATTATAATTAAAAAGGATCCGAAAGAAGACAGTTAACTTCATCCAAGGCTTGAATTAACTGACTCCAGAATAATATATTTTTTTAGCTTTGAGTCTACTTGAATTCAGCACACAAATTCTGGGATTTAGCTTGTTGTTATTTGCTCTGTGTACATTTCGAGCCTGTCCATACATGGAGGCGAATATGTGTATTTGTTTTTTTTTTCTTTTTTTGTGTGGTGTTTGTATTGGTGTTTGTGTTTGGGTTGTGCTTTAAACATGCCTCAATGGCTTTTACCATTAAATTTAGACTTTCATGTGTTTATTTGCTTTGGCACGTTTTATTTTGTTGGCTCTTTGTCTCGCTGGCATTGTCCATTGCCCATTGTCCGTAACCAGCCCTCTTTCCCTCCCTCTCACATTCGCGCCTTGCTCTCTTTCCCCATTTCCACATTTCCACATTTCCCCATTTCCACGTTTCCACCTTTTTTTTTTTTTGGTTTTTCCACGATGTTTTCTATCCGCAACTGTTTTTTAATATAACGAAATGGTTTTTTTACTTGGATTTGAATAAATGTGGCGTTATCCTCAGCTTGCAGTTGATTACACATAAGCACACACACACACACACACACACACATACACACGCACACACACACACACACAGTCAGACATATGAATTTATGTGTCATTCACATTTGAGCCTTGACCGAACGTAAATGAAATTTTCTTAGGTGACAGCATCAAAACAAAAAAAAAAAAAAAAATTAAGCAAAACAACAAATGTAAATGCGAATGCTTAGTTTGTTTGTCTGAAGCGCTTTCTGTTGACGTGGCTGTTGGTGTTGTAAAATACATTAAGATTCCCGTCAAAACTACTTGCGAAAAGTGTTATATTTTAAATGCAAATCTGTTTATAGCCCTGTGTGTATAGAGTGCATCCTCGTTTTGTAGCCAAGTTTGTAACGCTTTACTAATGTTTATTAATAATATAAGAAAAATGTACCCTGAAATTAAGAAGAGGAAAACACTGAATTTTAGCAATATGCTTTCTGATAAATAGTTAATGAGTTATCTGTGGCACAAGAGTGCAGTGAATTTCTAAAATTCAGGCAATGTTTTCTGAGTGTGGCCACAATCAGTCTTCAGTCCACTCCTTCCTGCCTTCCGTCTCCCATCAGCCTCGTCACGATGCCAAGTTTGCAATAGGTCTTAACAAGGCGCCTTCAAATGCAAATAAATAGGCGACTGCTGCTGCAACGAAATTCTAAACCGAATCTGGTATTCAACTTATGTTTTGGTCTTAATTGCAACTCGCCATGGGGGCGGGGAATGCGGAATGGGGCTCTCTAAATGTGGATTTTAGTCGAGTGGTTTGCCATCTTCTTTTAATTTTGAGCGAAACAAAACTTTGCGTCAGCTAAAGGCGGGGCAAAAGTGTGTGCTTTGACGGGTTGTGGGGTGCGTATGCTAAATGGGTAGTTAGCTGGCAGTTTTCGGTTTTTAACAAGAAAACTTTCGAGCGGTTTTCGGCTTCATTCGTTTTCATTTAGTGCGCATTGTTTTCTGTTTCGTATTTGCTTCTTTTTTTCTTTTTCCTCAGCCACAATGCCAGTCTATGCCTTTCTACTCTGTTCTAAAGTCTTTCAATCTTTTTTTTAGTGCAAATGAAATGAATTTTATATTGAAATAGTTTTACACACACCCAGAGAGACAAAGAGACAAAGAAACACAGAGAGAGAGAGAGAGAGAGAGAGAGAGAGAGAGAGAGAGGCAAATGGGCGGCAATTGGAATTCCATTGGCAGTTAAAAGCGAATGCGGGATTTGCAAATTCATATTGAAAAGCGGCCCAAACTGTCTATAGATTGCAGCCACCTTTTCTGATTCGGCTCACTGCTGGTCATTGAGGCCTTTTGGTTAAGGCGATCAGAGTTGAGGGATGTTCGGGGGGTTGAGGGGCTATAATGGCCATCTCACTAACTAAGTCCTTTAATGTGCGGTTTTAATTACGTGTTTATTTCGCTGCTGCCAGTAATGATGGCTCCCAACATCCCATCAGCGGCACTTTGGAGTGCCACGTTGTGGTGGCACGTGGTCGTGCGGCTTTGAGTCGGGCTTACAGGGAGATTAAAAACGCTTTGATTTGCATAAAATGGGTCAAAAATGCATGCCAAAACTTTTCCGCCTCATGTCCTCTTTTATATTATATAACGATTTTGTTGTTGTGTTTCTGTTGCTTTTGGCTGTTTTGTGTTTAGAGGATGCTCAATGCTCAACAAACAGACAAAAAAGTTTTGCTGCCCGGCACGCAGATAGCGTCGACTTCCGACCATCTTCTCCCACTCCCACTCCGCCTACGCGCTAGCTCCACTGCTATGCCCAATCGTTCGCGCCCATTCTGGTTGGTGCTGGTTGGTTATCGGAGCTGCATTAGAAACAAAGACAAAGTTAATCCAAGTTGCGGCTGTCGCTGACATTTTATCTTTAAGTTTGCTTCTCGTTTCTGCTTTTTTTTTTTTGTTCCTTCTTCGTTTGTTGCCTTTATGTTGTTGTTGTATTTTATACATTATTTTCCCTTGTACCAAGATAAGCTGACCGGCAGTGTCCTTGCCTGCATCTGTGCGCTATCCTAGCTCCATCCACGTCCAGCTTCAGTTTCTGCAGATCCCTTGCGTGGTGCCTCATAAAAATTCAATTGAGTAAGATGGCTGCGCAATATGCAAATTCATCCATTTAATAAGAAATGACTGGGCTAAGTGAAATCAGCTAACAGTCGTCACCACCATCCGCACATCATTCCAGCACTCCCCTCGACCTCAGGTGCAGATGTTAAGCTGTTAATAGTCTTTCCGCATACCAGTTATGCAATGTTCGCTTCTCGCTACTCGCTTCTCGTTTTTATCTTCGAAATTGATTTGCCATCTCAAATTGTCGCTTTCTTCTCGACGTACAACTCGATTTAGCAACATCTTAAGATTAATTTCAATTCATTTCTGATTAGTTTGCACAAACTAGACAATGTCCATCTTAACCCGACTTTGAGTGCAACTACTTAGTACATAAATTTATCATAAAATAATGCAAGTTGGGTTCAAAAATCGACTTTCTACTTCCAAGTAGCTCGAAGTAGTTATATTGTTACAGGGATCTATCGATATATTGGTTGCCATTTAACAAAGTGATAATGCGATCCGATCGGCTTCGATGCACTTAAAGACTGAGAAGACAGAACATTTACTATTAAAAGGGTTCATTGTCTCAACGTTTGGGGTTTTAAATTATTCGTTTGCCACTTGGGAAATTTAATTCATTTTCTTGACCCACAAATTAATACACACACACTCGCACACACACATGAATAGGCAGACCACGTACCTGATTCCGTTTCAACTAGTTGAGTCGCATTTTGGCAGCATATTCTCATTATGTATTTTCAACTAATTAGCGTTTTTTATTTTTTTTGTTTGCGTTTACGCTCCTGCCATCATTACTGTCATACGTATTACCCACACTGTCTTCCTCTTGCCGGTCCCCTCACACACATACCAACGCCCCCTTTTTTAGAAAGCTGCCCAAGGGCACTGGCAGTGCTCGCTGTGCAAGCAGCGGGCAAGACAAAAGCATTTCGTGGGTCTATCAACACACCGTGCCGAGCGATCTACACACGCAGGGAGGGGAGATGTGTGCACATATTCCCAGGTGAGTCATGTTGCTAATTAGTTACGGATATATATGTGTGCGACATGGGGCTGTAGCACACACACACTCACACACTCACACACACACACACCCACACAAAAACTCGGCTGGCTGGGTATTGAAGTTTTTGTAAGGAGTACCAAACTTTATAGCGCTCTGGGAGCCAAGCACACACCTTCACTTATGCAACGACGCCTGCCTTTGTGTGTCTGTGTCTGTGTCTGTGTGTGTGTGTGTGTGTGCGTGTGTGGGTGTGTGTGTTTGTCTTTGTGTTTGTATATATCAAATATCAAGTTATATAATAATTTTAGCAGCATAAACTATGTGACAAGTTAGTTAGGGCGAACAAAGAACAAGCATTGCACATACGCCGCCTTGACGGCTTTGTTACTTGGCAGCGAAATAGAAATTTCAAAGCTTACCACGATGGACCACAATGGAAACTCGAAGCTGGTTGTCACAATTTAATTTGTCGGTTGCAGCCAACAGGTTTCGCCACGTTGCATTTTTCATGCTTTGATATTTAATACTAATTGGAATCGCAGTTGAAACAAAATTTGGACTTTCCTGCAATTATTACGGTAATTCCACTTCCGAATTCCACTACAAAATGAGTAATACAATTGGCACTTCATCTGAAGAAAGCTGTCTAGGAATGCTTATTAAGGCTAAGCCAAATTGATGTTGTGCTTATTGTCAGCAAAATACGATTAAGATAGAACAGCTACGGAGGGAAAGCATGTCGACTATTCGATACCTTTACATATTATCTACATTTTAATTGAACAGCTATATAATCTATATAATAAAGTATTGGACGCATCGTTGCTGCCAATTGCAATCTTATTGTTCTCAGTGTAATTTGCCTGGACACGATTGCATTGTTGTGTGTTGTTGTTGCGTGTTTGACTGCTCTGCCTGCGGGCGTTGCTCAGTTTTAATTAAAATTAAAATAAATATATACACGTATCTCGCTGCACAAGGACTCTACCTGAGACTGTGTGTGTGTGTGTGTGTGTGTGGATGTCGACAGAAATCAAGCCATGTCTAACAATAGCTGCACCTTCAAGTCTATGTGTGTGTATGTATGCATGTTGTGCCATATCTGAGTCGCTTTTTGTGCAGCTGACAAAACAAGATGTAATTATTTCCTGCAGGGCTGCTTTTGATGCCACCACTTCAAGAAACGGATTGCACGGGGCATTTGAAGTGGCTTATTCATTCAGTCTTTTGGCTCGATGGCGCTGCACATTTCCGTTGTCGCCTTTCGACCATCCCATGTTGCTGACATTTAGTTATGATGTACGCTTGAAATGAACATTCCAAGTACTTGGTCGCATTTTCATTTCCATTGCCATTGCCATTGCCATTGGCAGTGCCATTTTTATTCCCAGTCACACAATTCATTGGGGAAATCAATTCAAATGCCTCGTCGCCTTATACTCCCTTTGTCTCTCCCCCCTTTATCATGCTCTCTATTGCTTATCTCTGTCTTTTTGCTATTGCTATCCCTTGTTGTTGTCCGTGTTTTCCTCTCGTATGCCATTAAAAAATTATTTCGCTTTATATCTTAATTGAATTTTGCGTCAATTGGGGCCGCTGCGTGTCTGCGAGGTAACAGCAGTGGCAACCAAAAAAACACTCGCAATGTGCAAGTAAATTAAATTAATGTTTTATAATCTGATAAAAGCAAGCAACTAAAACAAAACAAAATGAAAACAGACAACAACAACAACAACAAGAACAACAACAAAAGCAAATGAGGCAGTGAATAAAAAATATTGTAAATTTCGCAAGCGGCGGAAAATGCGCTCAACGCTTGAATGTATGACAAGCATTAGCCGAGTGCTCTGAAAACTAATGGAAATTATTTAGATACAAAAACGAAACAGTTTAAATGTCGCAAAACGATATTTTCGGCAAAATTTGCCTTGTTTTCATCGGAGTTTGAGTTCTTCAGAAATAGTCTTAAAGTTGGTCTTCAAACCCCAGTTGAAGTGTTCGCAAGTGGTTGGCTAATGACGAAAGAATCCGCAGAGCTTACCCAACAACCATCTCCTCCTCGCCTCCACTCCTCAGCACCTGACCAAAAGTGCTCGCTATGCTAATGAAGAGCTGCGAGCTTCGAGTCCAATAAAAACATGCACACACACACACACACACACACACACACATGTTGAGTTGGTAGTAATTAATTAAGCGAGCACTTGATTACAATGAAATTGACGCCATTTGCAAGTCAGCGGAGTTGTCGGATGATGGGGGGCATTCTGCAAAAGGTAGCCACGAACTGTGCACAAAAGTGTAGCACACTTTGCGGCATATTAATGGCTTCGGCTTTGGCTTTGGCTTTGAGTGGTGCGCCAAGTGGATGTGAGGGGATTAAGAGGCACTATGCTGGGCACTTGGCGCATAGTTTACAGCAGCTTCAAATTTTGTTTGTTTAGCTATCTGACACGAGAAGCCCCCAAAAGCTCCTGCTCCACTCACCCACCCATTCACCAGCCACCCAGTGACCTAACACACGGCAAACAAGTTTTTCTTAGCATTTAAATGTGGCAAGTGCGCATTTGTCGAGTGCAAATTAAATATGCACAAATATAGCCGACTCAGTGCGCCATTCGCAGTCATAGCGCACAGTGGGCCAGAACGGCATTAAAAGACTCAATGAAATGGTATTAAAACAGATACATCGAATGCAAATCATTGAAATGTTGAAACTGCATAAATTAAGTTATTGAGTGAGTAAGTGTTATAAGCAGTGGGTTTATTTATTGACCAACAATTAAGAATAGCTATCCAAGGCAGACCGAAAGTTACTCAAAAATACTCAATGTGCCGTACAAAAATGTATCAAGGGAAAATGTTTTGGATATCTTTGGATATCTCTGGTTTCTGCTTAGTTGTCATATGAATCTTTCGCCTCTTTAAACGCCAAAAATTCCTATTCAATCCATATGATTGATCCATTGGTGGGCCGTTGAAAGTATTTTTGTTAAAAGATACAAATTATTTCGTCCACAGAGAAGGGGGGTATTCGCTTAAATTAAAGTGCTTACTTTAAAGATTGCTGTTAAAAACTTTATGTAGAAGCTTAATCGGCATGTTTCTGCAGTTAAAATATTTCTTAATAAGTTATTTTTAGACTTTTCGTTCAATACTTCACACTTCACGTCATAAGTATCACATTTCTTTTTGATAATTGCTGTGCCATTTTATGCCACAGTGGCGCAGTGAAGCCACGAATGCTAATAATCATCGCTGTAATCATGATGTTTGCCGATAATGATGCTAATGATGATAATGATCAAGTTAATGCCTGGCATCCGTTGAGCATTAGCTGCATTACTAAGCGCCTCACCCGCTGAGTGGTTTTTATGCATTTTTTAGCTGCTGGTTTCCTTCACTTTTGGGCTGTTTGAGTTGTTATTGTTGTTGTTGCTGTTTTTGTTTTTGTGTCAGTTCCGACAACTTAAACCTTAGCTCCAGCTTTAGTTAAACTTTGTCCAACTTTTAGCAGGCAGCCAGTGAAGCAGCCATAACGGTTAATTCTTGATTATTATGAAATTAAGTGAGTGCCAAGGGCCAAAAATTACAGCACCACTTGACGCTTGTCACTTTGCTTACCTGCAATGAGATAGAGAGAGAGAGAAAAAATGAGAATCGGCATGTTGAAGAGATTTTCGGTGCTACACAAAAAATGTCGAACCACAACTAAGTAATGCAAACGAAGCCCGAGGCTCATCTAATCAAGTAATCGTGCGCATCTCAAACCTGCAATTTGCCAAATGAATCGCTCCCACAAACAACACACGCACACACACACACACCAAGCACGCACTCAGACAGCGAGAGAGAGAGAGAGAGAGAGAGAGAGACACGTGTAGCAAAAAGATGAAACAGGTAATGCAGACGACGACTACAACACTTTTCATAGAGTGCCACACAACCCACACCCCCATTAGGGACAGACAAGTTGCGGTTTTCTTGGTTTGATGGGTTTTTGTGGCTTGTTTGTTACTTGGCCTTCCGTCCGACAGGCAAACAGGCAAACAGACAGACAGACAGACGACAGAGGCGACGAGCAAGCTTTCAAATTCCACGTCAGAATATGCGGCTTCATTTTTCAGTACGGCATTTGAAACGGCGACAAGCAGAACAGCAGGGAGCAACTGCAGCAAGCTCGAGGGGAGCTGCTGGTGTTGTGACAAATGTCAGCGTGCCTGACAGAGATGTATACAGAAATCTATAGAAATAAAAATGTCTGTTATAAATAAAAATGCAATTTCCAATGGCAAATCAACTGCCAGTCAAACTGTCAAACGGAAACGGAAATAGCAGCAACAAAAGTAGATGCGAGATGGGATAGTCATAGGTTAAAGGATAGATTAAAGAGGGAAAGATGCAGGTTTAACATAACCTCTTTGCATAGTCTCTCCCCCCTCCCACCATGCCCCAGTCTCTTCCCTCTTTTGGGAGCTATCTGTCAGCATTTGCAACATAATATTCCAGTTTTAGTTTTCTCCCTCGTTTATTCAAACTAAAAGAGAACAAACATTTCGGACTCAATTTAAAGTTGGAAAATTGCATTTGTTAACAAAAGAATTTCGTTTTGATAGTTAGCGTGTTTTACAAATGCTTTGAGTTGAACATTTGAATTCAATGCGAAGCTGAGTTATTAAATTTGAAGTTGAACTGCACTTTAGAGTATTATTTGTAATTTATTCACTTTAATTATTAATTATTTACTTCATATAGAACTTGGTAGAGGAATCGATATTATTAGTTTGAAGCAAATACCGAATAAGATCTTAAGCTGATTCATAAACTTAATCTTTACGCTTGACGTACCGGAAGCGGAACCAAAATATGTTTGTGTGCATATTACAGGGTGTATTATAGTTATATTGATACCATTATTTTAGTCACTTAAGGCTGAAAGGATTTCAAAGTTTCGTTTGTTGCATCCACACATATGTACATATATTCCTTGGTATCTTCCGATACGGTTGGCGACTCTAAGCAGCTGGGCCCCTAAGCTAATGGCAGACATTCATGGGACATACCGAAAGGAGGGATTGCAGAATGGGAGGACGCGGTAGACAATTTGTATTATTCACGACGCCATTCATCGAGCTGAAAGCTTATGCTTTTTTGGCAGTTTATTGTCTTGTTTTGCTATTGTTTTCGGGTGTTTTGTTTTGCGTTGTGAAAGCAAACCAACGAATGTGAAATTCCCTACAAACAGGCAAAGTTCTAGTTTTCTAGTTGTTTGAGGATTAAGGGTAAATTTATCCAAAGAGATAATTTTAGAGGTAAATATATCCCTTTCCCTCCTTTTACAAATTATCGAGCATTAATTTTCCTATTCTTAAAATAAGCCTCAGCTTTTATTTTGCTTGTCAAATGGTTTGAGTAAGTTATTGTGCTATTAGCCTGGGGCAGGGGAAAGCAAAAGAAAGTTAGTCATACGAGTCATAAGTCTATCCGAATAGTTTCCCATTTGGCGTTTGTTGCTTGGCCTGACTTAAGAGACAAGGCACAAACTACAAACAAACATATATGCATATGTATTTAGTGCACTGCATGGCTTGTTGTGTTTTTATTTTGTTACAAATACACACACACCACACACACACACACACAGACAGACACGTGTAAGCCACACACGCACGCACAGTACTAAGCGGAGATAATAAGTTTTCATATTTTGCAAAACAGTTTTGGGAGGGGGAAATATGGAAGCGAAAGTTATAATAGACAAGAACAAATTCCAATACTTGTTTATCTATCCCTGGACTTAATCTTAATGATATATGGCACATATACATATAAATATGTATTTGTGCTCGATTTGTGCTCAATTGAGAGTGCTGCTTACTTCATTATATGAAAACAATTCGGTGATATTTCACAGTTGGCCATTGTATTACATAATTAATGTTCTGCTTAAAATAGAAATAGAGGTTGGAGACATTGGGAGAGAGAGAGAGATAGAGAGAGAGAGAGAGAGAGAGAGAGAGAGAGCTGCCTTCCTTTTCATAATAGTATTATAAAATTTGCATATGTAAATAACGGTTAGAAAGAAACAACTCCGATCCCATAAAGTATATATATTTCTGATTAGAATTACCAGCCAAGTCGATTGAATCACGACCATCTGTCGGACTGTCTATCTGTCTGTCTGTCTGTCTGTCCGTCTGTCGCGTTCTCAGAATCTATCAGAGCTAAGGATTTCAAAAATGGAATATAAGTTTACGTAAACGAGTTGTTTTAATCTGATTTACTTCCGTTTCGTGAATATCGACAACAACCGATTACCGACAACATTTCTAGTCGTATTTGGTATTTTACTTGACATAATATTTATCATCTTTTTATCGAGATCGCTTTGGAAACGTACTAGAAATTGTATAACTACATTTAAGTATTTTATCTAAGACTTGTTGATATCTGCGAATGTTTGTGTGCAGGGTATCTTTAAGTCGGAATCACTTGCAACGAGGACGGTCTTGGTCTTGGCTTCTTCTGGCAGGCATTGCGTGTTAAGCACGCTAGAAATTTCATGAAAATTGCCACTTAATTCACTGTTGTTCGTTTCTTATTCAGTTTGCTTTCATTTTATTTTTTTGACGTCAGCAAATGGATTAAGCAAACTTTATTTATCGATTTTTTTCAGCTTTTGGCAAGCCTCGGCATTCATTATATATTTATTAATTTGATTTGTGAACAGCTCCCAGTAAGTATTACCGTCTTTATTCAACTTTTGTGGCATGGAGGGTATTGGTTGGAGGGTGTCGTGTGAAGATGGAGGCGAAGGTGGAGTTTGTCGGGGAGGGCGAGACATCATTAAAAATCATTAAAGTTCAGTGAAGCAGCTGAAATGCGACAGCTGTCCCAAATCATATCAAAGGCCTCAGCACTTTTACGCCACTTGCCAGTGGCGCATCTGATAATCCCCTTCCCCCTTCTCCCATTTCGCTTACCGCCAGCGTCTATCCTTTCTCCTACTCCGACTATCTTTGATGCGCCCCCGTCAGCATATCGTGTCCCCTCGGCCCAACATTAGCAAACATATTAAATTTTTCATAAAAATTTCATATAGGCACTCGGAACCCTCAACTGATTCGTGGGAAAGTAACCGTGGGCAAGGCTCCAGCCTCCAGCCTCCCACCCACACCCGCACAACCAGCACAGTGCTTATCTTTTGTCCTTTACCCAACACTGCCGCACTCTCGGTTAGGGTATGCCACTTTTGATGCCTTGATGCCACCCAATATCCGTCTTGTCTTACAGAGTATTGCTTGAAGACAGTATTGTTCGATAACAATAAATAATTCAAATACAAACCGGATTAAAAGTGTATAGATTAAGTGTATATAAATTTGTAAATTTAAAGATTGAAAGAGTTTCTTACAGAATGAAGACGCTTAAATCAAGTCTGTCGTCTTCATAATGTTTATTTAATGGTTACTGCGAAGAACACAAAGTTGATTAGGGTTTGTATCTCTCAATTGAAAAATCCAAAAATTGTATATCAAGAAAACATATCATTGGGGTAATGATAAGGTAATGTGAAGTTGCAGTATATTTGTTTGTTGTTTGTTTCCATTCGTATTCAATTGTCGCATATGCCACATGCCTTTGCACTGTATTACCAAGTTTAAAGCACACTTTTGCGCGCTTTTGCTTGTTTGTTGTTTTCGGTTGTTGTTGTTCTGGTTGTCGTTGCTTTATTGTAACAGTAACATTTTGATTGGGCTGGCCATTTAAAGAGCAATTTCGTACTTGCGGCCATGTTAACAGTTTCGGACGCCTATTTCAGTTGAGAACGCTTTGGCGTTCGGCCATTGCTTGCCGCCACGGGGGCAGCAACAAATTTTATGTTTGCCGCAATTGCGCCTCAGAGATTTGTGTGCCGCACAAAGCAACACAATAACAATGGGCGGGAGCAGAGAGCGAAAGAGCGAGAGAGAACAGAGGCGAGAGACAGAGAGAGAGAGACAGAGGAGAGCACGTGGAAGTTGCTCTAAAATTTATTTGCGTTATTATTTAGGGTCTGCATTACGACATGGCCTACAACGGTGGGGGTTGGAGCGTTCGGGCGGAAACACTTTCAACTCATTTGCCAGCGCCCCAGTGGACAAAAATTCGATTGAAATTTGAGGCATGCGTCGCGCGTCCAAGAAAAACGCTTCATGAATTCTTGATGGTCGCTAAGAAAAACTCGACATATTTAGTCCACTTACAATAATCACACAATTTACACGCATTTTGTGCCATTCGAGAGAGATTCCACAAAAAGAAAAAAAAAAAAAAAAACAATAACAACAATTGGGTGGTGGGCAAGAAAAGCAAAAGCAAATGAAATATCTTTATAAATAAATGGCAGGCAAATACACACGCACACACACACACATACATATGTGTGAGTGTGTGTTTGTGTGAGTGTGTGTATGTGCGTGTGTTAATCCCGACACGCACGCACACTGGGTCAGAGAGAAATCACCAAAGGAATAGAGGGACAACAACAAAAACAGAGCGCAAAGCGTGCAGTAAATAAACTAATGCGGCTACTTGTTAAGCAAAGTGCCGTCATCTATTAAACAATGTGAACCCCCTACTCCGAGTAGACCGGCTACCCTAGTACATCCCTACCCACAACCAAAGCTTCCCCTCAGAAATGAACTGAGCTGAATGACGAACTCAACTGAACTCAACTTGGCCAAAAATGACAATAGAAATGGCCAAATGGCAATGGGCGAAGGACAACGGCAAAGGATATTTGTCGCCTCTGCTGATGTAGTTGCAATTGTTAGTTGTTGCCGTTGTTGTTGTTACTGTTGTTGTTGCGGTTGTTGTTATTGCTTCAGTTGTTGTTGCTGTTCTTGTGAGTTGTAAGCGCTTGTTGACACAAAAATTCGCAATGTTTCCGGCGACTGCGTCGCATGTGTGACAAATGTCTGAAATTCTAGTTATTCTTCTTCTTCTTCTTCATCATCATCTTCTTCTTCTTTTTCCCCTACATTTCTTTTTTTTCTCCTACACTAGTTTGTTGTTGTTGTTTTTTTGTTGTTATCCTGAGCTATGGTGTGACTCATTAGGAACAGCAGCAGCCAGCGCACCCCATCCAACTGCCCAATCTATTGGTGTGTAGACTACGACGCATACATATGTACACCTATTTAAGTTCATCTTCCAGCATTTTTGGTCGTTTGTGAATGAAAGCGGCTTAAACGTCTAATGGCTAGCAAAAATCATGACCAAAATAGAGATGACAGAGTCCCAGGCTGATGTTGGCTAATGATGCTGCCCAAAACTGTCAGAAAGGCGAGAGGAGCACACAACTGATGGGCACAGTGAGGAATACACTTGAAATGCCGGCAGTTGTGTGTATGTGAGAGTTTTGCTTTTTGAATAAATGATAAAGAAACACAAATAGAGAGAGCGAGAGAGGGAGAGAAAGAGAGACAGAGAGAGTGAGAGAGAGAACGCCAGAGAGAGTGTAAAAACCGTATCTCTAACAAAAACTATTATCTCTAAAAACTCCAACAATGAAAACTCTGAAATTATTTTAAGAAAGCTTTTAAAGCCCAATTAACTATATTTTATCAGGGATATATACTTGATAAGATCGGAAATTACATTTTCCGTGTATCATATATTAAACCAATAAATTAAAATATTAATTTATTATAATGAAGCTCACTTTTGATTGATACAGATGAATGCGATATCAATTTAAGCAAAGCTAACAAAATATGAATACTTTTCATTAAATGCAGAGAACTCGGCTTGTTGACACTTTTAAAATTATTGCAGCTATCGGTATAAAATGTATAATTATAAACATAAAGACATTTCGCGGATTTTGCCTGAAAGTCGCATGCCAAAATAATCCCCCCTTTGATTTACGCAGATTCTCGCACTTCAAGGAAATGCATACTGGGAAAACAGATAATCAGCAGTGGATTGTGCGATTTGCAGGCTATGGCAATTAATATAAAACCATAAGCTATCAATTTAACGTACTATCTCTGTGTAAGTAAGCACACACGTAGAAATAAGATAAATAAGATAAGAGCGAACCAACTTAAATGCTTCACTGCACCATTCACAGCAGGTGTCCGACACGGTGGCGGTCGGGCTGGCGAATGGCTATCTTCAAGCAACTATCTTTAACTCTTCTAACTCTCTCTCCCTCTCACTAACTCTCTCTCCCTCTCACTAACTCTCTCTCCCCTCTCTCTTTCTCCCTTTCTCTGTTTCTGCTGTGTTCACGTGTTTATTCAAGCAATGAGCAAACGTGCCTCAAATTCATACGAGCTGCTCCACTTTTAGCTTTCTCTTGTATTTCCTCCTTTTTTTTATATTTTTCGTTGAGGTTTTGGCTTTGTTTTTTGTTATCATTTTTTTTTTTTTTTTTGGTTGCTTGTTGTTTTCTGTTTGACTGGTCGAGGACTATTTGCTATGCTGCCTTTGCAATTGTCTCCTGACCCTGGCAGTTACCATCATAAGAGCTCAAATCCTTCCAAGCCGCCCAGCTGTATACGCTCTGTCTGACCTTTAATCATGGGCCAAGAATTGAGTCGTCGTCAGTTGGCCACCTCCCCTCCACTTCCCCTCCTTATCTCCTCTTCATCCTCATCCTGTTACCTTTATGTATTGCTCGGAACATTTTGCTGACCTAGCTGCCAGCAAAAGGCTGCCCAAGTTGTGCTTGGCTTTGACTAATGACTGACGCGCTTCCTTTTGCTGTTGTTTTTGTGGTGGCCATGTTAATGGTAATGGTGGATGGGCGTGGCATTGGCATAGGGCGTGGCGCTTGTCATGCATGTTAGCATCATTAATAATTGACAGGTAAGTAACTAAGTAAAATATAATTAACTATCCTCAACGCCTGAGATTGAAACCCAAGTTCTCCCTCACTGTCACACGCACACGCACACACACACACAAACATACACACACTCGCACAATTTTTTTTCTCTCTTTCTCTTTCTCCCTCTCTCATACTGTTTAGCTGCCTTTTGGTTTAGCTTAAAGTCTGTTGTGTGTCTATCAACTAGCTAATTGCATCTTGCATATTACCTTTTGCACCGAGCCATATCGAGTTGCCTACTTATGCTAATCCCCAAAAAATTCTTTCGATCCAGTCGAATAAAAAGAACAATAACAATAGGGAAATAAACATAGCAGTTCCCAAAAAGTGGAACACTTCGTTTTCTTTAGTTTCTCAGTGTTAAATTGATGGCAGGGTGTTGTTGTATTGTGTAAGTGGTAAGGGTGAAGGATTATTCGTTCACGTACGTGAAATAAATTTAAGATGTGTTGCCTGCAAACTCGATATTCGATATGCAAGCATTGTGCATAATAATACATATGTATGATTACAGTAAAACTGCTGCAAACGCAACCAGCCTGTATAATATAAACTTACTTTTGGGCTATTTGAGATAACGCTTCCGGAAGCAAAGGCAGTGAAGCAAAGTTTAAAATATGAAAATATTTTTTAATAAGCTTTAAGCGATTTTTATTTTATCAATTTTAACTTCTCTCTGCTTTTTTATATAATCATATAACTATATCCCTTGCAACTGTTATTGTAGAAACTAAAAATTCGTCAAAATACGAATATTGTTTCAGTTGGGAAACTTTAAGAAGAAACTTTGCCTTAGGCAAAGTTCATATATAAAAAGAACACCAGCAGCTAAAAGATACATTATTATCGCCCGAGCTTAATGAGAAATCCGCTTTAAAGAGGTACAACTGTTGCGACTCTAATTTTAGTGCTCCGGCTTTCAATTGGCATGTTTTATGGCCAGTCTGAAAATAGAAAGGAGAGCAAATGGACAAAAATGAATAGCAACTTTTTGGTCCGTTTTTCTGCTTTGCTTCTCTTTTTTTTCTTCCATTTTTGCTGATTTTCTTTGCTTTGCTTTTGCTGCTACGCAAAGCGTTTATCATTTTGATATCTCAAAATCGGGTAGGTGGGAACGTGGTTGGGAGGGGAGGGGGAGAGGTGAAATATTGGTTGAATTGAGCCTTCTAAATACTTATAAGCTAAACAACGTGTCGCACAGTTGAGTTGAAAAGTTCACCAACTTTTGACTGGCCAATTCCAAAGCAAGACCCACAACTCAACGCTGCGTCTCCTTGCAACAGCAATCTCCCCAAACCTCCCCCCCCCCCCAGCCTTGCCATGCATTGATGTGGCAAAAGTTCGTTAAGTAAGTGAAAGAGCTGTGAATGATTTATTGCATTTTAAAAATGTTAAGTAAGACGAACTTTTCAGGTTTTTTGTTTTTTTGCTTTTTTGTTTTTTTTTTTTTGTGTAGGGGACTGCTGCGAAGCGCGACGAATGCAAGCAAATGGCAGCACTTGGAACTGCCATTTTGACAACCAGACAAATTGCCGGCGGGTTGCAGAGTCTGCTGGGCGAGACCAGTGTTGCAAAACCATTGCCCAAGTCACAAATGTCAACTTTCCTTCGCGTCTGCAAGTATGTCTGTGTGTGCGTGTGTGTGTGTGTGCGTGTGTGTGTGTACGGGTGTGTGCGACACAAATATCATAGAGCGCCAGATACGAACGATGGCCAAATGCACCACCCACTAACCACCCACCCCACCCCAGCACTCAGCAAAGTCTGTCATGTTCCCTTTGCTCATTGAAAACAGTTTGCAGCTGTCAAAGATTGATTTTGTTGGCGCACCTTGCCACAAATCTACCCAGAAGGTGCAGACCAAGGCATCTAAAGGCAAACCTTGAACGCCAAAGTTGTGTACGATAAAACATTTCAACAAATATTTAAGTTGCAACACACACACACACAAACACACTCGCAGACATACAGAGGGGAGGGGGAGTAGAGTAAGCAAAATTGGAATTGGGCGCTTGTTGGACATTGAAAATTACTTTTGAGAAGTTGCAAAAGTTTGGCAAATGCAACAGCAGCAGGAGCAGCTGCATGAGAAACAGCTGAAGCTGATGCAGAAGCAGAAGCAGAACCGATTAAAGCCACTTCAACTCCAACTGGAATATTTGTATATTGAGATGAATCGGCATTTGAATATGAATAAGAATCAAAGTCGAAGTCGGAGTCGAAGTCTGAATGCACAATTTGTATTTTCATTGCTTGCAACAACAACAACATCAACATCAACAATCATTCGTACCCAAAAAAAATACACTAATTCAGTGGGTCGACTATTTTATACCCTTAGATACCCTAGAGTACATAGATTTCCAAAAATAAACAAGATGTCAAAATAATACAACAGAATAATATACCATAAGACCATAGAAGAAGAGGATGGAGAGGGGAAGAGAGGAGGGGAACAAGCATGACAATTGACAATACAATTGGCATTTAAGTGAAAGCTTGTTTGAAACCGGAGACGGACAGACACAGACAGAGCTAAATGCACTCCATCTCAGGCAGGAAGAGACAAGGCAAGCTGGCGGAGGCGAGGGGAATTGTGCACAATTCAAACTGAAGACTGCTGATGAATGATGGTAAGACGATGATGATAATGCTAATGCTCAGGTTAATGATTGCGATTGTGCTCAATTTGATATTGTGAGGACGCAAGGGGGCTAAGAGGCGGACTTAAATACCAATTGGCAATTGGCAATTGGCAGAACAATGGAAACGCAAACTGCACACTGCACACACGTGTGTGTGCCAAACTAATTACCCATATCCATTTCAGGTATGTACAATTGGTTCAAACATAATGCCAATCAAATTATTAATTAAGCAAAATAATAGGAAAACAAAACTTATCTCAAATATCCATCGAGTTATACAAATTAAGTTGATTAATTAATGATAAAATTGATTTCAATGCAAATGACAGTCAAATAAATTACATATATATGCTATATGAATTGATTTATGTATATATGTATATATATATATATATCGATTCATAATCTGAATCAACCCATTAGTTATATTTATCTGCAACAGTTTCTATTGAATTTATGGATTTTTTTTATTCAATGTGAAATCTATGAAAATGAAATCCAATCAATTTCATTTAGCTTTCAACGCTTTTTTCAACAGTCCAAATGCAAATGCAATAAGAACAGTAATACGTGGAAAAACATGGCTAAACATTTGAGCCAAGAGTTGGCTGCCAAGCACTTTATCAGCCAGCTTCAATTAGCTTAAAGCGAGTGAGAGTGAGAGAGAGAGAGATAGAGAGGGAGGAAAACACAGTTGAGCAACCGGGTCAGAGGGAAAGAGGAGGGGGGCGGGGGTGGCAGGGTGTTGACTGTTGCCATACGAGCTGAATGTGGAAGCTGTAGGCAGATCCGTAGCATGCGAGGCATAATTACAAAAGCGCCAACGATGACGACCCAAAAACCGCGCAAGGACACAAGCATAAAAAGTTGCACGGTGCGGGTGGAGGTGTGCCAGAGGCGAGGAACGAAGGGAGTCTCGTTGAGTCGTTGAGTCTCGCTGGTCGTCATGCTTAAAGGCGTTTGGGGCGTGCGAAAATTCCAGCAGTTTTGCCTATTAGTAATTCATAATCCATGCGTCCGCTTGTTGCCGCACTCACCTCTCCTTCTCCTTCTCTTTCTGCACCTCCCTCTTCACCCCTCTCCCCTGTCCGCTACACATTTTCTCTCCTCTATGTGTGGCACAGATGCGTGTAACATCTCTTGGGCTCGCTCCGCAGCCCGGCTGCGTTCCAGTTTATGAATGGGTCGGGTCACCTTTAATTTGGTTGCCTGACAAACATTTTTGTGCGGCTTTGATTTCATATTCATTGGCTCACCAAAAGAGAAGGTTGCGCGGGGCGGGTGGATAAACGGATTTTTATTGCAACAGCAACATTAACAGCAGCCAGTTGAAGCACATGTTGAAGTTTATGGTATGTTGCCGCAGTTCCAATCAATTTAATGTCATAACCATAAATCAATTTACTCCAAAACATAATTAGCCAAGTCCAAAATAGCGCGCATTGCCAATGTTGCGTGTGAGTAATCGATGGCCGAAAGGCGGCAAGTCTACATGCAAACCAAGCAATTTCAACGATTCCTCTGTACAAGCCACAAACAACATGGGCAATCTAAATAGGAATAGCAACATCAATTATAATCTCATTAGGAATTTATACTTGTAATAAAATGTCAGCTGGGTAACTGGGCGTATGCGTAATATTCGATATTAACCCCAATCTAAGACGTAATCAACCGCTTCCCTTCTCTCCCCCAGCCCCTCTCCCTTACTTCCCTGTCCAACACACAATGTGTACCAACGATGAAAACGGACAAGCAGACTTTGCTTCATTTGAAAACCCAATTACTAACATGACATTCGCAGGGTCATCAAATATCTGCGGTTGATATACGCATATGTGCATGTATAGGTTTGGATATGTGGGTGTGGGTATACAGAATAATTACATACGGCTTTAACTGCTACTGTAGTTAACATTGGGCTTATCACTCAAACATCAGGCTAACCACTACACTTTAATTAACTGCATTTTGCTGTTGAATTCTCAGGATTGGCAAACTTAATTTATATTGATTATAGATAGAAATAGAAAGTTCAAACCAAAACATAGCTACTGACTTTGTTCGATTGTCGATTACTCATATCAAAACATGTTAATTGTGCAAAATATGCAATTTATCAATTTCAATTTGTCTCAGTGAAAAATGTGGAAAATTAATAATGCATTGAGTTGTGTGTTTTTAAATTAAGAACCCAACTAAATGAATCAGTTGAGTTGATAAATCGAGCAGTGCACATCGATAAAACCACATATCTTCCACCATTTTGGACTTTAGGTAAATGATCTTGGAATTCATTAAATGCGAATGATGTTTCGGATAGGAATGGTTATTTCCTGCCTGCTTTTACTTCAGAAGGCTATTTACCTTCTGTTTTCATCGGTTAATATACTGCTATTAAGGTATTCCGTAGTCAAATAGGCTTCACTGCAAAAGTCCCATATGTTTTTTATGTAATGTTGATATGCGCTGAGTCTGTTAACCAAAAGCCGCAAAATACAGTCAATAATGCGCCAACACAGAACAGCAAACACTTTTAACTCTCACAGACGCGCCAGTATGCAGATGAAATGCCGAAGAGCAATACGTAAAATCGATGAAGTGATGAAGTAGACAGACAAACATTTGGTTTGTTGTCATATTTGGTTGCCCTCAAAAGTAGGCAATCCTTTCGCATCTGCTTGTCGCGCCTGACAAAGATTATTTATTGAACGATTTGCGCGCTCAAACGAACGACTGCAAGTCAATGCGGCAATGTGTGTGCATATTTGTGCGTGTGAGTGTGTTCTGTGTAAATAAAAAGTTATTTTACATGTTAAATAAACGCATCCTGCAAACAGATGGAAAATTTATGGATAGAGAAGTATTTTATTTTCTCTTTTAATTTTAGTAGTGGAAAACTAATGGATCAATGCAAAGAAGGGAGCCAAAGTCGAAACTCAATTGGAATCCAAAATAGCAAATCAAATGGATAAAATGCATTGGCAACTGGTAGAAAATTAAGCCTAAAGAAAAAGTGGTTGAAAAAAGCGACGTGAAGAGACTGTGGCAAGCAAAAAGTTGCCACAGCTTCTGTGGGAGAAGCCGGCAAATGGCAACATGAATATCGCATGCAAATTCAAGCGTCCGCACACTTAATATAATTTCACTTAAACAGAGAGCTCTAAGAGTTGTAAAAAGGTAAGAAGCAAGCAGCTGGAACGAGCCCAGGTGTGTGTGTGTGTGTGTGTGTGTTGGCTTGGGCCCCATTTCGACTCTTTGCCTTTTCGTGACTTTGGCGCGTTAACCTCAATTTATCGCTGCCATTTATGTCCTTTTTTCGATTACAGCATAAATTGTGGTAGGTAACGTGTTGGTCTCAAACTCACACTCACACTCACACTCACACACACACACACATACACTCCTGATAAATGGTAAACTGCATGCATTGTGTAATCGATAAAAAATTGAGAAGGAAAACACTACAAAGACCAGCCAGAGCTGAAAGCTAAGCAGTAGCACGGCATAAAAAGCTAACAGGAACAGACCCAGGCTAAAACAACGATTGGCCTAATGCACATTTGTATTCATCTCTCGGTCGGCGTGGGTGTGACTGTGTATGTGTATATATATATATATATATATAGCAATGTTTAAGTAACAATTACATGTTGACGCGCAGTAAATTTGAAAAACCGAGAGACAAACTGCAAGGTAATTGCATTAATGTTCCACTTTATAGAGGATTTGTTAAAGTTAAGATACGCCAGTGTGCTTTGATCACAGATCTTATAAGAGTTAAGGATACCCTGATTTAATATATCCATAGCTCAGAGTAAATGCTTCACACTAGAAGATACATCAATAGCTTCCCATTCGACAATAATATGGAACCATTATCCCAATGAAGTCATAAATATCTTGGCTTGGCTCTAGAAAAATCACGCAATCCTAGGCAATCCACGCAATCCTCAATGCCAGCATAATCCAACAGACATTTCTAGTTATTAAAGTGCAACATTTAAATTAAATTTACTATTCAAAGTTTGGCTTTGCCAATTGGGTAGCCCACATTAACTGCATCCGCGCTAAGCTTAACAGAAGGGTAACTGCTTGTCGAAGTGTTCAATAATAAATATATAATGGCCACGGACTGGCTCAGCGGGTTATGGGTCGAACATGTCTATAAAGTTCACACGTTTTGTATTTCGTATTTGTTATTCTGATTGAAATACCTTTTATTTATGCACTTGCAACCCTTGATTAAATTAAATGCACGCCGCATTGTTTGAAATTCAGTTAGTTTTGTTATATTCTCTTTTATTAACGAACTCGTGTTTTGTTTAATATTTTTATGCATTTGGCGATGCTGCTTTTTACAATTGTGAAATTGTTATCATCGTTTTTCTCATGTTTGCTTTATTTCTATTGTGTAAATTTGCTTGTCAGACACGCTTTTCCTGTAGTTTATTTTCAATGCATTTACCTTTTGGCTACAACGGAAATTTAGTTGAAGCCATGCTGACCATAATTTAATTGGTTTCTGCTTTCATGTACTATAAGAGTATATTGGTTTTTTTTTTTCAAAGTTTTATAATGAAATATAATTATGCTGTATGAAAGCATGTTGCGACGTATCGATTCATCTCTGATCCGCAGAATATATAAGCATATACTCCTATTTACCCAATTGCACAGCAGCAAGCACACGAAATTTCTGTATTTCTGCATGTACACACACATTATGTATACATTGTGGTATTATGTTCTCATTTATGATGCAGGCTGATATTTACTACATACATTTGCGATATGTTAGTTTGTGAGCGTATTAAGGTATTATGTTCATATTTGTGCTGCAGGCAGATAATTACTGCATACATTTGCGATTTAAAGGAAACTTATAGAGCCAGTGAAAATGTAGTCTGTGAATAAAGCAACTTTGTACAGCTCGTTATTGCTTGTTATGAACGCAGTGAGCTGAATATATACATACATGTACATTATAGTTGATAGTGTTAGAGCTCTTACAAATACTACTACAGCAACTATTCCTAACTATTCAAAAACAAGTTGGCTGTAACCAGCATGGACACATTCAGATTTCCAATTCAGTAGCTTTAATGCGTATGTTTTTGGTGCGCCAAAACAATTCATTAAAAAATCATGTGCACGCCAAGCAGCAATGTCCAAAATAACAGCAAACTACAGAAGAACGTCGGAGCTGTGGGGGTGAGGGTAATGGGGGAGAAGGAGGAGGAGAAATGGAAGCAAAACTCTGCACTTCACTAAGCATGTGAATGAGACTGGGGCGCCATAATCATAAAGCCAGTGAAAAGCTGCACAATAAAATACAACTCATAGCTTCAGTATCATCTGCCCCTCCCCCCTTTCACCGACATTCAACTCAAACACAACAGAACTCATACATACACACTAGCTTTTTGGGGTGATGATTATGACACTCTCAAGCGCTCTATGAAAGAGTTGCTTGTGCGTGGAGCAGGGGGTGTGGAGCTAAAATAGTAACTGTAGCTGTGGCTGCTGCAGAAGCACCGAAATGAAAAGCACGTTGCCGCATTTTGCGTTATGACCAAAAATGTTGCGGCTACCGAAGAAGCCCCAGCAGCAGCAGCAACAACAACAACATTTGTGAAATATATATAAAAAAAATAAAATATAAAAAGACGAATAGAAAATTTAAAGACGAACAAAAGCGGATGCGAATGCGAGTGCGGAAGTGGAAGTGGAAGAGCCGAAGTCGAAGTCGGAGTCGGAGTTGGAGTCGGAGTTGGAGTTGGAGTTGGAGTTGGAGTGAGAGTCGCTACAGGATGTTGAGTCCAACTACCGTACACACACATTGGGTAGCCTTCAACGCTTCATTTGTAGCCGCACAGTTGCCTTTTTGACATCACCTTAAAACACAACTCAATATACCCTGTTATAGAATATAATTGCCAGACGTGTTTTCATTTTCAAACCAAATTCAACAAATTCATTCTATTTTTATTATCCATGTATTATTTATTTCATTTTTCACAACAACTCTGCCTAGCGATATTCAGAATCGGAACAAAAATGGAGCGTTTAACATTTAAGAACAAGTTTCAGTTTGAAAAAAAAGTTTTGAACTGGTTAGGGAAACAGAACTGATGTTTATAGCTGTCGAGTGATGATGATATGATTATAGCTGTTACTATAACTGTGACTAAGTGTACATATATCTATGCGAAGCATTGTACTACAAGTCGTATCCGCAGAAGCAAAAGCAGCAGCATAAATGGCAGCCGAAGGAGAAGAAAATCAGCTCAGAAACACGTCATAAATAACGCAGCTTGTGAGTCATAAAGGGAAAGAAGCCAACGCAAATAAAAAAAAACTAAAAAAAAAAACAAGAGAAAGGAAATAGAAATGGATATGGAAACCAGCAAGAATGAAAAATTCTTGGAAATATGCTAAAAATGCCAACAGAGGATGTTAAAGTAAAAACAGTTAAGGCAGAAACATGGCAAACAAATTCCATTTGAAATCATCATCAGCAACAACAACAATTTGATAGCCATACTTGTAGCTTTCATCAGCTTTCAGCTTGCAGTTGCGTTTGGTTTTTCAACTCAGTTTCAACACCTTTTTTCCCAGTCTTTGGAAAAACTGTCGAACTGTCAATCGAGCAGAAAAACTCTGCAGACTATTCGCTCTCCCTTCTCTCTATACACATATATTTCCTTGACTCGGTCTGTCTACATGTCTGTGCCATGGTACATTTGTTTACCTTGCAAGTCAGCCCGCAACTTAGTAAGTAAATTCCATTTCAAGTTTATCCTTAGTCTTTTCTCTGTGCCGTTTCATTCTCGCAGATTCCATTTGAGTTTCTCCTCCCCTCTCCTCTGACTCTCTTTCTCTCTCTCTGTCTCTCTTGCCTCTGTCTCTCTTGCTCTTGCTCTTGGTTTGTCTGCGCCCGCATGTGACATCATAAATTTTGATTAAGCTCTTTGGCCACAGTTTACAGTTTACAGTTTCCACTGCTCGCCGTCCATTCAGACTCGCTTCACTGCAGTACGTACTTTTTCTCATTTACACCCCTCCACCTCTTCTGTACCACACCACCCACTGTCATCCTGATGGGGATGATCATCATTATATCTTTGCTATCTACTTGAATTGTTTGTCCATTTCAGTTGAAAGTTTTTTTTTAACCAGACTTAAGCTTCAAATTGGCTGACAACTTTGTGCATTATGCAGGACGCGTTCGTAGCGTATACGCCCAGCACCACCCACCCTTGCATCACCCAGTTAAACACTTAGTTGCCAATTGAAGTGGCTGTTGCTGCGTGCTGCGTGTTGCCTGCCACAAATGTGATATTCCGTTCGCTGGCATTAAATTTGAAATCCATATTGAATTCGCTAGTAAGTCCCGTAATCCCCAGCGTATGCGTAATATTCGTGAATATCGCCGATATGAGTACATATTCATGCACACACGCACTCACATACATACACACACACACACACACACACACAGCCACATTCCATGCCAGCAGTTGTCAGCGCACAGATTTGTGGTCACAATTTCGCACAGAAAAGAAAAGAAATGGAAAAAAGAAATTGCTAGAAAAGAAATTTGCTTAATGCCAGTAAACTAGTTTCATCCTGTTGAAAGGTAAGCTAAATCTCAACAAATTCTTCTTTTTCTTTCATTTTAGTTTGTTCTGATGGAAAAGCGAATCGCAGCAGGTTTATGTTTGCTTTTTCTCTTTCGCTATAAGATGATTATAGCTCTGAGTCTGCCTTAAGATATACAAATATCAAGTGTCTGAAAGAATTTTGCTTAAAGGCATTTCTCAGCCGAACTTGTTCAAACATCATGAGCAGCCTTTGACATCTTAAGTGAAAAAAATAAGTAAGCTAATGTTCAAGGTAAGAAAATCTCGTTATATTCTCAGCAAATAAAAACAGAGTTCTGTTGAGCAGACCTTAGAAATAAAACATCTTTTGCTTAGAGAAAATAAATTATAAGGAAATCTTTAATACTAGGCACCATCCTCCTTAAAGATGGAGTACACTTAACAGCAACATTTTGCTTATATTTTCAATACCCTTTTTTACCGGCGTGCCTTGGTCATTGCAATAAACACTTAGTAAGCCAGCTATCCCCGCTTAGTCTGAGTGATGACTGGATGCCCATGAGAAAAGCTTAAGATATATTTGGGTGCTTACACCTAAGCCAAAGAGATAAAGCTCCTTTATTGTAGACTGCAGCAACTTGAAGCAAATTGGCAATCTTCTTTCTTCATTTCAGATTATGAATCTTTATTATTAAAATAAAATTCGTTATTTGCGGTTAAATAAGGTATGGCACTGCTCGTGATCCTACTTTCGACTTTTTGGTTCACTGTCTACCACCTGGCTCAGCTGGCGAAATAGTAAATATATTTAGCCAAGTTTGTTTATTTTATGTCTTATAACTTTGGCTACAGCAATTGTTGCCTCCTTGCTTGCAGTTTTTGTTCCTTGAAAACGACTGAAAAGGGTACAATGAAGGTATGCAAAGGCAGAAGGAAGCAATTTCGACCTCATCAGGAATATATATTCTTGATCAACAGCAGCGCGATTTCGCCTTCTGTTCGTTATCTGTTAAGATTTCAGAGAACTTAAGTGTTAACGATTTTAAATTTCCTATTAAAGTTATTTTTTTACCATTGCAGAGCAACTTATCGATTACCATCCAGATATAAATAAAAAAGGAACAATAAAAGGCCAAACTTGTAAGCTTATAATTTTCTAAGTGTACAGAATAATATCAATTTTATTATGTACAAAAAGGCATGTACGATTTGTGATACGTAAAGAGTTGGGTACAGGGTGTCTCCAAGTAGAGCTCTGTCATTTGGAGCGTTCTTTTTCTTTGTTTTTATTTATTTATTTTTTTTTTTTTGCTTGGTGTTATTTTAATTCGATGCAAAGTTTTCACGGCAATTCGAGTAAGAAAAAAAAAGAATGAAAAAAGAAGAACAACAAACAGGAGAACAAACGCAAAACTGAAAGTTGCTCCACATTTTTGGCTGTTATTTTCGTCGTACGCTTTGATTATGTTTATCTTTATATTTATCCCTCCCAGAAATGTATATACTGAAATTATGTAAATTTAAATATAATAATAACCGAAAAAAACTTGCAGTCAAACTGCTGAGCAGCCTGGGTAGCGGGAGTCAGGCAACTTTTTGTCGAAAATGGGTTTTCTACTGACTATGGATGTGTGTCTGTGTGTATCTGAGTGTGTGTGTGTCTTCAAATGCGCTTTTGTGATTTATGTACTCCATATGTGTATATAAATCTTGATATTGTGAGTTAATAAAGTATAAGTTTGCTTAGATTTAAAAGGATATATATTGTAAAGTATAACTTTTAAATTATTAATTGTATAATACACAGAAATAACGTTATAGTATCTTATTGGCATCTAATGCAGTTCTTGTTTGAATCCAGTTATATCAATTGGTGTGCAACTAACACTGGCAGCAGATACAAATTCAAAGCATATCTCAATAGCAATATGCACGGTACTCATGTGTAACCGTAGTAACCGCATCCCTATCCCAATCCCTATCCCTATCCCAATTCCCAGGCTCAGCTCGAAACAACACACACACCACACTGACTGCACCACAAATGTAGCGGCATTCAAGCCAATAGCCGACCATTAATTGCGTACCACACAAAGCAATCAGAGTGCAATGCGAGTGGTCGTTAACTGCGCTAACTTTTTGGCTCGATGCCAGTTCGATACTAATGTGAAAAAAGGGGAAGAGGCACAAGAGGAAAACGTGGCTTAGTTCAGGTCCGCAATCTGTCGATATATGTGGATATGTGATGGATTTTTACTCCTATAAACAAGTAGAATGGCATGCCGAAAATTATATACCCTTACTGACTACAGTCAAACCGAGGACATCTTCAAATTTTAAATAAAAAAACGATCAATTGTTCCTATGGCAGCTATATTATATAGGGGTTCTCTAGCATGCGCTAGTCCGATGCAGATGATTCTCTAAATATAATAAAACTATATTGGCAGCTATATGATAGAGTGATCCAATCTGGCTGACTCCATCAAATGCACTTTACGCAGCTAAAAGATTAGAGCTCGGTTACGGGACAGACGGCCATATGCAACTAATGTAACAGTTATTCTATATAATAATGTATATATATAATTCATATACTTTATGTCTCCTTGAAAGGTGTTGCAACCTTGACAACAAAATTATAATACCTTCATTTCTTCATTTCATATATTTCATTTTAATCTGTTTTATGTAGCTGTTGATTTTGCGATCAAACAACTTAATCTTTTCACCGCAAATTTATAACACACACACACACACGCACACAGCGTGTGGGCGAGAAACAGATGGAGAGAGAGGGAGAGAGAGAGGGAGAGAGCGAGAGAGAGGGAAATGCAAAAACTAGTGGCGTTTATTTAACTGTCACATTTACACATGTTGCCCGGCTACCGGTGGCAAGCTTACCCCCTTTGCCCATTTGGCTGCCAGCACCGCAAATGCTGTGTGAAAAAGCTGGCCAAAATAGAAAGCCAACGAAGGAAGGCAACGTTGAAGAAGGCCACAAGCCACAAAAGCCAAACCGAAATGAAATCAAATGAGAAGCACTATCAAGCGAAAGGCACGGGAAGCAGAGAGGGTGTGAGGGCGAGGGGAAGCGAGCGAGACCGGCTCCATTCACCATTCTCAGATTCTGGCTGCAGGCATATGTGTTAAATACTTATAACTATCTCTCTTGGCAGCAACAATTCTAGGCAACTAGCAGCAATTGTGGTAATTTTATTTCATGGCAGGAAGTTAGATAGCGGGTGAGACGGATGAAGATGAAGTAAGAGTGTGATGGTTTGGAGCTCTGAGGGGATTAGGACTAAGGACTACCGTTCGCAAATTAGCTGAATAAGGCAGCAGCACTAATTGAAATTGGACTTGGACTCGAACTGGAACTGGGTCTCGAACTCTTACCCACAGTTGAGTTCATTCATAAACGGAATTGCAGGCGAACGATTATTAAAACAAGGTAGATGAACAAACGCAAGACAGAGCTTGACTGTGAAATACCCTGTATGTAGCCAAGTCTCGCACTTTGTCCTCAACTCTTACTCAGAAATCAGTTAATTCTTAAACGGAGCGAAAAGCGAATGATTATTAAGATAAAAGTAGTCCGAGTCTTCACCTAACATCAAATCATACACATGAATGTTTAAAAATATATAAATTTACTTTATTCTGTCGCTTGAAAACCCCATTTTCCTAATTTATAATAAGTTCACGGTATTATCGCCGAGCTTAGAGCTGAATTCAAATTGGATTCGTCAATTATGCACAGAACATAGGAACGGGATGCAGAGAGACAGTATCGCTTGCAGCAACCTGAAGCATGCCACAAAAGTTACACAAGACAAATTAAAACATGTCCAACGGTCACTTGGCAATTATAGTTGACAGAAACTTGAAAGCAATACTATTGAATAAACATTTATATCACTTTCGAAGGCCCAACAGCAAAAGTTAAGAAAACTTTGCTGCATGGTTGTTTTTAACGATTTGATGTTCTAAATAATTTGCAACTTTTCGCTACATTTTTTAAATTACAACTTTACGAACTTAAAACTATCGGCAAATGACAAACATTCTCTGGTGCAGATGTACACAACATCTGTGTGTGTGTGTGTGGGTGTGAGTGTGGGTGTGTGTGTAACAAATGTATTTATTGTATCTTGTCAGTATGCTGAACTTTTGCACCCTTGGACATTTTGGCGTGCAACATAATTCATGTTGTGGCCGTTGTTGAATCGCTGACGGCTCAGCTTGGGAGCAGCCGGAGCTGGCTTGCGTGATGGGACATGTGACTGACGTGGGTAGACAATTAATTGAAAAGCAAAATGCTCGACGGAGTGTGTGTGGATGTGGATGTGAGTGTAACTGCTGGAAATGTGCTCGTATTCGCATTGGTTTTACTGTCTTAACCAACACAATACAACACCAAGCCACACCGTATCGCACTGCACCGCACCACACCGACACGCAGCAGCTTCGGCAACCACTAACATTTGTGCTGAAACTCAACGCTGCAAACTTTTATCATTAACGCTGAAAATCAGCTTAAAACTGAGCAAGAAATTCAAAGTGCTGGTGCTGAGGGTTGGTGGTGCGGACGCGGAGGCGACAATAAATGTCAAAAGGTGTTGGCTGTTTTGCCATTTGCTCTTTTCACGCTCTCTCTCTCTCTTTCTCTCTTTCTCTTTCTCTCTCTCTCTCTTTGTCGCTGTCTTTCTGTCGCTGTTCTGTTTGTTAACGGGACGCGTGCCACGAAAGCAAAAAAAGTGTAGCATACTTTTCAACGCCTCCAGACACAAAATGCCCGCCAAGCAAATTGATTAGAGCTGCATGTGTGTGTGTGTATGATTGTGTGTATGCGTATTGGTGTGTGAATGTTTTTAACTTTAATTTAGCTGCCCTGCCCAGACTTGAGTCATTTGCCTTTGAGCTTGATACTGCTATTGCTGCACAGCGTTGCGTATGCGCATGGTGGAAACCTATGTGTTACAGCTCACATCAAGCGTGTGTACGAGTGTGCGAGTGTGTGAGTGTGTGTGCGCGCTTCAGCTGGATTTGTGCTTTGCTTTTTTGCAGTTCTTAAAAGTAATTTAATTGTTAGCATAAGCTCTTTAATGTATTTCGTTCATTTTAATGGCCTGACTGAGCGCAAATTTGCGTGCGCAAGTGTGTGCGTGTGTGCGTGTGTGTGTGCCTGGGGGTATGTGGATGTGCGAGAGTGTGTATTTAAAATTTGACTTACACATAAGCTAATTTTAGCAGCAGCCTTAACCTATGCTGCCTAGCCACCACCAACCACCGACCATCGACCACGAACTCTGTGCACCCGTCTCCTTACCTTGAATGTTTTCAGTATTCAGCATTCGTTCTGTCTAATGAGGTGAATGCCAAAGTTGTGCGTGTGAATAACAAAATGAGCAACGATAACCACAGCAATGGGGATAAGTGCAAACGAGAGTGGAAATTCATATTCAAATTGAAAATCAGTTTCACATTTGAATAGTTACCAGTTGCAATAACCATCACAATAATAATAATAATCATAATAATAATAATAATAATAGTTGCAGTAGCAATAACAATAAGCAAGAAATAAATCAGAAGCACGCTAGTCGCTCGACTAGAACATACTCCCTACAGACTTATTATTCACAAAAACCTTTTAAATTAAATTTGGTGAATTATTTAAATTTATATAAATAAACAAAAGATTAATGTTTTTCGATGGAAAATACAACAGCTTAAGCTCATTTATCAGAAAAAAATATACAGGATTGGAGGGGGAGAACAGAAGCTCTAGTCGCTAGTGCTCTTACTAAATGTATACAGTTAATACTAATAAATAAATAATAATGGTAAATAATAATAAAGCAGAGTATCAAGCCGGAATCGCAACGTCATCGATTCAAATTCAGAACAATTCAACATTATTGTCAGAACCAGTTGGTCCACATTGAATCATAAGAGAACCGGATACCAAAACACTTTTGGAACCAATTCGTAACCCTTAACGGATGTATTTCGTATTTCAACTATTTTCAAACCACTTTATATGATAACTATGGATTTATGTATGAAATGTTACACAGATATGCCATATAACTCAATATCAAATTGAAATCATATATGGCTACCCAGCATTTTATAGTTACAGGACATCGGAATATTCATCACGTTTAGTAAATGTAAATATAAAGTCAGCTAAGCGACAAGCATTATGTAAATTGACAGCACAGCTCCAACAGGATGTGTGTGTGTATTTCTGATTATATTTGCATACGAGTAGTGTTCGCACACACACACACACACACACACACATACACATTGAGGGAGATTGAGAGATAAACAAACAAATGAATAAACTAAATTAAACTCACAAAATGCACAACTCGAGAATTATTTATTAATCAGACTGATTGTGTGTCTGACAACTCAATAACAGAACTCATCTCCTAATTAAATAGATTATCAGGTATGGATTTATTTTTGGCTGACTGCACTTACTCACTCGCAGTCAAGCGTAAATGAATGCATAAGGTCGAAAATTGCCGGCTGCTGTTATTTGCAATTGCCTTTGATCCTAAAGTCAGTTACACATCACTAATATCTATATAAATCAACAATATTTATGGCTGCAGATATATTTCTCAAAGAAAGTTGTATAATTAACTGAACTTTCTCTAAAACTATTCACCTTTTGCTTGGGATTACTGGAGCTGTTCAACACATAAAAGTGTTGATTAAAGTTAAAATTGTAAAACTTTTCACTACTTTCGAAGCCTTAACCGCTTAACAGTTATGGTCAACAGTTGAGAAACAGTTGTGTATAGCATTGGATTTTGCCAGACTGGCAACATCTCAATCTGTTCATTGAATCATGTGATGGACATAAATTTAAAGCCATTTTAAAGGGCCAACAGAAGAGCGGTAAATAATGTGCCGCACTCTGCTGAGTGTTGCCACCCAATGGTTCTGCCTTCTACATCACATTCCCCCGTCTCCCTCTGCATCCGTTCCTGTCTGCCGGCCTGTCTGTCTCTTCATTTTTGACTGCCCGCTGTGCTGTTGACAGCAAACAGTTGTTTTGCATAAAAATGCCATTGCATCTGCAGTCAAGCGTGGACTACAAAAACCGAACGAGCAAGCAAACAGAACGAGAAAGAAAGAGATAGCGAGAGAAGGAGAGGGAGGAACAGTGTGAGAGAGTAAGAGAACGAGATAGAGTGAAAACACAAGCGAGTTTTCCTGTGTTGCATTTTCTTTCTTCTTCTATTTGTTTTTTTTAATTTGTTAGTAAACACACAATAAATATGTATGCTGGAGCGTGTGTGTGCTTGCGTGCGTCCAGCTGAAAGCTGAAACGAATTTATATGTATGCTTCTCTTACGACCACCGACAGGGTGAGTAGCGAGTAGAAAGTATAAAGTGCAGAGTGAGGAGTGAGAAGTGAAGAGGGTGGTAAAAATGTCCTGAGCATGGCTGTGTCCAGTGAGTGGAAGGTAACAAGTTAAAAGCAACAAATGCAAATTAACGACTAAAAATAACGAGTGAAAAGTAACGAGTGAAAGACAACGAGCGTCTTAAGCTTATTGATAAAGTTGCAACTGATCAAATAAAATAGACTCGCTGCAATTGCTTGTCGATGTGCGTATACAATAAAATTTGCAATTCAATAGACATTTAGTTAAACTCATCTGTTAAAAGGGTTAAGCCAGGTTGGGCATGGAAACGAGAATGGGAATTGGCTCAAAGCTGTGCAGCTTATAGACCATGTCACGGAGTCTAGCATTTTTTTGTTTTTTTTTTAAGCGGGTGTGGACTGCTGACCGTGCAGTTTGAGGGCGAAGAGTATTTGTCTTTTTTGTGATTTGCCTCATTTCAACCTCGGCAATTGTGCGCAGTCAACGGCCAGTTTTAGGATTTCGGCAACTCATTGGGCATGCCATTAAATAGTCAAGGAGGGGCCATGTTATAGAAATGAGATGCTGATTTTCGAAATGTTCTTTTTATCCGCTTTCTCTTGCAAGGGTTATGTGTGTTGAACCCATGTGGACAAAGAGGTTGCGACGGGTAGTCATTAGGCCCTACGCAGCAAGCTGTTTAATTCCCCATATCCAAAAGCTGGCAAATTTATTGCCTGTCATCATCTGACGAAATATTTCTATAGCTTTCATTAAACATTGAGTTGGCTTGTGCATCTCATTTGTGAATAAGCCAATTCATCTATTCAAAGTTACGATTGCTATCTTTTATTTCTTGTACATTGGCATCACTTTGTCAAGGTCCTTAAAGCGTAACCTATTTGTAACGTGCTCAAACTTAAAAGTCCCTTTTGCTTTTTTTTGTCACTTTTCTTTTGGTTTAACTTTGGCGACAAGTAAAACAAACATTATCTAAGCTTGTTTTCAACGATTTCAATTAATTGAATGCAGCACATCTTTTCTCTTTATGTGTCAAAAAAAAAAACAATAAACAAACAAGATGCTCGACATAAACATACTCTATAATAACACAATATCCTTTTACAATACAGTCGAGAGACTTGATTTAAACACACACAGATTTTGTGTCTGGTACAATGCTGCAATGTCAGAGTTGATCTGAATACCCTTTCTAAGCATTCTGTCAATTAGTGGGTATGCCAAACTTGTAGTCTAAACAATTTACAGCTTCTACCCCACAGCTGGTGCTGCACAGCATATGCGAATGATTAATGTGGTTTCTTCGGTAGGTTTTCTTTGGTTTAAGTTTCGGTTTCGGTTTTGGTTTCGGTTCTTGGTTCTGGTTTGTGGGCCTTCTGCCTCAACGTGCGTTGTGTTGAGTTTCGTGTTCTTGCGGCCTTGTACGCCTCACCATATGGGCGAATACGCAATTTTTATTGTTTGTTTTCTTGGCCCCGGCCATGTTTTGCGCCCTAAGATTGTTATCAATGCTTCCGCGTGTGGCGGGTGTGCGCCTTGGCTCAATTATTTATTTGGTCAACATAAACAGATGTCATCGAGGAGAAAGTCATGCCATCCAACAAATGATATGTATGAATATTCTGACAAGCTGACAATTTTCGCCGAGCTGTGATAACACTTTGCTCCCCTCCACTCCTCGTTAGGTATGTTATGATTTCTCTCTGATTTCGGACTGTGCAACTCGACATCTGACAAGCCCGGGTAAATCAACCGCAACCACAGAGATCTGCAGGGACTGTAGTTCATCAACGTTTGCGGCAAATGCCTGGCAGACATCTGAAGAGATACTTTTATCACAGTTGCCACGCATCGTTGGACTCAAACAAAAGCTAAATGAAGAACGAATGCACTCATTTGCAGTGGTTCTTTTGACGTTGTTACACTGCAGTCAAATGTGCGCCCGGCACAGTGGAGGCTGCCACGAACGCCTAGCCAAATGCAGTAAGCAGCAGACTACGATTGCAAGCGCTATATTCAATTGTCAAGGGTTTTTCATTGTAACGAGTACATATAATTAGCTTAAAAAAAAATAACAAGTAACTATAAAATGTTTACAATAAGTTGTTATTGAGAAACGAATAATAAAAGCAAGAAGTTGCGAGAAACGAGAGAGAGAAAAAACGAGTACATGGCAGTAGTAATAATCGATTAGAAACGGCGAGTAGGAATAATATGTAACGAGCAGTAATGAGTACTTCCAAGGAGTCGTATACAAATAGGAAGTAGCGTATAAAGAAGAGCAAGCAACGAGTAGTAACATACGGAATTAGCGAGAAATTATAAATTATAAGTAAGTAGTCATAAGAAATGAGTAACGAGACTTACAAGTAATTATATAATTACAAGCCACTATTTAGGGTAGCGAGTATCGACTACAGTTGCAACTACGACAACGTCCGTCCGTTCGTCCGTCCGTTCGGTTGTGGTAAGTATTTCAATAATTCAGTTGTCTGCACGTTTTGATTGCAGCAATAACAGCAGCACCAACCTATTGGGTGGGCTTTTGGCCATTTTGTTTGCTCAATTGTACAACCAGTGTAAATAAAACGTAGCATTTCCGTTTCAAGGGCCATATTGTTTGCACCAATTGCCATTGAGCAACACAGTTTTTCGTATGCTTTCTCTCATCGCACTCACAATCGCGTCTGCATTTGCATTCGCGTGCAGCCATTGTTATGGATTTTCAATTTGAAATGCTCTCGCTACGTATCATTTTCGCGGCGCTATATCTCAATTAATGGATGAGTATCGACAAGATGGAATACACATTTTAATGGACACGTCTATCTCGTCTATCCATTTGCTGTAAGATTTATTTACAGCCACATGCTCGTTGAGTTTGGAGATACACTAAAAAGTAAATAAATAAAAATTCCATCGAACCATTAACTAATTAGAATTAGGCCATTGAAGACATGTTGTTGTTAACCCAACGACCAATTTGGCAAATACCCAACAACTTGTCGCAAAATTCGCAAGTGGAAAATTTATAAGAAAAAACAAAACAAAAAAAAGGAAAAGGGTCACTAGGGAAAATAACAAATGGCTGCCTGAAACTGAGTAACTAATGAAAATGTAGCTAAAAGAAGTCAAATTTGTCCAAGCGAGCCTACAAAATACCCTATTTTAAGATCGATTGATTAACACAAATGTGGTATGTGTACATACAGAGATGTAAGCTGAAAATGAGTAAATTCATCTAAGTTGGGTTAACTTCCAGTTTAGCTAAAATACCTTCCAGTCGCAATGCATATATATAGGGTATTCCAAAAGAAAAAAAGAAACAACTGCACAAAATAAAATAAAAAAAACTGTGGGCACAACAAAATTGTTGAAGAGAAGAAAAAAATTGAAATTTGTAAGCCCATATGAGAAGGGGCTGAAAGGGATACCAATAGGGGAGAGGGGTGGGTGGGGTGGCAAAGGCCGAGCGACTGGAAGTGGGTCAGCTGAGGCATTGGCGGTGGCGCCGCATGTTGGCAGCATGTCAAACAAGTTAGGTAAACACGCATACACACTCACACACACACAAACACCCACTCAAATGGCGTACATGCATCAAAGTAATTAATATCCCTGCAAATGTTACATGCACTAATTACAACAACAAGTTGCGACCAAATTATAAAACAGGTCAGCCAACATGTCACGAAAATCTATATGTGTGTATGTGTGTGTGCGTGTGTGTGTGTATTAGTTCAAGGTCATCTCGCTCTAATTACTTTTAGCGTTGTTGCTTTTGCTCACCTGCTGCCACGACCCCAAGAAAATGCTTTATTCACTTTGTGCTTAAGTCTCATAAGACAAGTCGAACTAAGAAAATACCGTAATGAGAGGAAGAAGAATAAAAAGCAGAAGAATAACTATAACAATGTCAAGAACAAGTTTAAATTACGAGTATTAGAGTGCCACAGCAACAAGCGTCTTTCACAATAGTCTCTTCTTGTTAAGCATAAAACTGAGATTGAATTTCTCCATTATCAATTGAGGAGCCAAAAGAAAAAGTGACAGACGACGGAAAACACAGAGAGAAAGACAGAGATAGAGAGAGAGCGAGAGAGAGAGAGAGAGAGAGAGAGAGAGAGAAAGAGAGAGAGTGAATAAGAGAAATGCGAGTCGCAGTGTATTGAAAATCATTTGCATTTAATCAGAAATCAGCAATCAGTTGACGGCTGCTCTCGCGGTTGCATATCACATTACGTATACGCAATGTCAATAACCGGTTGCAGCCGGCAAGAAGCAGCAGCTTCTTTTGCATTCACTGCGACAACTTAATTAATTTGTCATCGCATATAATGTTAAAATAAAAGTGCTACACAAAATGACGGGATGATGATGGACGGGGGGCATGGCTGCGAGAGTTGAACTGGCAAGCAATACAATCACGACCAAAAAAAAACACAAAAATGGGTATAAATTTTACATTTGTAACAGCTCGACTACAAGATTCGCTGATACTAAATTAAAATAAATTGACTCACCTGTAGTTGCTTATTTCTTGACTTATATATTCAAATCAACCCGATTGCGTTAGTGGAACATAAAGTGGAAAGTGTTGAGGTTCCGATAAGGAATCTTTCCCGAATAATTTTTGATACTTGGTACCGTTACCGCACTATCTTTCGGTACTGCTCCGTACCATTACAAGACAAAAGTTTCAGAGTAAGGTAATGATATTTCGATTAAAATTTATAATATAAATTTCGGTTTTGACGGCGATTTCGTTTCTAAATTTCAAAAATCAAACATATAAACACCCCAACATATTTACATGGAGTATATTATTATGTACGGTATGTCCTCTTCTTGTTTAAAATAATTGTACTTGCTGCGCAGGAGACATTGAAAACAAACTGCTTACTGCTGATGGCGGCACAAGTGTCAGCAGTTGTTGCAGTATCAAGACAATAATGCACCTGCCACAACAACAAGAACTGCAACAACAAGGCTAAGTGAAGAAATTGCTTTTTAACACACACATGCAGAGGACGAAAGAGAGAGAGAGAGAGAGAGAGAGTGAGAGAGAGAGGAGAGTGAGAGAGGGTAGTGTGTCAAAGTGCAGGTCAGAGGTTCTACTTGCTGCTGCTGTGGCGGGTCTTAAGTGTGTACAGCCAGAACATGCACATGTGGAGTAGTCAGTCAATTGGGTGATGCAGAGGGAGTGGTTGGTGTTGTCGCCGTCTGCCAAACGTTGACTCACGGCTCGCACATGGGTTTCAATTTACATTTACGTTGATTTTTTGTTAAATTCAGTTTGACAGCAAAAGCAACTGCAGCAACAACAACAGCTTCGACAGGCAAGTAGCAAAAATCAACATTGACACAGGAATGGAAGGCATAAGCGAGGTGGGGAGGAGGGCGGAGTAAGGCAACGCGTAACCAGAAAGCAAATATGTGCTAGAATGCAAGTGCGAGCAGACTCGGAAACGGAAACAGAGTCGAAAAACAAAACCAAAACCAAAAGCACAAGCAATGTAAACGAGCAAAGCTTAAAAGCCATTTCACATTCCAAGAGATGTCCCATCTACAACAACAAGAACAACAAAGGCAACAGCAACCACAAAAGAAAAATACATTTTGTGATCAGCTCTATTTTATGCAAATAAAACTCATGAAAGATCTTAAACTATTGTTGGCCATTGATAATTATTGTGAAACAAGTTTTCGCTATATGAGGAAAGCGTATTATGAAGTAGTAGAAGTCATCTATCGATGAGTATCGATAAGTATGGGTGTATGATCAAATGAACATCGCTTGATCTGCTTAATTATTGATCAAGAATACAAAAATCGTTAAAAATAAATAAAAAATGACATGGCATCGTTGCCAGATAGTTGTCCTATTCAGCCGGTTTCGCTTTAAAACTAACTGATTCGCATAGTTGGATAAGAAGATGAAGAGATGGACAGATGAGCATGGCTCGGCTAGTGATGCCACGTACATTGTAAAACCCCCTAAAAGCTATATAACAACTTTGTGGTGTTAATGACTGAAAATACTAAAGAATATCGAATATGTAATAAAAATGGCAAAGCACATGTATTTTATGTACATGTATTTATTGTCATTTATGTGGTTGCCAGAAGGATGACATTATAATTTATTAGGGGTAATTTTTAGTGTGAACATAAATCGCTTGCGTATGCCACACGATGGAAATTTGTATGGATGGTTGTAACAGATTGATTGATTCTTATTTAAGCTTATTGAACAATAATAGTTTCGTTGCTTAAAGAGTTGTGAGTAAAGTTATTGGCAAGGTAAGCAAAGCAGAAGTGGGATTTATTTGGATAATTAAACATGAACAAGTTGTGGGCCTAAGCCTAAGTTAAAGTCTTGTTTCTATACCTAAATATTCTGCAATTTAGTCAACATCATTTGAATTCAATTACTTTCATTTCAACAATTCGATAACTCCTAAAGGAATACAGTAAATCGCCAGCCATCTTCATATTGTATCTGGCATTGAGTGGAGCAATTACTTGGGTTAATAGAAACTTAATTTGACAAACTGGCCCCGCCCATGGGCTGGGCTTTAGCACCGTGGGCGGATGGATGGGTGGATGTGGCCCAGGAGCAAATTGATGGTCGGAGGGGATTAATAAATGTGTTTAATGTGCTAAATGAAATTAATACAGTGCTAAAAGTTTCAAGCCGCAAAGTCTTAGACAAGTATTAGGCTAGCCTCAGCAGCCTCCTTCACAAAAACACGCACAAATGCGGCCACGCCCCCATCATTCATCATTGTTCACCAGTATCTGGCAGACACGCACACATGTGTGTTGTGTGTTTTAGGCGTGTCAAGCATTTATAAACGTTTTCATTATAATTACAATATTATTATTATCATTGAGTGCAGACAAGCGGCAGTCACAAAACAAACAGACAAACAAACACACACACAAGGACACACACACACACACACACCCACATGCACACACACAGACACACATCTATTGACGGAAACAATAGGACAATTCGCTTAATTGAGTGTTGGTGATTTTGATAATAATTATCGTTTATCCCTTAATCCCATTTTGAATGCCGCTTGTTTGTTTTTGGGCCTTGGCTCAAAGACTTATTTAAAGTTGCCAGCAACTGAAAACCCTTCATAGTTTAAGTGCTGTTTCTGTTGCTGTTGTCATTGTTGGTCACAACTCTTGAGCGATTGCAAATTCAAATCACAAATCTTTTAGCGTCAGAAAGTTTCACCCAAGTGAAGGGCATCCGGCATGGGGTATCTATCTAGTCTGCAGTTCCTGTCTGCCTACGATCCCAGTTCCGTTTCCGTTTCAAGCCCATCCCATTCCATCCCATCCTATCCCATCCCATCCAATCCCTTCCCATCCCCATGCAAATTGAGTGTGTCAAGTTGAAATCAGTGCTCATTAGGCGCTGCTGCTGCAAAGAATTGACTTTGACCCCGGTCCAAGCCCAAAAGCGATGCCTAAACCCTTTTGGTATACCCTGCAAAAAGGGCGATAATTGGGTGCTCATGATTCACTTATATATTGCACAAGACATAAGCTTAACCGAAATAAAAATAGGATCTAACTACTCAATATCTATTAATCTATCGATTAATTAATACGCAGAGTTGTGTCAACTACATGCACAGAGTATCTTTACGTCGAGCAGTCTTTGCTGGAGCAGCATTCCAAGCTGTTTTCTTTTCCATTTCTCAACTGATTTATTTGATTTGATAAGTCTTGACGCAAATGTGTTTCATTTACCTACTCACAGCACTCTTTCGACTGACTTTCGTTGGGTCGAAGGGATGAATGGACGAATGAATGGGTGGCTGGATGAATAGACGAGGTGAAGTGAGGACGAGTTAAGGAGGAGGTAAGGAGTTAAGAATGAAGGCTCGCTCTGGGTCTGCCTGTGTGCTTGGCCTTTCCTTTAAGTTGTCGCAAACAATTTGAACCAGAGTGAAAGGGTCAAGGGGTCAAGAGGTGGCAGGGGTGCTTAGTTTCTTTTTGGTCATTCGATACGGCACTTGCTACTTTTTGGGTTAACCGCTTCATTCGCATACCCTACACAAGGAAAAAGATGTTTGAAAAAAAAGTTTTAGTTCTTTGTTGTTGCTGGAATGCATTTCAGTGAAATATGAAATTAGAAAATGTGCCGTTTGCTGTTAGAGTAAATGCTATATATGATCTAAAAAAAAGAATAAGTAGCAAGAAGCCCACAATTTTGCTGGAATCATGCTACTTTCATATAGATATACTAAAGCTATACTAAAGTATTTAGCCTGAAATGTCTGTCTGTCTCTATGAACAAGCCGATCTCAGAGATTTTACATTTCGAATATAAATTATCGAATGGCATGGACAGATCATGGTTATTTCGCTTTATTGATAACTTTGACATACAGATACTGCCTTCTAATTGATATATATATATGTATATATATATCATTCAATCATATGTATTATATACTTATATTTATAATATTCCCTTACTTATTTTAATTAAAAAGAAATTAAAATTGTATCTCCATATTAGACAAACTAACATTAGCAGATCGACGATATATTTAAAAGGATATCTCCTAGTCCAGTTCTCTCGACTAGAACATGCTATCTAGATTTTTGTTGTTGTGCTGGGAGAGGGAAGAACAGAAAAAAAAAGGGTCACGGTATGATTGACACGTAACAAAATACGAATTTAAGTGTTTGGCATTAATTATGCGTAAAATACCAAACACCGAAAGCTGTCCGCTGCTCACTTTGCACCATGCAACACACCCAACAAACACCGCTATCGGGAGCAACAAGCCTTTAAATTTATTTAATATTTATATTTGTTCAGAGGTTTCCCTCCGAAACAACTAATTGGCTTGAATTATGATTGTTTAATGAGTGGATGGACCATTTGTTGCTTGCCGCTCTATAGGTCTCCCACTTCCTCCCCCTCTCTCTCTCGCTTTCGCTCTCGCTCTCTCTCCCTCTCTTTTGTGCGGGTGTGTTGATTGAGCGATGAGAGATTCAATTGATTGCACAACTTTAAGTTCAACTGACGCGTTTGCTGCATCAATGGCCAATTTCACAAGTGTTATCGTTATCGATATGTTTTACTTACACAAAAAAAAACGACTTTGATTGATTGAGCCGATTCACATACACCTACACAGACACGCAAATGCGGCAACTGCGCCTACTTATCCCAGTTAAGACCCCAAACAGAGATGTATTTGCCAACCAATAACGATGCATCGTGTTTTATGTGTCGACACTGGTCAACACTGGCTCGATCTACAACAAGCTCTTTACAAGCTCCCCAATGCCCAAACCCCCTCATTCCTTCTGTTCGCCCCTTGCTGTCGTCTTTTCCCTTTGTAACTTGACATTTATCGCTTTATACGCATTTCCTTTCAACTGCCTGACTGCCAGCGTGCCTCGATATCTGTCTGTCTGTCTGTCTGCGTGCCTGCCTGTCAGTCAGCTCGTCCATCTGCCCATCCCCTCATTCATTCCCCAGGTCTACTCCAATCTTGCCTCCCGTCCGTTTACTGCCTGCCTCTTCTGTTAGTTTGACATGTTTGTTATGTTTATGGGACGATATGTTTGCCAACTTAATTGGTAGTTATATAAGCACAAATACAAAAATGAAAAACAGAACGAAACAGCTGAGAGTGTTAAGGAAGAGCCGCAGAGAAGGCATCAAAAGCGGGTGGTAAACTTTAAATGAAGGCTGGCATTGATTTAAGATATGTGTTTCAAGTTGCTGAGGTTTTTTATTCAACATTCAACACACACGAAATGTGCTGTGGGCCCCACCACTCTTGGGCCGAACCCCTTCGAGCAATTGAACCGCCCCTGTCTCTCCCCTGATAGCACCTTAAGCGCCAGCGCCAGAGGCTGGCAAATGATTGTCATTGTCCGTTTTATGTTTCATTGTTGCCCCTGGCTGTGGGCGCTTGTGTGTGTGCGTGTATGTGTGTTTGTGTGTGTAATTATTGTAGTTGTCTTCGTGTCAGTAGTAGGGTGTGCATTGCAGTGGTTGTTTAATTGATGCACCCCCTACTCGAAATCATAAATCTCACTCGGATCTATCTCTCTCTCTCCCTCTGAACTTCCTCTCTTTCTCTCTCTTAACAACAACAATAAAAATCAAATCAAATTTATTACAAAATTAAATAAAGTTGGGCAGTTTCTTTAGAATTCAGCTGCTGATTTTGCAGCTGCTGTTGTACTTGCTGCAAGTATTTGTAGTTTCTTTTCTGTTTTTTTTTTTTTGTTTACCCTATACTCGCCGAGATCACCGAAAGGGGTATACCAAACCCGTAAGAGAAATCAAACAGGCTCAACTCAAAAATATATTTTTTGATCAAGTACGCAGAAATCAATTGAAAGAAAACTTCATTAAAAATCGTTTTCTTCCTTCTTTTCATTTATTTGAGAACGCATTCTTTATATTCGTTTCTAGATCTTAGTTTTAGGGTTTAGAGTTTATTCTTGTATCATGCCACATGATATCTACGAGTCGAATTCGTCATTGCAACTTTTACTTTCTTCTTCTTTTTTTTTTTTTGCTTTCCATTTTGTCTTATATTTGCTGGAGGCATGTGGCAAGTTGTAGCCGCAGCTGGCACGAAAAATTTCAACTTTTGGCCAAGTCTTCGTTTGTGTCTCTGTCTGCCACTATATATAAGTGTGTGTGTGTGCGTATCTGTATCTTATTTAATTTGGCAGTCTGAGAAGAGGGATGAGGAGAGGAGAGGCAAGGGGAGAAGATGCCGCCGCATGTACGTTGACTTTATTTGCTGTGTGTAATAAAATTAAAGCCCTTTAGCTATTGTACTTTCGAAAAAAGAAAAGAAAAATAAGACACGCAAAAGAACAAATTGTAGTCTAACACACACACACACACACACACACTCACACATACACACGCACGCACATACACACACGCACTTGCTGCAGCTAGAGTGAGCAGCAGGAGAAGCGATGCCAACGAGCCATGAATGTTGCCTCTTAGTTGTGGATGTGGCCATTAAGTTGGCCTTTTTATAGTCCTAGTTACATGCCATCGACGAGTGGGACGAGGGGCACAGTGGGCCAGGGGGTGGGGGGAGTCAGTCTCATTTCATTCTTGTCTAGTTATGTCGGGCAAAAGTAAACTTCGAGCCGAGTTGGGACATATTGAGGATTTCGCACTGTTCTTTAGCTAGTTTATTCTCGTATCTTACTATGTATATATGTTTATATCGCAGACTTTGTTAATGAACTGCACACAGTCTAAAGTAGCATTAAACCCCTTTCTCTCCCTCTCTCTCTATATCTCTCTATTTCTCTATCGCTCTATCTCTCTCTCTCTCTCTCTCTCTCCCTGTGTTTGTCCACCTCCCTATCAGCCTCATTCTCTCACTGTTAAGTGGCATTTAGTAAAATATTTATCTGGCAGCTGTTTTGAAATTCCCCACACAAAAATGAGCTGATTTATTTGCATTTGGTTGCGTTCCCAATTGGGGAATTTGAATTGTTAACTTTCCAATTGGATCACTGATAGCTGAAAGCTGATGTCTGCTTTGGTTAGATTTGGTTCGGTTTGGTTGTGTTTCAAATGGTCCCTTTGCAACACATTGTTATCAATGCATCAGTTACATATTTATCGGTCACAATAGCACAATTGTATATAGATTCAAAATCTCTCAATATTAGTTGGTATAAACAGGGTATCAAACCGGAAGGCAAATCAGAAACCAATTAAAATTCAGCAACAATTCAGAAACATAATCGAAAACAAAATTCAATATTTCCTCAGGACCCAGTAAAAATTAAATTATCAAAATTCGAATTCTTTAACGGAACATTTGCTCATTACATAGCGGCACCTAAAGTCGTTCAAGTTTGATATAATATTAATAATAACTCTATTCACAACCCCATACAAATTTTGGTAACAAGAAATCTGCATCTTGAATTCTTTTTTAGTAGACTACAATAATTTGAATGCTATTGTAATTTTTCGCTCCCACAAAAACCAGGTCAAACACTTGAGGCCGTAAATCAAACATTAAGAAATTTCGATGACCCAAAACTAGAAACGTTCATCTTGTAGTATTTTCAAAGAACATTTAAAGATAGTGTGGCATGCTTGAATGTATTTGAGAACTCACCTCCACAGTGATCCTTGAAGTCATCACAGCAGTCGCCGAGCTTGAGGCAGGCGTGATCGCAATAGCACGGCTTATCGCTCAGATCCTCGATGATGGCGTTGACGGGCGCCTTCTGCACCACGCAGGACGAGTCGCGTCCATTACAGCAGAGCTGTGCCTCGCGGCACGAGCCGGCTGCAGCCATCGGCAGCAAACCCGAGCCAGCAAAAAGCCACAAGGCCATCAACATGGCTGTCATCAGCCATTGTCCACTGCCATCTCCCCGACGCATTCTCATCCCCATCCTCATCTCAATGGGGGCGGACGCAGTTATCAAATTTTGTGACATTTTTGCGCGTATTCGATTAACGATTTCTACACAAGAACACACACATACAAATGTATTAAAGCGTGCCTCATTGTATATGTGTCTGCCTGTATGAGTGTGTGTGTGTGCCATGTGTGTGTATGCAAATGCAATTTATGTCAAAAAGCGGAAATTAAAACTAAAATTGAATTATGGCAATTGTGTGCCGAGCGCGGAGCTCAAACTAACGAGCGAGAGAGAGAGACAGAGAGAGAGAGAGAGAAAGAGAGAGAGAGAGAGAATGCAGCTAGGGATACGGCTAGGGAAACATACAAGCTACCAGCTACAGTAGTCACTCGCTCAGTAGAACGCTGAGGACGCAGTTGATTCATTGCAGACTGGCATCTACTTCTCAGTCCCAAGTTGAAGATAATATCAAAAATCTTATGATTTTGTTATATTAGCAGATATAACATATATGTCCACGACTATCTCAACTATCATTCATCTATAATTCGATCGATTTTTGCTACGGCAACTATATGCTATAGTAATCAGATCGGGCCGCAAATGAATATATTAAAATTCTCATCAAGACAGCTTTACAACTGACTGAGTTCACATAGGACATAACTATATCGACTTTAATGATTTTTATAGTCCCATTTCGTATTATGTATGCGGGCATTTTAAGTGTTACACATTCTGCAGTTCAACTTTATTCAATTCTATAATTACAAAATTGAAAAAATTTAAGATAAGAAGATTAAGTATTCGAAACGTGAAATTCATTAAGTTGTAAATGATTTGACTACATTTGAGTTTCAGGCTGAAGTTAATTTATCGAGCAAGCACTGTGTTTGAGAAGTCGAGTTAAGATAGAGGGGGGTTTCTCGGAACAAGGACACGCAAGCCGAAAAAGTATTGCGTCTATACAAACATACACATACCGACATAGGCATATAAGGGCCGAAAGCAATCCTCGTCGATATTAGCAGCATTAGCACAATATGAACTCTAAACATGGCCAACAACGGATTCAAAGTAGGTCGAGACAGAATGTGAACATCTTGGGGGAAGGAGGAACGGGGAAGGGGATCGGAGGAGTTACCTGAACGCTAAATCACTGGAAACCCAGCCAAATGGGACAAGGCAGGGCAGGGCAGGCAGGCTGGCAAGATGTTGGCCTGTTTTGCATAAAATATTGAGCGGCAACAATGGGGCAGGACAGACAGACAGACGGACAGACTGGTGCAGAGGGGCTGAAAAGAAGCAGGCGAATTCGAATCGATGGCATTCCAGTCTGAGAGAGAGGCTGGGGATAATAAAACAAAGACTTCAATTTTCATAAATCGTTTGCGAAGTGCAGTGCAGAAATCGGAATCGGAGTCGGAATCGTAAAATACATTGAGAATTTATATTAACAGCTGTGGCAAGAAAAGGGCTGACAAACTCAATGAGCTGGAAGTGAATGCCAAAACGAGTGGACTCATTGTATCCGTCCAACTGTCACGACAATATAGTATGCCATTTCAATTGTGTTCACGTCTTTGTCTCTTTCATTTTGTGTGTGAGTGTGTGTGTGTGTGTGTGTGTGAGTGTGTGTGTGCAAATGAGCAGCAAGCTCATGAGCTGAACAAAATGATTGAGCACTTAATCACACTCGATGTGAATATAAAACGTGGATAAATGTGAATAGACTAGAATGTCATCACTTAAGTAGAGAATTCCACACCTCCTGCAACGAATTTGAATACGCCAATATTTTTAATTTGAAATATGAACACAATTCACAGTGTGTGTGTGCTCAAAGTAGGTAACAAGAAATTAAATACCAGAAAATATATTAATTAGAAGAGAACAGCAGCTAAAATTGATAGTTAGATAGTTAATTCTAATTTAAATTATTTAGTAATCTCAAAGAAAAACTATATTGACTTGAATGAAAAAATCAAAGTCCTAAAACTAAAAAACTCTTTTAAACACTTTACACTTAATTAAAGTACAAAACGCTTGTAATGATTACTTTATATATTATTGATTAAACATGTTGGATCGATAATATTATTGAACTATTAATATTGAAGAATTTACAAAAAAAAATAAATAAATAAATAAGGAATTGATATTCTCGAATAGGAAATACAACTTGGAAAAGTGTGAAAATATAATTTTCATTTACAGAAAAATACACGATCATTGAGTGAGTCAACAACATTCACTCGAACATAGCTCAGAAATCACTCACTCGCATTCCAAAGCACTCACTCAATTGTAGATGGAGACCTTTTTTGAAAGGTGCTGTTATTAAATTTTATGAAAGTGCCTTAAAATAGAACGCAAGAAATATATTTGACACGCTGAATAAAGCGAAAACAACAAGAGCAACACAAAGGCAGGACACAAATTTAAGGAGGCCATAAAAAAGAAAAGAACGCACATACAAGGCAAACTACATTTCCGCTTTACGCACGCAAGTATGTGTGTGTGTGTGTGTGTGTGTGAGTGTGCAACACCAGACTATATAAATGTTCTTTAATGATTGATAACTTTGTCACTCCTTTTTGTCGCAACAAACACGCTTTGCCGCTTTTGTTAAAGCGAATCGCGGTTTCAGTTACAGTTTCACTCATCAGCAAGAACAAAAACAAAGCACAAAAAAAAAAAAAACGGCAAACAGGATGAAGGAGAAATGATCCCAAAGCAGCAGCTGGGACTTGGCCTCAAATTAAAAATCCAATAGCCGCGGCTGCCATCAACAATAGCAAATATTTTTAACGGTGCTTGTTCTTTGACTCCACACGTGTGTGGACAACAGCTTTGGTTTGCTTTTTTGCTTACGCTACTATTTCGTAAAGTTCCGCTATTTGCTTGCGATACAGTTAACGTTGCGATTTGAACCGCGGCGACAAGTGCGAACACTGCGAAAGCCGGTCGACGACTGTGCCAGCTGCTGGCTGTGTGGTGAATTATATAGCTTCACAAACACACAGACTGCCATCCTTCGACTCAATTCGGCTCAGCTCGATTCGGCTCGATTCGGCTCGCCTCGTCAACTGAGACGCTGAGTCTCGCAAAGTCTGAGCCTCAGTTCATCCGCATAACACGTGCATGGGCCGCTTTGATTTGTTTGTTTTGAGTGGGTTTCCCTCATTGTGCTGGGCGCACAAAAGCCGGCTGTGAAGTCACACTAGCATTCTCTCACTCCCACTCCCACTCTCTTCGAAAGCACTCTGTGGTGAATTCGAAATGGTCGCCGTAATAACAATAGTAACTTTTAAAGCCATCTACAAAATGTGCTTCAGTCAACATTATCGTCCAGCAGCACAAACCATCAATATATCGATGTAACCAACCATCGATGGTATTCATTTTTTAATAATACAACTTACTTTGTATTGAAAATGGTGAAATTCTTTATAGATTCCAATAGCAAACAAATGCACGATTGCACTTAACTCACCACAGGCGCAAATCAATCCATTTTTTTCTCTCTCTCTAAGCGCGAGGGGCTTAAGCTGCTGTTGTTGTTGTTGTTTGTTGCGCATGCATGCAATTTACCTAAGGCCTGAGTCATTTCCAAAGTCATAGCAGGCGTTTTACAGTTAAACTTAGTGCATATTCCCATCTAGCAGGCGTTTTACAGTTCAACAAAATACATATTCTCATCAAATTAGCCTTGAAGCTCAGCAAATGCTTGGGGCCCCAATGTGAGAAATATACTCAGTTCAGTTGTAAAGCACCTCTCGAGCAAGCAACATCTAAAATAAATTTTAAAAGTGAAAAACAAAATTCGTCTGCTTATAAAAGTTGTAGTAAATGTATTTTAAAAAAGTGAAAAAAAAAAATTTGGAAAAACAAAATTTTCGAAAATGAAATAAATTCTGGTAAAAGTCGATGCAGCAAAATTTTAAGTGAAAAAATTTGACAAAATGTACTTGTGAATTGCAAACTCAATATAAAAAACTCAGAATTTAAAAAAAAAAAAAAAGTAAGTAAGGAATCAAAATCTTGTTTGACTGAATTAAGTAATGACCAATTATAAAACTCTTTTTTGCAGGCTGTTGCCAATCACACAATGCCAAGACGGTGGTGGTTTCCTTCCTCATACAATTATTTGCATTTTTTTAATTTGCATTCATCAATGATTACTTTTATGAATCCATTACAAACACTAAGGAATCATCAATCCAACACATTTCACATTTCACACATAAGGAGGAGCCGGGTAAGCAAAGGTGAAAATGGCACACATTTATTTCCAAACTGTAAGGCTTACTTTTAGCAGACAGTAAATCAATTACCATGAACGACACAGAGGCGTCCAGTGCCTATCTGAAAGTACCACTACTATTATTGCTGAAGATGAAGAGGAATGTGAGTTTCCCTAATTGATGCAAATATAAAATTATCATTAATTAATCATGATACTCGCTTTCTTTGCAGTGCTAATGGCAAATATGCTAAAATTTCAACCGATTTGAATTCCATTTGTTAATGACTGATGGCCACACACAAACACACAAAAACACTTTGCGAAGCGTGTATAACTATTGCTACTTCTTATTTGATGCTACTACTGCTACCACTACTGTGATACTGTGATACTAAGATGGGGATGCACAACTTCAAAAAAACAAGAAACTAATTAGTGTGAATTCATATTTTAATTACTTTGCATCCATAACCCCATTGGCGGGGGTTTATCAGCTATGACTTCAAGCTTATGGTACCGCAACCCCCTGCACCCTGTATTATGCATCCGACGGACACCCTACACTTGCACACTTTTCGCAGTGGGTTGTGCTGGATTTGCATACTTGAAAGCGACAGAGACCTCAACTCAATTGTTACACAACTTAATAAAATTAATAAATTAAGATTAGCTATAAATTAAGTAGCAGCAAATTGTTTACAAATAAATAGGCTTATTGTTAGTCGACATTGGATTATGTATAATACATAGAGAGTATCTGAATAATTGCTAGACCTATTTACTTTCACAACTTCATTATACCCTGTCTACCAGTTTTGAATGGCTTCACTTGCCTGGTCAGATATGTCCTACAGATAATACTTGCTGCATTTAAGTGCATACTTTTACGATTGAGCAACTCTCTCCAAAATTCAGTGCCACTTGCACTTTGTATTGAAAATGGTGAAATTCTTTATAGATTCCAATAGCAAACAAATGCACGTTTGCACTTAACTCACCACAGGCGCAAATCAATCCATTTTTTTCTCTCTCTCTAAGCGCGAGGGGCTTAAGCTGCTGTTGTTGTTGTTGTTTGTTGCGCATGCATGCAATTTTCCTAAGGCCTGAGTCATTTCCAAAGTCATAGCAGGCGTTTTACAGTTAAACTTAGTGCATATTCCCATCTAGCAGGCGTTTTACAGTTCAACAAAATACATATTCTCATCAAATTAGCCTTGAAGCTCAGCAAATGCTTGGGGCCCCAATGTGAGAAATATATTCAGTTCAGTTGTAAAGCACCTCTCGAGCAAGCAACATCTAAAATAAATTTTAAAAGTGAAAAACAAAATTCGTCTGCTTATAAAAGTTGTAGTAAATGTATTTTAAAAAAGTGAAAAAAAAAAATTTGGAAAAACAAAATTTTCGAAAATGAAATAAATTCTGGTAAAAGTCGATGCAGCAAAATTTTAAGTGAAAAAATTTGACAAAATGTACTTGTGAATTGCAAACTCAATATAAAAAACTCAGAATTTAAAAAAAAAAGTAAATAAGGAATCAAAATCTTGTTTGACTGAATTAAGTAATGACCAATTATAAAACTCTTTTTTGCAGGCTGTTGCCAATCACACAATGCCAAGACGGTGGTGGTTTCCTTCCTCATACAATTATTTGCATTTTTTTAATTTGCATTCATCAATGATTACTTTTATGAATCCATTACAAACACTAAGGAATCGTCAATCCAACACATTTCACATTTTACATTTCACACATAAGGAGGAGCCGGGTAAGCAAAGGTGAAAATGGCACACATTTATTTCCAAACTGTAAGGCTTACTTTTTGCAGACAGTAAATCAATTACCATGAACGACACAGAGGCGTCCAGTGCCTATCTGAAAGTACCACTACTATTATTGCTGAAGATGAAGAGGAATGTGAGTTTCCCTGATTGATGCAAATATAAAATTCTCATTAATTAATCATGATACTCGCTTTCTTTGCAGTGCTAATGGCAAATATGCTACAATTTCAACCGATTTGAATTCCATTTGTTAATGACTGATGGCCACACACAAACACACAAAAACACTTTGCGAAGCGTGTATAACTATTGCTACTTCTTATTTGATGCTACTACTGCTACCACTACTGTGATACTGTGATACTAAGATGGGGATGCACAACTTCAAAAAAACAAGAAACTAATTAGTGTGAATTCATATTTTAATTACTTACTTTGCATCCATAACCCCATTGGCGAGGGTTTATCAGCTATGACTTCAAGCTTATGGTACCGCAACCCCCTGCACCCTGTATTATGCATCCGACGGACACCCTACACTTGCACACTTTTCGCAGTGGGTTGTGCTGGATTTGCATACTTGAAAGCGACAGAGACCTCAACTCAATTGTTACACAACTTAATAAAATTAATAAATTAAGATTAGCTATAAATTAAGTAGCAGCAAATTGTTTACAAATAAATAGGCTTATTGTTAGTCGACATTGGATTATGTATAATACATAGAGAGTATCTGAATAATTGCTAGACCTATTTACTTTCACAACTTCATTATACCCTGTCTACCAGTTTTGAATGGCTTCACTTGCCTGTTCAGATATGTCCTACAGATAATACTTGCTGCATTTAAGTGCATACTTTTACGATTGAGCAACTCTCTCCAAAATTCAGTGCCACTTGCACTTTGTATTGAAAATGGTGAAATTCTTTATAGATTCCAATAGCAAACAAATGCACGTTTGCACTTAACTCACCACAGGCGCAAATCAATCCATTTTTTTCTCTCTCTCTAAGTGCGAGCGGCTTAAGCTGCTGTTGTTGTTGTTGTTTGTTGCGCATGCATGCAATTTTCCTAAGGCCTGAGTCATTTCCAAAGTCATAGCAGGCGTTTTACAGTTAAACTTAGTGCATATTCCCATCTAGCAGGCGTTTTACAGTTCAACAAAATACATATTCTCATCAAATTAGCCTTGAAGCTCAGCAAATGCTTGGGGCCCCAATGTGAGAAATATACTCAGTTCAGTTGTAAAGCACCTCTCGAGCAAGCAACATCTAAAATAAATTTTAAAAGTGAAAAACAAAATTCGTCTGCTTATAAAAGTTGTAGTAAATGTATTTTAAAAAAGTGAAAAAAAAAAATTTGGAAAAACAAAATTTTCGAAAATGAAATAAATTCTGGTAAAAGTCGATGCAGCAAAATTTTAAGTGAAAAAATTTGACAAAATGTACTTGTGAATTGCAAACTCAATATAAAAAACTCAGAATTTAAAAAAAAAAGTAAATAAGGAATCAAAATCTTGTTTGACTGAATTAAGTAATGACCAATTATAAAACTCTTTTTTGCAGGCTGTTGCCAATCACACAATGCCAAGACGGTGGTGGTTTTCTTACTCATACAATTATTTGAATTTTTTTTAATTTGCATTCATCAATGATTACTTTTATGAATCCATTACAAACACTAAGGAATCGTCAATCCAACACATTTCACATTTTACATTTCACACATAAGGAGGAGCCGGGTAAGCAAAGGTGAAAATGGCACACATTTATTTCCAAACTGTAAGGCTTACTTTTTGCAGACAGTAAATCAATTACCATGAACGACACAGAGGCGTCCAGTGCCTATCTGAAAGTACCACTACTATTATTGCTGAAGATGAAGAGGAATGTGAGTTTCCCTGATTGATGCAAATATAAAATTCTCATTAGTTAATCATGATACTCGCTTTCTTTGCAGTGCTAATGGCAAATATGCTACAATTTCAACCGATTTGAATTCCATTTGTTAATGACTGATGGCCACACACAAACACACAAAAACACTTTGCGAAGCGTGTATAACTATTGCTACTTCTTATTTGATGCTACTACTGCTACCACTACTGTGATACTGTGATACTAAGATGGGGATGCACAACTTCAAAAAAACAAGAAACTAATTAGTGTGAATTCATATTTTAATTACTTACTTTGCATCCCCCATTGGCGGGGGCTTATCAGCTATGACTTCAAGCTTATGGTACCGCAACCCCCTGCACCCTGTATTATGCATCCGACGGACACCCTACACTTGCACACTTTTCGCAGTGGGTTGTGCTGGATTTGCATACTTGAAAGCGACAGAGACCTCAACTCAATTGTTACACAACTTAATAAAATTAATAAATTAAGATTAGCTATAAATTAAGTAGCAGCAAATTGTTTACAAATAAATAGGCTTATTGTTAGTCGACATTGGATTATGTATAATACATAGAGAGTATCTGAATAATTGCTAGACCTATTTACTTTCACAACTTCATTATACCCTGTCTACCAGTTTTGAATGGCTTCACTTGCCTGTTCAGATATGTCCTACAGATAATACTTGCTGCATTTAAGTGCATACTTTTACGATTGAGCAACTCTCTCCAAAATTCAGTGCCAACTTGCACTTGGCATCTCTCGTCTTGTGTCTGAGGGGCACAGGGGGAGGGAACTGGGCCGTGAGTCGTGTCTGGCAATGGCCAGACAATGGGTTCAGTTGACACAGTTGCATAGATTCAGAGAGCAGACGACGCACATGCAGACAGCCAGAGGGGGGAGCGCAAGGAAGGAAGGAAGGGAATGACATTTATGCTGACACTAAAAATCATCATCAACAACAATGGAAGCAGATGCACTTCACACCCAATCCAGATACCAACCACAATCCCAATCCTAAGCAAATCGCCCATCTTGTCAACTCTTGACTGGCAAAAATATTTGCCGGCTTGGCAAACTTGTGCCATTGCCCCTGGCTAACAACCGGGCATTCAGTCAGCCATGCAATCACTAAGTCAGTCAGTCAGCCACTCAGTCAGTCAGTCAGTTCGTCACTCAGTCGGGCAGTCGGACAGGTTAGGTTGGGTTTGGTTGGTAGTTCATTTGTGGGTGTCGCTGCATGCATCCAATTTTCATAAATGAAACAGGCCTGAAGCGAGAGTTGTGAATGTTCCATTTTCAGCATTCCACGTTTCATGTTGCACTGTTCCGTCCCGGTTCTGCTGGTTGCAGCCGACAGTGTTGACACAAGCCCAAAGGCGAGAATTCTTAAATCCACATAAAACAAATTGCTATAGAAAAAAATATGGTAAATTTGTATACAGAGAGAGAAAAAGCCCCAAAAATCTAGGCAAACATTTTTTGTTTGAATTATGTTCGCTTATACTGGAATAAAGCAACTTAAATTAAGTCTGTTACGTTCTTCTAAACGATTTAAGATTGCAGATCATTATTTGTTGGCAACGTTACTTATCAATTCTACACTGAAAAATTGATCAATCAGGAAACCAATTTAAAACGAATTGGATTAAATTAAGTTCACAATTCTCATTACAAGCATTTTTGTACTTTTTGTAAAATATTTCAAAAGTTATAGTTGAAAATTTTTTGAAGTATAATTAATAATTCAAAGTGATTTAATTTCAGTTTTAGATTATATTATATTATATATATTGATATAAGAACTTGATTTTAGTACAACAATCTTAGATTTTTTTTTCTGAGTGTAGCTAGGAAAAGAGAGGGAGAGAGAGAGAGAGCATATATGACTGAGTGTTAATCAAAATTGTATACAATATTTTTGTTGAAAAATTTTTCTTGCGAAATTTGCCAACTAAGCCTTAGCGCAGATTTTGGCAATAACAGAAAATGTGCCTAAAAATGCAATTTGCTTTATTAGCGAAATGCATCACTTTCTGTGTGCTTTGTCTATGTTGTTGTTGATGTTATGCGAAGGATTTGAGAGCTTTGCTTTCAGACAGAGGCGCATCGGATTCGAAATTTAACTAACAAGCAAGAAAATTGCCAAGTCGAGAAAACTCGACTCGGAAATACCGTGAACAAAAAAAAACGTATATGATAAACCCGTGATAAATATGTGGCATGGATGTCAAGCTATGGACAAGAAAATATGTAAGTAAGTCACGATATCGTCCGATAAGAATATTTGAAATTATGCTTTCTATTGCAATCTATAATCGATTCTAATCGATATTAAGAAAACGATAGAAGGCATCGATAAAATGAAACAAACTTCAGCTGATATCTCGATTGCCGATTGTAATCTAAACTATATACACACTATGGGATAAAAAATGCTGCCTATTATTTGTTACATAAGACAACCATTTTCAGTGGCTGCAGTGTATAAAAAGCATTCGAATATTCATCAACTTTTTATGATAGAGCGGAACATTTGAAGATTGGGAACTTTTAGCTCTTGTTTTGCTAAGGGTGCGGTTTTTTTTCTGAGTGTACCAACCAAGTTGTCAACTTGCACTTGTGAGCGTAACAGAATTGCTGAGAATGGATCAGCCAACTCTCTCTCTCTCTCTCTCTCTCTCTCTCTGTCTCTCTCTCTTTCTCTCTCTCTCTCTCTGTCTCTCTCTGTGTGTGAAATAGTGTTTTCAATATCATAAATTTATAAATATCATCAAATGCTTTTTATTTTATGTTCTATTACATGCAAGCATGCATGCATGTGTGTGTGTGTGTGCGTGTGTGTGTGTGTGCGTGTGTGTGTGTGTGTACAACTGAAACTGTGCCAAATGCCGGAGACGCTGTCGAAGATGAAAAGGAAGATCTTGTCGGAGACGACAATTGGACACAGTTGCAATCTGTGCGTCGCGGTTCGAACAACGAACAAAGAAACAACGCAGTGTTTCTCGTTGTTGTTGTTATTGTTGCAGTTGTTTATTATTGATTATTGTTGGTGTTGCTGCTGTCATTATTGTAGTCATTATTGTTGTCATTATTGTTGTCGTACTATCTGTGTAATTAAATGACAAGTTGTTAATCACATCTATTTAAATGCACAACCTTTCGCCTGCTCACAGCATAAAAACGATAAATTAAATTCAATTTAAACAATCAACTCGACCGAAAATGCCTCCAAGAAAAAATGTAAACATTGATCCCAGCCTATGTGTGTGTGTGTGTGTGTGTGTGTATATGGAGTGGCGGGGGAGGGGAGCTTGAAGGGGGAGGATACTGAGACTGGGACTGAGTTGGGATTTTCATTGAAAGTTGGCTTGCGGCGTTATTAAAAATGGATTTATCCACTCAATAAATATACATATTAAATGACCAACGCGACCACAAATAAGCGTGTGTGTGTGCGTGTGTGTGTGTGTGTGTGGGTGTGTGTGTGTCTGTGTGTGTGTATTAACATTTTTATAGCACGGCCAATATAAAATGTGAAACGAAAAAGAAACAAAGTCGATATAGTTTTGCATTCTTTTTCATATTTTATGTTTGTGTGAAAATCAAAATTAAAATTTTGTTTGCTTTCCCATTGGGAAATAATCATTGGGCGCGTGTAATTGGGCTTCTTAGATTTATGGGCAAACTTTCGTATTTTGCTAATGCTGCTAATAAAAACACATCAAAGTTCCCGAAGCAACCACCTCGTTGGTCAAAATAACAAACAAACAAAAAGCAAACCGCGCCACATGTTATAGAATTCCACGACAGAGCACCACCACCCGATCGATTGCACCACCCGGTCGCACCACCACCCAGCCACGTCTTCTATAAATAGTCGGCGCACATTTCTCTCAGCAGCTATTCTCAATATACGGAAACTATAAATAATCACCGTATACCACCAAAATGTTCAAATAGCCCCCCGAAAGCAATCTTTCCCCTCCCTCGGTTCAAGAAGCGCGCATTGCTCGACCGATTGTACCGATTGCCAGCTATATGATATAGTGGCCGACTCTGATATGTGTACCTGCCTGCAGCACAAAAGCGGCCGTATTTCAAATGTCATAAAAAGTCTTCAATCGAAACCTCTCAATTTTAACGAACGTTTATAATTACGAAGTTGGTTTCGACTCAGGAATCAATCAGTCATTCTTGCTTGCTAAAATCCAAAATTGAGCCCAGAGTCTGAGCTTTATCCAAAGTGATAAGATTTTCAGAAACAAGCACAATTCAGACTCGAAAGTCAAGTTGAAATGTCCTTCCCAGAGCCATAACTTAATGAACATGAGCTGGGCACGTCTGTGGAGAGGTGTACATAATTGAAAACTGTTAGCAACACTGAGTGTTGTGCACCTGTTGAGGAGCGAGGGGCGAGGGGTGAGGCGAGGCGCGTTGAGTGGAGCGATGAGTGTCGTTTAATTGCCAGCTGTTGACAAAATGAGCAGAGTGGCAGGAGCGAAAGACTGGTCAATCGGGCCACCGGAGAGGGGCATCGAGGCACGGGTGATTAATGAGCCGGACACGGTGCATGGCAGAGCAATTAGAATACAATTAGCAGGGAATGTGCCGACAGTCATTGAGAACGTCACTAATGAGCATGTTTCCTCTGTTGTCGTCGTCATTTTGCAGCAGAGTCGTCACCGCAAACATCACAAGCAACAACAGCAGTCAAAGGCGAATTCGGTGGCACAACCAGAGACGGAGACCAACAAACCGGTGCCAGCATATCGTGTGGCGCACTCAGATGTATTTGGGCGATATTTGGTGGCCAATCGTCGGTTGGAGGCGGGCGAGCTGCTCATCAGCGAGGAGCCGCTTGCGATTGGGCCCTGCGTGAGCTGTGAGCCCGTCTGCCTTGGCTGCTATCAGCCCGTCCGACTCGACTCGCAACAGTATCGCTGTCCCGACTGCAACTGGCCACTGTGCGGCCCCACTTGCCGTGGCATCCGACAGCGCACCGGACACAGCGTCGAGGAATGTGCTCTGTACGCGGAACGACGGCCGCTGGCTGCAGATGTGCTCACAGCGAATGCGACACGGGAGCAGCTGAGAGATCTGTACGAGCTGGTGCTGATCGTGCGCATTATGCTGCTCAAGCAGCACTCAGCCGAACAGTATGCCAATATTCGACGCATGGAGTCGCACACGGCGGAAAGGCGGGAGAATCCGACGCTGTGGCAACACTACGAACAGAAGGTGGTGCAGCGATTACGCAACGATTGGCAGCTGGCCAGTGTGTGCGATGAAATGGAGCTGCACGAAATCTGTGGCATACTGGATGTGAACTGCTTTGAGATTGGTCAGCGAGGCGCCAAGGCGCGCACGCTATATCCGAGCGCGTTCCTGCTCGCGCACGATTGCACCCCGAACACGGCGCACACGGATGACCCAGCCACGTTTGCCATCCTGCTGCGTACGTCGCGACGCGTGCTCGAGCAGGAGCCATTGACGCTCAGCTATGCGTACACGCTGCAGGGCACACTGAAGCGGCGCACCTTCATCCAGGGCGGCAAGCTGTTCTGGTGCCAATGCCAGCGCTGTGCCGATCCCCGTGAGCTGGGTAGCGACTGCAGTGCCCTCGTCTGCAAATCATGTCGTTTGGGCAGCATCAGAGCCACAGCACCACTGGAACAGACAGCCGACTGGGCGTAAGTAGTCAGTCCTCCACATCCCTCTACTCCTCCACCTGAATCTGATTCTCTATTTGCGCATATTTTCCAGCTGCGATCGCTGCGATTTTCGGCTTAGTGCTGTGGATCTGGAGCGTCTTATCGATCGCATCAACGATGATCTCGAAGAGATCGATGTGCACGACATTCCCGCCTTGGAGAACTTTCTGACACGGTGAGCTTCGCTATGATCCACTTACGCTATTTACAATTTCCAAATATTTAATGCTTCCAACTAACTGGAATTAAGTTCTTTGCTTACAATCTCATCAAAAGCTAATTTCTTCAACTATACAGATAATCCATTTTCACACATATCAATATCTTTAGCATCCCTAGGAAGCCACTTTTGAAAAATCGTATAATCTTAAATTTCATCAATAATACCAAAATCGAATGACGATTTTAAAATGTATAATGGAATTCAAATAGCTGTGGTTTCTTGTTGTTCTAACTCAGTAACAGATAACTTGGCCAGTTAGAATGCTATAGTCGATAGAAGTCGAATCCAGCTGTTAAACATACAGTAGTCTTGCTGATGTTAATAATCGCATATCGATTTTTATCGAAGTTCACGAAGGTTCACATTATCGATGAACTTTAAATTCGTACTGGGCTCAGCGCATACAATGAAAATCTGTCCACAATTGGAGCTTATGCCTTAAAAAATATATTCTAACTTCTACACAGCTCTCAGTCAGAAAACAATATAATTTATAGTTAGGATCAATTCCAACACGCTAAACTAGCTGTCTCTTCTCATGTTGATACTAACTTGGCTGAAAGAATGGGAGTCATAAAACCTCTATAGTCGCAGAAGTGGACACATTGCTTTGCTTCATTTCGATTATGGTTTGTATCACAAGCAGTGTGGCCAAACGTGAATCCAAACTTGCCCCACTAGACTTGACCAGACTTGATTGGGGAATACTTGTAGGTACCGCGAGGTGTTGCGTCCAAACCATTACCTGCTGCTGTCGGCCAAGTACTCGCTGTGTCAGATCTATGGACGCATCGAGGGCTATCTACTGCCGGAGATGTCGCCGCAGAATATAGAGCGCAAAGAGCGCTATTGTCGCGACTTTCTCGAGATCGTCGATCTACTCGATCCGGGTTTGACGCGTCTGAGAGGTGAGTCAATATATACCCAGTATAACCAGTTGCAACTTGCATTTATTAACCCGTTGCAGGACTCATCATGTACGAGCTGCATGCTCCGATTATGGTGCTGGCCCAAATGGGCATGCAGAGTGGCCAGTTGACCCGCCAGGAGTTTCTGAAGCGCATCAAGGAGGTCGCCAAACTGCTCAAGGACAGTGCACGCATCCTGCAACTCGAGCCACCCGGTTCCAGTGAGCATGAAATGGGTCTCGCCGCTGCCGATGCACTCACAAAAATGGGCTCTTAACACGATGTCGCGCTATATTAGAATCTGAATCTAAATATATATAAATATATTTATATATATATTCAATTGTTATCACTGGTCTAGGTTACAAAGGAATCCGATTTAATGACAGAGCAAAGCAAATACATTTTATACATTAAACTGCGGATCTTGATTCAATAGTTTTTCCTTTTAGGATTCCTGGTCTTAAATTAAGAATTTTAACCCTAATTAAAAATCAACAATTTTGTTTTTCTCACAAATTATAATACTTACCATAATTTTAATCTTGAATCTTTGTAAAAATTTTTAAATTAGCACAGAAAATTGGTAAATAATTTTCATTATATTTCAAACAGCCAGAATTATTTCATGAGGCAAAATAATACTTTGCATGAAATGCCTTGAAATGAGATTGTTATCAACATGAAGAAGGAGACGATTGACTTGATTTAATATATACAGACTCAATCTAAGAATATATTTTTAATTTTTGGCTTAAGTTTCAAATATTGCACTGAACTTGCAACATTTGGCGAAAGTTTCCGCATGCGAATTGTGTGAAACTTGCAACAAATTTTTAATTAGTCAAGATGTTGCACGAACTCTCAGTCTCTGTTACTTGTGTGTAACTTTGCTTACACTTTGCTTCCGTTTTACTTCGTCATTCAAATATTAAGTACGAGAAAATCAGTTCAACTTGGGTTCAAGCTCGGGCATCGTTGTCAACTAATTGTGCTTCGAAACGGAAGCACACAGCGACAGTTGAGTAAATGGTCAAACAAGGATGCTCAAGGATCCTTCCATTTGCGTTCCACTCCACTTCATTTCCCATTCGGATTCCTTCCGTCGCCATGCCTCGCTGTCATTGATAGTTGACAGCAACTTTTACTTTTATTATAATGCACATTTTTAGCGACGCTGTCAATTTAATGGCAGCTCATCTTTTTCGTTGGGCTGGCGAAAACAAAAGTCTGCCAGCTGAGGCAACTGTGCAGGAGCAGCTCAATCTGCGGTTAGCCATTAAGGTATTGTTATCGCTGTCGCCATTAGTCTGTCAAATGTAGCAGAAATCCACTCAAGAAAAATATGTGCAATATGCTTAAATTGTAAATTTACTGCTATTATCACACATTGTTTTTGCGATCGGCCTTCGCTCAATACTTTTTTAATCTCCTTCAAGCTTTTAAAAGTTATGGTTCCTTATGGTGGGAAACGATAATCCTCAATGTGTAATCCGATAAAAACTTACAATCTTAAGCATAGAGTTTACAAATTGTGAATGTATACTTGGTATCCTTCTTCCAGCCAATCCATCCATAACAATCGAGAAAACCCTTTATATTCAGCAAAAGATTTAAAAACGGCCCTTTTCAAATGTCGAACCATGTACATTAAATATGAGTGAAAAGCCCACACTTATTTTCCTTAAGCGCTTTCGAGTGCCAATTAGAAACAACATTCTTTCATCTCTCTCTCTCTCTCTCTCTCTATCTCTCCCTCTCTCTCTCTATCTCTCTCCCTCTCTCTCTATCTCTTTTCCCTTAATATTTTTGTCTGTGTGCTTTTCTTGTGAATTTCAATTAATGCAGTATTCAAATTTGAAGACTTTATCGCAACAGGTAGACAACTTTTTAAAGCAGTGCTTACTCAGTTACTGAAAATGGAAGGGAAGCCATCACCTAAGAGCAAACCACAAATACAGAATATCAACAACAACAAGAGTTTAACTAAGCATATGGTTGCAGAAGGAAAACATAAGCATACGTAAAAAGGTATTGCATTTCTTTATTTCACAATCATTGTGTGGCGAGAAGCAACAAAAGAGAACAATTGCAATAACACTAACGACAACAGCAACAACACCAACAAGAACAATAACAATGTCAACGTTGCACATAGCTGCAAAGATAATGTCACACAGAGTTTCCACGTTCAGATAGTCTCGTACAGGGTTGAGTTGCAGATGCAGATGGAGATGGAGAACAACATTTCATATTAACCACTATCAGCAGGCGACCTACACTCAGAAAAACATACATCGCTATGAATCTTAGATGTTAGTCGAACCAGAGACCCTCTGTACGCGACTTCCCAACGAGCTACTCAGCTTATTAAGCAGATAACAGTGAAACTCTAACAAGAAAACCAGTTTTGTTTCCATTTTCAGTATCTCAGAAAGGATATTTTCCAAGAATTTTGGTTTGCATTTCCACTCTTTTGAAGTGCGTTACTTAATAATTGAAAATGTTCCTAGATTTTTGATTTGAGACAAGATTTTCTAAAGAAAAGCTTTCTGTTTTTCTAGAAGTGTAGAATGAAGGGGTTGTGGAATTGGCTGCAACGGCTTAGGTTGGAATAGTGAGTATCATAGTGCTACTGTTATTATACAAGGGCATTAAAGTCACCCAGCGAGACACTGTGCTTACGAATTTCATTAAAGAAGTTCGGCTGACACCTAAACCAATATATATATATATATATTTACTCAAAGCGAAATATTTGTATAATATTCGAGTACTTCTTCAGTGACAAATATCATTTATCTATTTACAACTACAAGCGAGTCGTGTTGGGGTATATGGTTAATATATTATATAAGCACTGTGTGTATGTAAAAAGGCATAAGTGAAAGAAAAAGAAGAAATGGCAACAACTAAAAAGCGTACGATAAATATAAATTGCATTGTGCAATAATCTTCAAAGTGCAACAAAGTATAAACAACAAGCGCCGCAACAAGAACAACGACTTCAAGAAAGCTTCGGCAACAAAACCCAATGAGAATCTGAAGCTGCAACCCGCAACCTGCTTAAAGCCACATAAAAAATAAGGTGAAGACCGAACGCAGCCAGAGCAAGTGCAACAACAACAACAATGTGCATCAAAAGCAAACAGCCCGGATGTAACCCCACCAAATAAACGAGGCAGGCAGGTTGGCCAACCAACAACTGAAGCCTGACTGGCTGGTGGTTCGAGGGGAACTCGGGTTGCATGCCACCGCCTCCTCTGTGGTCGTTACCACTGCGGCAGACTGCTGCTGTTGGCTGCGTAATGGAGCCAAAGCCAAATCCATTGGCGTTCCATCAATGGGACGCATTGGCATTTCGATGCGATTCGAATCTATCAAAAGTGAACATATCGTCAAACATTTTGATGCATACAATTGCTTTAGTTGAGTCTGGTTGAATGACCTTTTCCTCAATTCAAGTTTGTTTCTCTTTTTAAGACTTCTCATCTGCAATCTCAATCAATACCAAGCTTGTAGATATGATCTATATATACATATATTATTCAAATCAAAATCTCATCCAACTTACATCTCTTCTATTCAATAAGTTATGCATTTAGGGATCTTAAGTTGCTCCACATTAGGTACAGTTGCGTTTAAGTTGCCGCAAGGCCCACAGCGAAGTAAACAACAAATATTTATGTAAGTATTAAACTTAGTTAAACAAATATATTTGAATAATGCGTAATTGAATTTGGATAATCGAGTTTGAAGTTTGACTCTGCATTTCAATTAGAATTGTACCGATCCCTCTGAGAGGGACTCCACTGGACTCAACCGCAACATTATGGCAGCTGATGATGCCGACTAGAATCTTTTGTATTTACTTCTGTGCCGCATGCAACATGCGGCAACAGCGACAACTACGAGGATTGCTTACAGCAGGAGTAGGAGGCCCCCAATGCGACGCTTCCCTGTAAAAGTGGCAATGAAGAGCGGTACGGCGGAAGGATGTAATGGAGGTTGCAGGTAGCAGCCTCAACGTTGCTAGCTATCAAAAGTGTTGCTTATTAAAATAAAATTTATTGCTTGTTTGCTGATAAAAATGAAGACAGACGCCAGCCAACCAGCCACCCAACCAGGCAGCCGGGGAGGCATGCAGCGAGCTGCTAAGCCCGCCACCAGGGAGCCCGGCTGTGGCAGCTTCTGTGTGTGGCACGTAAGAGTGTTAAAACGATAAGCGGCGATAGTGTTAAAAAAAAGCCATAAAGAATTTTGCTGCAACGGAAAATGCAGCGTCATAAAATCATGCAGCCGCAAGACCAAAGAACAAAAGAACCAAAGGACCAAAAAATCCACTAAAGGAACACAGAGAACGATTGTCAGCTAAGCAGGCAGCAGACTTGACAAAAGCCAAACGCAATTAAAGTGCACAAAAAATGAAATGTAAATAAGCCAACTGCTTACTGACAACTGACAATTGGCAACCGGCAACTGGCAACTGGCAACTGGCAACTGGCAACTACCCACTTGACAGTGCCACTTAATGTTACTCAGGAGCAGCCAGCAACTGTCGCGCAATCGAATGGCTCGAATGTCTCGAGTGTCCAACTTACTTGGTGCACCTTTTCAACTCTTCTAAGAATGCCCTAACTAAAAGGTATTCGCATTGTTACTTGAAAAGTGTAAGGAACGAATAAGAGCATTAACTTTACATCAAGATTGAAACCATAGAAACCAGCCAGGGTGAAACTTGTAGCAGATGCTTCTTATTTTATTTAATATACATCGCAGATGCGATTGTTGTATTGTTTATTCAAAAACCTTGATGGAACAAACTAGTCCAATATGAGTTTTATTTTGAATTATATAGGGTATTTAATATCGAGAATTTGTATATGATTGATAGCTCTTATATATATAAAATAAAGTTGAGTACATTGGATATACGACTAATATGAATACACACTTATGGATAGTAGAATATGAAAAAGGGCACTCAATCTTCGATAGTGTAAAGTAAAGTTAACTATTCCATCTTATGCCTTGCCACTTTCAAGTGCTTTGTCTAGACGTTAGACGATACAAACTCAATGCCAATCGCAATCGCAATCTCAATTGATATCCCAATCCCTAAATCCCAATTTAAAACCCAAGCCCCAAGTGCAATTTCAATCCCAATTAGGAAACTGGAAAAGGAATCAAAATTGCCAATCGGCTGCTTGTTACAGGTCTATAATTTGTGCAACAAAGTTAACAAATCTCAATGTCAGATGCTGCCTCAATTGCTGCACGCGCTGCATCAGTAATTGTTGTAGCCAATCTCGCTGAGCAGGCTTTTGGCATCCGAAGAGGCTGAAGAGGAGGCAGCGCCAGAGTCCTGCATGTTGCGCAGCATGCGATGTCGGAAGTGCATTGTCCTCAGGCGTTGCATGCGTCGCTTAAGGTTGCAATAAACGGGACAACAGTCGGGGAAGGGCTTGTACATGAGATCCTCCTCATCGCCCTGTTCGCACTGCTCCGGCAGAATGTCCAGGCAACTGGACAGAGAGAGACGAAGAGACAGAAAGAAGAGATAACAGGTTGCATTAGCTGAGTGCCACAAAAACACAATACTCAAATTGAGGTTAGTCTTGCTAGTGAAACGGGGGGCATGCATCAAACATCATGCAATATGCATTAGACATTAGGTCATGCGACTAGAAATCTTTTGGGTGACACTACTCGTTGGGTCTAGACATTTTTTCCACTACGAAAATAGACCTGGAACGCGGCATTATCTGATTGTTCTCGCAGAACAGGTTCGAGCAGAGGCTCAACAGGACGAGGCGGCGTGGCAGAAACTTCGACTGCTCCCACATGCAGCGACGATAGGTGCCTGTTGTGTGAAGAGTGAACCATGAGTGTGGATTGGTTGCTCACTTTCTGTTCGGATTTGGACTTACGCAACACGCTATTATCATTCTCGCTGGAATCGTCCTGGGAATTGTAGCCGCGTTGCAGCTGATAGCGTTTCATGTGAAACTGGCCAAAGCCATTGCAGCAGCCAAGCCGGCCCAGGCAGAGTGCCAGGCTCAACCAGATCCCGGCGAGCAGCGGGTGCATCATATACATATCTCTCCCTCTCTCTCTCTCTAACGCAATATATCGTTCTCTCTTTCTTTCTTTATCTCAATACTTTGATGTAAAAGTGAGTATAGTAATGTATATATAGTATATAATATATCTCAGTGTATTTCGAAACGTTCGAAACTGGCGGCTGATGTGTGGCAACTACGCGCCCAACTCACACCACAGACCCCAACAAGCTCAACAACTGATAAAATGCAAACAAAAATCTCACCCACTCAGCGTTACGTATACGCAATGTACTGTCAAGTGTGTGTGCGTGTGTGTGTGTGTGTGTGTATGTGTGTAGTTAAATTGGCTGTGGCACTTGATTAAATCAACAAACAAACAAAAAACTTGCGATGTACATTTTTGCCCATGATTAATAAATATCCCCTCCGAGTACTCACTGATAAATATGAATATGAATCCAAGCATGTGAATACATAGAGATGAATATGAGTATATTCGCGCTAAAAACTGGATCACTGCCATCCGCCGAATTGTGTTGAGCAGTCTGTCATAATTGTCGCCCAGTTTAAATCTCAACTTGTGCAAAATGTCAAGTGCAACTTGTGCCACAACTTTGGGCACCACAAAATAAATACATAGGGTACAGAGTGGAGGTCATCTAGCGCTCAAATCATGTTTTATTATTCACAGCTGTCAATCTCAGCACACAAGACTTGTACGACCAACCAGAGATAACCCATTCTGAGGATAAAAAATAGAAGCTCTGAGTTGACTGGCAAGTTGCCTTAGATGCTTTATGAATTCAGCTCTAATCAACTTTGAGGTACCATTAAATTAATATAGAGTTCACTTTATGTATTTGCATTTCAATTTGGTATTTATCCACCACCAAAACAAAAAAAAAAAGTACATAAAATAATCCTAATCTTAGTTAGCAATAGTGGCCAATTGCATCGTGCCGAAATTATTCGCAAATAAGTCTGCAAAATGGCTATGAATTTTAGTTATCCGGTGCCATTAGCGGACCCGAACTAGCACTCACTTGGATCCACCGAGGATGTAGTTTCAGTAGTCTCAGAATATGAAGATTCCGCCAAATCTAATGTTTTCGCCATTATTATTTGTGAAATATATAAATTATATGTTGGTTCCCAACTTAACTCACTTGTGGACCAAGTCACAATCGTTGATTCGGAGTAAACGCTCGACGATACCGTATATGAAGCAGCACTCGTCGCAGTCTCAGTTGAAGACTTACTTGGCTCCACCGAGGAACTAGTTTCAATTGTCCCTGGATATGTAGATTCCGTCAACTCTGAGTTTTGCGCATTAGTTGTTTTTTCTGTAATATATGATGAGGTTGATGTTGTTGAGGTTGGCGTTGTTGTTGTTGTTAAGGTTGATGTCGGTGATGTTGCGGAGGTTGATGTCGGCGTTGTTGTTGAGGTTGTTGTTGAGGTTGATGTCGGCGTTGGTGTTGTTGATGTTGATGGAGGTGTTACGCAGCAGATGCTAGAGCACTTCGGAAAAGTACGTTTGCCAAATAAATGCCTTGTGCAATCAGAAGTCCTGGAGGCAAAATGTTTGGCTTAGAAATGTCTAATTATAAATAGGCATTTGTTGGGGCTGTAACTTACCACAATCTGTCATTGGCATCGCAGTGATAGAGGCACTTGGAGTGTAAGATGAAGCCATGTATCTCGCACTTAGCATCAAACACTGCATTTGTAGGGGAGGAGAGGGGAAATTGCGTTAGATGTGTCAAACTTCCCGATTACTCAAAGTACTTACCTCGCTTATTAAGATCAGAGCAGAGCCTGGCCTCCGAACTATAGTGCAATTGGACTGCGGTTGCTGTAAGTAAACCCAAAACACAAACACATAAAGGAAACGTCTCTCCCTCTCACTCTCTCTTTCTCTCTCTCTCTCTCTCTCTCCCTCTCTCTGTCTCTCTCTCTCTAACCTTGCTCTAGCACCACGAACAGCAACAGTGCCTCTTTGAAAAGTAAAAGTCTCATTCCGCTTCCAGCTGCCAAATTTGCGGCTCGACAATCCCGAAAAGAAAAAAAAAACAACAAAAAATGAAAAAAATTGGAATGGAAAAGGAAACTTGGACTGTGCGGATGTTAGTTGGCCCTTTGGTTGAGCAGAGTTTGTGGCGAAGAGTCGTCGGGTGCAGTGCAGCTCTATTTATATGTTTGCGTACGGGGGCAATGGGGGCGTGGCTTCAACTAGTTGAAAGCTCTTGCCAGTAAAATCGTATAAATAATTTCTTACAATTGCTTTCCTTAGCCCCGTCTCCCATCGCAATTTGGAAGTACTACTACTAGGCACTAACGAAAATGATTACAAACTTTTTTCCAAACGACATCGTAAAAGTTAAACAAGTTTTGTAACAACAGCAATACCAACAATAATTGAGAAAAACGCAACGATAAGTGCCAGCGAATTCCATGCATAATTGCATTCTGAATGTTTCTGTGCAGTTCAAGTTTAAGTGTTTGCCATTCCTTCAACAACTGGATTTGCTTCTGCCTCTTTTCAACTCGGCATCAGATGCATTACACAAAATCATTCTGCCCAATCCTTCTTTTGCTAAGCACGCCTTAATGTCGCTGCTTTTCCTTATCAACACATCGGCATCTAACTATAAATTAAAAAAAAAAGAAAAGTTAACCGATTGTTATTATGAAATGTAATGAGCATTTAGCAAAGTTCGCATAACTTTGTAAATGAAATAAGTGACGATGTTTAAGTTGGGTATAATCGACTCCGAAACACTCTGTTGCCAACCAGCTGATAACCGGTGGCAGAGAACAGGTCGAGCGTGGCCCTAATAGTCCCTAGTAACCTTCTCCAAAGTTTGGTGACTTGATCTTTTATATAGTAAAATAAAATAATCAAATTTCGTATTTAATCGATTTGAATTGATCGATTTTATCGATTTTATCGATTTTATCGATTTTCTAGCCCATTGTTTCAATGCAGCACCAGTCTGCTCAACATACAATGTAGTAGTAAACCAGTACTAAATAGTAAATCGATTTCGTATCTTTAACTAATCTTCATTATTGATTGTAGCTCGTTATTAGTTACTCGCTTGTCTCATTTCATATCCGACACATTTATATGCATTGGGGATGTTTTAAGCTCGATGACTACATTTAAAGGAAATAAGCAGGGATAGCATCCTAATTAAGTACGTAGAAAATTCCACTGATAACGTTTTAATCAGTTGCGACATAGTTGATGGAATTTCTAAAGTATTTTAATTTCATTAAATTTATTATGGCGAAATATCAAATGAAACGCCCTTCGAAAGAACAAAGCGTTTCAAGCAACTACTTAAAGCATCCCCCATCCCTACCTGGCACCCCTTCCCCTGTGCTCCCTTATTGGTAGCCAGACAGACACTGCATCCCCCAGTCCACAGATCCTGGACTCTGTCTTCCAGCTACCAGAGATGCTCAAGTACTATACTTATATTTTTAGAGCACGTTGCGCCCCAACGAGCAGCCACCAATTAAGTTTTGTGCAAATTTAAAGTTTTCCCAGCGACAACATTGTCTGCTGCGACCCTTTTGTTTGCACGTGGCCAAATGCGTTGCCATTGTGATGATGCCCTGAGCCCAACTAGAACACACTGAAGTGGGTATCATCAGCTGGAGAAACATCCGACATAAGCAGGCATTATGCTAAAAACAATGTCCTTTTCTTTGTCCAGGATTCAACAACATTAATTCGGTTATTTTATTAAGTCATCTTTACTTTTCTGTTCCCTACTGGGAATTCGTAGCGGTTCCAGTTTGGGGACGATAAAGATTATGAAATTTTATTCTCCAAATTGATTTCGTCTTTTGGTGCGTTGTGGATGCTTGTGCTATCACACTGAGAGGGTATTCCGATAGTCGGGCCATCCTGTGTGTTTAGGTGGGTCCATGTGGGTAGAGCCTGATGGGCTAACCAAATGCTATCCGCATTCGTATCTGCAATTGTGGCCGCGTCTGCACGTGTTGTTGCGAAAGGCGTAAACTGTATTTTTATGACACTAAACAAACAATTAACTCGACGCCTAAGCAACGCGGCCAAGGCAATGCCCACACATATATACACATACATACACACACACACACACACACACACCCAACCACACACACACACAACAAGTAAAAAACAATGAGCGAGAGCTCAGCCTGGTTACTTCAATTTTGGGCCTCATGTCAATTAGAATGCTAATTTTTATGCAAATTTCTGCGGATAGGTTTCAGTTGTCTTTGGGAATGGGATGCTTTTGTTGTTGTTTGTTGTTCGGGTTTGTTCTGGTTGTTTTGGTAGTCTGGTTGTGTCTGTGCAGTGGCTTTGTCTGGCGCTTTGTTTATTTGCCTGTTGTTGGCGCCAGCCGGTTCTTTATTATTATGGACAAGAGCAGTTGGCGGAAATAAACTAAGTAAATTCGCTCTAAAGGAAATTGCCAGCAGGTTGGCACAAATTAATGGACACTCTGGCCAAGGCAGTAGGCTCCGCTATGTTCGCCATAAACAATCTAAAACAGCAGGTAACACAAACTCAAACGGGACATAAACTGCCCCTTTCCAAAGAAAACCCAAGACCGACATTTCCATAAATTCTTAAATTGAGTTTTATTTATATTTCATAATTTCAGTAAATGTTTTAATAAAGCAAACATGTTAAGGTTAGGCAGAAAAAAAAAAAAACAAAAAAAATCATATTGTATAAGGTAGAATAATGCTGAAAAATTATCGCCAACACTATTGAGCAATTTATCGATAATAGTCTTAGATTATATTTAAAAACCGGTTTCGCTGTAGCGTTCTGTAGACGTTTTTGTTGTTTTTGAGATATATACTTTGTCGAAGCTCATTCAGTAGTTCTGCTGCTCGCTGCCAAAGAATGTGAACGTCTCATTACATCGTATCTCGTAGCAATCCGGAAACGAAGTGAAGTGCCTCGATAAGCGCAAATCGAAAATGAACTCGCAATAGGGATAGCTATCAGGACACGTAGATATTTGAAAAACGAATCAATTATAGTTAGTAATCAAATAACATAAGATACAAGCCCAAAGTCTTCAATTGATTTCGCTTATTCTATAATGAAAAACATTATGCCTGCGTAACTTTAGATATTAATTTCTAGATTAAGAAAGTATTTATATGTATATAAATATATTCCTGAATCAAGATTTGTAAATTGTGTTTTTGGATTTCATTATATTTTTCTGTTTTAATAATATGTGATTAGTTTCAGTTGATGTAATTTTCATTTCTACGGAACTCTTATATCGAAAATATTTTAACCATGATTCATATAGGCCACACAGTAAATATAATAACTAGGTTCTCGAACAGAACAGAGGACTGAGATATTATATTGTGAACTGCATCTTGATATTGAGCAGTGTGTCAAACCGAATTGAATTTGGGTGCCAGATCCAGTCCAATGTTTCCAATTACTTAAGGCCATCGGTTCTGCTACGCAACAGTACAGAATATAATGAATTCGACTGAAGCAATGTGAACCACAGTCATTTTCTGCTTAATAATTGGAATTTTCACCACGTATATATGTGGATGTATATATGTTTAAATAAAAATATATGTATAAATTTATATTTATATATATTTATGCTTTCTTTTGGCGTGTTCGCAATGTTGCTGAAATATTTATTTTCAGAGGGTGGCAACACTCGCGTCAGCCAGCAATGAAATGGCGCTGCCAGCTATTTTAATTGTTATGCAATTCAAATGCCAATCTACACCAGTCCACCACCTCCCCTACCAATCGTCTTTTACCTTGTTACCTCGTGGCAGGAGGGAATGCTAGGCAGGGGCGGGGGAGGGGAGAGAGGCAACCCCTTTGGCACACCACACATAAAAAGCAGAAACTTGGCAAGTTCGGTTTTAAAATGCAATCCACACGAGTTGAAAATAAACATAAATTGTAAATTGTATGTGCGGGTGCGGTTAACATTGGGGTTAGGGTTGTGCTCTATATACAAATATGTATATATGTATAAATATGTATGTATGTATGCATGTGCTTATGTATGTAAAATACGGATATAGTTGATTGCTGATTGCTTAACTTACATTGGCGGAAACCAGAGGAAGCAGCGATATGTGCAGAGTATGCCAAATGGTCGCTTGAATTCACCATCCGGCGTTTGTATTGAGCCTGAATTGTGCTTCTTCCAGCACTGCGAGGCCCAGCCTGTGAACGGAATATCTTTGTTGAATTCAATTAAAAAACACAGTCAATAACAACTAATTTTTGCATTTGACGTTAGCATAAGAAAAAATAAGACAAGCAGCAATCTAATCTACCAATAAGCTATGTGCATTTGCTACATGCTCTTGTTGTGTTTCTGCTGCCTACATCAGGGACTTGGTGGTACCCGGAACCCAAGTCATATCACATCACATTCATACACTCATTGTATGTGTGTGTGTGCGTGTTTGAGCACAAGTATACAGAAAAAGCTTGAGCTTGCTGCTTGCAAGGCATTTACACATAGTCAATTAGAAGGCTGCATCTTTCCGAATGTAACTTTTCTTGCAATGGGTAATCGATTTACATCGATGTTTGCGTAACGGGTTAAATGATCGATAAAATTAAACAAACTTGATCCGCGTATGCTACACAAGAAGTTGCAATCCAAATTTAAAGTCTCCAGATCTTATAGCCTCTTGGATGTGCACGAACATGGCTACATCCAGTCAGAGATGCTTTTAAAGTCGTGCAAAAGTACAGCCTTCTTACCCATTATTAATGGTTTCAGAGTATAAGAAGGGCAAACCAATACGGCGTATGCGTAATATCAGCAAAATGTGCAACAAAATTAAATTGTAACTAACTCATTAACACACACACGCACACACACTCACACACACGAATCGAATATGCAATGAATCGAATATGAGTTTGCTTAAATTAACTTCACACACACACGCACACGCACACATAACGCGTAAAGTTGCGTATACGCAACGAGCGCCGCAAAATGTTTTTGAAACTTTCATCAAGCCATAAATAAGCACCGCACAAAATACAAAAAAAGAAAAGAAGAAAAAATAGAAAGAACAACAACAAAAAATTATAAAAATTTGCAAATAAAATGCACAGTTGATAGACGAGGAGAGGCACACACACGCACACACACACACACAGACACACACTCATTTCAATACAATATGCAATGCGATAAACCGTTATACAACGTACACTTGTATGTATGTATCTATGTATGTTTGTGTCTTTGTATGTAGGTATGTATGTATGTATGCATGTACGTACTGCCATAATTGTAATCACATAAACAGCATAAAATTAAAAGCAGCACAAATGTGATTGTTGTTGTTGCGCCTTTGCGTGTGTGTATCGTTGTGAATGTTGTTGCTGCTGTTGTTGTTGTTGTTATCGATTTGGCCATTGCATAACAATCATTGACAACACAACCGCCGTCGTCTAACATGTTCCAATTTTTGGTAGGCTTCTATTTCGGTTTCGGTTTCTATTTCGGTTTCTGTTTCTGTTCAGCATCAGCATCGATGTTCGGTGTTTGTCTCGACGCGTTTTTAACTGCCATCAGTTTCATGCGCGCCACATCTAACGAAGCCTATGACAACGCACCCACACACACACTCACACACACACACACACACAGTGAAGCATACACACAGCCCAAGACAGCAAAGAAAGCAGCCACAAGTTTGTTTTTGTTGCTTCTAAATTGATGACAATTGATAAATTATCGCACTAAGTGCCTGGCGGGGTGTTTTTTTTTTTCCTTTTTTCTGAGTATTTTTGCACGACTGCCACCCGATTGGCTGGCCCAACTCAAATCTGAATTCACAGCTCATACCCATTCCATGTTCCATTCCCATTCCCATTCCCATTCCCATTCTCCATCCCTAAACCCCAAATGCCAGAAGCTCTGCTCATATATGTACGAGTTTCCATTTCTATCTCTTTTATGCCCTCATCTTTAGCAAGCATCTATTTATCTATCTTAATATGTAAATGCATCTGTGACAGTATCTGTATCTGTATCTGTATCTCTGTGCTTTAGCTTTATTAGAATCGCTGGCTTAATATGTACATGTATTCATTTTGGGATGTTCTTCTATTTGTGTACATATATTTATCCGATTGTATCTTTACATGTTTATCCTTATCATATACTGTTCATCTTCAGTCGACATGCACACACGCCTCTATCAGCTGTGGTATTTTATATCTGCATTTGCAACTCTATCTAAATATTTCATTTGTATTTATCTAGATATGCATACAAGTATCTCATACTTACACTATTCGTATCTAAGCATAATTGTATCTATATGTGCATCTTTATTTATATCCGTAACCGCAGCTGTATTTCTATGTACATATAACAAACACTCAATTTGCCCTTATCATCCGTATCTGCATTTCTATCGTTATGTGTATCTGCAGCTCTGCGTATCTCGTATCTGTATCCTACGATATTGTTGACACCTTTTGTGTTTCTATGTCAATCAGTCAGTCATCTGTCTGTTTCTCCATCTCTCCATTTCCAGCTCTCTCTCTCTCTCTCTCTCTCTCTCTCTCTCTCTCTCTCTCTCTCTCTCTCTCTCTCTCTCTCTCTACAAGGCAGTCCCCTACAGCTGGGACTGCTGCTCGAGTTTCTGTTTCTGTTTCTCATAATTTGTGGTCACTTTTGTTGTGCTATTTATAAAAAGCATTTGCGCTTCGGCAATCTCAATGTTATAAATTCTATCAGAATACATTTTCTCGCATAAATCTATTTATTTATATGTATGCCAGAGCAGTTGCCAGTCTTAATGCATTTAAATGTTTTTAAACGTAAATTTGACTTATGCACTTTAGTTTTTTGTTCGTTTGAGTATTCACAGCAAATTTTGAATAATAATTTGAAATTGGAATCCAAGCAAAGCAGCACTTCTATATTTAATACCAGTAACTTGTATTTAAATGTATTCACATAAAATTACAGTAAAACATTAAATGAAATAAACGATAGTTTCTTGCCGAGAATCAGTTTACATGCGTAACACACAATTAATTTGTTTATAACTATTTCGAAATAATCTAATTTCATGCGAAAATTGCCGTAATTTGCCAATCAGCATTGAAACTGAAGTCCGGCACGGCGAGCGTGCGCCCAATGGACGAAAACAAGCAAGTGTGCGCCAGTCGAGAGAGCTCGACTAGGAGATACCTTGGAGTCAACTCTTCAGCTGTCCTGCGTCGTGCATGGCTCAGACTTTCAAAGTCTGTGTGTCAACCGATATTCAATTGAGAATACCTACTTACCTTAAACCAAAGAAATATATTTGATTGCAATTAGAATTCGATTTTTATCGATTTTTACGAAATGGTGAGCGTTTTCGATAAAACAAACATGCACAAAAACAACTTGATCTTTATATGGTGTACGAAAACTTAAGTTTCAAATTTTTCCTGAGATCGGCTGGCTTTTAAGCACGGACATGATGAAATTTTCATGCAGATACTTCTTTCTGCCTGTTGCATTGACTATCTATATTATACCCCTTTCATAAATTGTCAATGGGTTCAGGGTATAAAAATGTAAAACGCAGTGTTCTACAAAATTCTAACGAGCGCCAATCAACGCACAACGACCACGACCCAAATCCGAAATCCGAGATACAGATTCAAATACAGATTCAATTACAGTTGGGCCTACTGGGCACTACTGTTTGGATATGCGTCGCATTACTCTGTTGATCTTCTGAGGAGTGGGCCGGGGCATGGGCAGGCGCAGGGGCAGGCTTGGGGGCCAGTGGCCTTCAGCGATCAATGTCATTTCGTTTGATTCCATTAAAGTGCGACCCCAAAAAATAAAAATACTGCGAACGGCGAACTAAGCGAACGGCAACAAAGCGAAAGTGGAAATGGGAATGGGAATGGAAGCTCAAAGCTGGCAATGTGAAATCAATCGCATCCCTTTTGCGCCACATCACGTCTCCATATATCCATGTATCCACAACTCCTCCAACTCCAGGTTGAAGGCGACGCAGGTGCGTGAGTTAACAGCTCCATTGACTAGAGCCACATAATTTATCTTATTTTTAGCACTGGCCAACTTTTTAGGGCCATGACTTTCAGGCTACGTTTAAGGCAAGCTGTCACAACAAACCGCAACCAGCCAGCCCCCCCATCCTCCCCTCAGACCCCATTCTCCCCAAGCTGCAATATACAAATTTCAGCATAACTTTGACTGGCTTATAAATGTCGAACGATTTATTTGCGGCTGTTTGCACACTGGTACAGGTAAGCACCCTACCAAACAGACAGGTACGAATACCTATCTACTTGCCAATACATATGCATATATGTATAAATATATATACGTATAGAATATAGGGCATATATACATCCAAATATCCCCATACTGCTGACGCGGCAAACAAAGTGTTTCAAATTTGTTTACTACTGGGGGAAAAGTCAGAATTGGTTTTGGCCAGCGCTCAGGTGGGCGGGCGTTAAATGGGGTGTGGTACTTGCCACTTGCCACTTGCACCACATGCCACTCATTGATGGCTTCTGTGGCCTTTTGGCCTCGTCCTTGCCGTCAAATGAAGTGCGAATTCCGTTCTTCTGGAGACTGTGAGAGTTTAGAGTGCAACTTTGATGGCGTCACTCAGCTGCAAGCTGAATGAGCCAATGAATGAGCGATTGAATGAATGAATGAATGAAAGCATGCATGCATGCACACATCGCGTATCCGCAATCCTCGGTCAGAAATGCAATGCAAGTCACGTCCATCGAGTTAGTTCGTGGCTCGAACTAAACAAACATTCGACTAGCTGTGAATCGAGTCAACAAATCACTTAACGCACTCATGAACGAGTTGCTCCATTTAAGAAAATCTACATCAATTGTATACAATTTTAAGCAATTTAATTATTCAGCTTGCAACTCAAGACTTCTTTTGATACCCAGCACATTCAACTCATAGTAGAAAAAAAACAACTTCGCAAATCTTAGTTCAAACATATTTAGATAAAAAATACAACAAAAAAAAAGCACGCAAATAACCAATTAAAGTTGATTATGATAATCCGACTTTCTTTTCACTATAAAATTATACACAAGTACAAATTAAATTACATTTATGTTAAATTAACTTAAGCAATACGAAAATAAAAAAAAAAAAAAAATAGACTGCTTAAAGAGCTAAAAAATACAAATTAGGCATTGAGTACAATAGTTAACAATATTTAAAGATTTAGCGGATCAGCCAGCCAGGGCTGAATTAATGGTATACCACTATAGTCCATCTACAGTTAACGGTACTCCGTTTCGCATCTAGCTAAAGTAATTTAAGAGCGTGCACTTGACGTTGGTGCAATCGGGCAGTGAAGTGAACAGCACGCAGGACAGCTTGTAGTCGTAGATGAATTCGCAAGTGGGATAGCTGCAACAAGAAGAAGAAGTGCAATAACACCAGCAACACGAAAGAGCGAGAGAGAGGGAGAGAGAGAGAGGGGGGAGACAAATGAGTAGAGTTTGAGTTAAATGCCAGAATCATTGAAATTTTCTAAACTGTGATTCGAAATATGTTCAAGTTGAATTTGAAGCATGATATATTTAGTGAAGAGATGGGCGCGTGTCGGGCTTTTTCTTGTCGCACGTGTCACGATGCATTACGAGTGTTCCCTTACCAACTTATCGATATCAATCAAATAGTAAAAATATATTTCGATGTCAATAAAAGCATCCATAAAAGTTTCGATAATAGCAATCCTCAAAACAATCAAATACGACATTCACAGTAAATGAAATCGATAACGATAGACAGAAGAATAATTTACGACACCAACATATATAAAATCCATCTAGCAGTAAATCTATCATATCCGACACTTGTTAAGAAATGTATATCGATATCAATAACAAACTTAAAGTGGCAACGATGAAATATGACAGTCATGCACTCATTAATAAATGTATATCGATATCGATAAGTACGACAAATCGATGACGATGACGATAAGAAAGTCTGAAATCGTGTCAGTTTAGCTATAGTTCAAATCGATTGTTGTTTTCAATTTTAGAGTAGTTTGTGGCACGCGTTCATCTCTCTTGAATTGAGGGGTGTGTGGTTGAGTGTGTTTTACCTTACCTTATTGTAAAGAACCAAGTGCACTTGAAGTTGCACAGAATGCCATACGGTTTCTTCAGCTGCTCCTTCTTGTTGACAATGGTGTTCTGTAGATTGTAGCCATCGTAGCGTCGCCAGCAGTGATTGATATTGCCTGCAAACGAGGTGATTTGAGTGGATTTTTTCTTAAATCTTTTTTCTTTCCTTTAATTTATTTTTTTTTTTTTCCTCAATAGCGGTGTAAGTGTCGGAAGACTTACGACGAATGTGATGACTGCCGCCATGGTGATGAAAGTCGCGTCCTTCCAGCTGGCTGCCGTGGCCATTGGTTGCCTCGACGCCAACGAGAAGGCTGCTGCCAGCTCGCGAGCCACCGAATAGCAGCAGATACCAAAGTATCAACGAGCTAACGATGAAGATGTACGTCACTAATTTGGCCATTTCCTGCAATTGCTTCTGGCTGTGCTTGGGGTCCTTTGGCGGGTTGGATTTGGATTGGGTTCTGTGGCACTTTTATTGCAACTTTTTGATGGTCGTCTGTTAAATGCACTTTGCACTTTCTGCACACACTTTTTTCCCTACACTTCGTCTCTGTCTCGCTTTCTCTAGCTTTCTCTCTCTTCTCTCTCTCTCTCTCTCTCTATCTCTCTCTCTCTCTCTTTCTCTCTCTCTATCTCTCTCTCTCTCTCTGTCTCCCTCCCGCTCTCTCGCTCTCTCTCTCACATACACGCACTCTCACACTTTCTCTCACTCTCTCACTCGCTCGGTCTCGCTCTCTCTTTAGGTGTTTGTGTATTGTGGATGTCGCTTTCGTTGCCGCTGCGAATGTCGCCCCTGCACTGAATACATTTTCTGAAAAAGTGAATTTGTTTTGCTTGAAGCTCCGAAGCTGACGCTGACTCTGCTCCTCCTCCTCCTCCTCCACCACTCTATTCACTCTACCCATATACGTTGTGGCCGCAGTTGGTCTGCGTCGTGATTTCACATCTGCACACCATTTGTATTTATTCTTTTGGATTTCGCATTTTTGTGTTGGTTTTTGTTTTGTATTCGTATTCATATTTGTATTTGTATTTGTAATTGTATTTTTTCGGTCATCATTCATGAACCTATTCAATTTGTGTGAGTATTTTAGTATTTTAGTATTTTGGATTGCGCATCTCGTTGGTCTGTCACTCATTTCACTAATTTAAATAATCAACGTTGAATTAGCTTAACGTCTATTTCTATCCCACTCTGGCGGTCGTTCTCTCTTGCTCGCCCACATTGGTGGGGGTGCACATCGTGTCAAGGGGCTACGAACCCCCAGTCGCAGTCAACGTACCCAGAAATTTGTGTGTGTCTAAATTTAGAAGTAATTGCGATTTCAACTGACTAACTCAGCACATTGACCAACTATTATCGATTGCACGTCAATTGTTTTTTTTTACGTTCGATTAATCAGTTAAGCGATCGGCAATATTTGATCGGAAATCGATTTTGTTCGCTTCGTGACCGAGCAAAAGAGAATGATCGCAACGATCCTGGCAGGAATGCGCAAGCTGACGACAAAGGACTAAATAAGTATCTACTGTATATCTGTATATATCTATGTATATATCTTTATATCTTTTTTCTTGGGTGGGCTAGATCAGGTTAGAGGGTTGAGTTAGGGCGGTTTCCGGCTTGCGGGGGAAGAGAATACCTCACCCACCTAACCACTTGGCGAAGAGAATAAATTCTCTTTCTTCGATATTGTGAATTTCCCATATGTTAAATAAAATTTGACATGCTCCAAATAACTTGAAGAAATCTATAAAAATATATATAGTCCCGGGTAGCGGTAACAAATAATTTATCTCGGAACAGGCATTAATGTAATGTTAGCAGATGATAAATCACAAAATACGAGTTCAGTCAATTTATCGATAGCATAAATGCTTTAATCGTGTAACGTAATCATTTAGTTCATCAGCTTCAAGTCGAACAAGATGGTATAGTTGTAATTGGGGCATGTGAAACGTCTTCTGTCGGCACGCGCCACATGCATGGCAACAGCTTCATTCACACTCACCACTCACATTCACCACTCACATACTCATTCACATTCACACTCGCATTCACATTGGCATACCGAGCTAGTCAAAGTGTAATAAATTAAAAATTTATTTAACTGCAGTTGACAATTTATTTGCATTTCATTTACCACAAAAGAAGCAAGCTGAAGATGAACCAGAAGCAGCAGCCTGAACAAGAAAAACTTGTCAAAAGGATGACAAGTAGCATGGGGAACAAGAGCCCCAAAAGGCTGCCGTTGTGACACCCAAGGGATTGAAGGGTTCCATGGCTCCATGAGGATGGACGCGAAAAAGGGGGGATGGGGAAGTGTCCTGTGTGCAGTTGGCTTGTATGCAATGCGGTTATGGTTATGTGTGTATGTGTCTATATGTGGCATATGCAACGGCAAGTTGCAAGAAAACGCAATGAAACGAAATGAATGTCGCTGAATGAGTTGTATGAATGTATGAATGAATGCATGCATAACTAACACAAAGCCATTCCCAGCAGACTGTCAACGCATGTTTCACATTGCTCCAACTCCAAACTCCAAACTCGTCCCTCAACAAAGCTCACAGCAGAAGTTAACTGTCTAGAGCGAGAAAGGCAACCTCAAACTGAATATGCAGCTGAATGAATGAAGTGTTTGGCAACACTTTAACTTGATTAAAAATTTAATAGCCAGTAGGGTAAACATTTGCTTCAGCTCATCCGTCTCCTTAGTCTGTTTCAACTGCTCCAGCTCTTGGTTACTTGGCCCCTTCAAGTTGTTTATTCAATTGCACAACTTGCCACAACATTTGCTTTCACTCTTCTATCGATGGGTGCTCTGTGTGTGTGTGTTGTGGGTGAATGCATTTCATTAATTCACTTTTGCAATCTTGAATATGCTTCGTTCGAATCAAATTATACATATGTATGTCAAGAATTATGCAATTTATACTAGACAATCAATCGCACCTACTGTTATCGATAACAATGAAAAGTGAAAATGGGACCATGACTCAACACTAAATTAATTTGTTCCAAATGAACTTATCGTATTTTTGACCTATTTCACTCTTATATACGCAAGTGTATATCAGGGTAATCATTTATGTAAATATATGCAAATCGATACAAGAAACGGGGAAAGTTATCGATTAAGTGAAAGAGGGTTGATCTGCTTATGATTTCGTATCCCAATTTTTATGTTATTAAAAAGCGACAGACTATATCGGGTCGGCTCTTAATCCGGATAGAAGAATGCAATGCTTTCTCCAACCTTTTTACTCCTTTTTCAAAGGGTTTGGGACTTCTAAAATTTTGCCAAGCATATATCGAACTTAGCTTCATTCAAGCTGATTAAAGACAAGAGTTTACTTTTTCAATTAGTAAAAAAATTTTTTATTTCCGTTCAGATTGCTGAAAAGCTCGAAACTAAAATTGGCTCAAGGCGAGCGATCTTTAATTCTGAATTAAAAAAGAGGAAAAACACGAAACCAACAGTGCCCAACAGCAATAAAGCAGCAACCGACTCTACTTGTAAATGGTGAGATGCTCAAAGAATTGATGAGCACGCTGAGACAGTGGCAGGGGAATCGGAACACTGGGTAGAGGGTTGAGGGGATCAGAGCTCTGGCGATGCCATGATAATCTCACTGACCCGGGCCAAAGAGAATTAAAGCGAGCAAATGATGATGGGATGGCGAGATACCGACAGTGTTTTCAATTAAATAGTAATAGAAAATAAGCAACAACAAATAGTAAATAGAAGACAAGCAAATACAGCCAGCTATGGCATGCCGAATGTTAAACACCCTGCAGCCTAAAAAAAACACACTAAGAGTCGAACTTATTTCAACTTTAATATTTAATATAAAGTTCATAATCTCTACTTCAAATGCATAATGTGTCACTGAACTTAAATGCTTAGTTGTGACAATGAAACCCAATCACAACCTAAATATCCCAGAAACTACTTTTGAATTAATATTGAAATAAGTGCAACAACCAAATTGTTATTTCATAAGTTAATAATATGTTGAGCACTGTTCAACAATTTTAGGTTACTCCCCCTTTTGTTAGTGTATAAAATGAAATCAATTGACCCAATCTAAGCCACAAATAGGCGATCAGCAAGAACAACAATCAAACAACTCACCCAATCTAAGCAATAAAACAACAAGAAAAATTCGTCGATGTCGATGTCGATGCCGATAACGATGACGATGACGACGCTGAAACAGAGGCAGATTCATACCAATTATTCGAGTCAATTGAGAGATCTGCTGGCAGTGCCATTTCGACCATTGAACGTATCGCAATGTCTGAGAAACGTGGATTGGGATTAGCAATTAATGCGCGAGCATCGATTTTTGTGCCATTGCTGCTGCTACTGCTGCTGCTGCTCCAGCCGGCGGAGGTGAGTGCCTACAAGGCCCTGTTACCCGCCGATCCAGGTACGAGCGATGAATGAGTGACTCCCTCACATTCACTACACCCTTTCTCCTGTCTCCTTCTTTCTGTTTAGCAAATCTTGGTAAATGCATTTATCGGGGCGATGAGCTGCAACTGGGCATCAACAATGGTATTCCGCCCTGCCAGCGACTAACTTGCAACGAGGATGGCTCCATACTTGTCGAGGGGTGAGTCACGAGATCATGGTCAAAAACACACACACACAAGCAGCCGCACAGAAATAGACAAGACCCAACACAAATATTCTAAATGTTTTGTAACCGATAAGAAGATGAATTCGACGCAATACAAATACGAGATTTGAGTTTTTCGCATAGATTTTCCAGAATTGCGCAAAAGTTGTTGTGGGCAGCAATTTGTAGGTCAAAACTGACAGCTAATTAGATTAAAAGAGACTGAGAGAGAAAGAGAATCTATTGGGATCGTAAGAACTTACAGATCCACCCGAAAACAGCTAATTTAGACACAGACAGACAGAGAGAGACATAAACTTGAAGAGAGACTCGAGATAAGGGATCTTGTTTTGTATGTTGTCCAAATTAAAAACAATAAAAACAATCAGCAAGTCAAGCTCAGCTAAACTTTGATATTATATATGTATATATATATATATATATATATATATATATATATATATACACATATATATTTATTTATTTATGTACATATTCGACTTAGAATTCATTAAGGGTAAATTGGATGGTCATTCGCTGGTTCTTTCGATTGAGAGCTGAACACAAATTAATCTATATTTCATTAAGCAAAAATTATATATTTTGCATTCACAGAAATGAATTTCCCGAAATACGATTTTTTAACTCGAGCGAGATGCAAAATATATCGCTGTCCCTTTCTTTTTCGAGTGCCCCAAGCTAAACTGTCATTTGAATAGGAAAACTCGCTTCTTGAACCAATAACTCTAACCAAATGCCAGAAGAAAACAAATATCTGAGTCACGTCAAAGTTTAGATACCCTTGCGGACTTCTATGTTTCACTATCAATTTAAATAGCTGATGGATTATTCCGATGTCAGATATATAGTAGTCTCAAGTCGAACACTCATAAATTGTGAGTTTGTGCTGTGTGATTGATCAAGAATGTATATGTAGACTATATGCAGTGGGCGGTGTCTCTTTCAATGCATTACAAACATGACGAGGAAATTCTAGTACTCTGTACTCTTGTACTCTATCTAGTACTCTATCTAGCACTCTATCTAGTACTCTATCTAGTACCCTATTATAAGGACACAATGAATGCGATATTGAGAAGGGGGAACATATTATAATATTAAAAATATTACCAAAAAGAGAGGATATGCCAAGTTGATGTTTAGACATGCACACACACAAACACACATACACACACACATGAGATACATATATATATATATATATATATATATATATATATTTAGAGCCACATCATTAATTTCGCATCACTCTTGCTAATCGTCTTTGTCACTATCTCTGTCTCTGTTTGCTTCTGTCTCTTTTCCCCCTTCAGGTGCGGAAAAGTGCGCTTCCAGAAATGCAATCAGGGTGAACGCATCCATCAGTCAGATCCCTTCCCGGACTGCTGCCTGGTGCGGTACAAGTGCAAGCAGGCGGACGGAACGCCCTACCACATTGAGTGGAACACCGCTGTGGGGGCGTGAGGTGTGCAAATATACTAACACTCTCACACTCTCACACACTCACACGCGCACACACACACACATACGTGCACACCAAGACACTGGAGGAGCTGGAGGGGATCAGTGGGATCTGTCCAGACTGCCAAGCTATGCTAATTTATTTTGTACATTTCCATTTTGTTGTAACGAATAAATCTTTTTTTTTTGTACTCTACATAATTGATACAGGACCGGAAAACGACCGGGAACCAAAATTCGACTTAACATTGATTCAAGAATACTTTCGTTCGTTCAAGGAAAGTCTTAAATTAAGTGTTAAGTGTAAAACTAAAATGTCAGCCTGGAAACAATCTTATTTTAAGCAAGTTAAAATCTTTAAGTTGTGCTTCTAAAACGATTCCATTTTCAAATGAGTTTGTGCTTCACTAGAAATAATATTCTAAATAGTTTGCATTATGTTTCGTAATCAGACACAACTTAAACACATTTGTAAATTATTTCAAATTTTTAAAAACATACGAATTATTTCAATAATATTCTGTTTATTTGCTGTAAAATACAGAATATGTACTCCCTTGCAGAGTGTAATATAATTTTGTTGTGAAGTTTGTATGGCATTCAAGGTGACATTTTCGGCACCATTAAGTAAATATATATTCTTGATCATCAGCCGAGTCGATGTAGCTGTATCCCTCTCGAAAAAGAAAGGGACAGCTACAAATCTCGCTCGGGTAAAAATAAAATGTGTTTCGAGCTGGGAATTTCAATTTGTGTGAGTTATTTGCTTTTGGCTTTCAACCGTAAAATAACTAATCAATCTACCATCAATAAATTCTTCAACCTACGAAAAATAAAGTCGATGATTCCAAATCTAAGCTGATCTTTATTTGTTGTTTGTGTCAAATCTTCAACATTTCTGAGAGAGCTGTTATATTCGATGGGGTCAAATATGTTTTGGCCTCGATTCACTTTCAAAGTACTGCACATAATTGCATCCAGAATATATTCATGATTTTAAGTTGTGTATGTGGGTTGGTGTGTGTGTGTGTGTGTGCCACAGTTGCTTTGCTTTCGAGCGGCAGCCAAAGAACTTGCGTAATTACCAAACCAGCTCGTTAACAGCAATTAAGGTGCCCCAAACACATACAAGGGTCCCCATGGAGTGGCACCCTGGCGGCACACTGTAGCTGGCTGCAACTGCAAACGGAGCGTCAAGCAGAGAACGAGTTGAAATTTCTGCATATACAATAAAAAATAAATATAAAAAAAACGAAATAAGCCGCAACCCTTTGTAGCAAAACTGTTAATTAGTGCGAAATAATGAACCAGCTGAGCTAAATTCTTGGCCTGGCCTGGACCTACCCCAACCCCGCTCATTAAAAGGATTTTAGCGTTAAAGCTTGAGATACTCGTGCAGCTCAAATTGTGATTCCTCCCCTCCCCCTTTCTCCCTCTCTCTCTCTCTCTCTCTCTCTCTCTCTCTCTGTCGCTCTCATTCTCTTTCTCGCACAACGACAAAAAGCTGTGGAAACTAGCTCAATTAGTTGGACAGCTTATCGCATGGCAACTCAGCTCTTTGTCGCATACCCAACATACTTGAACAATAGATAATCATCTCACTCTCCTCCATCCCCCATCTCTCCACTCCATCTATCCAATTTGCTATCGTCCTGTCTGCATGGAGAAGTTTCACTCTGATAAGTGTGGAAATTGTTTGCCTAGAATAGAGTCTAATTTTTGTGACAATCATATCACGTTTTCTATGTTTGAGTGCAAGCCAAAATTTAATTAGAGCACAATTACAAAAAAAAAAAAGAGAAAGAAAGAAAATTGCAAGTGCTTCGAGCCCTACGAGAAGCAATTAACTTGTAATCCTCTCTTTAGTTTCTTCGGACACTTTACACTTTTTGTCACAAAACCAAATGTATACAAAAAAATGAAAAACCAAAACTTAAGATTTAATTTCACTCTGTCAATCGACATATTAAAAATTTACCATGTTCTTTAAGTTGTTTTACTATGATTATGTTATTAGTACATCAAATTAACAACATTTTACATCAAATTAACAACATTTTACATCAAATTAACAACAGTTTACCCAATCAGATTAGTTTCCATTGCATGTACAGCGATCTCTCCAATGATCTCTCCTCACACTAGTTTTAGCTTGTCCTGGAGGTACTCTTAAAGCCATATTTAAAGCGAAGGCAACCTTTCAATTTATTTATGGCTTTGCGGCGCCGCCTCAACTAGTTGACTCTTTTAATAACCAATTTGGCACACAGTCAGCAGCAGCATCAGCAGCAACTAGAACGGTATTAGCGTCAATGTCGTCCTGGCCCTGTTTACAAGGATAACAAAAGTAACTCCCCAGCAGAGAAATAGTGAATCACTTCTGATGCTTCTGGCGAAGCATTCTGTATGCACACAATGTTATTGATTACCTATTAATACTCTCCTATGTAGAGTTGTATGCTGCTTTATGTTTTATGTTTTATGTTTATATATGAAATTATTATATATTTCAACCTTTCTATATTTAAAATATATAAAATTAATGAATATTTCTAGTAGAATCTTATTAGTAGATATCTTATTATAATTGGAGTCTACACTACAGGGTAATTCAGCATGTGGGATGGCCATGCTTGTGGGAAAGTAATGTGGGTTGTGATATGGATTTGAGGCTACACCGCCTACAAAGTATAGATTATGAATGGAATTCGTAATGGGGTCTTTTCGCTGCTGGGTCGTATAGCTAAAAGAGAGGCGCCAGTCGAGGAAATAAAGAGAGGCTGAGCTTAATCGAAAAACGCACACGCACACCAGGTGGGGAAGACCAAGAGCGAGAAAGAGAGAGAGAGAGAGAGAGAGCGATAGAGCGAGAGAGATGGTCGTGTATTATGAAAAGCTCATCTAATTTCAATCAATTGTGCCAGTTGAGGGTAAATTTTAAGTGCTTCTTGCCGGAGCTAAAGCTGCAGCAGGCGTTTAACAAAAAGTTACCGTTCCTTTCCTGTCTGCCTGCCTGCCTGAAGGCAGACCTTCCTTCCTTTCGTCCTTTGCCCATAGATATGGTAGAAAGTTGAACAAAATCAAATTCAATAAAATCAAAACGAAATTTAATAACTGCCTCCCCTCACGTGGCAAATATTACATATACATATGTATTTTATTGCCTAAAGCGACAGCTAGTTATGACGTCACGCACCGCTCAGACGCGCCCCCATCGACAAAGTTAGGTCTCAAGTATCCACCATGGAGCCACTTAATCATATCAGCACAATAAGTCAACAGGAAACGCACCACGGTAATAAAATTAAATCCTTCTTGCCGCGCACACTCTCAAAAGCCCAAAGAGCATCGTAGAGGGGAGTGGTGGAGGATGAAAGGGGATTTTGGAGTAAACAAACTCACCTTACTTAAAATACGAGCATGATATTATATATGGCATGATAACCCTAGCGAATGGCGCCTGAAAAACCAACAAGCAAAATCAATGCTAAAGTCAGCAACCGAAAAAATATCAACTGCCCCGCCCCCGCTCCCCACCTTGCCCTTAAAACCCACATGCGACTAACTGTTCTGCGTTTTGGACACAAGAAAAGGAAATAAAGAATGTGAGTAAAGCAAACGCGAGCTAAGCAGCAATTTGTCTCAGGGTATGCTCGCTTCGACATACACCACTCATCAGATATAAAACACAGTCGTAATCAGCATATTCATTCCAAAATATATTCAGAGAATGCCAAAAAATATGAATAAGAAAAAAAAGGTACCAACAAATATGCCCCTCTGTTATCGCTTGTGCTAGCTAGGGTATGAAAAGAAAACTGCTTGCGTGCATATTAAAAATGGTTTATTTATGTTGTGGGGCATTGCGGGCGGGGCGGTGCAAGGCGGAAAGGCGCGACGGTAATCGATTTATACGCGCTGCTATTTACAATTTGTTATTTAGGCGGCACAAACAGTGCCCCCACCCCCCTGTCCCACTTTTGTGAGCAAGTAAGCTTAAGCGGTGCTTTTTGAATTGCGATGCGAGACATATGCAAAAATTCACGCAAATCACGAAGGATAGGAGGAAGATGTCAAAACATAGCTGAAAGCAAATGCTGGCTGCCTGTCTGCGTGTGAGTGGGAGCAGGACAGGAAGAGCTCAGTAACTGACGCACCTTTTGACTGAACATAGAAAGTTCAAGCAGAAAAAGAGAGAGAGAACTCTTGAGATCCGCAAGAGCGAAGTGCGTAGAAAGGCTTTGGGCACAAGTTTGGCTCCAAGTCACATTTAATTTGATTATGTTCGCCTTTAAAAATGGTTCGCAGCTCTCGATTCTCTCTTCTTTTTTTTCTTTTTTTTTTCTTTTTGCGCACCCAAAAACTTTACGCAGAGCTAAAGCAAAATGAAACAAAAGAGAAACGAAGGCAAGAATAGGAAGCGAAAAAAATAAAATATCTGGCACAAACTTTGTCCGGCAATAAAGACCTAAATTTTAATGAAATTAAAATAATGCCTTGCCGGACAGGCTGACTGGTGGCGCCTCTAGTCTAAGCCGCAGCGCGTGTCCAATAGCAAATTAAAGCACAAGCCGATGGCTAAGACACATTTCTAATTGCTCTCTAAGCTGATTTTCTATTTACTTTGCCAACATAGCCAAAATGAAAGTGAATATCTACATACACATGTATATATGTAAATATAAATTTGTACATATAATCTGAATTAAATTTGCCTGCATTACATTATTTAACTTTTTTTGGAAGATTTGTGGTAGATGAATAAGGAATGTTTTGAATTTAGTTAAAGTTGTGAGTCTTTCATGATAAGTATTATTATTATTAAAGATTCAGTCTCCATGGGAGATACCTGTCTCTTATTCTTTACTTGTGGACACGTGTATAAAGTTTACTCACTTCTCTTAGTGGTCATCATGCTTGTTAATCAAATTATCCCCAGCAACCCCTGAGGTGTGACACTATTTGTGTTTTTGTTCAACACTTGCTTCTCCAATTCGCACTTGTCTTTCAAATCGCTTAACATTATGCATTATGTGTATCACTGGTGTTCTTTTGTTATTGTCCTTTTTAAGCACTCACTGGTAACAAATATATTTTAATGTTTATGGGATGAAGCGATTGGAGGCGTTGGTGGTTTGAAGATCTATCACAAGTCTATCTTCCACATTTGGTGTCTCTATCTATTAAATTGGGGGACATGTGATTTTATCGTTTCACTGTTATCGATGTTATCGATTTTTGTAACCGAAAGACGTATACAAAAATAAAACTAATAATAAAATTCTTAACTAATGTTTATACAAAATATTTGTATTTATTGTTGGACTTCTAACTAATTATATATATATATATATATATATATATATATATATATATATATATATATATATATGTATATCGATAAGCATTCGAGTTTCCAAAAAAAAAAAAAAAACATGAAAAAACCAGCTGACTTGCACTCGATTTTGATCTGTTGGTGTTGAATATCGCTTGGAATCAGTACAACATAATAAATCGATTAAATTTAAACCATAATTCTAACGACCACGAAATTGTTGCTCAGCATACGCATTTATGTGTGTGTGTGTGTGTCTGTGTGTGTGTGGGCGGCTTTGGCAATTGGGCGTAACGTGGTTTGCATGCTCCCGAATGCTCATCAATTTGAGACAAACTGACGACTTGCAGCGAGAACAGAGAAGGAAATGTGCTTCTCAGAGACGAGATACGCCCTCATTTGCATAGAGCTGGCAATTGTCAAGAGATGTGGATGTGGATGTGGGTGTGGATGTTGGTGTGGCTGTATCTCTGTCTATGGCTGCGGTCGTGGGTTGGTGTGTTGGTGTGGTTGTGCGAATGGGATGTGAGTCGATTGTGCTAGCAGCGCTGCTGCCGGTCGTATCTTTGGTGCCATTGTGCAGGGACAGTCGCTCCGGGGCATCATCGAATCGCACCTTGGTTTCGAGCTTCACCGCTGTGCCAGGGCCGGTGACAATGGGTGACCCTTCGATGACTGGCATCTCAGTCCGCCGCAGTTCCGTGCTGATGGCCTGCAGCATATTATAGCAGCGTCTAAAACTCGGCCGTTCCCATGGCTCAGAGCGCCAGCATTGCAAAAGCAGCGCATAACTGCAGCGGAAAAAGAAAACAAAAAAATAGAGAACAATAGATTAGACCAATGTGTAGCATCCGAGATTGGATTGGTATTGTGCTTACAGCTTATCGGGACACTGGTCACTGGTCAGCTGGAGGCGTCCACCATCCTTGACATGGGCGAGCACTTCGAAATTGTTGCGCGCCGCATACGGTTGCTGGCCGAGCGTCAGTATCTCCCAGCAGAGGACGCCAAAGGCCCAAACATCCGACTGTGTGCTGAAAAGGCCATCCACAAGACTCTCGGGCGCCATCCAACGCACGGGCAACAGACCCTCGCCTTCCTTGCGATAATAGTCGCTCTTGTAGATGTCGCGCGCCAGCCCAAAATCGCCAATTTTGACAATGCGCCGTCCGCCAATGTCGGCGCCCTCGGACACCAGACAATTGCGACAGGCGAGATCGCGATGCACAAAATGCATATCCTCCATGTAGCTGCAACCGTTTGCCACGTCCAGGCACATGCTCAGCAGCTCCGACAACTGCAGTTTGGGCAGCGCTTCCTGAAATCCATTTAAAATTCGTTTCAATCACAACCAACTTTTGCCAAACTTGATTTACGAATTCAAATTCTTAAAACACGAATTGTAAATCTCGATCAAGAGCGCTGCTCACCTGAGAGGTGGGCCGTGCCGCGCGCAGATAACTGAGCAGATCACCCGCCTCCATGTGCTCCATGATCAGCGAAATGGTATCGCTGTCAAAGCAGATACCAATCAGGCAGACGATGTTCTCATGCTTGAAGTTGCTCATCAGCTGCGCCTCCTGGAGCAGTTCGGCAAACTCACTGTAGCCCTTACGCAGGCTCTAAACGAATGCAAGTAACAAATACATCAGTCAGTTAGTCAATCAATCCAGTCGGACACTTACCTTGATTGCCACGCGCTGCGGCGGCGAAGTGTCGCCCTCGCCGCCCTGCAACTGGCCCTCGTAGACCTCGCCAAAGGCGCCGCTGCCCAGAAACCGAAGCAGCGTCAGTCGGTTCCAACTGATCTGCGGCAGCAGCGCAATGTCCGCATCGCTCAGCGACATCGAGAAGGTGCGACTCCGTGCCGCAAGCAGCTGCTGCTGCGTCTGCAGCGCCGATAAATTGCTCCAAATGCTAGGACGACTCTGCTGAAGCAGCTTCTTGGCCCGATGACGACGTTTGTGAACTGACAGTTTTTGTTGGCAATTAGTTAAATATGATTGACCAATTACTGAGCAACTAATCGATTCATTGATTACTCGATTGACTAATTGATTGAAGAAGTAAATTACACAATGACGGAATGATGGACCATCTGATTTTATTGATTGATTGCTTACTTGATTGCTAGCCGGATTGATAGACGGATGAGCAATTAATTGACTGATAGGCTACACAATTGATTACCTGATTGACTGATGAACGGACAAATTGATTTACTGATTGTCTGACTAACGTACAGATTAATAGACTAATTTACCCAATAGTTAAATGACTATATGATTGATAGACTGATTGAGTGAATACTGCCTCATTAATTGCCTGACTAATAGCGGAGTTGATTGATGGCAGATTGACTGGTTACTGAGTAACTAATTGATTGTTTATCTAACAGATTGATTACCTTATTGACTGACTGAAGGACAGACTGATTGACTTACTGATTGTCCGACTAGCTAACAGATTGATTAAGCGAATTGTGATCGACGCATATAAAAAAAGAAAAGAACAAACTGGAGTTTTGTAACTTACCCTTGCGAATGAGAAACAAGGCCAAAACACAGCTGGAAACGATGGCCGCTGGCGCAATGATGGCCATGACAAGGGAGCCACGTTTCTCTGGCGAGACAAAGGGCTCAGCGATCCGCTCGCTATCCTCACTGTACGGTCCCCATCCGTGTGGACGATTGCGGGCGCGAACACGGAACAGGACCAGGCGGCGAGTGTGCAACTCGCGCACAATGCAGCTCAGCTCGGTGGTGTTGCAGTAGTCAAGCCACAGATCCTCGATGACCATGGGCTCCTCTGCCCATGGCAGCAGTGCTAGGGTCGTCTCCCGTCGCCTCCGTCGACGCGTACTGCGTCGGGCCTGCAATGCTTCCAGATTGTACAGCAGAATGGGGTCGCCGTTATCCAACGCTGGCGTCCAGCTGACGCGAAAGATCTCGCCGGCAATATGCTCGAGCTGGGGGCGACCCGGTGCACTGGGCGCATCGCCCAGCGTCTCGTAGTCATGACTGGCGCCATAATAAACAGGTGCACCCGGTGACGCAGCATAGCCCAATGCCAAGCGGCAGGAGTAACGCGTCTTCGGCTGCAGGCTCGTCAGTTGCATCCGTGTGTGATTCGCTGCCACATTGAAGTGAAGCTGCTCCCGCAGTGACTGGCACTCCAACGTCAACGAGCTCAGGGCATCCGGTGTGCCCGGCCACGAGAGTGTCATCTCATATGCGTTCAGCTCCACCAGCTGCAGCGGTGGCAGTGGCGCAAAGCAACGGATCAGCAGACGTCCGCTGCTGTTGGACTTCTCGGGTGTTGCGTGCGCCTGCACCCAGATCTCATAAAGGCGACCGGGTTGCAAACCTGGCAGTGGACACAGAGAAAGGGAGATGAACGGTATTGGTGATCTTAAGTGAATAATTATTAAATGAGAATGTTCTTGTCAAGATCGTAAGACTAAAATATACCTTGTACCCAGTGCCAACAAAAAGTATACCCCGTATCTCGGCATAAACGACAGTGTACGACTAGCAGATACTCTGCACCCAACCCCAAAATTCATTGAGAGAGATTGATTCTTACTGAATAACTAACTGAATAATTACTTGATTGACTGACTGATGGATCGGCTTCTTGATTGACCGTTGCTCTGATAAACGTACTAACTGATTGTGTGATGAAAGATGTACTGATTGACTGGCTGACTGATGGACTGGTGAATTGAATGAATTGAGTTTCTCAATGACTGAGTAACTGACCATATTTTTGATTGACTGACTGAGTCAATAACTCATAAATTAATTGAATAAATGTATATGGTTATTGAATAAACGTCACCTGTCAATCGATGGACACCCGCTGTCTCCACTCGCTGCTCCTGTGCGGGTTGTGCCTCATCCAGCTCCTGTTCCAGATCCTGTGCCAACTGCTGATCGACCTCGAGCCTCGATTGCCAGTGCAGCGTGTAGTAGACGCTTTCGCTGCGCAATAAAAGTGGCTTCAGCCAACTGACCTCCAGTTCGCTGGGACTCAACGCTCGGCCGGAGAAGTTACGCGGTGCACTGGACGTTGCCGGGGCCGTCTGCAGCTCAAGCGGTGGCAGTTGCAGCGGCTCCAAGCCTAAACGCTGCTGATAGTAACCGGTGAGACGGGCACGCAGCTCATAGACATGGAACGGCTCCAAGGAGCTAATGTTGAGTCTATGCCCCGCTGCAGACTGCAGCTGCCGCTGTAGCTGCGTTTGGTTGCTGTTGCTCTTGTTGGTGCTGGTGCTGGTGAGATTAAGTTGATAGTTGAGACCCGGCACTGGCAATGGACAATCAGCGCCGGCCGTTAGCTCCGTCAGTTGCAGGCTACAATGCGTCTCCTCGCAGGGCTGATCGGGCATTGGCAGAGTGGTCATTGTGGGCAGCAGGAGGCAGCGACGACTGGGATACGCCTGATAGTTGTAGGCACGGAGCAGACGCACTTCATCCGGCTGCAGTTCCATCAAATACTCCAGCTGCTGTCTGCGTCGCCCATAGGCACGAACGCTGCCATTGCGCAAGGCGTACAAATAACCCGGATCCTGGGCCAATTGGGCGATGTCATCGTTCAGAAAATTCAGCTGTGCACGCAGAGCGTTCGGTGTGCACAGCTGACGGGCCACATGGAAGACGCACAGCTGGCCCAAATGATCAACCACATTCAGTGTCTCCGCCAGCGGCTCCTGGCTGCCCTCGAACAATCGCCAAATGGGCGTGGTAACGCTACTGCCCTCAAACCTCAACGCGGTGTCATCGGTGAGATTACGGCCCTGCAGCGTCGCATTGCGCGCACCCAACTCATGCTGCAGCCAGATGAGGGAACGGGCATGTGGCAGGGCGATCAGATCACGCAACAATTGACCCGGCGGCATTCTCCACAATCGTTCGCCATGCATAATGCGTCCCTCGAAGCGGCACAGATCCAAACGATAGATGCATGCCGCCGCCGGTTGCGTTATGGTGTCCACCTCCGCCCAGTAGACGATGCGTTGCACCCAGTCAACAGTTAAAGCGAGGACTTCGGCGCGCATCCGCGCCACTTTGGCTGGACCGGCCTGGCCTGGTGCATGGCTAAGCAGCTCGACGTGCTCGTTGACCCATAGCAGTCGATGCTCGCCCTGCAGCAGCACCAGATGCTCGACGGGACTGGCCGTGTGCACGAGCTGCTGCCGATTGCCCGTATCCAGATCAAGCTCACCAATGTGCTCCGCATTCGCATAGAGCAGTCGGGGCACAGATTGCACCTCCGGCGACACATGAAGCGAGTGACTGGTGGCGCCCGCTGTAGCCAGTCCAGTGGCAGCAACATGAGCCTGCACCTGGAACCGATATGTCTCATCCGGCTGCAGTTGATCGATGCGCGCCTCCAGCACGCTCTGATTGAGCAACATTTCAGCATGCAGTTCGCTGCCGCGCCAGCAACTGATGCGATACTGCAGCGAGTGGCCGCCAGACATGGTCATGTGCTTATCCCCCGCCTTCACCTCCGCCTCCTCTTCGGGCACATCCCAGCGCAGCAGAGCGCTCACATTTGGCCCCAGTTGCAGCGGCTCCGAGCGCCGTTCCACAAAGACGCGCAGCCGCCGAGGTTGCGTCGGCGCCGCAATCGGCGTCGCCAGCTGGACTCGAGTGGTGATGCCAGCACGCCATGCCGTGTGCGGCGTAATGCTGACGCGGAGAGCGAGTGGCGTCTGCGGCAGCTGCGTGATGCGAGCGAAGGGTGTGGCCAGCTCCAGGGCGAGCAAACGTTGCGATCCATGTTCGAGGAGCAGTTTGTAGGTGATGGTATGGTTGCCACCGCTGGACGCTGGCTGCCAGCGCAGCCGAAAATCATCCCAGTGGCCGCCCTCTTCGATGCGTACGCTCTCCGGCGGCACGGCCATCGGACGGACACCCGCGTCCGGCAGCAATGCCGCCGTTGACGTCTCCAGAAGCTGGACTGCCGTCCAACGTTGCTGCAGCTCGATGGGATGCAGACGCATCGTGTCCGCATCCGTTGCATCATGGAGTCGCATCAGGTGTGCGCTGCTCGCATCCGCCGCTAGCCAGAGGAGCGCTCCCAGCGGCGCCAGATGCTGCATCGTATGGGGCAGTACGTCCGCCTGCGACAGCGTCGCCAGCAGCTGCAGCGGACCTGGCTGCGATGATGCCGGCGACAGTGTGGTGCGATAGAGCTGTAACGCCGCACTGGTGCCGGAGACGAGCCAATAGATGTGCCGTTGCTGCAGATCCAGACAGAAGCCACTTATCTTGCCGGCCAGACCATTGACATGGTAATACTCCAGCTCCGGCTGTTGCATGGAACGGCGCGCCAAGTGCACCGCACTCGAGTAGTAGAGATGCCCTTGTTCCGCATCCAAGGCCAGATGCCTTGCCCCAAATATTGGCAGCAATTCACGGGCGCCCGTCTCCACATCCATGCGCTGGACACAATCACGGCCCAGATCCGTCCAATAGAGCAGTCCGCCACGCCAATCGTAGGCGACGGCGCCCACATGCTCTACCTCTGTGGCGGGCAGATAGCAACTGAGTTGAGGCTGCAACAGATTAACGCAGTACAGCGTGGATTGGCTGACATAATACGCAACGCTTGCATTAATCGCAGCTAACGGGCCCGGACTGGGCGACAGATGGCCTGGCAATCGATGCAGCTGGCCGCCCAGCTCATTCGTGGTGTACAATGTACCACGTCGTGTCGTCCAGCGCAAGCGATGCTCACCCAGCGGCCAGGTGCGCGTCGACATCGCTGGTGTCCAGCCACCGGGCACACCCTCAGCATTGATGGCACGCACACGCAACTGATACAAATTGTCCGGCTGCAGACGATCCAGACCGAAGTATGGACTGCGTATGTTGCGTATGTTGTACGCACTCTGGCTGTCCACATCGAGCACCTCCAGCTCGTAGGTGCAGTTGCGCGCCGTGGCCGTTGCTGTCTGATACGGATTGAGTGCCGGCTCCAGCCAGGTGATTTGTGCCGCCTGTGCGCCTAGAAGTGCACGCAAGCGACTTGGCACACCTGCGTCGAGGGATGCCAATTGACGATGCCGTCCCAGCGCCAGCAGTGACCAGTGCTCCGCCAGCTCCAACGGCCATGACATTATCGCTTGAAGCGTGTGCCGCTCCAGCAGCTGCAACTGTGTGCCACTCACCAGCAGCAACTGTGCCTGATCCCCAGACAAAGCAAAGCTTTGCCAGCTGCTGTTGGCGGACAGTGGCAGCTGTTGCGTTAGTTGCTTGTGTATGCCATCGTAGCTCAGCTCGAGCAGCTGATTGTCCTGGGGCAGCAATAGATGGAGTAGCCAACGCGCCGGCTCCAGCACAAAGTGCTGGCCCGCTCCAATCGTATTGAGACGCAATCTCTGCGTGCTGTGCAAATCGTAGCGCCACAAGCTATCCGCATCGCTGACGAAGAGCCAGCCATTGAGTGCATCGAGTTCCAGCTGCTGCACAATCACACCCAGCTCAACACTTAGCCGCTGCACATCGCCAGCCATCAGATCGGTGCTGAACAACTCGAATCCCCGTGTGCCCGACTCCGCTGCGATATAAAGGCGTCGGTGCAGCCAGTCGAGGCTCAGCTTACGTGGCGTCCAGCTACTCGCAGAATCATTCGTCTGCAACTGGAACTGCAACCATTGCGTTGTTGTCTCATCGAGAAGCAGCTGACTGCAATATGGCATCCATGGATATCAAATATAAGATTTCTTATGTATTCTTGCTCACCTGTACAGCTGACCAAGTGAGTCGAGGAACCATAGTCGCTGCTCCCGCTCCAACCAGGCAAAGTCGCTGATTGTTGTCTGATTGTCGCGTGATCGATAGAGGATTCGCATCTCGCCGGCCGGCTCCAGTGACTGCCACATGATGGTGTGCTTGGACGTGAGCAGCACGCTCCGCAGCTGTTCCGGCTCCGATGGCTTTTTGGTGGCAATCTTGCCCTCAACCGGCGGCCCCTCGCCTTGCTTATTGATCATTGTGAGGGTCACCGTGTAGTTGGTCAGTGGCGGGAGCTGGGCAAAGATGCAGCTAAAACGTTGAGCAGGCAGCAGCTAAAAACGAGTTAAGAGGCATAAACAGATAGCTTGGGAATGATAATCGACATGGTAGACGCACCTGCTCACGACTATTGTTGCCCATGCTGCTCAATCGAATCCTATATCCTTCAAGGGGGGCATTGCTAAAGCGTCCTGGACGCCAGTGTATCGCCACATGACTCTCGTCCAGCGCGAGCAGCGACTCAATAATCGGCGGCGAGATCGGTGCGCCCTCCATTTCGGTCTGATAAGTGGACGTGGCTGGCGAGTAGAGCACATCCTCACTGCCCTCTCCAAAAGGCAGCTCAAAGCGAAACTGTAGGTTCAGAGAACTGTGTTAAAATTTTTATCAGAGTCGATCAAGGATGAGTGGCACACCTTGTAGCGGGTATATGGTATGAGTGCCTCAAGAATCTCACACACATAATACTCGTCGCAGTCGAAATCAGCCAGATTGTGCCAGGATATATCTGCATCCGGATGCGTCTGCTCTACTTGCTGATATTGTATGTTGAAGGGTCGACTGGCCAAATAGTTCTCCGGGAACTGAATGGCCCACTTAATGGTCAGCGTGGATGAATCGCCCGGCATCTCCAGGAGCTGCGGATGTGTCGTCTCCACAAGATGAGCCATCGCCAGACGCTGCAAATGCCAATAGTCGCGCTGGGCCATCTCGCAGGCTCCAATGCAGGGCATATCATACGGATAGAATTGTGTGGATGCCTGTCAGCCAGATGAGAAGATAATTTAGATTAGCTGCACAAAAGTTGATCCTGTGGATGCTGGCACTTACGCAGGCCTCCTGGCAAGGCTCGATCTCCTTGAGAGCTCGATACCATTGCGCACAACCCTTGGTGCACTGAAGCGAAGCAAAAGTGGCAATTGATTAAAACTAATGATAATATTTCAAATTATTGATAAATGGTTACATTTATCGACTGACACTGAAATTATTATTGTTAAATTATTAAAAATTATTATTGCACTCATTCCAATTCAAATAAGTGCCTCCTGCTCATTGGGTTAGATCAATTTTCACGGTTGCAACTATCTTCTGTTTTATGAAATTGAGATAAGAACTAGAATAAATAAGTAAATAGAAGGAACGAACGACTATCAGAGCCATATCGAGGATTATATAGCCTTGCAGATCAGAGTTGAGCTGACGAGATCATTGAAAACAATATGGTATAGTAATTCGATGAGGATGATTATTTGTTGTGAACACATTTTCTGTTGATAAAATGCTAAGCAAAAAAGACCGATTGTCCCTTTGGCAGCTATATAGTAAAGTGCTAATATCTGTGCTGCTCCAACATGTGTATTGCCTGCTGCCGAATATAATTCAAGTTTAAAATAGAAGTAATATATATAGTAGCAATATATATATGAGGTCGGATATGTCCGCTTCAATGTGTTACTTGGGCGAGAGAGAGAGAGAGAGCTATCTCTTCTTGTCCCTGAGATCGGAGACAGATCCAGATCCAGTCGGCTTCCGATGCTGATCAAGAATATATATACGAGTACGCCGATACTTTATGCTGCCTGTTACATACTTTTGTACAGCTCCATCCAACCCCTTTTAGCCACTTTCAATGCGTTTGGGTGTAAGCAAATTTGAACACAAAATGTTGATTTATTCTACAATATGCAAATAAGTTAAATGAGGTCTATAAATATAATTTAGCCAAATTCTAATTGAATCCCTTAATTAACTCTACTGCTGCTAACTGAATCAACACATCAAAGGACACCTTGCTTTCCTCTCCTCTCCTTCTTCTCCTTCTTCTTCAGCTTCTTCTCCAGCTCCTTTTCCTGTGCGTTCCCTCTTGTGGTTAACAAGTGCAAGCTTGGATATCAAATGATTTGAGGATTTTTGTAACAAGTGGTTGAATACCCTTTCCCCCGTTGACTTTGACAACACTTTGTCTGAGAATTGCCTTTTTCGATTAGGAGTGCTCCACTGGTTAGGGTCTTTAGGTGGTGATGTGAGTTTTTTTTTAACATTAACGTTTTGGTTTCTGTGAACTTTTAGCTGGTCGTATTTTGGGTCAAGGGCTTGTTCTTGGCCGTCCAATTGTCTGGTGAAGTTGAAAGGCGGTCTCGAATTACGCAAACAAAAAACACTTGAAACCATTTCAAAAATATGTGGAGTGGATTTGTGGAGGAGGAGCGGCGGTGAAGGGATTTTAACTTACACGTGTTTTATAGCACTTGTCGCTGTTGTCGGCCTTTTCGCATTGAATTCCAAAGTCGTCCAGAAACAGATCCTCCTGGAAAAGTGAAATAAGTCAATCAATCAGCACTAAAGAATGCAAACGGAAATGCAGTAAAATTATAAGGGGATGTGGGGGACGGAAGGGAATATTTACTGCCTGGGAGCATTTTAATTTAATGAGACAAGTCACAAGTTTACAAGATAGTAATCAATTAGAGGTAAGTAGAGACAATAGACAATTGATTACAAGTATAAATTAAGTTAACAACCGACTCGAATAGCAATTTCCTAGAATAATCGAACATTACGAATGCAAAAGTTGATCGAACAAGTCGCTGTTATATATTAGACGACAAAACACACAAACAGACTTAAAACGAGTTTCTGCTTTTAGCCCCGAAACCCGCAGCACGTGAACATTGGCAACAACCAAAATGTATTCATGCATATTTGTCTGGTAGGGTCTTTAGGTATGCATAAATATATATATATATATATATATATATATACATATATACATATATAAATACATAGAAGGTTAACAACTCCAAAGACCATCGAAATAGTAAGCTAGTCAGTTAACCTAGTGATTTATGAATAAAACATAATAGAATTATAGCAATCTAAGATCACACAATAAAGTGGGAGTAACCTTAAAATAAAGTACCAACTTATAATTGCTATTCTGAATTCAAATCAAGTGGAATTGAGATAGTTTTACTGAAAGTACTAATTCATAAACGTGTTATTCGTTTGCCATTTAATCAAGAGCCGAAAACATTTGGAAGTCCAACGAACTTGCTATGAGATGGCTGTGGATGCACTTGAAACCAATACCTTTGGTGTCATTGCTGGCAAGTCAATATTAGAAGGACACATTTCCAACCTACTGCAAAAGTGCATAAAAGTTTTCATCAAAATATTGAGCAAAATATTTTTTGTGTTTTACTTAAATTGCAAGTTCGGATGTTGCTGCTTTTGCAACAGGCATTTGATTAGACATTATTTAGCTAGTCATGGGGCGTTGATATTATAGTGTATAATCAGAGCAATTACATTTTGAATAGTGGGGTAGGTTTCAGAAGCAGATCACTGATTCTTTTCCACTCAGATTGCAATATAATTAATAATTGCCCAGTTGCAGTTTCAATTGCCTAGTTTCATTGCCAAGGTCAGTTTAGGATTTGGCTCAGCTTCGGTTTTTTAAAGCCCTCCCTCTCGCATGCACCATTCACAATACTCATTCAAACACAACACACACATACACAGACACACACACACACAAGCGAACACAAACACACACATTTTATTTGCTCTACTAAGTATTTTTCTTTTCATTTTTTTTCACACACGCGTCAATTTAATTTAGAATTCTACGTAATATTTTATTAATTTAGCTTGATTGGCTTTTTCACAAACGGAACATGGTTCTCAACGCTTGTGTGTGTCTGTGTTTGTGTTTGTGTGTGTGTGTGTGTGTGTGACGACTTGAAGCGATGCTCGGGCGCTTGCTATGGCCGCAGAAATGAAGGCTGCCACATTCACGACGAGGCAGTGGCAGGGGCATGAGTACACTGAGCGAAATTCCAATGCTCAATTGGTACAAAATTTCTAACAGTTTGTTCTTTAAATCTCGTAAACAATTTGCTTTCTAGTTGATTATTAAGGAATCTTTATTCTTATTTCAAACTTATTTTAATTTAATGCAAGTTGAAATTTGGGTAATCGTAGAAAGTGAGTACCTTAAATTTGAGGAGTAAAAATTAGGGTTTTGTATTCCAACTCCTAAATCATTTTCGTAACGGTGCCTTATTGATGCTGTACCTGTACAAGATTGTATAAAGAAGAGCAACCGTTTTGAAATTACTCGTTTAAAAAATATTGCACTTCGAATCGAATTCCAGTGTCGATTTTAAATTTCGTTTCACTTCAGTGAATGATTAGGAAGCCTTGCGAGCAACAATGTTGTTCTCTGGCCTTGGATCTTGAGTACAAAATCTCCTTCTTTTTTTTGAAGTGCAGGGGTGTAGTGGAGAGGGTGTCGAGGCTGCTTACTAATTGGCGTTGGGGGTTTTATGTCGTCATTGCGCGTCTTTTGTTATACAATTTCTATTACATTAACTGACTGACAAACTCACACATTCAACAGCTTGTGTGTATTTGTTTGTGTGTGTGTGTTATTGACACCATTTCTGTTGCTGTTGCGCTGCACTCCGAAAAAAGCAAATAAATTGGCTCAACATTTTGCAAATAACATCATCATCAACAACAAACAGCATGGCAATCATTATTAGCATCGTGATGAATGATTCTTTTGTGGTGCTCATTTCTGGATGTTTGTGATGCGATCCAAAAAACACGGGCAACGCCACAACTGCATTAACTTCTTGTAGGATTCCAATGCTGCTGCTGATGCTAATCGGGCCCCTCCCTCTTCTAGAACGCACTGTAACTCTGCCAATTAAGCAGCAATTTACAAACTTATGCTTCAAAACAAGAAAGAGAGAGAGAGAGAAAGAGAGTAAGTTTAAGAGAAAGAGAGGGAAGAGAAACATCTGTTTAAATCCCCAATCTGGACAGAACAATCTCAGTGGCATTCCGCCCAACATTTACAGCAATTAGGCTGCCTAACGACTTGCTGCCTGATTAGTTTTAATTAAGCTTCTGACATGGATATGGGTTGTGTTGGACTCTGCTGTTGTGTTTTATTAGGATTGAACTATGTCTGGGTCTGTATTTGGTTAGGGTTGGCGGTGGCAACGAATTACTTGCCCCCTGTTGTCAAATAAAACCAAGTGCGAAATAAGCAGCTCTTAATTATCACTTACTATTCTTAAGAATCGATGTCATTGTTAATGAGAGAGACTCTCGATGTTATCGATAAATGCATGCCATCGATCGAGGGATAGAGAGCATTTAGTAGTTCAGAAATGAGAGAAAGAAAAGAGATTCATTGACATCGATTTATAAAATAAAAATATATTGAGGGAGAGAGAAATATGAGAGAAAATGATTATTTTGTTCAGCATTTCTGTATTCGGCATGTGCCTCGATAACATAATCAACGCATGTCACTCACTATAAAAATTAAAGAAACGTTTAAAAAATATTAAAATGGAGATTGCTAGCCAGTGGCGCCATCTATTGTGCACTGACATGCAATCGGGAATTGGTAACAAAAGAATAGCAATGTGCCAACAAAATGGCCCGAACAACAATCGCAGCAGCAACAGCAGAGCACAAATTAAAAAACATTACAACAAAAGCCCGCAGCACTTAAATACATTTTTAATTATGCCAGATACGAGTGGCGATTTAAGCGAGAAACTAATTAAAAGCAGCGCGTGTATGCCGCACGAATGATGATGATGATAATAAACATTGTATTTGATATATGTGTGTACGCTGAGCACAATTTTTTTTTTATTATTTTTGGTGCGCACACAATTAATAAATAAACCATTTAATCAAGCAAAAACCTCCTACATTAAATTGTCCGCACTAGCGCCAATTGGCATCAGTTTCCAACAACACACAATTCAACATGTTCCCACGCAAAGGTAACCCAAATATCTTGAGCTCCAATTTCAGATACGAATTACAGATGCAGATGCAGATGCAGATGCAGATGCAGATGCAGATGCAGATGCAGTAGCTGTAGCTATGGCTGTTGTAGGAAAAGTTGAATAGCTTGAAAATGACAGTTGTTCTAGAATCTAAATTGCAAATTCTCAAGATTTAAGTGCCAGTGTGACATGACAGTGAAGCAAATCTAACAAACTATAATCATACACAAGTTGACAATACCATTAGCAACTAGATCACCCATACACACAGAAAAAATGCTATCTATCATGAAAAAATATTCTTAGTTTAAGAAATAACAATCTTGAATCAATTTTGTCGTCTTCTTAATGCTAACAGCTCACCTTAAATCCCGTTTCTTGAGCGAAAGTTGAGATTAAAACGAGAATTGACAATCTTAAAATAAGTTTCGCACTTTTTTCTCTGTGTACTGAATCGCTTAATAAGTTGTTGCTTTTGAAGCAATGGAAACTGACAGGTGACTAGGCACAACACCAATCCCTTGCTCCAATTAAGTTTCCCACTTGTTCTAGTGATTAATTCGAGCTGCTCAGAATGCTGAGCAAGACGAAGTCAGAACTATTCCTCGGCAATTAATTAAAACAATCTTGAGACCTGTTCCAGTTCCGAACCATAATTAGACGATTTAATCGATTTAATTGAATTGAAGCCGACAGCTCAACAATTTTTAGTAGATGGATTATCTATAAACTTAGCAAATCAGTCCCAGAACGGGAAATAAATTCGATTCAGTTTTGATACCTTGCATTAAATAAGCTCCTCAAACATATTTAGACAACGCTTTAAGAGATTTCAATATGGATGGATGGAGGAATGGGTAGATAGCTCTTCTGATAAATCTGTTAAGCACTGAGCCTTAGCCAACCACTTACCTCGACAATACAGCGCTGGACGCAGTCTCGCGTTACTTGCTCCAAGGCGATGCGCTCATCGATGCCAGTGTCGACAGCATCCGATTGTTTATTTTCTGCTGTGGCTGATGGTAATGTTGCTGGTCGCATCCTTGCCACACTGCTGATGGCAATGCCCTCGGCTAGAGTGGGTGGCGCCGCTCCGATATGCGTCGCCCAAATGGCAACCTTCTCAACAACATCGCTGTCGAGCGTCGGTCGCACATTCGCCTGGGCGAGCGATGCCTCCAATGCCGCCGTAGTCCTCGCTTTTGCGGTGTAGTTGATGACCAGCTGCTGATGTTGCTGTTCGTGTTGTTGCTGCTGTTGCTCTTGTTGCAGCAGCTGCTGCTGTTCGACGTGCGAACGACCGCACACATTGCAGCAGAGCGAGAGGAACAGCAACAGCAACAGATTGGCAATTAGAATTGTGGAGACGCTGCCCTGACCAGTAAACACCTGTCCACCGCAACCGCCAGTTAGCCGACGTCCCAGATGCATCAGATGCTGCCCCAGGCCAACAATACGCGTCTCCGAGTTGCGACGTAAACGGGAGCTGCAACTATTCGCCTGTTGTTGCTGCTCCTGCTGCTGCTGCTGCTGCTGCTTGTTGCAATCCGGGTTGATGTGAACCGTCGACATATTCGTGTTGACATTCACAGCGATTTTCACATTAAAACTAAAACTTAAACGTTTTGGTTGTTGTTTTTGCTGCTGTGCTTGTTGTTTCTGTTCTTGTGTTGCTGCATTTTGTCGCCAAAACATAGTCCACGATTTGCGCTACCAGACAAAGGCTGCCTCAACTCGAATAAATGTTCATTGAAGCAAGCACACATAAAAAAGCAAAAAAAAAAAAAAAAAAAACAATCGCCTTACACCCGGCAGCAAGGAAGCAGTGCGGGTGGGGGACAGAGGGGTGGTCCGGCTTGGGTCTCTGTGCGACTCGTTTCTAATTTGTTGTCGTTCGATTTTGTTATTGAAGAAGCTCCGGTTTTTATTTTGTTTTTAATTGCACATTTACATTTTGCTGAAATGTTAGTCAAATACGTGAGGAAAGAAACCAAAAAAATCGAAATCAGAACCGCCTTGCGATGCAAAGTGCATAAGTTAATTTCTTTATTATGTAAATGAACAACAACAATCAACTAAAACAATTGCCCAACAGTTCAACGAACAGATCTCAGGTGATCAACGACGACCGGTTGCGACTGACTTTCAGTTCTTTCTTTCAAATACAAATATTTGCAGCAAATGTTGTTGACTTAAAGCATTGATGAAATATCAACAGAAATTTATCAAATGGCTGTCAAACCGAAACGAATTTAGGTTCCGATTGCGGTTCTGGTACAAATATTTTAAATATAGTTTGAAATATCTGCCATTTATTGTGAATTCTGAATGGGTACTTTAATTTTTATGAAGCAACGGAAAACTCTGAAAGCAGATCGTAATTTACCTTCAGCTGCAGGTGCCTTTATTTTCGGAACTAATAACTTTGGCTTGGCTTTTACGGGTTTTCCAATCGGTTCGTTCTGGCTAACTGGCAAAAAGAACAAATATGCTTAGATTAAGTTTGTTTGTTGTAGAATGCCAAGCCAATTTGGGAAACTAGGGAAACCAGAACTGCGAGAGAAGCACAATAAATCAAAAGCTCAGAAGCTATCAATAATAATACTCCTCAATCACAATTCAACTTTTTGATAAGAGATTTATGAAACTGCATCCCAGATTGGAACAATTCTCACATAAGGATTAGCGAATTTGTTTCTGGAATTTTGTATTTCTTTTTTTTTTCTTACAACACCATCAAATTGAAAATAATAATTTAATACGATATATGCAAATCCACAAATGCACAAATATCAATTGAAAAATGCAACCGCATTGAAGAGCATAAAAACCAAAAAAAATATGCACGCCACAAAAATATTAAAATGCCGCCTAATTAACTATATCGAAAAACAGCAAATAGCAACATTAAAGTCGAATAAAAACAACTGATAATTAACCGCGAGGTGTTATTTAAAACAAACACACACACAAAGAAAAAAAGAAAAGAAAAAAAAAAAAAAGAAATGCATGCAATGTTTAATTGCACAGAATTGGCTGTTTTCAGTTTTGATGCGAATGTGCCGTTATAAATTAATTAATTATTTTGTGCTATTAATCGAAGCGAATTGAATCGTTGGCATTAAGTTCTCCATTTGTTTTCTCGACTGCATTTATTTTTTATTGATATTTCAATAGTTATATTTATATTTATTTTGTACTTAAATTTCAGATTCGAATTCATTGTTTGTTGTTCTTCCTGCATCGCTTGTTTAAACAATTTTTTCGTTGTTGTTGTTGTTGTTGTTCACGCGCTTTAATTCAATTTGTTTGCCGCTAGTTGAGGGTAATTGATTTGAGGAGCTTAATTGCATTTGATTGTAGCCCTTTGCCATGGACCAACTTCACAACTCTCAACTCCACTTTAAAACTCACGCCTCAGATATACATCTGTATCTGTATCTGTATCTGAGACCTGTGTCCGTATCTGTAGCTGTAGCTGTAGCTGTAGCTGTAGCTTTGGCTGTGTATCTCAGCGATGCGTACTTCAACGTGCCGCGATCGTCGCATTACTGATGGAACCGGCAAACGACAAACTCGACAAACGACAGCTTAAATAAAAATATAAAAAAAAACCAACCCCAGCCGAAGAAAGACGATCAACGATCAAAACAACAACAAAGCCGACCACTTACATATTTATGTGTATATATATGTATATATATATATATATATATATATATATATATATATGCTGATGAAAGCGATGACGTAGCCAGCTAGCCCCATTCAACCAAACGTCATCTGGGCAAAGGTCTGATTTGGTTAACCCCTTTGTGGCTAGTTAGGGGCAGCAATCAAATTCAAACTCCCAACACTTTCCACTCGATGCAGGTTCACATTGAGTAACAGGAATAACTATCATTTCCACGCCGATGATAACATACCCTTGCCGACCGATGACATTTTGTGGGAACATAATAAATTACACGCATTGAGTTTGATTCGGGTAACTTGTTTAACAAACGAGTTGCTTATGCAAAATAAGTGATCTTTCAACAGTTTGTTCCTATGCCATCTATATCAGAAAGTGATGGACAAATATACATGTAGATATCAAGTATATATAAATATATATACTCTATGAAGTAGAAGACGTCTTCATTAATGCATTAAAAACTACAATACGAGTGTTGTAACCGCTTCAAGGCTGTACTAACGATTAGTATCGGGCGTTTCACCATATATTATATATACAATAATTAACCGCAAATGATTTGACATTCTCTGCTAATTAATAGCCAACCAATTGACTTGGCCATTAATTTCAATAGCTAGCAAAACCCTCATAGAAGCACTTTAATAGTTTATACCTATTGCTCTTCAAGCTGTATTTATCCGGTAAACACTTTCCACTCACCAATCAGTCAGTCTGTTAGTCTGTTAGTCTGTCTGTCAGTCCACAGTGCATTCGACATCTGTTCTTATACTCTGACACCGAAGGTGAAAGGGCATATTGGTTTTGTCTATCAATTGAATTGAATATTGTCGAATAGATCGATCGAAAGATCAGCTTATATCTACATCATAGATCGTATGTATCCCTCAATTTCAGAGCTAAAACAGCCGCACGGAACCACGGAATTATAGTCTCTACAACAGCCATGTTGTCAGAGTATTGCACAGTCGATTACGCCCGACTGCAACTTTCTCATTTTTTATGTTGTTTTTTTTACGCTACAAAAGTAAATATGATCATTAACAATCCTTACGAAGTTTGCAATTGTCATAAGTGAATCACTTTTCGGGGGGTCTGATAATGTTTGATCATCTAAGCTACTGCTTAAGCAATCCAATTAAATTAATGTCACAAAAAAAAATAAATTGTTATCCATTTATCTATTAAAACTGACAAAAAATAATTTAGCATAAAAGTTGCCACAACCATGCAAAATGCGCTTCCTTCTGGAAAAAAAAACTGCATAAATATGCAACAAAATAAACAAAATTTATTGCGAGCGCTTAAAAGTAAGCAGTAAAAGCCATTAAATAAAGACAAAGAATGCGAGAGAGAGAGAGAGAGAGAGACAGTGAGAGAGAGAGAGAGAGAGAGAGAGAGAGAGAGAAGAATGACTCAACAACAACAGAACTTATCTATCAATCTATCTATGCGAGTCAATCAGCATCGCACATTCGATTGGACTATTGGGAATTTATGTCAATTTCCATTTCCGCTTCCGGTTATCTAGCTTAGAAAAACACAACCTGAAGCTTATTCCTTGCCAGGATGCCGCCCACTTTCTAGTAGATTTGTGCAGGAAATTGCGACTACGGCGGAAATTTCAACATTTTTCACTTGTGTGAATCCACATTTATTCACTTATATAGCTCGGACTAAAAGGTTGCTGTCGTGTTGCAATTATAACTTCCGCTCTCTTCACATCACTCCCTCTCTCAATCTCGCTCTCTTTGGAACTTGATAAGCCGTCATCACTAATCAGTAATTAGTAATCAGAAATCATAAATCTATAATTGGTGCTAAATGAATTTCTTAATTAGTTGCTTTGCCTGGGGACACGTGAAGGTAACACCAAGTGTATTTTGAAATGGGGGAAGCACCCAGACACACACAGACACACACTCAAATAAACACATACGCACCGTTGAACAGAGTAGTCCATGAGTCATATCCCCATGCCCAGCGATGACCCAGGCCCCAAATTGTGCTGCAAGACTCAAAATATTTATAAACAATGTCTTAACATTAAACTTAAAGCGCAATAGACGCAAAAATAGACACTAAATAATAAATAGTCTTTACTTATGCACAACGAAAAAAAGGCAACCACCTCAACAATATTTATAGTTTGTTGTGTTCATGTTACTCTTGGTATGCGATGCTTGGCAGTGCCACAAAGAAGATATACATTTGTAAGACTTAACTTATTTTAAGTAAATTCTAGAATCTATTCTTCCAATCTTGTTTTCTAAATGCATTGTTTTTTCCACTGTGTACATAAATATGTATATGCATACATATAAACACTGACAGTTCGAGTGCTTTGCCATTTCGCATATTGATCTGAATTTGTAGTTGCTTATACTCCCTAGCGGAGTGTTTACTCAGAGTATATCATTTATTTGTTAAGCCAATAGCAAAATTATTATTTTTTACTAATAATAACATAAGAATCAGACAGTTTGGGTTCCTGTGCTGGTACGTACAGTGTAAGGGTCAATTTACCCAATTCTTTTCAATACTCGAACCGCTTTGTACCGTTAAAGGCAAAAGTTAATTAATTTAAAAACAAGAGACAAAAACCGTTATGATGTTTTGGTTAACAATAATGTCAGTTCCGTTTACTGGTGGCAGAATCAATAATGTTGAAGTTCAAACTTGTAGCAATTTTGAATTTCAATTGATTAATTTCGCTAAACGTTTCCGGTTGCTGTTCCGCTTTCATATCCGCATACAAAGAAAGAAACAATGACTCACTTAAAAGAGAAGGTATAGAGAGAGAGAGAGAGAGAGAGAGAGAGAAAGGCAGAGAAAGAGGCTATAGAGACAATTAAAACAATTAAAAATCAATAACCCTTCTAAGCAATCCTTTCATTGCAACCTGCCAATCATCATCTAAGTGGAAACCAAATCAATCAAAATGTTATCAAGCACCAACCCTTCAAGGGGGAGGCTCTTTTAAGGTGCAGGGTATCGCGTAGTCGTGTTGCAGTCAATTTTGAGAATATTTAGCTTGCTTTATTTCAGCATTTCTGCGTTGCGGGCCAAGCGATAAGCGTGTGTATAAAAACATCAACACATTTCATACACATAAATTGTTAAATTCTCAGCAGAGAAAGCGCGCAAATGTCGTAAGTAAATGTGATTACACACACACACGCACATTTACACACACACACACAAACACACATACACAGAGACGCACAAATGTGTATTTAAATTGAAATTGAACTGAAAGAAAGATTAAACATTCGCCTCAGTTGCGCACTAAACTTTGCAAACGTCGGGCCGGCCCCATTGGCCAGTTAGTGAATCCAGTCAGTCAGTCAATCAGTCACTGAGTCAATCAGTCAGTCACTTAAATTATAAAAAAAATGGACGACTATTACTCATCATTAGTTTTGGGAATCATATTTGTGATCTTTCTCAGCAATAGCCAAGCAATGCCGCCACATAACTGTAAGTATCTTTATCGCAGGACAATCTTGTAAAATCGTCGGCAAAAGTATTTGGCCAAGCAAAAGCAGTCCTTTTCGGGTATTTTTGCGGGTTCGGGCATTGTTTGACCCTCCAAAAAGATTGTCAGTGATCAACCTTCTGGATTTATGCAATTTAGCGCTACAATTGTGGAGATTGTCGGCTTTTTGTGCACAGAAAGCTTTCTTTCTATGTTACTTACATAAATCGTTCCTTTCCATCTTCTCCGTCTTCCGTCTTCTCCTTGTGATTTTGTTAGATGATGTCTCCTCTTATTTGCTAAAAAAAAAAACAGAATACGAATAAAAGCAGATTAGTTTAAAGTACTTTTTAAGCTAGACTGAAAAATAAATATATATATATATATATATATATATATATATATATATATATATATATATATATATATATATATATAATTAATGCTTGGACTCTGATAAACGATTCTCACTGACTCGCACCTGGTAGCATTGGCCAGTTACCGTTATAATCCACAGTTCTGCATCGATACGCTGAGCGGACGTCAAATGTATGTGGGCGAGGTGTTCACACGTCTTAACCAGTGTGTGCGGGTCCAGTGCCTGGGCACATTGCATCTGTGGGAGGACAGGTGAGTCTGGCACTGACGGAACTTGAATCCATATCTATATTCCAGTTGTAATAAACAAATAAACATTTCCAATGCATGCAGCTGTAAGGTGCCGATGACGCTACAGGGCGATTGTAATGTCCTGCCGCCAACTGATGCGAATCTGGGATATCCCAAATGTTGTCCACTGTACGAGTGCAAGACGTACGAGGCAAGTGCGCAGGGAGAGCTGGAGCAGACCAATACGTACGATCATGCTGGCAATCTGCGCAAATCCCACGTCACCGAGGTGATTGTCATCCACAAGGAGCGGCGTCCAAGTGGCTCACCCGATAAACCCGCAGTGCCCGTGCGTCAGTATCAGGTGTAGACCGTTACATCCTGCTGTTGTTATGCGTTATATGTAGTGTGATTGTATCGAATAGGCCATAATTAGTTAGTATCGTAATGTATTGTCCGTGTCCCATAATTTGAATTCTCCATATATGTATACATATATATATATATATATATATATATATATATATATATATATATATATGATCTGTGTGTGTATGTAATTGTTAAGCAAAATTATACAAAATATCAAAACAGCCGACAAAAAAAATCTTGAAAACTTTTTAACCCAAAGGCGCCACTTGTTTAAGCAGGGTTGTTTCACATTGACGATATTTCACAAAACATCGATAACAAAGATTGAGCACCATCGATACACATCAGCCGTCAGCTGTGAAAATTATTTTCGATTCTCAAGTGCAAGTGAGTAGGTAACGAATTCTAGAAACATCAAAATAAATAAAGCAGCACGCAATTAATGCTATGCTTACAATAAACTATTTGAAATTGAACGAACAGTGAAAGCAACAACAACAACAGCTACAACAGCAGTGGCCCAAACGAACTGAATCATTTTTTCAACAAGTGCGAATTTCATCACAAAAATAATATGTTGCTAAGACTTGCATTGTCAACGGCTCGCCCGAGCAGCCTCCTTGTGGCCACAGCCAAATCCTCGCAAGCCTTTCTCAAATCGCAGCCCACTCTCAATATCGTGCGCAGCTATGCCCGTGGTCCCGTGCGTGGCACTCGTGCACCTGTCCAGGCAACACCAGCGCCACCACGCGCACCCACACTCAAGGAGCAGCTAATGTCGCCACCAAGTGCCAACGGTAAGTGTGCGTGTGTGTTCATCTTCTTGTGTAATCAATGTCTTTTTCATAGCTTATTCGTTGGGCAAAGGAGCAGCAGCTGGAGCAGCAGTCGTTGGCCTCGGAGCACTCTGCTACTATGGCGTCGGCATGGGCAAAGAGACGAGCATTGCGGACAATGCCATGTGAGTAAAGCACTCATCGTCATCTATCGATAGGTAGCATATTATGTACATATATATATATATATATACATATATATATGTATATATATAGTAGAATTGTGGAAGAAGCTTTTCTTCAAATCCTCCTTCTGTTTCCTATCTCTTGCATATATGTGTCCATTCTGCGCCAAGCTTCATGTCTAAAGTATTCTAATGAAATCCCAACGCTTTTTATCAGCATGTGGCCGCAATATGTTAAGGATCGCATTCAGTCGACATACGCCTTCTTTGGTAGCTCTTGCGTATTGACGGCTGCTTCGGCGGCAGCAGTCTTCCGCTCGCCTCGCCTGCTCTCACTGGCCTCTCGTGGCGGTCTGCTGGTAAGTTTCGCCTCCACTTGTGTGTCACTAAATACACTGAGAAAGACACACAGTCTGTGTAGATCCCGGCATCGCTGTATGTAAAAGTGTTTGTTGTCTTTGATTTCCCATAGTGGACATGCGCTTCACTGGCGCTTGTCATTGGCAGCGGTGCGGTGACGCGTTCCATCCAATACCAGGAGGGATTGGGTCCCAAGCATCTCGCCTGGGCGCTGCACTGTGCCATTTTGGGCGGTGTCATTGCGCCATTATGCTTTCTGGGCGGTCCGATCCTAACGCGCGCTGCACTCTACACGGGGGGCATTGTCGGTGGCCTGTCCACGATCGCTGCGTGTGCTCCAAACGATAAATTCTTGTATATGGGTGGACCGCTGGCCATTGGCCTTGGTGTTGTATTTGCCTCATCGCTTGCCTCGATGTGGCTGCCACCTACAACCATGATTGGCGCTGGTAAGTGGTCAATTTAATATTATATATATACTACCCTCTCATTGCTCACTGTATCCATCATCTCATTTTATAGGCCTGGCCTCAATGTCTCTCTACGGTGGCTTATTGCTCTTCAGCGGATTTCTGCTCTACGACACCCAGCGGCTGGTTCGCAAAGCAGAGGTGTATCCTCAATATGCGTATGCGCCCTTCGATCCCATTAATGCGTACGTATTTTATTTAATGATCAAGAAAATGATTGAGTAATTCGTATTTGTTATATTTTTGTTTCAGTTCAATGTCCATCTATTTGGACGTATTGAATATATTCATACGGATTGCGACCATTATGGGCGGTAGCCGTAGAAACTAAACGAACATAGCCGTTGTGTGATGCCAGAACCTTATGAATTATAATATACAAATATTTAAATAAAGCAGGCTTAAGCCAAGAAAATTTAAATGTTTCATTTTACGTGTGTAGCAGCGGTATCGATACCATTCACCTTCTATCGTTATCGGCTGCCAAAGAGTACTTTAACGTTTGCAGCACTTTTGAAGAAGTCTTTGGCATTTATGCAAAACATTTAAGTAATGAGTGACCATCTTTATACTGTTTTCTTTTATGCATTGTAAAAATAATACAGTGAATAACCATATATGCATAGTTACGTAAAATAAATGTATAAGCGCGATATGCATATTGCGATATGTGGCGATAAATCGCAAAATATCGCATAAAAGTGTCAAAATAAAAGCGTATTAAACGATGTATAAACGTTGGAACGGTAATGAGTAGTCGAGTTTTACAGGATATATGCAAAAGTTTAGAGCTTAAAATAATTTGCCTTGGCAACAGTGTCACACAAATTTTAATTGTCATTTAGACTACCAAATAACAAAACAAAACAACAAAACAAAAATATTAATTTTGATTGGTGGTATAAAATTGATTAATTATAATTGAGTGCATAAACGTGTTGCAGGTGCGCAAAATAAGGACAACAGCAACAATATCGAGCAGTCGCAGCTATTCAGCAGATCACAAATCTCGAAGGACACCTGAGACGGGTAAGCAAGCAAGCGGATAAGTCGGTCTAGACCGGTGCAGACACCCAGCCAGACCGCGCCCAGCGTCCTTGCTCTCTGCCTCTCCGCCACTATGCCGGCAAATCGATAAGCGATAAACGATAACATTGCAAGACATTTTCACAGGCACAGCAACAACAACAACAGCAATTGCGAACGTTGCGCAGCAGGGAAAACAGAGCCTGGCAGAGCAAGCAGCAGCAGCTTCAGCAGCAGCAGTGGATTGGGAGATGGAGCGTCGTTATTTGAAGAATCCGTTTGCGGACTTCTCGGGCGGTGAGAGCACACCGTTTGCCACCGACGAGGAACACATCAAGACGTTGATATGCACCTATGTAGATGCCATATTGGAGCATTGTCATCCCAATAACGATGAGGAGGACAATCGCGGCGATCTGTATTTGGGCAATGCGGGCATCGCCTACATGTTCTGGAAGCTGCACATCTGCGAACAGACACGCGATCTCTATCCGGGCTTGGAGCATGCCGCTGCCTTCATTCGCAACGCCAAGGTGAATGCCAAACGCTACAAGAAGCGCTCGGCGGAACGCTATTCGTTTCTGTGCGGCAACGCTGGCATCTATGCCGTGTCGGCGGCCATCTCACAGGAGGCCAAGGACACTGAGGAGCTGTCGAATGACTTGGCCAACTTCAAGTCGGGCATACCCTCCAGCAAGGAGTTCATGCACACCAAATACGGCTGCGATGAGGTTCTCGTCGGCCGTGCCGGCTACCTGGCCGGCTGCTATTGGCTGAACGATGTGCTGCCCGAGAAGAAGATCACAGACGACGACCTGACCTCCATTTGCCAACTGATCATCACGAGCGGACGCGAATACAGCAAACTAAACAACTCACCGCTGCCTCTGATGTATCAATACCATGGCACTGAGTATTTGGGTGCTGCCCACGGTCTGTGCGCTATATTGCACATGCTCCTGGACAGTCCCTGGTTCCGTACCGTACCCATTTCGGCGCCCGCCGCTGAGCTGCGCGACATCAAGCGCTCCATTGACTTCTTTCTGGAGCTGCAGGACGGCGAGGGTAATTTTCCGGTTGCGCTGGAGGATCTGCGATCGGGACGCGATAAGCGTTTGGTGCACTGGTGCCATGGCGCACCCGGCGCCGTTTATGTGCTGGCCAAGGCCTATTTGATATTCAAGGAGGACAAGTATCTAATCGCGCTGCGTCGCGCCTCCGATCTTGTCTGGAAGCAGGGCTTCCTGCGCAAGGGACCGGGCATCTGTCATGGCGTTGCCGGCAATGCGTACGTCTTCCTGCTGCTCTTCCGCCTGACCAACGAAATGAAGTACCTGTATCGGGCGCACAAATTCATGGAGCTGTTGACCAACTCGGAGTTCAAGCAGCGCGCTCGCGTTCCCGATCGCCCACATAGCCTGTATGAGGGTGTCGCTGGCACCGTTTGCTTTCTGGTCGATCTTCTCGAGCCGGAGCAGGCACATTTTCCCTTCATGGATGTCTTTCACTAGACACCTCATCCCATAACCAACATTTACTCACCACCCCCCCTCACATCATGCACCACAAAAATATCAGGGAGTTCTTTGTAGATTTCTAGTCATTTATTGTTTTTTCGCCATGTTTATGTGTTTGTAGCGCATTCGCTGCCTTCGCGTCCTTTGCTCGTTGCCTTTTCGTTTTACCCAATACATATGTACTTATTTACATATATAAATATATATATATATATATATATATATGTATACCGATGCCAAAATTGAATCTCCTCTTTGCTCCCCTTGCTCCACTTGCTCCCTATCCACAATTGAGTGCGAGACGCCAATCACCGAACGCAGAATGCTCTTATCATTCCCATATCAAAATTCTCTGTGCTTTAAGCTAAGCAATTAATAATAATAATTATATTAATAATATATATTCATATTAAATATATACATGTGTGTATGTATATATGATCAATTTATAAATATACACGATACATATACATTATATATTTATATACAATACTTACAAAATACTTGCAAAACGAAAACGAAACCGAAAAATCATAAACATATATTATATATTCTGTGCTTTATACCTACGTGTAACTCCACGACGAGCTCCAAATTCTATTGTCAATAAAAATTATACTACAAAATACACATATATATAGTATATATATATAATAAATATGTGCATATGCGAATTACGTTCAAAGTTCAACGAATATTTCATGTCCAATCAGATACAGCGCCGTTTATCGATATCTACACAAAACAGAAAGCAGAAGAGAAAACTGCGTATGACTAGATAAGTGTGAATTGGCGGAAAAGTTAAAATTGATCGATACGTGTGCTTCGGAAATTGAATGAAAGGCCCCTTCAACTGGCACTTGAGTGCGCATACTGACAACACATTCCCATAAATATCGAAAACGAGTTGATTAAGCCAGGCACCTATCTCCCGATAATCTCCAGATTAGCATACGACATTAGCACCGATATATGCATGTATCTTTATTAAGTACAGTTCGTTCTAATGCGAAGGGGGCTGTGGAGCACTGTACACAATTGATAGCGGCCGGTCATATAACACTGACTGATAAACGACGCATATATAAATCATTCATTATACCAGTATGGGAAATGTTGGTTGTCGTTAACTCGATCAGCGTACGGTGGTCGTCAGTCATACTATAGCCAGCGGGTGGATTAGCCACGCTGCTCAAAGCACCTCTCCCAACTATCCCTACCTCTTTTGGGAGCCTACTGTCAACTGTAAAACTGCATCACCAGATGACCGAGAATATGAGCTGGGTGCTCTGTTTGATCATAATTATCTGTGGGGCCAGTGTGCCAGATGTTGTCAAGGCTGAGGATCGATATCCCTTGTCGATAATACACATTAACGATTTCCATGCGAGGTAAGTGGCCTGCAAGCTAAGAGTGTCCAATCACCACGATTATCACTAGAATATGCGTATAAATATGTATCCCTATCGAAATCAGGTACTCAAATGTCACGATTCTATAGACCAATCTTAAGATAGCATCGACAAGTGACCGTGTACAATTATAATCATGTGTGACATTATTTATTACGCTAAGTGCCTAACCATTCGTCAGCGTTCATCAACATCATCGATAAAGAAGTGCCTCACACAACACCAACACACCATACCCCTCTCTTCACTCCCCAACCTGCACACCCAATACCAAATCACCTGCATACCACATGATTGTCTAAGCACTAAGTTGTGTTAATTCGCATCCGTTTTTTGCCGAAATCCAGATTTGAGCCCACAAATTCTGGCGGCGGCATCTGTGGGGAGGGGGAAGAGTGCATCGGTGGCTATGCGCGCACCGTTTATACAGTGAAGCGACTCCTCGAGGAACAGAAGTATCAGAATCCGATCTATATCAATGCGGGCGACAGTTTCCAGGGAACGCTCTGGTACAACGTCGGACGCTGGAATGTCACCAAGCAGTTCCTCAATATGCTGCCAGCGGATGCAATGGTTTGTATGAAGAGTGCTCCATCTTCCGATCCCATCTAATTCGCGTACTTGCGCAGACGCTGGGCAATCACGAGTTCGATCATGGCGTCGAGGGTCTGGTGCCCTTCTTGCAGACGATCCAAACCAGCATGCTGGTGGCAAACATGGACAACGCCCACGAGCCCACCACGCACGACCTCTACAAAAAATCGATGATCATTGAGCGCAGCGATCGCAAAATTGGACTTATTGGCGTCATCCTTGAGACAACCTACGTAAGTATTTTCGGACAGAGTAGGCAGGCTGAGTAGGCAGTCGAGCAGCTCACTCAACATTTGCATCGATTGCAGGACTTGGCCAACACGGGCAACATGATCTTCAGCAACGAGAGCGTCGCGATTCGCAAAGAGGCCCAGCTGCTGATGGCCCAGGGCGCCAATATCATCGTTGTTATCTCGCACTGCGGCTACGATGTGGACAAAGTGATTGCTGCGAATGCGGGCGATGTCATCGATGTGATCATCGGCTCCCATTCGCACACGTTCCTCTTCACAGGCGATGTGCCACCGGGACCGGATACGCCACGTGGCGATTATCCCACACAGGTGACGCATCAGCCCAGTGGCCATCGGGTGCTCATCGTGCAGGCGGGCGCCTATGCCAAATATGTCGGCAATCTGACCGTTTACTTTGATGACAACGGCGACGTACTCGACTTTGAGGGTGCACCCATCTACATGGCCCACGATGTGCCCGAGGGTGAGTTCCTTCAACTTTTCATGGCCCGAATCCATTGAGAATGAGTAAAAAGTATATGTATATACTTGATCAGCATCAACAGCCGATTTCATCTAGTCATGTCCGTCTGTCCTTTCGTCTATCTCAGAGACTAAAAGATCCAGAAACTTCAAACTTGGAATACAGGTCCTCGTATGCAAAGGCTTTTTATTCACACATATAATAGGCACATGCATAATATTGATACACTGGACAAATGTCATCAAGATCGGATAGGAAACTCGCTAGATATAGTCGAAAATGTATGCGGGGTGACAGGGAAAACATCTAATTTATACAAGATTTGAAAGATTTTCTAATTGCCAAACGGTTTGCACGAGAATCCGCTGGGATGTGTCCGGTGGTGTGGCATCCATTGGGGGAGGGGTTGGGAGAGGCAGACTATTAGACTGAGTTGTTGTGTTTTGTTTTTATCACTTATCATTTATGAAACTGCAAACAAAAGCCAGATAGTAACAATATATATAAATACGTTCATTATCTTGATCGGGCTGACGAGAGGCTGAAATCATCAGAGCGAGGAACTTCACCTTATTTTAGAAGCTTATTTCTAGCGGTTTAATTCAAGGGACTTATTTCTAGAGGCTTAATTCTGGAGTTTTATTTCAAAAGGTTTTTTCCTAGAGGCTTGTTTCCAGAGGTTTCTTCCAAGAGCCTTTTTCTAGATCCTTATTTCTAGAGGCTTTTTTCTAGAGGCCTACTTCTAAAGGTTTATTTGCGAAAGTCGCAATTTTCATCGCTTGCAATATTCACGTACGAATTTTGAGCCAAGTGTTCTTGCTGTGCAGATGAATCAGTGCTGGAGGCGCTGCTGCCCTGGAAGGAGATCATCGATGAGCAAGGCAATGTGGTGGTTGGAAACACCGTGGTCGATCTGACCAAAAACGATTGCAGTGACAGGGAATGCAATTTGGGCAACTTCTTCTGCGATGCGATGATTCATTCGGTGAGCATCTCTCCTCGCTAGTCCCAGTCTGTTTCCACTAAGTGAGCATCCTCTTTTGATTGCAGTTCGCGGGACTAACGCCCTTCGACCAGAAGGAGTGGTCGACTGTGTCGATTGGACTAGCGGCGACGGGTGGACTGCGAGTACCACTGTTCCGCGGTAGTAAGTAGACAACACCAACCGAATCGAACACCCAGCAAAACGCTTTCCATCATAGATCTGACCTTTGCGCACCTGGTGACAATGTCGCCGTTCGAGAACAAATTGGTTGCCTACAATCTGCCGGGCAGCAATGTGATTGCCGCTCTGGAGTATGCGGTCAGCAAGATCGATCTGGCGAATGGGGTGTCCAGCTCGATGTATTATATGCAAGTGTCCGGCCTCAAGGTCACCTATGACTACACCAAGCCGGTCAATTCGCGAGTTGTTGATGTCCAAGCACGTTGCGCCCACTGCGATGTGCCCATCTATGAGCCCCTGGACCCGACGAAAGTGTATCGCATTGTTACCCCAGATTTTCTACAGGGGGGCGGCGACGGTTTCTCCATGCTCACGGAAGGCACCGATATCCAGTAAGTAAACTGAGCACAGCTATCCAGCTCTCCAGCTCCCCGCCTCGGAAGTAATCCTCCTTTCTGCGTGTGTGTGTTTTTTTCAGAATTGGCGTTACGGATGTGGATGCGCTCATCTCGTACACCGGCAACATTAGTCCCATCTACACGGGTCGCGAGCAGCGCATAATTATCCGCCCATAAGCACCATTTCTGGATTTTATATCTTTTTTTTTTTTTAAATAAAATTAAAATTAATTTAAATAAATATTGAATGTTTTTTAGTTTAATTGCGTGGGGTTTTCAGCCAGAAAAGATCTGAAAATCTTTTAAGCAGCTGATAAATCATTTGACCTGTTAGCCAATCAATCAAACAATCAATCAATCACTCAGTCAAGCTGTCAGTCTAAAAATTAATTTGTAGACACACACATGGGTCAAATACCGATCGAAAATAAAACTATATCTTTATATTTACTTTCATATCGAAGATGATGATGTTCTCCTGGCGCTGCAGCCCTGGCAGGACATGTTGGAGGACGAATCCAACCGGATTGTGGGCAAGAGTCGGGTCCAATTGCAGCAATCGGAGTGCGCCAGAGGCGAATGCAATTTGGGCAATTTCTATACGGACGCCATGCTTTATGCCGTAAATCACAGTCGTAATCGTATCTGAAATTAAATAATTGCTAATCCTGAGCTTTTTCAGTTCGTTAAGGATGCCCCCGCCGAGGCGAACAATTGGAGCAATGTGTCGATTGCGTTGACCAGCCAGGGTAATTTTCGTGTGGACATACCAGCGGGCAGTAGGTACATATTCGATATATACTTGCACAATTATTCGATAATGTCCTTTTCTTGGGATAGACATAACGTATAAGCAACTGGTTGCGATGTGTCCGTGGGAAAATCGATTGTATGCTTTGACTTTGCGTGGCAAGCATTTGTGGCAGCTGCTGGAGGATAGTGTCGCCTCAATGAATGCCAGTCTGTCTGCACCATCATCCAAGCGTTTCCTGCAAGTCTCTGGCATAAGGATCAGTTACAATCTTAGGTCGGAGCCAGGTCAACGTATTTCCAGTTTGCTGGTGCGCTGTGCCAATTGCTCAATGCCCCAATATCAGGCATTGCAACGGCATCTGGATTATCGCCTAGTGGTCATGGAATATTTGGCCAATGGCAAGAACGGTTTCTCGCTGATAAGCGATCATGCAAAAGAGCTAAAGTAAATTCTCAAAAATATACTTGAACGTATTATTGTTAACATATATTATAAATTACAGACAGGGCCCTTTCGACTTAGATGCTTTAATGGATTACATAAGTGCGGTTGGAATCATAACTGCTGGATTGGAGCAAAGAATACAAATTATTAACAATTGAGTGACATTTTCGTTACTTCCTTTATTCAAATAAACGTTTTCTAAATGGTTATCGATTATCGACTATTTTCGTTCGTTGTTCGTTCAGTTGACTTGGCCATTGAGGTCACATTGGTTTCCCGTTGATAAGTGATCATATAAAAAAAGGTTGAGTAAAGTAATACTGAAAAATTAATTTTTGCAAATTATTTACAAAAAGAATACAAATTATAAACACTTGAGTGACATGTGCGTTCCTTTTTTAATCTATTAAATATAACGCGCTCTAAATTCTTTTCGATTATCGATTCTAATCGTTCGTTGTTCGTTAAGTTGACTGCAGTATTAAAATACTGAAGTTAGGTTATTTTCGTTATCGTCGACAGCGGTCACATTGGCCACCTCACTTATTCAAAAGTCTTGCTAAGGTTAGGAGTCCGTGTGCGGCACATTTGGAGCAAGTGAGCTTGTTAATTAACATCATATTTGAATCGGTAATATCAGATACACATTTTTTGTGCACTCTATTCATATTCAAATAAAAAGCAGTATCAAAGTAAGTAACTTATTTTTTTTAGCAACATTTTCATTTACGTAAAAGTACCGCGTGTGTGTAAGCAAAAAAGTTGCATTCTCATTGTTTTGTGTGCGTTTTGTGTGTTATATAAGAGAGAGCCGGCAAAGCGAGCGAGCGACAAACTTGTTTCTAGAAGCTTCCAATTAAGAATCAATGGGCATTCATAAGTTAATCTTAAATCATAAAAGACGACAACTGCGGCCTTCGCTCTGCCATGCCATGAGTGGTGTGTGTTGCTATCACTTCCAACGGTGCATATTCTCTTGGAAATTGTCTTCATGCACACACACACACACACTCACTTAACAGCAGCGAACGCACATGTTTTTTACTTTGTCCTCGCCGGTTTTACGCTGATGCAAGTTGGTTAAACATATGCTTGTTATGCGTGAACTAGAGAGACAGGGAGAGCGCCAATTGGACTCTGTATTTACTGTATGGCAACGGGAAATTTTTACCCAGTATTTCATAACAAGCCAAAACATTGCATCAACACACACACACTTACAGATGTGAGTTACATAAATGATTTGTTCTGGAAGAGTTTCTCTCGCATAAAACGTTATCGATACCACTGCAAAGGGGTACACCGGGTCGTGACTTTTTCTTATCTGCTTGAGTGTGTGTGTGTGATGTGCGGGGGGCTTAAAAATCAAAGTGTATTTAATAAAGTGGAAAAACTGCTGTTAGTTCATTTAGCGAGCACGTGTTGAGTTCCATTCGTTCATCGATATTATTTCTGTTATCGTTTCTCGCAGATGTTCCGCCTACCAATTTCACTTGCACGCACCAACATCAACCGCCAGGTGGCGCTGCGCCGCTATGCAAAGGATGTCAAATTCGGACCCGAGGTGCGCGCCATGATGCTGCAGGGCGTCGATGTGCTAGCGGACGCCGTGGCCGTCACCATGGGACCCAAGGGTCGCAACGTGATCATCGAGCAGTCATGGGGCTCGCCCAAAATCACCAAGGATGGCGTGACGGTGGCCAAATCCATTGAGCTCAAGGACAAATTCCAGAACATTGGTGCCAAACTCGTCCAGGATGTGGCTAATAATACCAATGAGGAGGCCGGCGATGGCACCACCACCGCCACGGTGCTGGCCCGTGCCATTGCCAAGGAGGGTTTCGAGAAGATCTCGAAGGGTGCCAATCCCGTTGAGATACGTCGCGGCGTCATGCTGGCCGTGGAGACCGTCAAGGATAATCTGAAGAGCATGTCGCGGCCGGTGAAGACGCCCGAGGAGATTGCACAGGTGGCAACGATATCGGCGAACGGTGACCTGGCCATCGGCAAACTAATCAGCGATGCGATGAAACGTGTGGGACGCGATGGCGTCATCACCGTCAAGGATGGCAAAACCCTTATCGATGAGCTGGAGGTGATTGAGGGCATGAAATTCGATCGCGGCTACATTTCGCCGTATTTCATTAACTCGTCAAAGGGCGCTAAGGTGGAGTTCCAGGATGCCCTCCTGCTGCTCTCCGAGAAGAAAATCTCCTCGGTGCAGAGCATCATTCCTGCCCTCGAGTTGGCCAACTCGCAGCGCAAACCGCTGGTCATCATTGCCGAGGACATCGATGGTGAGGCACTCAGCACTCTGGTGGTGAATCGCCTGAAGATCGGTCTCCAGGTGGCCGCCGTCAAAGCACCCGGCTTCGGTGATAATCGCAAGTCAACATTGACCGATATGGCCATCGCCTCGGGCGGCATTGTGTTCGGTGATGATGCCGATCTCGTCAAGCTCGAAGACGTCAAGATCAGCGATTTGGGCCAAGTGGGTGAGGTGGTCGTCACCAAGGATGACACACTCCTGCTTAAGGGCAAGGGCAAGAAGGAGGACGTGCAGCGTCGCGTCGATCAGATCAAGGAACAGATCACCGACACCACTTCCGAGTACGAGAAGGAGAAGCTGCAGGAGCGTTTGGCACGTCTCGCTTCTGGCGTTGCCCTGCTGCGCGTCGGCGGCTCCAGCGAGGTGGAAGTCAACGAGAAGAAGGATCGCGTCCATGATGCATTGAATGCGACACGCGCTGCCGTCGAAGAGGGCATCGTGCCCGGCGGTGGCACCGCTCTGCTCCGCTGCATCGAGAAACTGGACGCCGTCGCCACTCAGAATGAGGATCAGGTACTCAACTCGCATGGCCATTCGCCCAATCCTCCTTAATCTCATTATTTTCGTTTTACTTCCTTACAGAACCTGGGCGTGGACATTGTGCGCCGAGCACTGCGCATGCCCTGCATGACAATTGCCAAGAATGCTGGTGTCGATGGCGCCATGGTTGTGGCCAAGGTGGAGACCCAATCGGGTGACTATGGCTACGATGCGCTCAAGAGCGAATATGGCAACCTGATCGAGAAGGGCATCATTGATCCCACCAAGGTGGTGCGCACAGCCATCACTGATGCAGCCGGTGTTGCCTCGCTGCTGACCACCGCTGAGGCTGTTGTCACCGAAATACCCAAGGAGGATGCTGCTCCTGGCATGGGCGGTATGGGTGGCATGGGCGGCATGGGTGGCATGGGCGGTATGGGTGGCATGATGTAAGCAGTAGACACATTCGTACCCACGCACACCCATCTCCCCGCACACACACAAACACACCATTCATATATTTAAGCTCATGAATGCAGAACGATGCCAGACTACGGTTTGCGGGCAATCCCTGCTTAGCACGCAACAGCAACACATATATGCTCGGAGTGGATACAAATTCTTCATACTCCGCCTTGTGCCCATGCCGGGTTTTCCTTCGCATTTATTCCCCCCTTCGAACGATTCAATTGCTGCTGGTTGTGTCAGCTTCTTGTCTGATGTCTGCCCGGATTTGGCCTGATCCCGTGAGCTGGCATTCGCGCTGCTGCATTCGTGTTCGACGTTTCTTTTTTAAACTATTCCTTAATTATATTTTTTTTTACATGTTATATATGTAAATGCAAGAAATACCGTTAGTTGTAAAATAATAAAATTTAACAAAAAAAAATATTAAAAACACGTATATCACATAAATAGAAATGCAATTTGCAGTTTCGAGCAGCTGATTGTAGGCCAAAAGTTGTACATTCAAACGTTATTATTATACCTATCCGGCCGGATCGGATGGACATATGGGTCGATCGAAAGTTGAGTTCTCCGAACCAAACTGACCCACCATCAGCATCTAAAGTTCACCATAAATGAAATGACCGACTGACTGTTCCCATGGCACTGCTATATGTTATAGACGTCCGATTCACTAGCATAGCTTTTGAAAATATGGATAGACAGCAACTTGCCTTCTAATGCTGATCAGGAATATATATTTATATACTTTACGGAGTCGTAAACGTAAGATTTATTATAATTAATTTCATCGTGCCCAGAAGATGTTTTAATGAAAAGTTGCAATGAGGGACTCAAGTCCAACATACCCAACGCAGCCCCGTAGTACAGGGTAGCTAAACTTATGCAACAAGAAATAATCACTTGCAATTTGTTGACAATGTTGTTTTACTAACTGATCGAAGTGGGAGGAGGTACAAAGGTAATTTAAACATCATTTTAGACTTAAACTATTTATTTATATATATAAATAATAATAAGAAGTGCTTTCTGAAATAGTTATCGATTTTGCCTTGCAAATGATTTCATGATTAACGTTCGCATAATCCCTAATTTTACATTTAGTGATCTTTTGACTTAATCCTCGCTGTTGGGCAACTTTTTGTCTTGCCCTTTAGAGTTTAGCTTAACGTATATATATATCTCTCTATATATATATGTATTAATATATATATATAGGTTTATGTACATATTATTAAATTGTTGTATAAATCTATTGGACATAGTTCTGTGCCCTGGCTTAGTAGAGTTCCGCCTTTTGCATGACCGCCTCGACGAGCGCTTTGAACGCGTCCTCGATCATCGTGATGTGGAGCTGGGCATCGCGATAGGAGCACAGCTTTTCACTCTCGGTGAGTGGCATTTGCATTGTGGTGACGCCCAGCGAGGATTGTGAATGGAGACTGCGTCCGGTGTTCATAAGTATGTTGATGCAATCGTCGGCTAGAATGGGAAACGTTTCGACAAAACGCACCATGGCTGGCAACACATTCTTCAGGTATTTACACTTGGCCGACGAGGTGAGCAGCGACAGCGTCGTCTGGATGACATTCAGGCAGAACTTGGAGACGCCCAAACTCTTTGGTATCGAATAGTTGAGCACAAGATGCGATGTCAGCTCAATGGTAAACAGTTGCTTATTCATTTCGGTCACATTGAGAAACTCATGAACGAAATCAATGCAGATATGCATCGACGGCACACTGGCTACAATCATTGGTATCACCGATTTGGGATACGTCTGGAAGTGAACCAGTTTGGCCAGCGATGGCTCCGATATGAACGCCTGATGCACATACGTCCCAATGATGCCCTGTATTTCGCGCAGCTCCAGTTGCGAAACACGCGTCACCGCCTTGCTATCCATATACTCGAGAACCTCGAGCAGAATGTGCACAGCTGCGCTCTCCTGCGATGCAATCAGTGTCGTCTTCAGCTCCTCCCGGTCCGCATCCGTTTGCACCAGTCCGTTCTTGTCCAGCACCTGTTTCTGTTGCATGTGCACATTGAGGTACGTCTTCGAGGCAGCCAGACTGCCCTTCAATATGCGCAACAGGATAACCAGCATATATGGCGAGCAGAAAACGTGTCGTGGGCAACTATATACAAGCACAAATGGATTCATTATTACAAAGAAAGGGCGAGAGAGAGAGAGCAAGAGAGAGAGAGAGAGAGAAAGAGAGAGATGAATATACGCACCCGAGCACATCCATCGGCTCCAGTAGGCTCTCATTGGCGAAGGTGCGTCGCGTTAGAGTGTCCGCATTGTTGCTGATCGCACGCAAGGACATAATCCAGAAAGTGGTGGGCAGAACGGCGTTGAGACGCAGCCACAGATCATGATACAGATCCTTGACATAGCGCGGCACATCCCGCACAAAGACAACCGGCAGATGCTGTACCAACTGATGGGCGTATTGTGCCAAAGATTCGGGTGGCAGCTGCAACAGACGCTTAAATACTTGAATCGCCAGCTGTGGCTTCGTTTCGATGGTCTCCAGTGCCCCACTGAGCAACTCCGGCTTCAGATCGTAACGACCTGGTTCAAGGCTGCTACTGTTGCTGCTGCTGGCGAGCAAATAGTGCTCCTCGACCTCGAGCCAATCGTCGACCATGCTGAGATGCGGATAGTTGGAGATGATGAGACGCAACAACGGATGGAACAGTGACAGATAGTCGCTGTGATACTGATGTGCCTTCTGCAAGAGATATTTGAGCGGGAGGCCGCCCATTAAATTGTTGGAGTACTCCTTCTGTTTGCGGCCACCGAGTGCGCTGAGATTCATCAGACGCGTATCCTCATACAGCATCAGATAGTAGATCATCAGCAGTTGCGATGTTAATGGGCAGCTAACCTCCACCTGGGCAAGCTCATCGCTGGCCGCCAACGGTTGCAGCTCCTCCGCAAAAATTGTTAGCGGCGAGGTGCGAAATACGTGCAAAATTTCCAATTCGGTGAAGGGTCGATGCATATGATCGATGCTCACCTTGCCGGTGGGATTCGGTATGATCAGTGTATTGACATATACCTCAACCAGGGCAGGCATCACCGGATGCACCGGTCGCACCGAGCTACAGATCTGTTTAAAGATCCACGATTTAATCGGCACTTTGTGCTTGAGAAATGTACGCGACTTGAGCAACTGATGGATGCAGTGCACCGGCAGATAGCCGGGTATGGTGCCATTCAGATTGGGTGTGACAGGCACCCGAACCGCATGCAATGCCACCACCTGTTCGGTGAACAGATCCTGTGTGAACAGTTGCTTAATGCGATTGGTGCTATTCGGTCGGATGGGTATCTTCATGGCCAGCGTGGAGCAGACCATTTCACTGATGGCCGTTATCTGATTGCTATGAAAATGGATGGCCAGCAGGAGGAGCATCTCGCCGAGAGAACTGCTCGTCCCGGAACGTTTGCAGAAGAAGGCATCCTCGCGTATGAGCCACTGCAGCCATTCGACAGCCTTGTTCTCCAGCGGAATGGTGGAGACCAGCGATGGACACGCGATAAGCATGCACAGTGCCAGCGTCACAAAACGCACCCCAGATGGCGTTGCCTTGGGGCAACTGGTGACCAGTTGGGAAAGTGCATTGATCTCGTCGTCGTTAAACTTGAGGCCACCGATGCCGCGAAGGGCGCAATACAGGCGCAACAGGACAGCACCCTGCAGATTGAAGTCCTTCAGCTCGGATGCCTTCGCGGTGATCTTAACGATCTTTTGCAGCAGCTCGACACGCACCAGATTCAGTGCGTCACCCTTGCGCTTCTGGCTGGAGCGGATGTAGAGAGCAAACCATGAGCGAAGATTCTGATCGTTTCCCAGCAGCAGGCCAGTGAGGAAGGCAACCTAATCCAGGACAGACAGACAGAGATGCCAACATTTATAGAGCTATGCAAGAAAACTACTTTGTTAACCGAAATTCAATCAATCAGTCAATCAATCAATCATTCGGGTAATGAATCAATAAATGCCTCACCAGGTCATCGGGATGCTTGAGCGCTAGCTTAAGCATAAACGAAGGCACTTTCATCATTTCGACGCACATGGAGCGATTGACCAACGCCTGCGACGGATTCATCTCGCTTAGGGCCATCAGGAGCAGGAGTCGCTGCTTGCGACCCTTGTCATCGCAATAGTTGGCTATCACGTGCGAGACAACATCACGATAGCAATCCGGAAAATTGGCGACCAGTGCACAAATGATCCGATAACCGTTGGGCACAGTAACGAGGGCGTCGACCAGCTCCAGGATATTGAGCAGGGAGGGCAGCTCAGCGAGGGCAATGCACAGGATATCGACGACCTCCTCCAGATAGATGCCATCGTCGAGTATCTCCAGGTAGCCCGGCTTGCCAGTCGATGATGCAGCATAAGATGATGGCTTCGGTTCGGAGGCGGTACCCGAACCCGAGCCAGAATCCGACCCAGAACCAGAACCCGAACCAGAGCCAGAACTGGGCGCCGCTGAACCGGATACCTGCTGTTGCAAGCTAAATATCTCGGAGAGAACAACACGCACCTTGCGCGCCACATCCGCCCGCTCGAATCCGAGAGCAATGCCCGACTGCAATCCGTACTCCGGCTGTGGTTGTGTTTCGCCGGCGAAGCCGTTGTTCCCATTGTTGCCATTACCACTGTTAGCACTGGACGATTTCTGACGCACCAGCAACTCCTTCTTCAGATCGTTCTCGAGTTCATGGTAATTGACCTGTAAATAGGAAACAATGCTGTTCACCACCTCGATGCCGATGAGGACAGCGAGGATCTCCTTGCGGGACTCCATCGATGACGTTGTGTTGTCCAGCGGCGAGAGCAGGCTCATGCGCACCAGCGATGGCAACACCGGCCGTATCTCTAGCTCCGGATAGCTGGCCAGCAGTGTTATGTCCAGATTCTGCATGGCGGCAAACACTCGCTCGGAGACATCGTACAGTTGTTTGTCCTTCTCCTTCTCCTTATCCTTTTCCTCCTTTTCGTTTGGGGCGGCAGGCATCGCTGATATTTTTGTGTGCGTGGTTGACGGCTGCCACCGGCTTGCAGTGGTACCTGTTGCCAAATTTTCGCAATTGTCACGTATCTGTGTCTGCCGCTTGTTATCCGTCCAATACGCATCCGCATCAGTGTTGAGCTCAATACAGAAATCACCACTCTATTCTTAAGTTGCAGCATTGCATCGCCGTCAATATCGATAAGTTCTGTATCACAATGTGTGGTATTAATTAGCGCTAGTTTTAAGCGGCATTGTTTAATGTAATGTTGTTAATATTCGCATACTTTATTCGCCATGTCGCTAATCGAAAAAAATGTTTAAAAATTTACCACGCTTGTTTCAGCCATCTCGCATTAATAATATATATATATGCCGGAGAGGACATTAGTACCGAGCTGCCAACTTGTTGTTTGGCAACATATCGAGTCTTTCTGGAATGAGCGTAATCGATGTATATTTTTTTCACTGATAGATACATTTTTCATTCGTATTCAGCAGTCACTTTTTTTTTTACTCGCAAATGAAGCTCGACCGCAAAGAATAAATGTGAATAAAAATAAATATATAACGTGAGGAATCTATATGGATTGTGTGTTTTATGAATCAATTCGAGAAAATTGAACAGCAAGTTTGTCGAGTAGGTAAGTGAAAGTTGCCCAAAAAGTGCAGTGAAAACAGGCGGCAAATGCAGAAAAGAAAATATATCAAAAATTCGTCGGGAAATAGACCAACGCCCAGTAGTCAGTTGTACCGAACAAGTCCCGTACACCAGTGCCTAGTGACAAGAAGAAGAAGACAATGACGACGACGACGAAGTGAGCTAAAAGTATCTCAAAATTCAAAAAGTGGGCCAGTCAGTTAAGTCAGTCAGTCAGTGAGTAACTTTAGTTGCTATTAAATAACTGATATATATAATCTCTATATATATGCACTATCACACCTTCGATATATGTACTTATGTATGTATGAATATACATAATAAAAACATCATCGATTAAAATTGCCTGCCCCCGACTCCGACTATCGCAGTCGCCGTCGTAGTCACTGCCTTGGCGTTGATGACATCATTCAGTGTTTTCAGTTCGTCGTCGTTCAGTATGCGAGATGTGAGAGTCGAGTGTTGACCGTTCAGTGTTGAGTGTCGTTGAGTGCCCCTAAATTAAAATTGAACGAATACTTTTCGTGCATCAGCATTAAGCTCAAAATCAAAACAAAAAATATGGAACACACAAGTAAATGAAGTTTGAAGAGCAAACGCAAAAAAGGAAGAAAATTAAAATTGAGTAACATTTGCGTCAGAGCTGATTGAAAGAAATGTGCGATAAAAGGCAATATTTAATCAAGATATACACATACACATACAAATACACATGCACACATTCATACATAGATGAAATGTTTTTAATCGTACACACAGATACGCACTTATGCATATGCAAACGCACACACGCACACACACATCTATCTTTTGCGCTCTTCCTCTTGCTATCTCTATCTTTTTCCCTTTTTTTTTTTGTGTTCACTCACTCACACGCCCATTGACAGCGAAATGCACTTTGAAATACAGTAACATACACACACACATAACACACACGTACCATGTAAAAATAGGAAATCCTAAGAGGTCACGAGTTGAATTGAAGTTGTTTATCGATACATTGGAATGGGTGGAAAATTAACGAATCGAACAAGAAAAAAAAAACCGCTGCTGCACTTGTCTACACACATACAAATACACATACATTTGGAGTGCGTGTGTTTTTTTGTGTGTGTGCGTTAAGGCTTGGCCCACCTTGCTTATATCTTAAAGAATGACAAATCAACAGCCATAACTCAAATTGTACAGTTGTAAGCTAATAAGCACGTACTCGCAATGTATGTATGTATGTATAAATGTATGCATGTGTGTGTGTGTGTGTGTGTGTGTATTACTGAGCGAGTTGGAGAAGCCTCACAGCTTTGAGCGCTTGTTAGCTAAAACACACAAAAAAAAAAACGAGAAAAAAAAATCTAAACAGGTTTTTCCAAATAAAAATAGAAAAAACAGTGTAATTAAAATATGGAGTTTTCACTCCGTTTGTGGTGGTGGTTTGCATTGAGCGTCGACGTCGCTGCCCTCGTTAATTGAATTGAATCGACGGCAATTGCACAACTTCAAGAAAGAAAAAAAAGAAAAGAAACAAAAACCGCGCCTTTTGCTGCTGCTGCTGCTGCTGCTGCTCGCTGCTAATCAAATCAATGTGATGAACTCACTTTTAACAAGATCAACTTAAACACACACGCACACATACATACACATGTATGATGTTTTTCGTATGACATGCAATCATAATTGCAAAGTTGCCACTATTGCTACAGTTCAAAACCTACCCCATTTACTGGGCTTACTGTGCTCCCCTCCAACACCAGCAATCTCCGCTTCGACTCGCTCTTTGCTCTCATTAGCTCTCTCTCTCTCTCCCTCTCTCTCTCTCTCTCTCTCTCCCTCCCTCTCTCTCTCTCTCTCTCTCTTTCTGTCTCGCTGCCTTACACATATATGCTCTCCACTTTCATTTTGATACTCTCACGAACGGCTCTCATTGTGTGCGTGTGCCGCCTGTGTGTTTGTTTGTTTGTGTTTTTGCTGCTGGTGTTGTTGTTGTTGTTGGTGTTTTCGCTCTGTTTTCGTTATGCTTGCTCTCCCGCTCATCTCAGTCAGGTTGTCGGCGAGTTTTAAGCTTCGTTTTCGTTATAATCAGAAAAATATTACGTAATAGATAATAGAGCTGTGTGAATACGATTTTTTTGTTTGTGTGTGTGTACTGCTCATACATATGTATACGAATAAAGAAGTGTGCTAAATTCTTTTGCTTTTTTTTTTGTTTTGTTTTTTTTTTCTCAATACATTGTTGTTGCAAAATTAGCTCATACCCCATCGAGAGCATAAATTAAATCAGCAAGCAGGCAACCAACCAGTAACATAACATCAACAACAACAACAGTAGCTTTTAGTGCAATTTTAAGTCTGTTGTGTTAAACAAAAACAAAAAAAAACATAATTGCCTCAACTACGTAGATACATACATGCATGTGTGTGTGTGTGTGCGTGTGTGTATATAGCGTGAAGGGAATGACCTGCTCAGCTTTGAATAAAGGTCAAAATACACTTGCATAGCCGGAGACAACAAACAGTTGGCTCGTATCTGTTTGAATGTGTGTGTGTGTGTACAGTTCCCATTGGTATACAGATAAATTGAAAAAAATATCAGGCACACATACGCATATATTTCTTTTTTTGGTTTGTATGAGACATTTCGGTCATTCTGATAGTTTTTTTTTTTCCATTTTTGTTTTTGTGAATTGAATTTCCTGCAATTTCACTACCGTGCGACTTAAATCAGTGCCGCCGACCCCACACCCCCCCACACACCGAACCCAGACTCGCCCACAACCTGTCACACTTTGAAATTGGAATGAGAATGAGAATGCCCCATTGCGGATGGGGCGTGATGTAATCGCGTTAACTATAAAGTCAAAATAATGAACACACACAAATGCCTATATATCTATGTTGATATGTATGTGTATATATATGTATGCATGCATAAATACAGTGAGAGACAATTGTGGTGATCGGACTTGGACGCCAGTTGACCCAGGCGAACCCGCGGGCCACTCAATGTGACGCCATTGTGTCTTATGAATCATCGAACGGGCAGGGAAAGTGCCACTGAAAGGGGCATGGGCAGGGGAAACACAGTTGCGACCGCCACCCATATTTAGGCCCAGACGTGAATTGTATGTGGCACAGAGTGCAGTGTTAAATAGTTGCAGCGTTACATTCGCTATTTAGACACAATTTTTTTTTTAAATAAAGAGAAAATCAGCTTTATGTGCCTAATTCAATCAGAAATAGATATGACTAATCTGTTCCAATTTAGTATGTATACTTTAAGTAGTATACAAAAAGGAAATGGAGGAAAAAACAAGTGAATTAATTAAAAAAAAATGTTTGTGGTTTTTTGTTTTTACAGTTATTCTTTGAGATTTATTTTCGGTTTGGAATTGAACGAGTACAAAATTGAATTCTTTGCGGTGTGAATTGTGGACAATTTACTAAGAGAGAGCTGACAACAATAACAATAACAATAACAAAATGACGACGGACATTTCAATTGTTCGATGGGACCCCAGCCAGGGTCCTGGCAACGAATATATCGATGAATACGAATACGATGGCGGCAACTCCAGTTCGCGACTGTTCGAGAGGTCGCGCATCAAGGCGCTAGCCGAGGAGCGCGAGAGCGTACAGAAGAAGACATTCACCAAGTGGGTGAATTCGCATCTGTGTCGCGTTAATTGTCGCATCGCCGATCTCTATGTGGATATGCGCGATGGCAAGCATTTAATCAAGCTGCTTGAGGTGCTATCCGGCGAACGTCTGCCCAAGCCGACCAAGGGAAAGATGCGCATTCACTGCCTGGAGAATGTCGATAAGGCACTCCAATTTCTTCGCGAACAGCGCGTCCATCTCGAGAACATTGGGTCCCACGATATTGTCGATGGCAATGCCTCACTCAATCTCGGCCTCATCTGGACAATTATCTTGCGCTTCCAGGTGAGCAAAGCACTGAGAAAAATGTTAATTGTCATCATAGATAGTTTATTCAGTGTTGTATTAATTAGTCCACATTCTAATCTTGATCCTGATCTATTTTGATGTGTATCTTTTTTTCCTTGTGCAATATTTGTATTCATTTTTGATGGGCTGCTGTGGCGCCTTGTTGAATATATAGATCCAAGATATCACAATTGAGGAGGTGGACAACAAGGAGACAAAGTCGGCGAAGGATGCATTGCTGCTCTGGTGCCAGATGAAGACCGCTGGCTATCATAATGTGAATGTGCGAAACTTTACGACGTCGTGGCGCGATGGATTGGCCTTCAATGCGATCATACACAAACACCGTCCAGATCTGGTGCAGTTTGAGAAGCTGTCGAAAACGAATGCCATACACAATCTGAATAATGCATTCGATGTCGCCGAGGATAAGCTCGGTTTGGCCAAGCTGCTCGATGCCGAGGATGTTTGCGTTGAACATCCCGACGAGAAGTCGATAATTACGTATGTGGTCACATACTATCACTACTTCAGCAAACTGAAGCAGGAGACGGTGCAGGGCAAGCGTATTGGCAAGGTGGTCGGCATTGCAATGGAGAACGATAAGATGATTCACGACTATGAGCACTTCACCAGCGATTTGCTCAAATGGATCGAGACGACGATAGAGTCGCTTGGCGAACGTGAGTTTGCCAACTCATTGGTCGGTGTTCAGGGACAATTGGCGCAATTCTCCAATTATCGCACCATCGAGAAGCCACCGAAATTCGTTGAGAAGGGCAACCTGGAGGTGTTGCTGTTCACCCTCCAATCGAAGATGCGTGCCAATAACCAGAAACCCTATACGCCCAAGGAGGGCAAAATGATATCGGACATTAACAAGGCCTGGGAGCGTCTGGAAAAGGCCGAGCACGAGCGTGAGCTGGCGCTGCGCGAGGAGCTCATACGCCAGGAGAAACTGGAACAGTTGGCAGCCCGTTTCGATCGCAAGGCATCCATGCGTGAGACGTGGCTATCGGAGAATCAACGTCTCGTCAGCCAGGATAACTTTGGATTCGATTTGGCCGCAGTTGAAGCGGCTGCCAAAAAGCACGAAGCCATCGAAACGGACATCTTTGCATATGAGGAGCGTGTCGAGGCTGTTGTTGCTGTTTGCGATGAGCTCGAATCGGAGCGCTATCACGATGTGAAGCGCATCCTGTTGCGCAAGGATAACGTGAAGCGTCTCTGGATGTATCTGTTGGAGTTGCTGCGTGCGCGTCGCATGCGTTTGGAGATTTCGTTGCAGCTGCAACAGAACTTCCAAGAGATGCTCTACATTCTGGACAACATGGAGGAGATTAAGCAACTCCTCATGACTGACGACTATGGCAAGCATCTGATGGGCGTCGAGGATCTGTTGCAGAAGCACTCGCTGGTCGAGGCCGACATCAATATACTGGGCGAACGTGTCAAGGTCGTTGTGCAGAACTCACAGAAGTTCCTCAGCGACGATCCCGAATCGTATAAGCCATGCGATCCCGAGATTATTGTTTCGCGCGTCCAACAGCTGGAGGATGCATACGCGGAACTGGTACGTCTGGCTGTGGAGCGACGCAGTCGCCTCGAAGAGAGCCGCAAACTGTGGCAATTCTATTGGGACACCGCCGACGAGGAGAACTGGATCAAGGAGAAGGAGCAGATCGTCTCAACGGATGAAATTGGTCACGATCTGACCACCGTCAATCTGTTGCTGAGCAAGCATAAGGCACTCGAATCGGAGATCACATCACACGATCCACAGCTGCAGAATGTGGCCAAGGTGGGTGCCGAACTAATTACCGAGGGTCACTTTGGTGCCGATCGCATCAAGGATCGCCTCAAGGAGATCCTATCCAAATGGGATCATTTGCTCGATCTGACCAAATATCGCCGTCAACGTCTGGAGAATGCCGTCGAATACTTCCAACTGTTTGCCGATGCCGATGACGTGGACAACTGGATGTTGGACACGCTGCGCATTGTTTCCAGCGAGGATGTCGGTCGCGACGAAGCCAATGTCCAATCGCTGCTCAAGAAGCACAAGGATGTCGCCGAAGAACTGAAGAACTATGCCGAAGTCATCGATGCCCTGCACAAACAGGCCGACACCCTCAAGCTCAACGAGCCGGAGAAGGCAAGTGTGGACAAGCGACTGGAGGCGATCGATTCACGTTACAAGGAGCTCACCGAGCTGGCCAAGTTACGCAAACAACGTCTCCTCGACGCACTCAGCCTATACAAGCTGATGTCGGAGGCAGATGGCGTCGAGCAATGGATCAAGGAGAAGACCAAGATGTTGGACACCATGGTGCCCGGCAAAGATATCGAGGATGTTGAGATTATGAAGCATCGCTTCGAAGGCTTCGACAAGGAAATGAATGCAAATGCTTCCCGCGTTGCCGTTGTCAATCAACTTGCCCGGCAGCTGCTCCACGTCGAGCATCCCAATTCCGATGAGATTCTCGATAGGCAGAATCATCTCAACCAGGAGTGGTCGACGCTGCGCGAGAAGGCCGAGGCCAAAATGGATGACCTCAAGTCCGCACACGGTGTACAGACCTTCTACATTGAGTGCCGCGAGACCATCTCTTGGATCGAGGACAAGAAACGCATCCTCACCGAAACCGACAGCCTGGAGATGGATCTAACTGGTGTGATGACACTGCAGCGTCGTCTAAGCGGCATGGATCGTGATCTGGCCGCAATTCAGGCGAAATTGTCAAGCTTGGGTCGCGAGGCGGACAGCATTGAGGTGGAGCATCCGGAGGAGGCGCAGCTAATCCGTGAGCGTATCGCACAAATCGAACTTATTTGGGAGCAGCTGACACAGATGCTGAAGGAGCGTGACTCCAAACTGGAGGAGGCTGGCGATTTGCATCGCTTCCTGCGCGATCTCGATCACTTCCAGACTTGGCTAACCAAGACCCAGACAGATGTCGCCTCAGAGGACACGCCCACATCACTGCCGGAAGCCGAGAAGCTGCTCAATCAGCATCAGTCCATACGCGAGGAGATCGACAACTACACCGAAGATTACAAGTCCATGATGGAGTACGGCGAACGTTTGACTTCCGAAGGCAACACATCCGAGGATCCGCAGTATATGTTCCTCCGCGAACGCTTAAACGCCCTTAAGGATGGCTGGGAGGAGCTGCATCAGATGTGGGAGAATCGTCAGGTGTTGCTCTCGCAGAGTCTCGATCAGCAGCTCTTTAATCGGGATGCACGCCAGACCGAAGTGTTGCTCAGCCAGCAGGAGCACTTCCTTAGCAAGGACGACACACCGGTCAATCTGGAACAGGCCGAGAATCAATTGAAGCGTCACGAAGCCTTCCTCACCACCATGGAGGCCAACGATGACAAGATCAATACGCTGCTTCAAGTGGCCGACACCCTCGTCGAGAAGGAGCACTTTGATGCCGACAAGATTGGCAAACGGGCCGAGAATATCACTGGGCGACGTGATGATAATCGCCAGCGGGCGCTCGATCAGCATGAGAAGCTGAAGAACCAGGTGAAACTGCACGAGTTCCTCCAAGATTTGGAGGAGCTGGCCGAATGGGTGCAGGAGAAGTACGTTACATCCCAGGATGAGACCTATCGCAGCGCAAAGACAATACACTCCAAGTGGACTCGGCATCAGGCGTTCGAGGCTGAAATTGCCGCCAATAAGGAGCGCCTCTACGAGGCCGAAAAGTCCGCCCAGGAGCTGTCGAAAGAGAAGCCCGAATTCAAGGATGTCATCGAGCCCAAGCTCAAGGAGCTGGCCAAGCAATTCGATGATCTTGAGGTGCACACCAAGGAGAAGGGCGCCCTGCTCTTCGATGCTAATCGCGAGGTGCTCGTCCAGCAGACCTGCGATGACATCGACTCGTACATTACAGATCTGGAACGGCAGATTGTTAGTGGTGACACCGCCAACGATTTGACTTCGGTGAATATCCTGATGCAGAAGCAACAGGTTATCCAGACACAGATGGCGGTGAAGGCGCGTCAAGTCGAAGAAATTGACAAACAGACCGAATATCTACAGAAGACGGTGCCCGAGGAGAAGATCGAACCGATTGTGGTGAAGAAGACGGCCGTTTTGGAGCGCTTTGAGAAGATCAAGGCGCCGCTGTTGGAGCGTCAGAAGCAGCTAGAGAAGAAGAAGGAGGCATTCCAGTTCTGTCGCGATGTCGAGGACGAGAAGCTCTGGATCGATGAGAAGCTGCCGGTGGCCAACTCATCCGACTATGGCAACTCTTTGTTCAATGTTCATGTACTCAAGAAGAAGAACCAATCGCTGGCCACCGAAATTGATAACCATGAGCCGCGCATCAATGCCATCTGCAACAATGGACGCAAACTGATCGATGAGGGTCACGAGGATGCCAAGAAATTCGAGGCGCTGATCAGCGATTTGACTGCCAAGTGGCAGGAGCTCAAGGATGCCATTGATAATCGCAAAAAGCATTTGCTCGAATCGGAGAAGGTGCAACAGTATTTCTTCGATGCACAGGAGGCCGAATCGTGGATGAGCGAACAGGAGCTCTACATGATGGTCGAGGATCGCGGCAAGGATGAGATTAGCGCACAGAATCTAATGAAGAAGCACGAGAATCTGGAGCAATCTGTCGAGGACTATGCGAACACCATTCGCCAACTGGGCGAGGTGGCGCGCCAATTTAGCAGCGATGATGTGTCCAGCGGTGATGCCGTCGCCGTCAAGCAATCCCAATTGGACAAACTGTATGCCGGTCTCAAGGATCTGGCTGGTGAGCGTCGTGCCCGCCTCAATGAGGCTCTCCAACTGTTCATGCTTAGCCGCGAGGTCGATGATCTGGAGCAATGGATAACCGATCGCGAAGTGGTCGCCGGCTCCCAGGAGTTGGGCCAGGATTACGATCATGTCACACTCCTCTCGGAGCGCTTCAATGAGTTCGCCCGCGACACAGAGGCTGTAGGCGGAGAGCGTGTGGCTAAGGTGAATGGCATTGCTGATAATCTGATACAGGCGGGACACTCGGACTCGGCCACCATTGCCGAGTGGAAGGATAGCCTGAACGAGTCGTGGCAGGATCTGCTCGAGCTGATTGAGACACGCACCCAAATGCTGGCCGCCTCGCGGGAACTGCACAAATTCTTCCATGACTGCAAGGATGTGCTTGGCCGCATTCTTGAGAAGCAGCACGGCGTCTCCGATGAGCTGGGTCGCGATGCTGGATCAGTGTCGACGCTGCAGCGCAAGCATTACAATTTCCTGCAGGATCTGACCACGCTGTACTCGCAGGTACAGCAGATTCAGGAGGAGTCCGCCAAGCTGCAGGACGCCTATGCCGGCGACAAGGCCAAGGAGATCACCAATCGGGAACAGGAGGTCCTCCATGCCTGGGACAATCTGCAGGCTATGTGCGATGCACGCAAACAGAAGCTGGCCGACACTGGTGATCTGTTCCGCTTCTTCAATATGGTGCGCATACTCACTATCTGGATGGAGGACCTGGTGCGCCAGATGAACACCTCGGAGAAGCCGCGCGACGTCTCCGGCGTCGAGCTGCTGATGAACAACCATCAGAGTTTGAAGGCCGAGATCGATACTCGCGAGGATAACTTCAGCGCCTGCATATCCCTGGGCAAGGAGCTGCTTACTCGGAATCATTACGCATCCGCTGACATTAAGGATCGCCTGAAGTCGCTGCACAACAGCCGCAATGCGCTACTCTTGCGCTGGGAGGAGCGATGGGAGAACCTTCAGCTGAGTACGTATCCCACAATCCATTCCACAGCAGCAGCATGAAATTTATCTTGTGTTATTATTTTTGTCTATGCAGTCCTGGAGGTCTATCAGTTTGCCAGAGATGCTGCCGTTGCAGAGGCTTGGCTTATTGCCCAGGAGCCGTACCTGCTGTCCTCCGAGCTGGGACACACCATTGACGAGGTGGAGAATCTGATTAAGAAACATGAGGCATTCGAAAAGTCGGCTGCCGCTCAGGAGGAGCGCTTCAGTGCACTTGAGCGATTGACAACAGTAAGTGATTAATCCTCAACAACTACAAAGACGTCTTTGATAATAATTCTGGGTGTTTTATTATTTTCTTCACTTCAGTTTGAGCTTAAGGAAATGAAGAGGCGCCAGGAGATGGCGGAGGAGGCGGAGCGACATCGCATCAAGGAGGAGCAGGAGGCTAAGGCTGCATCCGAAGCGGCGGAGCAGGCCAAGCGTGAGGCTGAGCGACGCGACGATGTTGATGTGGGCGTTTCCCATGACGAAGCAGGTACGATGACGAAATGTGAATGAATACATTCCAGTTGCGAATTGCAAATCTAATTTTTACTTATACCTCACCTAAACTCACATCTCCCCTCCCATAAAGCACGTAAACGAGGTTAACCCCCCTGCCCCGTAACCCGAACTACCTATAATCTATCATCCAACTAGAATCTATCGACATTCGTACTATGTGAATAACCAACTAAATCTGAACATTCCATCTCATTCAATCATGCTTACTCAATCGATCAATCAAACGTCGGATTAACCCAATCAACCAACTAACCAAATAAACTAAACGCAGGCGCCGCAGACTCAGCCGTCGACATTGAGCGTGTTGTCGAGCTCCAAACAGGTACAACTCTTGACCATGGGACACCCGGAGTAGTCTCTCCTCTCTCTCTCTCTTTACCTCTATATCTATATATATCTCTTTATCTCTGTGTGTTTCTCTTGATCTATAATCATTCATATATAACTATATATGTGTGGATGTGTATATACATATATATATATGTATTTATATATATAACATATTTGATGTACTCAAGTGTTCAGTAATTTATCGAAGTCTCTTCTGTAGAGCGTGGCGCCACACCAGCTTCTGGAGATGGTCAGGAGGGTTATGTGACACGAAAGCATGAGTGGGAGTCGGCCACAAAGAAGGCATCCAACCGATCTTGGGATAAGGTAGACATTTCATCCGTTACAAATTACATTAAAACCTGAATTAGTTATCAGCTTGTTCTCAATCTGTTGCCTGTTTGCTAATATTAAACATGCTTTTTTTTTGGATTTGTTTGTTTGACAGGTTTATATGGCTGCACGAGCCGGACGCGTTTCGTTCTTCAAAGATCAGAAGGGTTATAAGAGTAATCCCGAATTGACCTTCCGCGGCGAGCCCAGCTACGATCTGCAAGGTGCTGCCATCGAAATTGCCAGTGATTACACCAAGAAGAAGCATGTGCTGCGAGTGAAGTATGTTCTTGTTGATTACCAAAAAGATATTCTTGCTTAATAATATAATTCTCAATCTGTCCACTCCATTCCAGGCTTGCCAGTGGGGCTGAGTTCTTGATGCAAGCCCACGATGATAACGAGATGTCACAGTGGGTGTCCGCCCTGAAAGCCCAGAGTGAATCGGCAGCTGTTGCGGCAAGCAGATCCCAGACTCTGCCAGCCACTTCACAAAAGGACGAACCAAAGCGCAGATCGTTTTTTACTTTAAAGAAAAAGTAAATTGAATTATATAGAGCAGCTAATTAAAACAAACAAAAAAGAAAAAGAAGGAAAACAAAACAAAAAAAATTAAAAACAAAAACAAAAAAATACATATATATTTTTTTCATATATTTAATGCAAAACTTATTTCATAAAAAAGCAAAAAACAAAAACAAAAACTTGCAAGAGAAACAAGCAAAAAGTAAACGTAAACAATTATTATGCTTATCAAATTTGCACGATAAATACTGCTATTATTGATTAAACGTATGTATCTTATTTATTTAAACAAATACAAAGTAATATAAAGATAAAAACAAAAAACAAATTGAGAACAACTCGTGTATGCATTTCAATGTATTCGATAAATAAACGAATTATTCCTCTAAAGTACATACACATTGTTGCCATTGAATAACCAAAAGAAAAAGAAGAAAAAATATTGGGAAGGGTATAAAAACCAATGCAATCATTTATGGAGGGTGGGCCAGTTACAATTTGGGGTTGATTTATGCGACAAAGTGTCGTTCGCTGCTGCCTGACGTACACCGATGAGGTCATCATATAAATAAGTAAATAATTTTTTCGAGGCCTTTGCACATTCAATGAACATGGCTGGTTGATGGGTGGGTCAATGCTGCCAGATCAATAGTTGCAGCCTAATATGCGTAAAGTTATTAATAGTCTGTGCGTGGGAAAAGAAATGAGACCTAGTTTTTGGTGTGAGTGTGTGGGTGTGTGTGTTTGCCGCGTGCAGCAATTGCATTTTGAAAATGTAAACAGACAGCCAGTGCTGCCAGATGGTCGGCTCGATAAGTCGACACATCGGATACAAATCGATAAGCGCTTATTTTTGCCAGCAAGCTGGCAGCCTTGTTCGCTGCTTGCAGGCAGAACAACGGCAACTATTAATTGATTAAATACTTCATTAGCTTAAGCGATGTAACAAACGTGAACAACCCAATTTATAAACTATAACAACAATGTGAGCTGGAAGTGCTTGGGATAAGTGCAAGTGCAAGTGTCATGGACATGCTGACATATATATGGTTTAACTGAAACTTAAACCTTTAGAACACTACCACCCACTCACAATGACAACGAAATCGAAAACGAAAACTACCAATCATCATTCTAAGCCAAAGTCACTATTTGTGCGTGTATAAGTGAGTGTGTGTGCTGGTATTGGTGTTGCTGTTGGTGTGTGTGAGTTTTTGTGTTGAGTGTGTGGGTCTGACGACATTGACTGAGCCTGCAACGACAGTCCCCGAGACCACCCACCCCTGCACCACCCACAACTGCGGGAAACGCAGCTAGTAACCGAAGCACTTCTTCATCTTCTTCTTATACTGCTTCTTCTTGACTCGTCCACAACAGAACTCAACTCAATTCAACCCAACTTAACGAACATACAAAAGAGGCGGACTGAAAAAAGAGCATAACAACGAAGAGCGAAACATTTGCGAAATAAATTCAAATAATAATAAATGTGCCATGTGAATATTGTTACGAATATTGTTGGCCGCAAGTACTTAGAGACTAAGCACAAGAATAAAGTCTCACCACTCGCCAGCTTGCCCTCTGCCCCCGTCAAAAAGAAAATACAAATACAATGTTCAATCGGTTGGGCAACGCTGGCGCTGGCGTCGCCTCGTCTGCTGCTGCTGCTCCGACTTCTGCAGCTGTTGTTGCACCCACAGCTGCAGGTGGTAATGGTGGTGGTGCTGCTGCTGCTGGTGCTGCTCCGACTGCTGCAGTCAGCGGATCGGAGGCAACTGCGTCAATCTCCAGTGGAGTGGCACCAATCAGTGATCTCTATTTGCGTCCGTTACCGTATTTAGACACGAAATGGCTGCGCGCCGATCTCATTGCTTGCCTGCGCAACGCCTCCGAGGGCTCGATACTGTGGAATCATCTCATCCAGGACTGTGAACTCGTCTCCTCGCCCACCGCACCGCTCGTTAATGCCCGTGGCCAGCTGTCATATCTCGGTGACGATGGCAAACATTATTGTGGTGCCCAGGCGCTCCAATGTGTCTGCTGTCAGCCCGAATACTGTGGCCCCCTCTCCGCCTGCAACTGCGACAGTTGTCGTCCGCTCGACTCTGACACGGCCATCAAGAAGCTGACCTCGGCAGCGGCACAGCAGGCGGCAGCTGGCCTGCATCACGCCACGGAGCTCACCCTCAACAGTTGGCTGTGGAGCCATCCACCCAATCAGCTGGCCAAGCACGATTGCCAACACTCGCTAATCGCTGAGCTGCACGAGCTGGCGTTGCGCGCCGCCGGCAATTGTCTGTCCGCACAGCAGCTGCGCCAACATCTGTTCATCTACGAGCGTTACTTTGTCGCGCTCAAGCGCAATCAACACCAGGCCCAGCATCATCAAGAGAAGCAACCGGAGAAGCAGTCGGCCCAGGCACAGCAACAGCAACAGCTGGTGGAGGATTGTGTGGTGGCAGCAGCTTCAGGGGCGCCGGCGCCGGTGCCGCCGCTGGAGCCAGAGCATGCAGCATTGGGATTGGCACGCGTTGGAACGCGTGCTGCGCTCAATTTTAGTTTTGCATTCTTGCGTCGAGCGTGGCGGTCCGGCGAAGATACAGAAATGTGCAGCGAGCTGTTGAGCGAGGCGCTTGAATCGCTGCAGGAGCTGCCCGAGGCGACACTGTTTGATGCGGCCGCACAGGTGTCGCCGCTCTGGCTGGAGGTGATGGAGCGCTCGATTAAGTTTCTGCGCCTCGTCGCACTCGGTGATCCTATGGGCGGACGCTGTTTGGCGCCGCTAACGGATCGCCATACGGCGCTATGTCTGCTGCTCGAGCTGGGCGTCCAGAAGGGCACTCTGGCGGCGACGCTGGAGTGTGTGGTGCTGCTGCTGCTCCTCTGGGAGAAGGACAACGACAATGGACATGGCCATGGACACGGACACGGACATGGACATGGCAATGTGAACGGTGCCGATAATCGGGATATGCCACGCAAAACTGGTGCACCTCTACTGCGCATCCTGCAGCGCTATCAGCGCCTCGGCTCCGTGTCCGCCTCGAGCAGCAGCGGCAACAGCAGCAGCAGCTCGAGCAGCTGCAGCAATTCGGTGGAGACACCAATACCCATGGCCAGCGCAACGGAGACCTTTCTACGCTTCCTCATGCTGCCTAAGAGCAGCGCTGCCATTGTCGATCTACGACGTGCCGCTGTCGTCATCATCTCACATCTGGATCGCCTGGTACAACCCCATATGCCACATCAGACGCACATGCCCAGCTGCCTGCGCCAGCACGGCCACGACGAGCTTAGCAACGACGATGACGAAGACACTGCAAAGCAGCGGACATTGCTCGAACAGCAGCGAGTCTATGCGCTCGGCTGGCCAACGCTCTCGAAGGAGCAGCAGGGCTTCAATGTTGAACCGGCGCTCAGCTGGACAAGTGCATCCACACAACGGCCGCCGCCGGCGCTGCTCAACTGCAAGTTCCACGTAAAACAGGTCGCCTGCAGCGAGGACATTGTGCTGCTGCTCAGCAAGGAGGGCAAACTCTACAATTGGCACATCAGCAAACCGGACACGGAACCCCAACCGCTTGACTTTGGAGACATTGGCAGCGAGACATTCATCTCGATTGCATCGCACTGCGAGGGACGCCACTTTCTGGCCGTTGACAATAATTGTGAGTTGTGGTTGTTGCGGTGCCGATAACCAAATTAGTGCTAATCTCTCTCCAAACCTTCTCACGTAGTTAACGCATATTCGTGGGGCACTGGCGACAGTCGTCGCTTGGGTCACGGCGACTGTCATTCACGTGAGCTGCCCACCAAAATCGAGAGTCTGGTGCATCGCGTCAAGTCCGTGTATTGCGGCTGCTCCTACAGTGCCGCCATCACATTGAGGGGCAATCTGTATACGTGGGGCCGCGGCACCTATGGCCGATTGGGGCATGGCAATTCGGATGATCAGTGTTTGCCCACCATGGTGATGGCGCTCAAGGATCATCAGGTGGTGGACGTTGCCCTTGGCAGCGGTGATGCCCATACTCTCTGTTTGACCAACGAGGGATTGGTCTATGCCTGGGGCGATGGCGACTATGGCAAACTGGGCAACGCCAGTTGTAACAGCAGCCTGCAACCGTTGCTCATTGAGTGTCTGCCACGTGTGCAGCGCGTCTTTGCCGGCTCACAGTTTTCACTGGCGCTAACCGGCGAGGGTCAGCTATATAGCTGGGGTAAAGCCTCCTGTCTGGGCCATCAGCTTGTCGAGCGTAATGTGCAGGGCTGCAGTGTGCCCAGACTTATAACCAGTCTACAGGTAAACTAAAAAAATACGAATCGGTTATTTGATATATATTATATATTTCTCCTTATATTTTTGTTATCAGCACAAGCGCATTGTGGACGTCGCTGTGGGCGTGACCCATTGCCTGGCACTAAGCAGCGCCGGGGAGATCTTTGGCTGGGGTCGCAACGACAACCAACAGATCTGTCCCGCCTCCGTCTGCAGTGAGCCGCTGTTGCGCCAACCGATACTGGTCACATTACCAACGCTGCCCGCCAGTGGAATGGCCTGCACCGCTGTCCAGAGCCTGATCTGGACGCAGAGCAGCCGTCACGGTGTGCCGCTGCGTGCTCCATTTGTCATCGACTTGGGCGAACCGACATTCCGTCTGCTTGATCAACTGTTGGGCATGTGCAGTGCCAGCGCTGCGCAGGATAATCGACAGACGCCCAACCAGGAGTCCGAATGCATTGCGGTTGCCTGTCTCAATCTAGTGCGGCTGCAGCTGCTTGCTCTTATCGCCAATGGTGTGGAGCCGCGCAGCGTGGGTCTGGCCAGCGGTGGCCGGCTGCTCAACAGTCTCAAGACACGCATCTTGAGTCTCGCCGGTGGCAGCCAAGTGCTGCGCACCATTCAAATAGCCGCACAGCAGGCCATCCAGGTGGGTTGGCTGATGAGTCATAACAATAATCATTTAATATACTCATTTTAAATACCATTTTGTCTGTGTGTGGCAGGATGGTTGGAGTGTGCTGTTGCCGACGGCAGCGGAACGGGCACAGACGCTGACAGCGTTGCTGCCCTCGGAGCCTGGACAGGCGTGCTCGGCGGGCCATCGGTTCATGACAGATCTGCTCGTTAGCTCACTAATGGCCGAGGGGGGATTGGAGACGGCGCTGCAGCATGCGATACGGCTGGAGAGCAGCTCGTGTTCGACACAAGACTGCACGGATGGAGCACATTTGCCGCTGCTGCAGTTAATCACGCGACTGCTGAACAACAATGCGGCGCTCACACAGAGTCGTCTCTCGTTGGCGATGCTGGGCAAACATCAGCAGCAGCAGCAGCAACAGCAGCATCATCATCATCATCATCACCACCACCATCATCATCATCAGCAACAGCAGCTGCCCGTGGAGGAGCACCATCAGTATCAGCATCACCCCAGCACTAGTCCCAGTCTCTGCTTGCTGCATCGTTTTCAGCGCCTGCTGCTGGCGTACATACACCAGGCGAGCGACGATGAGGATACAACGGGAGCGGAGGCATTGCTTGCCCAATACTTGCACAGCCTGATACCAGCTTGCGTGACGACGTTGCAGCAGGCACACGAACTGGCGTTGCAGTGCCGCGAATCCAGTGAATTGGGCACGCTGGGCATGCATCCATTTGGCGGGGCATTGAGTCGCGTGCTGCAGGCGGACATCTCGGATGCGCTGATGCATGAGCTGCTGGTGGGTCTGGTGCTCTTGAAGCGGGATCGACCCCAGTGCCTGGATAGCTTACGCTGGGCGCGCCTCTGCCTGCCATTGTTGCGTGTCCTGGATTGTCTGAATCGGGCGCTGGGCGAGGGAGAGTTGCGCGACGGCGACGACATGGGCTGGCCGGGTATTATTTGTCGCGGCGGACCCAAAGGTGCCGCACCGCCACCAGCTGCTGATCCCGAGACGCACTATGTGCGACGTGCCGACATGGAGAACCTGCTGCTCGACGGCAGCCGCTGCATCATTCTAGCCGGCTATGTTTGCGACATCAATGGCTTTGCGTAAGTAATTCCAAATAATGATGCCAAGCTGTGCAGTACTCGCATAGCGAGTCGAGCAGGGCAGTCTTTGACGGATTCACAACTTGTGCATTTGATTTCAGCTGCGAATCGGAAAACTTGCGCGCTCTGTTGGACATGGGCCTCGGCAAGGATCTGAGCGCAGAGTTGAGCACACCGGGACATCGGAGTGTCATGGAACAACTGCTGCAACACCACAAGCTGGGCAAATACCTAGGGACCCAGAATGCCAACGAGGAGAAGGCAAGCTGGAAGAAACCCGCGTCTTATTTTGTCATATTTTAATCTTTTTTAATCTTCGCCGCAGGCAACGTCACAAGGAGCGCAACGTTTGACGCACTTCAGCTCGGAGTGTACGCTGGCGCAGTTGCTCGGCCTGGTGGCGAATCTCATGTGCAGCGGTCCCGGCTTGCAGCCGGCAGAGTTGCAATGCCGCCAATTGGATAAATCTTCGCTGCTTAGTGGTGGTCTGTTGATGCTTCAACCCAATAATCCGTTCGACGAGGAGAAGGGCGAGGCGCGCAGCAGCCACAGCACAGCTGGGAATACGCCAACGGAGGCACCGGTGCCACCAACTCCAACACGGGTGCGTCGCACACCAGAGCATCTGCAGAATCGTGTGGACAATTTCATTGCGGGCCTGGCTGAGGCGCGACTGGGTGAACCGTTGGTCGCCGCCTGGCTGTCGCTTACGGAACGCTACTGCAAGGCGCACAATCTGATGTGGCATCAGGAGTTCGCCACCGAGCATCCGGTACAGGAGCTGGAGCGTCTTCTGAGCGCCGTTCTGTTGCGGCATCAATGCCTGGGCGGCCTGGTAATCAGCGCTTTGGAGGCCGATCAACACCAGCAGCAGCAACAGCAGCAGTCGCAGCCAAAGCAGCTGGGCGACATCATACGGCTAGTGCATCAGGCCAAGTGGAGTGTGGTGCGCACACGCCAGCAAATGAATCGCAGCTACAAGGAGGTCTGTGCACCCATTCTGGAACGCTTGCGCTTTCTACTGTACGAGGTGCGACCCGCTGTCAGTCCACAGCAGCGTGGATTGCGTCGTCTGCCCATCCTGCAACGATTGCCACGCTTCCGGCTGCTCGTGCGTCGCCTGCTCCAGGAGCTGCGCAAGGCCAAGCAACAGCCGGCGGCCAAGCCAGAGGATCTACTCAATGCCAGCATACAGCAGCAACAACAACAACAGCAGCAGCAGCAACAACAAGCTGGCCAGGAGCTCCTGATCTATGAGCAGCAGGAACAGCTACTAATCGAAAAGAAGCCTAAGGAGCAGAAACAACTGGACGAGGAGGAATCATTGCTGCGTCGCCTTAACGAACGCCAGCTACACACGGACATTGAACTGGACGCGGGACTAATGCAGGACATTGTGGACTTTGCGCTGCAGGACAGCTGCGATGTGGAGACAGTGCGTCGTGCCATGTACTGCCAGATGCAGCGTTTCCAGTTACGACTCGCTGGCTTGCAGCTGGTGCAGCAGCTACTGGAGCTGCATGGCCTGCTGGATGCCACCCAGTACAGCCTGCTCAATGGCTATCTGGGCTTGCATCTAAAGTCGGCGGCGAGCGGCGTTTCGCCGCAACATGTGCTCGGCCAGCTGAACATGGTGAGTGCCTATCAGAAGGCGCGTCTACTGCTGGCACAGGCCCGTGTTCTGGATTGGGCGGTGCGCGAATTGAGGCGTCTGGTCAACCAGGAGCAGCCAGGCGCTTTACGCGGCAAGGATAGCTGCAACCTGAGCACCTATGTGCTGCTCAAGCGACTGCCACGCGCCCGCTTCCTCATCAGCGTATTCGGTCTACTGGCCAAGGAGCTGGGCGCCAACGAGCTGGGATTGCTGATCAATTCGGGATTGTTGGGAACCGTGCTCGGCCTGCTGGCCCAAACGGGCCCCGATGCTGGCGCCAAGAGCAATAACTGCGAACTGAGCGTCCTTTACGAGGACAGCGTGCTCAAGCAGAAGTGCAGCAAAGCGCAGCTCAGTGGACCCGATCTGGCCAAGCTCATGAAGATCGGCACACGCATCGTGCGCGGCGCCGACTGGAAATGGGGCGACCAGGATGGCAATCCGCCCGGCGAGGGACGCATCATTAGCGAGGTTGGCGAGGACGGGTGAGTCACAACAAGCACCAACAAACCACTGTGAAATGATCCGATATCAATAAGTAATACAAGCTGATAACGGGTGGCACAAAACAGTGTGGTGTAGCAAGGAAATACCGTACCTAGAAGAACATTTTTGTTAATCTAACCTCCAAGTTTGACGGTCCAATTTTGACAATTTTGGAGGAGGTTCCCAGTAATCGCCCTCCCAGGTGTTCTAAATTCAACTCTTAAATTGCGGGAAATATGAGCTTTTTGTCGTATTTGGAGACGTGGGTGGACGTGGTCCAAACATTTTTTCCCCGTTTTTTGGGTGTTACTAAAATTGGTGTGAGCATTCAATTGTTTTCGAGGCAGTAGTTTTCGAAAAGGAGTTGACTTTCCAAGTCAACCGTGGCTACTTTTTGGCAAGCACTGGCTGTCAAACTGTGCGCCTGAGACATTGTCCATTGTATATCCTTGGCTCATTAATTCATGAAATTACAGAGTTGGTATTTAGCTGAACTCTAAAACTGAAGCAAATATAGCAGTGAGCCAAATAATATTTTGGATAAATGAAATCAATTGTAGGCATAAACGTGCGCGGGGCGCACATATTTGTTGTCTAAATCAGTCAACAAATTCACATCATGTTAGTTTTAAAACAGTTTTTAATCTCTCTTGATGATCCTTCCTTAAAACACAATATCCCTCAATGCCCATTGATAATCGAGTTTGAATGCTGAAGATTGCCTTGATAATTGATAATGCTGCTAATCATCCCTCCTTCTTATCTTTCCGTCTCTTCTGTGCTCTCTTGTTATGTATTAGTTGGGTGCGCGTGGAATGGTATACGGGCGCAACAAATTCGTATCGCATGGGCAAGGAGGGTCAATACGACCTGCAGCTGGCGGACAGCACATTAAATGTGGCATCGCCAACGGAACCGGAACGCGAGGAACTTGGCAACACGGAACCGCCACCCACCAGTGAATCACATCCGTCGAAACTGTTGCGCCACTGTGCCGCCAAGCTACTTCAAATCCTGGCCGTTGGCAGTGGACTGCATGGCGCCCACCTAGACAGACATGCATTGCGCGGCGTTACCAGCATGTTCCGTTCCATGCTCGATCCAAAGCCGGGCTTGGCTAATGTTGTCCACTGTCTTAACTGGTTGAATCTCGGCTTCATACGTGCCATCTCAGGTGAGTTTCAATGTTGTCAACTGTGATTTTGAGAATGTTTGAATCAGAGTGAATTAGACACAGCTCTACAGAGCAGTTGAAAACAATATTCACAAAAACAGAAACGAAAACATTGAAAAAATGTACAAGCAAATGGGTAAGACGCCTGGAAAGGATCACTTAGCCCGTGCTGAGAATTCTGAGGATTGGCTTGATCAGCACTTTGTGCAGCAGATGCAACGCATTCAAGCGCTACCAAACGAGTTGTCAGATGAGCTTTGCGCCAAGTGGTTCGCAAAATTTTCGCTTACCACCAAGGAGGAGAAGTTTGCACGCAATTGCCTCATTGCACTGATGCTCAACCAACTAAGGGACAAGGGACAATTGATGTATCCATTCAATGAGCTAAAGAATAGCAGTCGAGATCTTCGCGATGTGCTCTATGCGTATCAGTTGACCAAACAGGAGCAGGTTCTGCAGGAGGTTCGCGAAAGTAAGCAAAAGTTGAAGGTGATGGAGCAGAAAGAGGAGCAGCCATCGAACGAACGCCAGCTGGCTAATTGCGATACTATCAAGAAACCAAACCAGAAATCCATGAAAATTAAGAAGAAGAAAAAGAAGGGCGCCAAAGAGTCAAAAAGAACCAAGCTGGACAAAGAGGAGAAGCAGCAGCAGCAGCAGCAAGCAGCCGCCAAAGAGGCAATCAAGAAACAAATATCAAGCGGTAAACTGACAAGAGTGCAAAGCCCTACAGATTTGGCACTCAAGGAGCGTATGCTGAAGTTGGTGCAGATTAAGCAGCGCAGAAAGCAAGAGCTGGTGGAGCGAGAGATACGCGAACAGATGCGCAAGCAAAAATTAGCATGCGAGGCCAAAGAGAAGCGGCGTCGCGATGAGATCTTGAAATCGGCACGAATGCTCAAGGACAAAGAGCACATGCAGCTCATGCTGAAGGTGCGACAGAGACGGGAAGCGGAACAGGAGAAACGCAAAGTGAAAAAGAAGATCGTGCGACAGCAGCAGGAGCAGCAGCTGCAACTGGGTAAACGAATTGGGAAGGCACAACTAAGTGGTCGAGCAGTGCCTCATCCATGATGGCATTTCCCTCCCCATACCCATATCCATATTCATATTGATAGTTGTGCTTTGCGCATATTTTCATAGATTTAAAATTTATTTGTTTTTTTGTTATTTATTAACTTGACGAGGCATTACGAAGCTAAAATTTAAACAACGATTTTGTGAAATTGCAAATTATTTGTAAGTATTTTTGGAAAGCATCCGCCTTTGGGTTAAAAACCACAAATCAAATGTTCAATACTTTGAAATCTCAAAATTGTTATGACTGTGAATGAGCAAAAGGGGAAGTGAAGTGACTTTCAATAAAATCTAATAAATTGAAGTATATGTAATATATAATTGGATAAAATTCGATTAGCAAGTTCGAAAAATGGCGAATAATATTTTGCAATCGGGAACTGAAAGAAAAGTCCAAGATGAACTTCAGAAAAGAAAAAAAATGATAAAAACGGAAAATGAAGCTGTGGAAAAGTATGTGAGAGACAGAAGCAAGCGTCACCGATCCCATAAGGTGTATATATATATATATCTCCAAATAGAGAACGCAAGCTCTCGTCTACCAAACGCAGATTAAGTTTATTTCATTTTCCGACAGCAATAAAATATAGTTTTAAGGATATATCTTAATTTTGTGGTTTCTTTTCGTTAGTATTTAAACATTGTAAATTTCTGCTCTATTTGCAGGTGACTGTCCGCGTTTGTGTTTGGAGCTAAGTGCTCCGAATTGGCTATCACATTATTTTGCGCTACTGGAGCAGCCGGCAGGCACCGAGCGTGGTGTCTATCGGCAACTGCACTGTTTGCGCCTGCTGCAGTGCATCCTTTCCGCCTGGGGCGTCGAGGAGGAGCCGCGTATGGCGTCGCTTGTCCGTCAACTGTTCGCCACGCTTGGCCGGATTGCGCTGCACTGTCCGGGCGATGCAACGCTCCAGGTGCAAGAGGGTGGCAAGACGCGCGTCCTACTGACCGCCTCACATTCAGGCACCGTTGCCGAGGAGATGGTGGCGCTACTGCGCCGCCTACACACGCTGCCGCATTGGAATGCAGTAATCAATTCGTTTCTAGCACAGAAACTGTGCGTTGCCGCCGAGCTGCTGCAAGTGGACTCGCCACAAATGCCGCTATCACCGCTGGACGCCGAGCACAGCTATGTGCTGGGCGTTCTTAGTGCTATGGGTGGCTATGATCTGCGGCCGCGCATCGGACTCCACTGCTTTCACGAGGGCAGCCATATGATTATCGCCAGCTTCACGCACAAGGGTCGCTGCCTGCTTGCACACAGTGTTCCATCCACGGGCAGCACTACGGCGATGGCTACCACCTCGACGGTCACTGCCTCCGCCTCGGGACAAAGCCAGTGTCTGGTGAAGGTGCCACTGGCGTCGGTCCTGCCCCAGCTGGATCATAGCGTTTTCAGTCTCAGCCGATTGCCTATGAACGAGATGCTGTTGAATGCGTGGACGGTGCTCCTCTATGGAGCAGCCGGAGCCAACAGCAACCACGGCTGGGAGCTGCTGAATGCCAGCGAAGGTCGGCTCGATGTTCGCCTGCTGCGCAGCCAACAGCTACAACTGGCCGTACTGCACACAAATGGAGTCCTCTACAGGCATCAGGCGGCTCTGCGCAAGATACTTAAACAGCGTGCACCTGCCGGTGGCTACAACAGCATGGAGAGCAACGAGGAGACGGAGACGGAACCTGAGCCAGAACTACAGCCGGAACAGCAGTCGGAGCAATCGGAATCCCATAACAACAGCAACAACAACAACAATAAAACAAATGGGTAGCTATACCAATATGCAGTCAAGAATTCAGTTAGTCAGGACCAGAGGCACCAGGTCTCTTGACAGTATTGTAGAAATCACTTAGCTTAATAATAATAATTGTTTAATTAATAATTAATCAATTTATTAATCACTCAGTCAATTAGTGGATCAAGTATGGATTGAATTAAACAGTCAACGACTGAACCATTGATCAATCACTTACATAGTCAATCAGTCTTTCAATCAAGTTAACCAATTTTCATCTGTCTCTCTCTCTCTCTCTCTTTCGCTCTAGTCGCTACAACAACCAAATTAACAATAGCAGCACGAGCAGCATCAATGGCAGCCATCAGCCATTAACCACGGAACAGCTGCTCATCCAATGTTTATTGCTGCGTGCAACGCAACCGTCGCCGGTTAAGGCATGCTACAGCTATACGGATCTGGCAACGGCTGCGCTCAACTGTGTCCAATCGCTGGCCAGTCAGGCGCATACGCAGCTCAATGCAGAGGATCAGCTGCAGCCGGTACAGCTGGCGAGTCCAGCGCAGCCGACCATGGTGCATGGCATACCTCTTTACAATGTGGCTAAGGCGGAGCACCAGCAGGTGGCGGAGTCACAGCCGCGAATGGAGAGGCGACAATTGGCGCCAGCCAGCGATGCCCAGTTAATTGGCCAGATTATGGAGATGGGCTTTACGCGACGCAACGTAGAATTGGCATTGAAACAGCTATCGCTACAGGCGGAAACGATACCAACACCGGAACAGATTGTCCAGTGGATCCTCGAGCATCCGGATGTGTGCGCAAATACAATTAATGATGATGAGGCAGCCATTGTGGCCATTGAGTCGGATGTGGTTGAGGCCGGTGAAGTGGAGGTGGAGGTGGATGAGGAGGAGGCAGAAGAGGATGAGATGCCAGCAACAGAGGCAGGATCCAAGGTAGTAGATCTAGTGGCAGTGGAGCGACGAGCAACCGCGACTGGTGGTGGTGCTGGTGGTGACAGCAACACGAGCAGTCGAAGCAGCAGCTCTAGCGGCAGCACCACCACCACCACGACCACCAACACCACCACCACCACCAGCAGCACAAGCACCACAAGCACCAGTAAAAGCAACAACTCCTCCGACACCGTCGAGGAAGGACAACAGCCGCAACAGTCCCAATTGACCAAATTCGAGACACGCAAGGACTTCCAGACGGCCGATCATTATGCGTTGTATGTGCGTGCTCTGGTTAGGCCCGGAATGCTGGTGCGTTGCTGTCGCGACTTTGAGGAGATTAAGCAGGGCGACATGGGCACCGTGCTCATCGTGGATACGGAGGGGCTGCACGATCTTAACGTGCAGGTGGATTGGCGCAATCATGGCAGCACCTATTGGGTATGTTTCGTCCACATCGAGCTGGTTGAATCGATGCCAGTTGGCACCCTGCCACGCCCACCGCCGCCACTAACGGTGGGCGCCCGCGTCCGATTGCGTACAGCGAGCAACGGCACGCGTGCCCCCGGCCATGGCCAGCTAATGCGGCTGGGTGGCTCACGGAGTCAACTAGATGTGGGACAGGTAACCGCGTTGCGGGGCAAGCAGTTGACCGTCGAGTTTCCAGAGCAGCCCAACTGGCAGGGTCACATCAACGATGTGGAGCCTCTAATACCGCAAAGTCAACAGATGCAACAGTTGCAACAATTGCAGCAACAACAGCAGTCTGGGCCGTGTCCAATGTCCGTGTTGCAATTGCCACCGAATGTGGATCTAATTGAGGATTGGTCACGTTGCATCCGATCGCTGACCGTCAGCTCAAATGAGGGTGCCGCCAAGCATCTGCTCGATGGCAGCCCCATCGCTTGGCAGAGCTGTTCGAGCGGTGTGCCGTGCCGCCATTGGATCCGGCTCGAGTTGCACGATCGCGTCCTGGTGCACAGTTTGGCATTGCGTGTCAGCCCAGAGGATCATTCGCATATGCCATCGCTGGTTGAGGTACGTGTCGGTGAGTGCATCGATAGCTTGAAGGAGTACACCTGGATACCGGTGGGTGCCGGCGCCAGTCGTGTCGTACTCATGCAACAGGTGGTGCAGTATTATCCCTGGATCGAGATTGTCATCAAACAGTGCCAGAACAATGGCATCCAGTGCAAGGTGCACGGTCTCCAATTCGTTGGACGTCGCCAGCAGCCCGACATTCAGCATATGCTCGCCAATGCCCAGTTTCTGGCCTGCGATTACGGTGGCGCTTCAGCAGCAGCAGCCGTAGCAGCTGCAGCTGGCTCTGGCATCGTTGCTGCATTAGCAAGAGGAGATTCGTCTGCAGCAGGATCGGGAGCAGGAACAGCAACAGCCACACAGGAAACGAATACAGCAAGTGAATTGCTGGCAGCAAGTGCTGAACAAGATGTGCCATGCACCGTCATGGTCTGGGGTCTCAATGACAAGGAACAGTTGGGCGGCCTAAAGGGCTCCAAGGTGAAGGTGCCGACATTCTCACAGACCATTAGTCGCCTCCGACCCATTCACATAGCCGGCGGCTCGAAGTCGCTGTTCGTTGTTAGCCAGGATGGCAAGGTGTTTGCCTGCGGCGAGGGCACCAACGGTCGTCTCGGCTTAGGCGTCACCCACAATGTGCCGTTGCCTCATCAGTTGCCCGTGCTGCATCAGTATGTGGTAAAGAAGGTAGCGGTTCATTCCGGTGGCAAACATGCGCTTGCCCTGACCCTCGACGGCAAAGTCTTCAGTTGGGGCGAGGGCGAGGATGGCAAACTGGGACATGGCAATCGGACAACGTTGGATAAGCCACGTTTGGTGGAGGCATTGCGGGCCAAGAAGATACGCGACATTGCCTGCGGCTCCTCGCACTCGGCCGCAATTAGCAGCCAGGGTGAGCTGTACACGTGGGGATTGGGCGAATACGGTCGTCTCGGCCATGGCGATAATGCGACACAATTGAAACCGAAATTGGTGACGGCCCTCTGGGGCAGTCGTGTTATTCAGGTGGCTTGCGGCAGTCGGGATGCCCAGACGCTGGCCCTCACCGAGGATGGCGCCGTCTTTAGCTGGGGCGACGGTGACTTTGGCAAACTGGGACGTGGCGGCAGTGAGGGATCAGCGACCCCGCACGAGATCGAACGTCTCTCCGGCATCGGTGTTGTTCAAATCGAATGCGGCGCCCAGTTCAGTTTGGCGCTAACGCGTGCCGGTGAGGTCTGGACCTGGGGCAAAGGTGACTACTATCGGTTGGGCCACGGCGGGGATCAGCATGTGCGCAAGCCGCAACCGATTGCTGGATTGCGTGGACGTCGCGTCATCCATGTCGCCGTTGGCGCCCTCCATTGTCTGGCCGTCACAGATGCCGGGCAGGTGTATGCCTGGGGTGACAACGATCACGGCCAGCAGGGCAGCGGGAATACGTTTGTGAACAAGAAGCCCGCTTTAGTCATCGGGCTGGATGCGGTCTTTGTGAATCGAGTGGCATGCGGCAGCTCACATTCAATGGCATGGGGCCTACCCAACGCCAGTCCCGATGAGGAAAAACGTGGCCCGGTGCCATTTGGCAGCACCCGAGATCCGCTCGGCGGCAGCAGCCTGGGCATCTACGAGGCGGAGGCACAGGCACAAGCAACACAGGATAAAATCGATGCCAAGGCATCAGCAGCGATATCTGTTGGCGGTTCAGGTGCTGGCTGCTCATCGTCCGGTAGCAATGCATGCTCCGGCAGTGGGTCCTCCTCGACGCTGGCCAGTCTCAGCGAGAGTCTGGCCCTGGAGACGCCAGCGGCCCGCCAAGCGGCTCTTGGTCATGTGCTTCGCGCGATGAGCATCTTGCAGGCGAGGCAGCTCATCGTCGCTGCGCTGACCAGTCACAGCAAGGTCAACTACAAAGAGACCGCCGCACGCCAGGCGGGCGCACACATTGAACTCGAGGAACAGCTCAATACGGCGGCCGGTTCTGGTTCCGGTTCGGGATCTGGCGCCGGCACAGGCACCGGCTTAGTCGCAGCATCAACAACGGCCCAACAACAACAGCAACAACAACCACAACAACAACAACAGGCGATTGCTCAGGGTGGCGGCGAAGCACCCGCAGATGCCAGCGATGCAGCCCTACTGCCGGAGCAGCACAGTCCCGACGAGGCGCTCGCCCCACAAATGCTAGCTGCATCAGCACTACCACCACCACCACCAGCGGGACCGTTGAGCGCATTCCAAAGCTTAACCGGTTCGCTGTCGATGTCGGGCATGTCGGCCGGTTCGCACTCGAGGATGTCGGCCAGTGCTATGTCCGTGATGGCAGCGACGATGACACAGCAGGAGGAGATGCTCGCACAGTACGGCCATAATCATGGACTGGATGATTTTGGTGCGCTGCTGCTGGAACCAGAGGCCAAGAGTCTTGTCGAGCTGCTCAAGCTGGCCGTCTGCGGTCGTTGCGGTCCACCGAGCACGGCTCAGACCATCGCCGAAACTCTAATCTCGCTGAGTAGCAATGCGGCCATCGCAGCCATGCTGCTGGAGACTTGCATCACCGAACTGGAGGATCTGTGCACGTCGCGCCACTGCTTGGGCAAGCTGCCCAAACCGGTGATGCAGGAAAGCAGTCATCCGTATGTGGACAACATGAATGTCAGTGGAACTGTTCGCATACCGGGCGCCGAAATGTTGCGCCTTGAATTCGATAGCCAGTGCAGCACGGAGAAACGCAACGATCCACTTGTGATCATGGATTCGGCCGGACGCATGCTGGCCATGCGATCCGGCCGCGAATTCGCTCACTGGGCGCCCGAGATTCGTGTGCCCGGCGATGAGCTGCGCTGGAAATTCTGCTCGGATAGTTCGGTGAATGGATGGGGCTGGCGCTTTTGGGTGCACGCCATTATGCCGGCAGCGACGCTCGGCGAGAATGGTTCGGATCGTGCCGTATTGTCGCAACCATCGATGGCGCTGGTCATGTCACTGCTGGATGCACGACTGGCGCCTCGTCAGCCCCAGGTGCTGCTCCGTTTGGCCGCCGCCCTGGCAGCCTGTGCCCAACTGGGCGCCCTTAGCACAGCGCAGCGCATCTGGGCATTGAAGAAACTGCACGCCGTGCTGCTGCTCGAGAATGCGCCACGTCCACAGGAGCCAGCGCTGGCAGCGATCCTCCTACCACTCATACCGGAGCTGTTGCGCCAATACGAATACGAAGAGCCGCAGGTGCGTGGTGGCATTCATCTGATGCACTCGGATTACTTCAAGACGCTGGCGGCGCTCGCCTGCGATATGCAACTGGATGCAGCGTTGCCAAGTGGCAGTGGCAGTGCCACTGGCAGTGGAAGCGGTGCTGGTGCTGGAGCTGCTGGTGGTGGTGGTGTTGGTGGCGGTGGTGGTGGTGCTGTTGCTTGCACCACCAATGGCACCATCAATTGCGGCAACGCGACAAGCTCCGCATCCAATTCGGGTGATGTGCACAAGTGGGCGTGGTTCAAGCGTTACTGCATCGCGGTGCGCGTCGCCCAATCCCTGATACGACGCACAGAGTTGCCGCGCCAATTCTGCTTGGAGGTGCGCAAAAAGTTTGCCGAAATGTTGCCAACGCCAGCTCCAGCGGTGACAACAACAACAACAACGTTAAGCAGCTGCCCATCGCCGGGCGCATCTTTAATCAATTCAGCAACATCGCTCTCTTCGAGCACGGTGAGCAATGCATCGCTTGCAGAGCAGATGCAACAGCAGGAGTTGATGCTGATGTTGGACCAGCAACAGCAACTGGCACAGACGCAACAACATCAGCAGCAGCAGCCGCTGCTGTTGCTGCTCCACGAGGATCACCAACTTTTCCAGGCACCGCACGATGCCCAGCTGCTGCAGTGGCTCAATCGACGCCCCGACGATTGGGCCTTGAGCTGGGGAAGCGCGAGCACCATCTATGGCTGGGGACACAATCATCGCGGCCAACTGGGCGGTCTCGAGGGCAGTCGCATCAAGACGCCAACGCCCTGCGAAGCGCTCAGTCTGCTGCGACCCGTCCAGCTGGCCGGCGGCGAACAATCCCTATTTGCCGTCACGCCCGATGGCAAATTGTTTGCCACTGGTTATGGTTCCGGAGGACGGCTGGGCGTCGGTGGCAGCGATTCGTGGTCAATACCAACGCTGTTGGGTTCGCTGCAGCATGTTTTTGTCAAGAAGGTGGCGGTCAATTCGGGTGGAAAGCATTGCCTGGCGCTGACCACCGATGGCGAGGTGTATGCCTGGGGCGAGGGCGAGGATGGCAAGCTGGGCCATGGCAATCGGATGAGCTATGATCGACCCAAGCTGCTGGAGCATCTCAATGGCATGAGTGTGGCGGACATTGCCTGTGGCAGCGCTCACTCGGCGGCAATCACGGCCAGCGGACACGTTCTCACCTGGGGCAAGGGACGCTATGGTCGCTTGGGACATGGCGACTCCGAGGATCAACTGCGTCCAAAACTGGTGGAGGCATTGCTCGGCTATCGGGCAATAGATATTGCTTGCGGATCGGGTGATGCGCAGACGCTGTGCATTACGGACGATGACAATGTGTGGAGCTGGGGCGATGGTGACTATGGCAAGCTAGGACGTGGCGGCAGCGATGGCTGTAAGCTACCCTACAAGATCGAGAGTCTCGCTGGCCTGGGTGTCATCAAAGTCGAGTGCGGCTCCCAGTTCTCCGTGGCTCTAACGAAATCGGGTGCCGTCTATACCTGGGGCAAGGGTGACTTCCATCGGCTGGGTCACGGCTCCGTCGATCATGTGCGACGGCCCAAGAAGGTGGCCGCGCTGCAGGGCAAGAAGATTATCTCGATTGCGACCGGTTCGCTGCATTGTGTCGCCTGTAGTGATGCCGGCGAAGTCTACACCTGGGGTGACAATGACGAGGGACAGCTGGGCGATGGCACCGTCACCGCCATCCAACGGCCCCGGCTTGTTGCCGCCCTCCAAGGCAAGCATATTGTGAAGGTCACCTGCGGATCGGCGCACACACTGGCGCTGTCCACATCGCAGCTGAGCGAACGATTGCGCCCGCTGCCCAATCCGCCACTGGAATACGATCTCGTTCGAGATATGGCACCGGAGGCGCTTCATGCCCGTCTCATTCTGTTGCATCATTTCTCGGAGCTGCTGTGCCCCTGCCTGGCTATGCTGCCCATTGCCGGCGATCTGAGTCTGGGCGCCCTCAAGGATGTACTCGTCTACAATATCAAGGAGGCCGCCTTTCGCAAGGTCATCCAAACGACGATGGTGCGGGACAAACAGCATGGTCCCGTCATCGAACTGAATCGCATCCAGGTGAAACGTTCGCGCAGCCGATGCAACGGCCTCGCCGGCATCGATGGCATGAAAAGTGTCTTTGGCCAGATGGTCCAGAAGCTGCCGCTGCTCACCCAGGAGGCGCTCGCTTTGCCCCATCGCGTCTGGAAGGTGAAGTTTGTCGGCGAGAGCGTCGATGATTGCGGCGGTGGTTACAGCGAATCCATCGCCGAGATGTGCGATGAGCTGCAGAACGGCAGTGTTCCCTTCTAATTAGCACGCCCAATGGACGTGGCGAGGCGGGCGCCAATCGTGACTGCTTCCTGCTAGATCCGACGCTCACCTCCGTCCTACAGATGAACATGTTCCGCTTCCTTGGCGTCCTCATGGGGATTGCCGTGCGCACCGGGTCTCCCCTCAGTCTTAAGTAAGTTTGTGGATTGAAAACACCTCGATTTGAATTGATAATGCTTCAACTAATGCTCGATGTTTGCTCTCTTTTATAGCCTGGCGGAGCCTGTGTGGCGGCAGCTGACTGGCGAGGCATTGCGGCCAACAGATCTCACCGAGGTCGATCGTGACTATGTGGCCGGGCTGCTCTGTATCCGTAATATGGACGACGATGCAAAGCTCTTCAACACACTGGAACTGCCGTTCTCAACATCGTCGGCTCGTGGTCACGAGGTGCCTCTATCCACCAGATATACCCACATCTCGCCGCGAAATCGATCCGAATACGTTCGCTTGGCGCTCGGTTTTCGACTGCACGAGTTCGATGAGCAGGTGAAGGCGGTTCGCGACGGCATGTCCAAGGTTATACCAGTGCCGCTACTCTCGCTCTTCTCCGCCGCTGAGCTACAGGCGATGGTCTGCGGCTCACCAGACATTCCGCTGGGCCTGCTCAAATCGGTGGCCACCTACAAGGGATTCGATCCCGGTTCAGCCCTAGTCAGTTGGTTCTGGGACGTCATGGAGGAGTTTACCAATCAGGTAAGAGATTATAAATATTTAAGTTGAAGGAACATTTGTTTAAATATTGATATTGTGATTTATTCTTAGGAACGTTCACTGTTCTTGCGCTTTGTTTGGGGCCGTACACGACTACCGCGCACCATTGCCGATTTTCGGGGACGCGACTTTGTGCTACAGGTGCTCGAGAAGAATCCGCCCGATCATTTTCTGCCCGAAAGCTACACGTGTTTCTTTCTGCTCAAAATGCCGCGCTACTCCTGCAAGGTAATAACATGACCATTGACCGCTGGCCACAATCCGACTGTAAATCAAATTGTATCTTATTTGTTCGTTCGTTCGTTATTTTGCAGGCCGTGCTGCTCGAGAAGCTGAAGTATGCGATTCATTTCTGCAAGAGCATCGATACGGATGAATACGCCCGTGTGGCCATGGGCGAACCCACCGAGGCGACTGGCAGCGAGGATAATAGCGATCTGGAGTCGGTTGCCAGTCACGATGGCTAAATTAACGAACCAACGCTGGATAAGTGAATCGAGAGGGGACATAAGAGATAACAGGAAACTGCTGCTTTTGCTGCTGCTGCTGCTGCCCATACCCAATAAATTACACACAATAAATTTCACACAACATGATAAGCGCACTTGAAACGCATTAGATTAGATGATTAGCTGCTCAATCGATTTGTCGATTGGCATTTGCACATTATTTGGACAAGAGACACTTGAAACGGACAAAGACAGAACGACAGACCGCAACAGATAGATACACAGAATGAGAGAAAGAGAGATATATAGAGAGAGAGCATGAGAGAGCGTGAGAGATAGTGATAAGTAGAAAGAGATATGAAACCAAAAATATGCATAAGCAAACAAAAAGTTAATTAAATGTTATTTCCATATTGCATAAATGTTAGTTAAAAAAGTCCACGGAATCTCACACACGTACACATGCCTATACATACTTAAATATAAACAAGTGCATATACATATACATATTCATACATGAATTCATACATACATATATAAACATTAACATACACTTACACATATATGCTTACTTAGCTTACCGTTGGCAGCTGCTGCCCGATGCAGTTGATAAGATTATTGATATTACCTACTAACTATGAATGTTTACTGATACTGAGATAATGCTATACAAAATAATAATATGCTAATGATGATCAATTCTAGTTGTGTGTTTCCCGCAAAAACAAATGCAAAATAAAAAATAAAAAAACAAAAGACACAAAAATACAAACAAACAAAAAATATACAAAATTGCAAACATCTGAAATAAAATGCAAATATTAATGAAAACTGATCCGTCAAGTTTTATTTAAATACCTACTGATTAGGCCAAGGACATTCAAATCGGCCTTGCTCAAAGAACGAAATAGTTTTATTAACACGCTGAACCAAACAGAACACAATAGATTTGGGGTAACATTTCCACGTTTTAGAGAAGATGCAGCTTGATTGAAGGCGACTTGGACCTTAAATGCACATCTTCCGCTGGCATTCCTTGCAGTATTTGGCAGATTCGCGAAGCTCAGCGTTGTGGCGATGCATCTTCACCAGGACATAAATGAGGCCCACAGAGGCCAATGTGGCCTTGGCAACCTGTGATTCGGGTTGGATGAGGTGTAAGCTAGGCAAGCATGGATAGTAAGGATTAGACTTACGTTGGCTCGTCCGCGCACAGTGTTGCTGTCGAAGAGCTCCTTAAAATTGAAGTGATCCGACATCCTAGCAATGAGAATGAGAAATGCGTCTATTTATCCCAATTAAATCGATTTCAATTGCAAAATGAAATAGTTGTTACGATTCCACAATATTTTCGTTAAATTTGCTCAATACAGTTTTCGATATATGATTTCTTTTTTGACTCCTAACTGAATGGCCTACTCGGATGTCAGTCTGAAGGCAAGTCGTAAGTTGAAATATAATTTTGGATGCTTGACAGTTGTCGTCTTGAAATACTAAATACTAGGGAAATGCGTACGTGTTCCTTGCAATATATGAAAAATGAGAGTGAAGAGAAGCAAATCGAAGCCCGTTCACCTGAAGAGCGTCTGAGACGAAAAAGGAAAGCGAGAAGCACCCTTTAACTAAAGAGTATTTTGGAAAAGGATATTAAGTATAGTGTAATTAAGTTGAGAATGAACTAAGCGAGAAGTACATTCAACTAGAGGGCATTTTAATAGACAAGAAACGGCAACAAATAAAAGTGAATTCATTTTCTGAAAGTAAATTTCTTTTCCGCATTCAATTTGGACATTTTTGAAAGTACCCTCGCATTTAGAAATGTAAGTATTTTTTTGAATATGAAAAATTACCATCGGTTTTTGCAATGGTTACCTAAACCCCTCTGATATTGCTAAGCCTTGCGTGTTGCACCGAATAAAAATATACGTGTAGCATCAAGTGGCGGAATGGGCGAAACCAGTTGCAACTAATTACAATTCACTCGTTTTCACACACACATACACGTGGATATAAATATTTCGGTAGATTGATGAGTAGCTGTGGTGATGATGGGTGGGCGGATGATTGAAATTTACGGTGCTACTGGTCCTACCCCAATATGGCGTGTCCCAATGGCTTCAACAATAAAGTAATCCTTATTCCATGTCAATTGTTGGGGCACTGATTATATGGTATTATGGCCTAATGATCCCAAGGGGTTGGCCTAGGCGACGACAGAGACACAGCCAGACAGACAGACAGACAGCCAGACAAACGTACAAACGTACAATTCATTTAAATGGGAATGCGAATGCAAATGACAATTGCAATCGTATAAAAGTTGCGTAAAAACTGTGATCTCTTCAATCATAAGTAGAGCTGGAGCCATGAATATACAACTGTTGTTCGTTAGCTTCCTGATGGGTTTGCCACTCTGTTGGTCGGGAGTACGCAAGGATCGAATTTCTAATTGCCATTTCTGATTTGCTAAATATATGCAATTGCAGGCCACCGAGGAGCAGATGTGGGCCGCCGGCAAGCTAATGCGGGACGTGTGCTTGCCCAAGTTCCCCAAGGTGTCGGTGGCAATAGCCGATGACATCCATGAGGGCAGGCTGCCCAACGACAAGGATGCCAAATGCTACATGAACTGCATCATGGAAATGATGCAAACGGTCAGTAAGAGTGCCGCTACTATCTGCCACAAGTGCACATTTCTCGTCATCCACAGATAAAAAAGGGCAAATTCCAGCTGGAGTCATCGCTCAAGCAGGTGGAGCTGCTCATGCCGGATCACTACAAGGCCTCCTATCGCAGGGGCCTCAGCGAGTGCAAGGATGCCGGCGCGGGCATCAAAAACAACTGCGATGCCGCCCATGCGCTTCTCACTTGCTTTGTGGACACGATTGAAATCTTTGTTTTCCCCTAAGCGCCCGATATGCATATATCTCCACATCTAGATAAATAATGTTTGGCGCTTTAAAATTCCCAATACTAATTGACGATTGATTTTAGTTTCTTGTGAATAAATTACATACGCTGGTAGATAGCCAAAACAGCCATCATCTACATTTTTTAAAGAACACATCTTTCGACTGATTGTTCCAATAGCAGTTATTTGATTTGATAATCCGAACAAGCCGAAGATATTCCATCAAAACTGGGGGACTATTGCGCATAGAAGCGGTCAGAAAGAAGGACATGGTTATATCGACTCGACCTGTAATGCTGATCAGGAATGTATATAGTTCACTGTTTCAGTGCGTTGTAAACCTTACGCTAAGAATATAAAACCCATAACAATATCAAATGTGAATTTCTAAATTTGAGTTGCTGATGTCGGATAGACGCAGGGATATGGCTAAATCGACTGGGCTTTTGTTGCTGATCAAGAAAAAAAAAAAAAATATATATATATATATGTACTAAATGGAGTCACAGATGCTACCTTCTGCTGATATTTCGGTATTGCGTAATACTCTTTTTGCACCTATTTAAATTTGCCCATTTTTAGTAGCGAAATATATGTATGTGATCAAGTTCACATTTATTTCCGTGTCGCATTTTGATTGGAGCCCAGCGAGCTAACCGCGCTTAGACGTCAGCACACAGAGTTACAGTTACATCCCCAAATCCGGAAATCGATCTCATTAATCTCTCTGGTGAACATGGAAATGTTGAAAATGTTGTGCATTCCGGCGATCTGAGATCTGTGATCTATTTTCGAGCAATGCTCGCATGTTAGCCACCGGATGTGAAGCGTTAGCAAGCTATAAAAAGCTGCAGCATCGCTGGCAAATACAACACAGCGTGCACAACAAGGAGGAGTAACCACCAGAACCAGAACCTGAAAAGAACAAGAACCACAACCACGTTCATCATCAAGAGCAGCAGCAGAATGACACTGATGGAGAAACAGCAGCAACATACCTGGTTGAGCATCCTGCTGGTGGTGGCCTGTGCCGGTGCCTGGCTAAGCCTGGCCCATGCCGAGGACGAGGACAGCATGACGCTCGAGGAGGTGGTCGGGATGATTGAGCCCTTTGGTCAGAGCTGCGACCCGAAGCCGGAGCAAAGTGAGAGTCTCAACAGATTGTTAATTGCACTCGCATTGAAACCCAAACCAAATTCGTCTCGCAGGTCACATTGAGGAGATGGTGCTGAACAAGGAGGATGCATCGCATGAGAGCAAATGCTTCAGGCGCTGCCTGCTAAAACAGTTTGATCTGATGCCCGAGGACACAACGCAGTTCGACGAGGCAAAGACCAACGAAATGATGAACATGATGTTCTCCGATAAGGAAGACCAATCCAAGATAATTATGAGCAAGTGCAATCAGGCGGTCACCGACGTTAGCGATGAGTGAGTATAGATAGATCGATAGAGAGAGAGAGAGAGAGAGAGAGAAAGAGCGAGAGAGAGAAAGAAAGAGAGAGAAAGAATGAATCCTTATTACTCCCTCCTCCGTCTAGGTGCGAGGTGGCTCATTTCATCTCCATGTGTATGCTGAGTGAGATGCGCAACGCCGACTACAAAATACCCAACATAAAGGAGTAGTTGTCAAGCTCCCAGCTCGTGCTCCTCCTCCCGTGGGAGAACCCAGCTTCAATCCAATATTTGTTGGTTTTTTTGTTTTTTTTTTTCTTGTTGTTTTTGTATTTGTATTAGATATGTAAAGTGGTTAAAAAATTCTTGATTCCTGATTCGAGGACATGCACAATACAATAAACAAGTAGAACTTAATCTGCACCAACTGGGACAATTTAAGTCAAGCAGTTACCAGCGCAGCTTTATCATATTGCGCTCCAGCTGGCGAGTGATGCACTGGTTGAGCTGATGGGCTGCCTCGGAGGAACTCTTTGTGATAATGGAACGATTGCAGTTCTGCGCCAAGCTGGTGCTGACAGCCATAGCCAGCTTGTTGTCATCGGTCACCATGCCGGTCAGCTCCTCCACGCGGGGCAAATTCAACCGATTGCTGCTGCTGTCCATCTGCCAGCAAATGTTCGAATTATCAACTAGATTACATTTGAATTAACATTTAAATCCACTTACAATTTTAATGCCCTTGAGGACACACTCGATGAGTTGCTTCTCCTGCTCGCTGGGACTCGTGACGCGCATCAGGGATCGCTGAGATGGCGGCATATCCAGCTTCTCTAGACAGGTCTCTTTCGTCCTGTCGATCATCTGCTGCACCTCCGGCAAATTGCGATCCAGCAGCTTTGTCAGCGGCTCATTGTTCCGTGCACCGAACAGGTGACTGAGATCGAAAGCCGTCTTGCTCTGTGCCTGGATGCAGCCGGTAAATGCGGCGATTAGTAAAAGCAGCTCCAAACGCATCATCATCATAATCATGTCTTCTGATTATGCTCCAGATTGCGTTCGCTTTTATATGAAACTCATTAAACAGTTGACCTTCCCACATCTTCAAAATCACTGCTGACGCTGTCGCTATCAAAGCGACCCAAGTTTCTTACATTGTTATTCCCAAAAAAAAAAAAAACTATCTGAAAATGCGCAAATCAGCAACTATAACTGCATTGTAACTGCACATTTTTATTAAACAGTTGTGGTCAAAAAATAGTACTGCTACTTCATACAATGCAAATCACGAAAGGCCGTCATATTTTCCAAAAATACCTTATCTTCTCTATAATCTATAATCTAAGTAGTAGTAGTCAAGTAGGTAGAAGTCTAAGAAAATCACCCACACAAACAAGAACTAAAAAAACATAATGCAAAAAGTTTAAAGTTAAAAAATGAACATAAGAACTAACAATTGAGGAAACGGATAAACATTTAAAGGTCGAACGTATCCAAAAGTGGTTTTTTGATATGGAGACCGAGGTTCTGTGAGACGATGAGATGCCAATTGTACATTCCAACGGAACACCGACGATCAGCATATTTCGAATGATATATATTAACAGAAAATATATATATAATGTGTATAATAATACACGCAGTCATCCAATCTAGTTTTTAGAAGCATTATTAAGCCCAGAGAAAGCTAAACAAGCTTTACCTCTACTACTTGGGTCGGCTCATCTGTGACCAATTCAAACACTTTCAATTTTTTTAAATAATCTTTTAATGTTTAGTTATCTTCAGTACCGATAGCTTTAGTTAAAAAAAAATTTCATAATTTTTTAAGTAAATTTGAACTATTTTTTTTACAACACTTTGCAAAAGATATGCGAGCCCTACTATTATTTTGACCGCAGCAGTACAGTAATACTTGCAGTGTATATGTATGTATATAAATATTTTACACACACGCGCAAATAAATTATTTTACAATTTTCAACACTTTAAATGACAGGCAAGCGACTGAAATGAGAAACACAGACATACACAAATAACGGTATCAGCCCTGTACTCAGTTGGTGTAATCAATTTTGATGGTCAGCAGTCAGCAGAAATTCCAAGTCACGTTCTACATTTATCATTGTCTTTGCTGTAATTAGCCAATGCCAAGCCAAAAACACGCAAATCAACAAATTTAATTACAGTGCACACATATGCATACATACACAAATGCATACGTAAATATGAGCGTGGCAACTGCACACACTCACACACACACACATGGCAAACAGCTTGTAACTGTTATCACAGTAGTTAGTTTTACACCACTGCAATATGATTAAGACAAACACACGCACAGCGAGAAGAAGAAGAATGGAGTCATGTAAATTAGTTGAAAAGGGATCATTTTGTATTCGTTGCACATATTTGCAGGGCAAAAATAAGCTAGTCGGGCTTACTTGCATTCGTTCTCTGTCTAGAATCGATGTAGATATCAGATAAGTCATATTGAGCCGTGTAAAAAGCTGCATTCACGACTGACCTCATCTCAACTGTTCTCATCCTCGGCCCCGTCGCTGCCTGTCACTCGTAGTCAATCACAGAGATCAACAATTTTGAACGGATTTGGGATTTTCACATTTCGATTGAGTTTGTGTTTGATTTCATGCCAGCCGCCAATTAAACATGTAATAACACATGGCGTAAGGCAGTCCGTCTGTCAGTCAGTCAGTCATTGGGGGAGTCAAGTGCGAGTGGCATTTTTTTATTTCACACGTCGCCCAGCGGAGGGCATCTCCGTCGCCGGATCTCGCCCAGATCGAGTGTCGTGTGGTGCCCATGTAGTCCAATTGCCTCCCATGCCAATTTCCAATAATAATTGCGATTAATTGCTTGAGAGAGATGGGAGACGTTTTGCACAATCTGTCAAGAAAATCAGTTGTGATTATTGTCGAGAATCCAAATCCCAGCTATATAAAACACCGGCATCACCAGCAGTCCGCATCCAATTCGACGGTCGTCGGTCGTCTAGCAATCAATAAGAAAACAAAAACAACCAGACATGTCACGTTTTGTTTGCCTGGCAATGATCCTGCTCCTATCCGCTGCGGTCGCGGTCTCTGCCAAGCCGCACGAAGTGCACAACAAGGAGCACGCCGAACAGATGGCCCAGGAGTGCAAAACGGAGACGGGTGCCACAGATGGTGGATTATTATTGCGTAAACCAATGCCACAATATTATTATATTCATCTCCTGCATTGCAGAGGACGTGGAGCACATGATGAATCATGAGCCAGCGGATTCACACGAGAGCAGGTGCCTTCGCGCGTGCATGATGAGGAAGTTCAGCATTGTTAGCAAGATGAGATTCCCTTTTCCAAATTATGTTTTGTATTAAAAAACCTTCTTTAGATGGATGACGCTGGCAAACTGAGCAAGGAGCACGCCCTGGAGCTGGTCAAACTGATGAGCAAGGACGATGCCGATAAGGAGACAGCTGCCGCCGAAATAATTGACACGTGCGAGACCATTGAGGTGCCCGAGGATCAGTGAGTAGTGACCACTAAAAGTGGCTTCTTCTTAGATAAAGCTTTAAATGCCTTTTCGCCAATCATCAGCTGCGATGCGGCTGTTGCCTACCAGAACTGCTTCTTGGAGCATATGCAGGAGCACGGTCTGGCGCTGGATGACCACTAAACGGCAAGCAAGGACCAAGGATCACGAATTCAACTCAAACCCCTCTCCACCAAGCGTCGCATGATCAACTCTTCTTCCGTCTTGATTTTTTTTTTACTTAATATGCTACACGTTTAGTTGCTAAGTGTAAATGCGAATAAATTGCGCAAACTGCATACAAATCGCATGTCAGGAGTCAAAAGGGGTAATCCACATCCACATCCACATCCCTGTGGTGGTCCTCAAGAAAAAAATGCCTTTTTACTTATATATATAGATATATATATATATATATATAATAGTACGTACTAGCTTACAAAGTTATATTTGTAAATATCGATATATATGTGTATATAAATATATATATAGATATATATACATATACATATATATATATATATATATATATAGATATACATATATAAATATATATATAGATATATATACATATACATATATATATATATATATATATATAGATACATAGATATTGGTGAATGTATTTATGTATAAATTGTTGGTGTTGTATGTGAGGGGGAGGGATGGGAATGTGATGATACGAATCCCTGCACAAGTTGTTAATTAGGACATCTCCTTAATGGCCACACATTTGAATTATTACAATGCGTTCTCTGTTGATGGTGGTTTTTATTTATGATTACGTTTTGCGGTCACAATTTCCACGATTTGGATTTGTTTGGGTGCCGAGCCTGAAAACTGACTGGAGACCTAATTAATGCGTTACTTACAAACTAATAATGTGTGTGTGCCCTACGCCGCCCAGAATGCAATTTCCCCGTTTTCTCACACCATCTTTGTAATGGAATTGGGGTTTCTAGATCTAATAGTAATCAGCTAATCAGCTATGTTCAGAAGACAACCAAAAAATGACACCAGTTAAACAGCGGACAATATGCAATATGTGCTTAATGTGTGTGATGGCTGATGTGTGTCGAGGCGTGGATGTTGCTATTGCTGTTGGTTGTTGGTTGCTGGTTGTTGTCACTGTGGCCTTAAATATGTGTTAATTGTATAATAGTTGATTAATTTCATTTGCTTGAGGCAGGCAGGCAGTTATCAATGTTACAGCTACGTTGTGGTTGTGTGTGTGTGTGTGTATACGATGCCATTGCTTCATCTAGAGGAAGTAGTCGGCCTGTGGCTTCTTTGATGGTATGCCGCGGCTCTCTTGCGGAGCCGCCTCGAAGATGACAAAGTCACGATGCAGGTACTCATTTAATTCCAAAATGGCGGCCACATTGCCGCATCTAAACATCAAAGAAGAGATTGCAATGAATGAATTGTTGGTGAGATGTTGGTGGTTGCATGCAGCATTGCTTACCGATAGCAATAGTTGGGCGCTGACCAAACGGTGAGCACCGTTTCGTTAAAGTGCCATTTGAAGCCTTCCATCACCAGCTGATGGGCGCGACAGATCATATCGATGTCGTTGGTTCGATTGAACTGCGAAACGACATCGGAGCCAAACAGGTAGCCAGCGCCCCGCGGTGATACACCCCAGCCAGTCTGATCCTCGGGATCACTCCACAGCAGATCGCACATGGGCCCGTCGTGGGGCACTTCCTGTTTGCGATCGATGCTGCGTATCTGATCCAAATACTGTATCGATGGCGATAAGCCGCCATGCACGCAAAATATCTTGCCGTCGATGATGGCAGATAAGCTGAGATAGTCGAAGATTTCTGTGCAATACCGCCAAACGGCTGTCGATCCATATTTGCGCAGGCACTCATCATAGAACCCATACACCTGTGTGATCTGACGAGATTCATGATTGCCCCGGATCAGCGTAATGCGATCCGGATAGCGAACTTTAAGCGCCAACAGCAGCAGGAATGTCTCGACGCTGTAATAGCCGCGATCAACAAAATCACCCATGAACAGATAGTTCTTCTCGGGCACATCGCCGCCCACCTTGAACAGCTCCTTGAGATCATAGAACTGACCGTGAATGTCGCCGCAGACAGTTACCGGTGAATCGACGCGCTGCACATTGCCCTCCTCGACAAGGATTTCGCGGGCCTTGGCGCAGAGGCCTTTCACCTCGTTCTCTTTGATAATCTCGCAGCGTTTCAGCTGCTCGATCTGGCGATCGAGATCGCTGTAATCGGACATGATGGCACCCGCAACAACAATCGTTGTGCCGTCGAGAAGCCAGCCGGATGGGATATGAAAGCGTCGTTTTCACCCGAACCTGCACCTGCTGCTCCAAACTGCACGTCGCCTGGCGCAAAAGTTTGCTAACACGCTTCGCGACGATGTTAATAACGTACTGAAAACATAAACAACACAAACGGAATGAAAATAAATAAATAAACGCTATGAAATTTGCGGCTTCAATAATTTTCTTGCGAGTTGTTTGTGTTTTTTGCATCATCTGAATGTGTCTGTGTTGGTAAATGTAATAATGTACATGTGTCAACGTACGTGTTTGTGTTTGTGTGGCTTGTGGCTGGCTATTTGCCGCGCGCGCGTCTTTTACAACAACTGCACGTCTGCTGATGCCGAATTGCTGTGCGAACTAGTGTCGGCAATGCAAAAAAAAAAGATAACAAAGAGAAAAACAAAACTTACTCCAATTAAATGTGGCAAATTCAAGGATATTTTTGATTTAAAAAACACTCGCACGCACGCTCACGACAAAAAAAATGAACCATGATACGCTTGACGTCTATGTGATAGATTGTGGCGGCCGATCGATGAGAAATATCGATAAACCTTATAAACTCCTACAAGAGTTGCCAGACAATGATATTACCTATAGAAAGTGGAGCAGTTTTAAATGTTGTTATTTAAATGACCAGTAGTCATTACGCAACTAGGTGTCAAATTAAATCAGTCGATAATGGCCACCGGCACACCGCCAACAACGAGTATCGTAGAAGCAACAATTGAGAAGAAAGATGTGGACATCTATCGCGACACATTCATACGCTATATGGGTAAGCTGCCTCCGTGCTGTGAGTATCTTTCCTATCTTACCGAATACCTATCTGGCTATTTTTGCAGGCTATAGCAACGAGGTGGGCGAAGCGTTTCGCCCGCTAGTGCCCAAAGCGATTGTGGCCGCTTCTTATGGCATGGCTATTGGATATGTTTGCACGGATACGTTTGACAAGTCGCTGCGCCAGAGCATGGCCGGTGCCACCAACCGCGAGGTGGCGCTAGTTGGTGCCGATGTCTTCACTTGGCAAATGCTCGCCTCCGTCATAATTCCGGGCCTGACCATCAATCGGTAAATTTGTATATATATATATATATATATATATTATTACCGATTACCAGCACATTGACAGTTTCCCTCCGTCGCTCTCTCCTTGACAGGATCACGGCGGGCAGTCGTATGTTGCTGAGAAATTCACCAGGATTTTTGCTGAAAACAGTGCCGACGATCATTGGACTGGCTAGCATACCTTTAATTGTGCATCCCATTGACAAACTCGTAGATCACCTGATGGACGCCACGTATCGCAAGGTGGTGCGATAGCATAGCATATATTGCTATTTTGTTTTTGTAGTATTGGAGCAATCCATTCATTCATGGTGCTAATTATCCGTTGTACTCCTTGTGTGTTCGTCCTAATCCCACTTGGCTCATGCATTCCAAGCATATGATGCATGTATACATGCTAAGCCTCAGGCTAAGTCACGTTTATATTTCAAACTTTGTAAAAGGCCTAAATATCCAGCATCTGTATGGTTAATATGGATAATATAAATGATAAATGGAAATACGGATAAATTTCGATATCAATTTCAATTGTTAATTTACATGCTGGAATTCTCGAAAGTGTTGATATATCTGTAGATCAGTTTTACTTATTTAAGTTATATACACACTAAAAAATCATAACAAGGATTCAGCTCGGCTCAGCTTCAATTTGCACACAAAAAATGGTTATGATTTTGATTTTAGGATGTATTTCGGTCACTTTAAAATTGTATAACTAGATGCTGGACTTAGTACTGATAGCCATCTGGTTGGTAGGGACGTGAGAATGGCGTCGGCGCAAAGGCACCGGGCGGCGGACGCCAGTTCGTTGGTGGTGGACGTGGCGGCGGAACCGGCATACCGGGCGGTGCCCATGCATTTGGCGGCTGGAGCATGCGTGGCGGCGGCGGAATACCCATCGCTGGCGGCAGTGGCGGCTGCCCACCGCCCATTGGTGGTAGCGGTGGCGGTGGTATTGATGGCGGATATGGTGTCGGCTGCGGCACAGGCGGCGGCGGCGCTATCATACCCATGTTATTTGATGAGACGGCCATCACTGGAGGTGGCGGTGCCATCATCGGTGGCGGCATCATTTGGCCACCCATCACCGGCATCATATTCTGTACGGGCGCATCGGCGAACAACTGATGCGGTCGATCCGCGTGTGCGGATGGATTTTGTGCTGCCAACAGGCGTTCGGCGGCCGAACCATGACGTTCGCCCTTGTGATCCTTTTTGAACGCATACGAAACGGAGATGGGACGATTGCAGAGATATTGGCCATTCATCGCGTCCATGGCGGCATCGCTAGCCTCAAAGCTGGCAAAATTTATGAATGCAAATCCCTTCGATTTGCCCGTCTCCGGATCGCGCATAATCTTTGGCGTCTGCAGGATGACACCAAATGCTGAGAATGTGTCATACAGCAGCTTCTCGTCCACCTCGACGTCCAGGTTGCCAATGAAAATATTGGCGCCCACGTCCAGATTCTTTTGATGTGCCGACGCCTTATTGACGCGTATCGGTTTGCCATAAAGCTTGATCATGTTCATTATTTTAATGGCATAATCGGCATCCTCCTCGCTGAGAAACTCCACAAACCCATAGCCTTGATGCATTTGTGTGACCCGATCCTTGGGCATGTGCACATTGACTAAGCAGAGAGAAACGTATTGTTATACTGTTTACTTTTGGATGCAGATCACTGCTTACCCACTGGGCCGGCTTGCACGAACAGTTCCCATAGCAACGTCTCGGATACTTTGTCGTCCAGGCCGCCGGCATAAATGGTGGCGTCTAGATGCAAAATATGTTATTTGATGGCAAAAGTATGTTATGTATGCGGCTTACCTTGGTTGCGTTCGGCAATTGGACCTGCGGCCATTTTGCTATTAGAAGAGTATTCGTCAAACTTACACACGATCAACGATTTACAAAATTTACAAATACAATTAGTTCTCCATGCAAGCAGTCAAACCATTCACGGCGTTTCGGCTGCCAGGGTTGTAGTTCAGGACGCAGGGCCGCAATTATCGATACCATATCGCTATTCTGTAGCACGATATATTGTTAGAACGCCAGCATTTTCATATAGAGTGCTTACTATCGATGAGCGAATGGGAATAAGCGTAAAGTTGTGCAAGCGATAGCAGGTGCTTGTTAACGTTGTTACACACTGCACACACGCTCATTTCGATAGCACCAGTCGATAGCGTCCATCACTATTTGGCCTACATTTTTATGTAATGTCACTCATCACTTTGTTGTCGTTTTACAAAGGAAAAATCGTGCTAGTAACCAAACCAAAGAACCAAGAATATTACTTTGTGCGCTGTGATGTGATATCCAATTGTAACAAATAATGAATTGTCATCAAATATTGAGCGGTGCCTGCAATGCAGGTGACCGGTGCTTCGCAATTGGCTCCGTGGAAGGCATACCTTTTACAGTAAGAATACGACCGATTACGATTACTATATTGCCAAGTTTTTTTTTTTGTTTTTTTTTTTTCGTTTTCGTTTTTATCACGCATCCATCATATTGTACAACATTCACACACGCACAACATCGTACATATATGACTGACGGGCTTACGTGTGTATATAGATTGGTACATATGTACATGTATTTATATAGGTACGCTTAGTACTTAAGGGTACGGACTTGTGGCACATATGTACATACATATTTACACATTTTCCAACACGGCTGGGGTTTTTGCGAATTCCCAATTGGAATACAGAAATATTTTTTTAATGTTTTTATTTACATATTTTGCACCTTGTGCTTTTGTATGCATGTATGTGAGCAGGAGCGCATATAAATAAATGTGATGCTTGTCATGCTGTCAATTTAATCAAAAGCAACTGATGAGCTACATTGAATTTTTTTTGTGTAAATTCGATAACAACAACAACTAGCAAGTGCTGTTAACCGTTTCAGTTGTGTGTTGTTGCTTCAGTCTTCGTTTTGTTCTTGTTGCGGTTGTTGTCTGCAAACAAAGGAGGATTAGGAAGAGGGGAGTTGTGGTTGCTGCTTCGATTTAAAATCAATGGAGTGTTAACATGTTTTGTGGCTTTTAATTACACTTAAAGGTCAAGTGCTGCTGCTGCTGTAAACAAGCCTCTCACACACACAACATACATATATTATTCGATTGGTCATATGGCCTTTGATGCCCTAAATTCTCTTCGATAAACAAACAAACACGCATATTATATATATATATATAATCGATATATATATAATATGTATATATTATTAACAGAATATCGAATTTTGTCTAGACAAATTTTGTATATTTACTTGGATATTTTTGTGTCTAGTCAAAATTCGATATTCTGAAGAACGCGTTCAGTTTAATTTTCAGTACAAATCGAAATCGAAACCCAAAACCGAAATCTTCTCCAAATATAAGAACAACAAATGTGATCAAACGAGCAAACGCCAATAGAAAATAAATTATAAACTGGCCATAAAACATGCTGCAAAAATTTTGTCGTGAGCACGCATTTATATTTTTTAGTGTGTTGTGGTGGGGTAGGGAGAAAGAAGGGGTAGATACTGTCTCTGGTATGGAGTCGTTCATTTTATTTTGTTTATTTTTATGATCATATATATGTGTTTGTGAGTGTATAGTGTGTACATATATATAAATATATCAAATATTAATTACTAACGACAACGGCACCACAATCCCTCTCCCTCCCTCCCATCACGACTCTCGTTGCTTGTGCACTGTTTGCGTTTATTTGCTTACCGCTAATTCCTGAGGTCTGTTTTTCATTTCTGCTCTCCCTCTCTCTCTCTCCCTGTCTTGCTCTCTCTCTATGTATGTAATTTAACAGTCATAGAGCATAATTAACTGTGCACGGTCAATAACTAAAGAATAAATGTAATAAGTGTGTGTGTATGGCAACAATGGCTACCTGTTTCCCTTCCCCAACTCCCTTCATTCGGTTGGCAAAATTTCATTTTGAATAACAAGAACAGCTGCACATGTGTGTGTGTGTGTTAGTGTGTGTGTACAGTATGTACATATCTGCATTATATTCTGTAATGAGCTGCGAGCTGCTGCTGTTGACATTGCCACCCATTCATTTAACTAAATGCCATCATTTCAATTATTGTATTACACTGAGTGTGTATTTATAATATTTATAAACACATATGTATGTATTTATGTTGTTTGTGTAGCAACAACAGCAATAGCAATATTAAGAAATAGGCACGGGCGTAGCTGAACTTGAAAACACACACGCTTACACATACACACACTTATACATAGAGTGGCGCCCTCTGGCCATGGGTAAGTGGCGAGTGTCCGAGTGTCATAGCATTCAGCATTGCATGCAGCAGCAGGGGCCTCATGCAAAAAAATATCCGCAGCCATATCTTGGCTCCTACTTCAGATAATGAACACGCACATACATATATATACTATTTATACATATCTGTGCATATCTGTGAAACAGAAACAGCCCCTTGCGCAGGCACATTTTACCAGCTAGAACTAGCCAAGCTAAAACCAACAACAACAACCACAACTAACAATTAGCTAAGATAACGACTCAAGAGCACGTGAGCATGAGAAACAGAGACAGAGAGAGTAAGAGAGAGAGATAGAGAGAGGAAGGTCGAGGGAGGCAGAGGGATGATTATTCAAGGGCATGAAACGAGTTAGTAATTTTATTCATTTATTTCTATTATTTTAAGTGTAAAAAACTAAACCTTTCCTGTGCGTTCCGTAATCAATCCAAATTGGTTTAAATATAGATTTGTGGCACGCGTTCAAACTAGTAATTACCGCCCACCTCAATTTTTCGAATGGGGTTGGGGGATTTTTTTCTTTTGTGTAATTTGCATGCATATGAGTTTCGGTCCATGTCAGACTACATTTATCTCTGTTCAAATTTGGTCATCTCCAGCCATTTATCAACTCATTTATCGCCTGTCAATTTGCATATATATCTATTGGTTGTTTTTCTCACTTTGTGTTCTCTTACATCACTTTGTATAGCAACCCAATCTCCCCGTTTAACTGGCACATCCATCCATGAGATTCTTGGCCTTGCCCTAGTTCAGCTCCGAAACGTATTTGTAATATCCTTGGCCTTTCTCTACAAAGAGTTATAATCATAGTTAACATCCCTCAGCTTCATCACTAATAACTTTGAATTTGTGTGTGGAATCGTAGGATTAATTCTAGAAATACTTTAGTTACCAATTAGTCATTGTGTTAGCTGTGATTACACACTTAATCGATTGTTATCTTAATGGTGTATTTATTTCAGTCGCGTAGATATTATATAACGCTTACTATGGCGTGTACTGCCTTATGGATTTTCTTAACATTTATCATGTGACTTCTATTGATATGAGTTTCTTTCTTTCTTTCTATACATGCGAATTAGTTTTAAGTATCTTGATAATTTCCTATATTGTCTACCGTGACTTTTATTGATATGAGTTTCTTTTTTTCTATATATACGAATTAGTTTGAACTATTTTGATAATTTGCCATATTGCATACCGTTTTTGTGTGTATTTTTTTTTTTAGGCATATGCTGCTGGCTGCAATGTGGTGATATTGGCGAGCACATTTGAGCGCGTCCAGATCATACCGGGTGCCAATCATGGCTATGTGAAGATATCGGCACTGGACTGCAGCACCGACACCGGCAAAATAGCCGCCGCCTATGAGAACAAGATATGCATTTTTGAGCCAACGCCGGTGATTGAGTCCAGTAAGCATAACACACATTTTCTGGACTACAGGTAAGTTGACCACCCACATCGAGTCGACTGATCGCTGAGATCTGATCTTGAACCTTATGCATTCCCTGCAGATGGGTGCAAACGGGATCGTTTACCAGCCACTCAAATGTGGTCACATTGTCTTGGAATTTGGAGGGCACGCGTCTGCTAACCGGCGGCACCAATATACAGCTCTGGAAGAGCAAATCGCCCCTACACCAGCAAGAGGAGGAGCACACGGGTAAGTTTGCGATGCAGCATACTGCACACTGAAAGGCCGACACAAGAGAGACAAAGAGAGTCACCCCTTTGTGCCCATTTTAGGTGTAACGTGGGAAAGATAGAGATCAAGTTTATATACTATTTTTGATAACACTGCACGTCGATTCCCAAAAATATCTTAGTCTCGATCTTAACTGCAAGGTGAAGCGTTAACAGCGACATAATAAATGTTTATTGTGCGGGATTCTTTCTTTGATATGATTAACCTATGTAAGAGCTACAATCGAAAGTGAAATGGCGGCTGTATGTTCTTTATTTGTAGCAGCTGCTATTTGATTTACCAAATTATGATTATGATTACACCAAATGAATCAACTAAAATTAGAGTACTTTTGAATTGAAATCGCTTTAAATGTAGTACAGATTCGTTTATTAACCGTTGTTATTATTTCCCATGCAGGTGTCAAATTCGAAATTGGCGAGAGCAAGGAGACAAAGCAGAGCGCACAGAATGGTCAGTCGGATGATGTGTCGACGTGGGAGAATATCTGGTCGTGCCAGACGGCGATACCCATTTATCATATGGCATTTAGTCCCGATGGTACCCTGTTTGCCACCTGCGGCCGCAACGATCGTCTAGTCAAGATCTGGTACGAGAACAAGCAGGTGCTATTCCCAGCCAAATCGAGCAACAGCAGCGGCATAACACACGATGCAGCAGCAGCAGCCGGATCGGGATTAGGTTGTGTTGGCGATTTAAATTTCACATACGTTTATATTGCGCATCCGCGCGCCGTCTCCAACATTGTGTGGCGGAAAACGAGCAAGTATATGCCGAAGGGATCTGTGGCCAATATGCTGGTGACCTCCTGCCTGGACAACATCTGTCGCATTTGGATTGAGACGGTGCTGCCGGACGATGGCATGGTCAATATGACACAATTCGATCCGCTCGCTTCCCAAAATCCCAAGTTTCGCACCCATCGGCACAAGCATCGTTTCATGCAACGTCTAAAACATATGAAGACCTGTTTCCATCTGCGTCGCCACATGAAGGCGGGCGCCCATGGTAATGCTGTAACGGCTGCCGGTACCGGACCCGGTGGATTGGCCATGCTCGGTGGCGTTGGTATTGGCTCCAGTGGGGCTACAATGGGCCTGGGCAGCTCACCGGCGAGCTTTAGTAATTACCAGGGTCCGATACCATCGTTGCCATCGTCGTGCAGCGTCCACGACTTCCATTCGTATGGGTTCCAGGGATCAGGAGTTACGCCCGGCATGCATTTCCATTTGGCGGCATCGATTAATGCCGAGACGGACATACCGCTAGTCCCGTCCATGCAAACCTCGGATCCGGCCAATCAAAATGTCTTCATCCTGCACTGGCTGAACAACAAGGAAATGCATTTCACCCTCCAAGCGGAGGCCATACTCCAGGAGCTAACCAAAAAGGTCATTGACGAGGAGAATGGCAATCATACAGGCCATCACAGTTCGGCTCAGCCAACGGCAGGCGTTGATCTGCCGGACGATGCACAGCCGCCGCCGCACAAGAAATTCATGCGCAACTCCAAGTCCGTATCGGTGGACGATAGCGGTGAGGAGTTCAGTAAGTATTCACAGCACACGGGCGCCACTGGTGCCGGACTGCATTTGAACTCCATGTCGAATACGACATCGCAGAATTCGCTGAACAACGATCAGCATAATCCTATCACACAGCTGACGGACTCGCTGGACAATAAGATTGAGTGTCTGTTGCGCGACTGGCATCAGAGTCCGGATTTGCTCTTTGCCATCCATCCCGTGGATGGGAGCTATTTGATTTGGGTCATTGAGTGGCTGGATGACTACTATCCGGGCTCGTACAGACAGGCACAGGTCTCGTTCTCGACGCGCATACCATCGGCATTTCCGCTGGGCGATGCCATGTCCATGTCGACAACGGTCAGTCTATTCAATACGGGCACACATCCGCTTGCGTTTCGCGACATTGCCAACAATGTGCGCAGCAAGGATGAGTTCCACAAGGCTGGCGGCAGCGATCAGAATTCATTGCGCAGCGATCAAAATCTCGACAAGCATGACGAACAGGATGAGGATGATAACGACCAGACGGCCAGGCAGCAGCAGCTAGATCAGGATCAACAAAACGAAGATGACGACAAGCAACAGGAGGATGGGGGCGATCGAAGCGCCGCTGGTGTTGCAAGCAGTAGCTCACAGGATTCAGCTGGTGCCGCCGTTGGCTCCGCACTTCCACTGAATGTTTCACCATCCGTTTCTATGGTGACAAAACACTCGAACGGCACCCTCAATCTCTGGCAGCTGACGTTTGCGTTCAAGACAAAGTTCACCCAAGTATTAAGCATCGGTCATGTGAGCCGTGCCTCGGGTCATCGCTTCCGTGTGAATGACATCACCTGCCATCCGGTATTGCCGCTGCTCGTCTCCACTTCGCATCACAATTTGCCGGACAGTGCGGAGGCCAAATCGCCCACGTCACCCTTTGAGCAACCACTTGCCGGCGGCTCAGCTGCCGCTGGACTGGCTATGGGTGGCACTAATCCTGGTGGTGGTGGTGTCGGGGGTGGAGGTGGTAGTCCTACCTCAGTCAATGGCGACAAGGACATCTTTACGCCGACGGGTTTCTGCTCGGAGCTGATATTGTGGCGCGTGGATTCGGTGGGTCCACTCTGTCATTCGGGTGGCGTCAGTGAGCTGGCACGGATCAATTCACCAGAAATATCCGCGTTTAGCAATGTGGCCTGGATACCGACGCTCCTGCCAAGCACAACGCTGGGCAGCTACAGCAATTCGCCCTCGGCCTGCTTTGTGGCCAGCGATGGTGAGAACTTGCGCGTCTATCAGGCGGTCATCGATGCACGCACACTACTCGCAGAGATCTCGTGCTCGGAGAATCTGAATACATTGCACAAATCGCATTCGCTCTCCTCGATGATCTCGAATGCGTCCTCGACAATGAAGGCGACACGTTCGGCATTGCACGACAAGCTTAAGGTCGTCTCCCAGCAATCGACGGCACGGCCCGGCTGCATCCTGCAGCTGGATGCCATCTCGGATGCCAAACACGACTGGCAGAACACACAGTTTCTGCACGTGTTTCAGGCGCAGCTAATTACGGGTGGCCAGCGTACAGCAATGGCGCCGGAAATGAATGATCTGGAGGAGCCGAAGATGAATGCACTGTTGGAGTCCGATATGGATGCGATTGTTGATCTGCAGCGCAACGTGGACTTCGAGGAGCCCTTCTACATTGTGAACATCGAGAAGACGTTGCGCGGCAGCACCATCCACATGTGGCGCATTGTCATCAGCTCGAAGCAGCAGAGCTCCTTCCTATCCGAGACGGCCATGTATGTGCCGGACTCGAATCTGACCCAGGAACCCGATGATCAGGATCAGCCGCGTCGCATGTCGCAGAGTGCCGAGACCCTAACCGGTGCCGAGCATTTTGGGCCGCAAGTGGAGGCGCCACACATCTCGATAACAACGAAGAAGGTGTGCACCCAGGAGCTACCGTTACCGGAGGGCGTCGATGTCATTCATGCCTCACCGGCCGCCGGCCATTTGAGCAGCTCGAGCATTTATCCAGCCTGCTTTGCACCGTACATCATTGTGACCGCCTGCTCTGATTCGATATCGAGATTCTGGAAATGCGAACCCGCCGGCAGCGATGCCTATCACTGGTCCGAGTGGAAGATGTTCAGTCGCGTCCAGCACTCGGCCATTGAGATACCCGGCCAGCCGCTGAACATCAGTGCCGCCTACTCCGGCCGCATTGCCTGTGCTTACAAATACGGCAAGAGTTTCACTCGCCCCAATCGTGGTGATCCCGATTCGCGTTACGTCAATCTCTGTGTCGCAATCTACGAGTGCGAGAGTTCCGGCGGCAGCGAATGGGTGCTCGAGGACACAATTCATCTGAAGAATGTCCACTTGCCGCGCATCAACATTGGCCACGGCATCGATCTGAGTTATCTGCACGACAGCCGACTCCTGGCCAAGAAGCAACGACTCAACCAGGTGCTCCACAATTTTGCCCACGATCCGGAGAATCGTTCGCCGCGCAGCGGTGAAACCACACCCGAACTGACAACGGTTGGCAAGCAATCATCGGCTGCTGCGGTCTCCGGCCTGTTGACTGTGCCCAGTTTCAGCACGCTGCAATCGCTGAGGAAGAGCATCGCCGAGAATGGCAACACATGTCCGCTCACCCAGAAGCATCTGGTGCAACTCGACTGGGTATCCAAGGAGGATGGCTCGCACATCCTAACCGTTGCTGTCGGCAGCAAGATTTTGCTGTACACGCCCGTCAGCTCGGACATTGCCCAGGCGAACATCAAAGCGATGAAGGAGTCACGTTCGGTGAATCGACCTATTCTGCGCAAGGCCAGCTCCCTGGCACAGCCCAATTTCGTGGATGAGATACGTTGGATGAAGCTGCGACAGATTGATTTGCAAACGGCAGATGGCCTGCCGCCGCTACCGATGCAAATCTCTTGGGTGCGTGATGGCATTCTGGTCGTTGCAATGGACTCCGAGATGCACGTCTATTCGCAGTGGAAGCCGCATTATGGTGCCCACTTTATGTCACCGGCGGCGGCTGCTGCCTTGGCCGAGGATGTGCCCGATACGCGCAATTTGCGCGACGAGGATCTCCGTTCGCTGGCCAATGAGTCCACGCAGCTGCGGCTAAAGAATGTCGCCTCCATGCCACTGATTAGCAAAGTGAGCACCGCCAATCTACAATTGTTGTCACAGCGTCGCCTCGCCGCCAATCCCAGCATGGCCAATATGAATGGCGGTGGTAGCGGTGGTATTTCTGGCCAGGATGCGGCAGCCGGTTTCTCTGGCGATGCGCCGCCCAATGATGATTACATGACCGATTTCGGACTGTTTCAGGCATCACGGATCGCGTGTCCGGTGCTGCCACAGTATCATCCCAAGCAGCTGATGGAGCTGCTCAATTGTGGCAAGATTCGTTGGGTGAAGGCCATATTGGCGCATCTCGTTCGTTGCATGAGTGGCAGTGGTGGTGGTGGCGCCGCAAGCGGTCTGCCACACGATGATGATGGCAGCAGTGGCGGCGGCGTCGGCGGTGGTACTGGTGGCGGCGCTGGCGGCGGACGACAGCGCAGCTGGTCAAGATCACGTACGCTCAGCATCAGCTATGCGGCAGACACGAGCAACCTACAGGCGGAGCATCGCGGCAGCACCACCCAAATACCAGAGGAGCTGATGCTCGACTATGCCGAGATCAATTCGATACCGCCGCTGCCATTGTGGGTGCTGCTCAATGCGGATCGAGAGCAGCCGGGCAAGGGGCCGAACGCGGCGGAGAGCGACAAGGACTACGATGAGCTCTTCGACATGCACAACTCGGATGACAATCTCGATGAGCTGCTCAGCGATGGCGAACAGAAGAGACAGGAGCGTCGACTCTCGCTGCCCGATAAACAATCCATTTCGCACTTTGGCCCCCGCCAGGGTCAGCTCTTGTCTCGCCTGTTGACGCATACACATCTGCCGGGTCTGTCGTCGCTGGATCAGATGCATCTGCTCGCTTTGGCCGACACGGTGGCCACGTGCAACACTGATTTCTCGGACAAGTTTGCCGCCACCGATGTGGGCAAGGGGCAGGGTGGCGGAAGTATTGCTGGTGGTGGCAGCGGCGGCGGCATCGCTGGCATGTCTGGTGGTGGTTTGGGCAAGGAACAGCAACCGGGCACCGAATCGCTGGACGATTGCGGCCTGCGCTTCCTGCTCGCCATGAAGCACTTCACCTATCTGCTCCGTTGCCTGCCACTGCAGCAGCGTGCTCAATTCCAGCGCCAGGGCGTCGGCACCGCCAACATTGTGTGGGCCTATCACTCCGAGGGTGAGGAGGAGCTACTGCATCTGATACCCAGCTACACCAAAGGTGATTTGCGTTGGGCAACGCTGCGGGATCTGGGCGTCGGCTACTGGCTGAAGAATATTAATACGCTGAGGCGATGCGTCGAAAAGCTGGCCAAGTGCGCCTATCAGCTCAAGCAGGATCCATTGGATGCGGCCATCTATTATCTGGCCATGAAGAAGAAGTCTCTTGTGTGGGGCCTGTTCCGATCGATGCGGGACGAGAAGATGACCGCGTTCTTTGGCAATAACTTTGCCGAGGATCGCTGGCGAAAGGCGGCCCTCAAGAATGCCTTTGTGCTGCTGGGCAAGCAGAGATTCGAGCATGCTGTCGCCTTCTTTCTGCTGGCCAATTCGCTCAACGATGCAATCGAGGTGTGCATCAATAAGCTGGAGGACTTCCAGCTGGCGCTGATCATAGCACGATTGTACGAGGGCGATGTCGAGGGCTGTTACTATCATCGGCTGTTGCACGAGCATGTCCTCGGCACGGATGTGGAGACGGGTCGCTGTGACTTGACGCGTGCGCATCCAGATCCGTTTCTGCGCTCCATGACGTACTGGAACATCAAAAAGTATCAGGAGAGCCTTAATACGCTGCTTTTGAACGGCGTCGGCAGTCTGCACGCCAGCTATCGGGAGGAGGATCTGTTGCGACCAGAGTTGCCTCATGCCAATCCGAATGTCTTCAATTTCTACATTTATTTGCGAACTCATCCGCTGCTCATCCGGCAGAATATTGCGATATCGGCGCAGGAGAAGCGCATCGCTCACGTTGTCCTCTCCGGATTTAGCTATGCGGGCGAATCGCGGCCCATTGCCAGCGATAAGCAGCTGCAGCTGGAAGATTCAATAACCCCGATCGAACGGCAGCTGTACTTCACAACGGCCCATGGACACTTCAAGTCCGGTTGCCCGGCTCTGGCGCTCGAGGTGCTCAACAAGCTGCCCATGAAGATTAGCGATAGCGACAGTGCTGCCTCCACCTGCAGCATAGCTGGTAGCCAGGTGCCAGACACCGACACCAATCTCATCAACACGGGCATCATGGATCAGTGGCAGAAGAATCCCACCACACAAGCCACCGCCGATCAATTCGATTGGGGTGCTCCAGCCTCAGCCGGCATCACGGAAGCCAAATTCGAGATCAAATGGGACGATGATGACGACGACAACGGGGACAAGGACAACGACAACGACAACGCGAATAACAGGGACAATGATGACCCCGATCTGGCCACTCCACAGCCCGGTGGTCTCAACAAATCCTTGGCCAATGTCGGGCAAGGTGATTGCAAAATGGACATCATGGCGCAACAGTTGAAATTTGTGGCTTGCCTCAAGATCCTCATGGAGGAGCTGTCAACGCTGGCCACCGGCTTCGAGGTGGATGGCGGCCAGCTGCGCTATCAGCTCTACATGTGGCTGGAGCGCGAGGTGGAGGCGCTGAAGCAGCTCTGCAACTATTGCAGCTCCGAGCAGGCCAACGATGCCGGCGACCCAGATGCCGGCGATGCCAAGGACAAGGACATGAACGCCAGCATCTATCCCAGCACAGAGCGGCCCACGCTCCACGAGATCCTCATGCAGGACAAGCAGGACTTTGAGGCCAAGGTGATGCGTGCCGCCAAACGCAAGCGCTGGCTCAAAGGTACTCTGAAAACTGCATCCGCTGCTTAGTTAAAGCTGAATCCTAATCCTAAATTTTCTTCTTTCGTCTTACAGCCAACGAGACGCTGTTGCGAACACTGCTTAGCTACTGTTCGCTACATGGCGCCAGCGGCGGTGGTTTGGCATCGGTGCGAATGGAGTTAGTATTATTGCTGCAGGAGCTGCAGCAGGAGAAGACCCAACAGCAGCTGCTCAGCCCGCTGCCGTTTCCCACAACGTTGCCATTGCTGAGCGCCTGTGTGGCCGGCAACAAAACGGTGATTGCCGATCCCATCAAGTATTTGCAGTCACAGACGGTGGACATGCTGCAAAGCATCATTAAGCTGTTACCATTTCCGGGCATCGAATCGAGCGCCCTCAGCGAGATCTTTGTGCTGCGCGATCTGGCTGTGGCACTCTCCTCATGCATCTACCAGTCGCTTTGCGATTCGGAGAGCTTTGTAGTCAACAACTCAATGATCAATGGCTATCCCAGCCCGGGCATCGAGAACATTGCCAAGATCAATTCGTCCTTTGAGTGCAGCTATCTGGTTGGCAGCCGCAATGCGTTCACCCGACGTCGCAAGTACTCCACGGATGAGCCGGCCGGTATCTGTACAACGCCCTCCAAGTGGCCGGGTGTCACCAATTTGCGAGCACTGCTCGCCCGGGAGAAGGATGAGGATGTGCCCAAGCTGAATGTACTGCTGCTCGAGTCCTTTGTGTCCACGTACATGGCCCTGTTCATCTACTCGCTGTCCACCTGCGATAGTCGTCTGCTCTATCGCTTGAGCGGACAGAACTTCACCAATGACACCTGGTCAACGCTTTTTGGCGGCGGCATGAAGAAGCTGCTCATCAAGCCGGCCTCCCAGCCACACGCCGTACAGACGCAGGCGCAGGGGCAGGCACAGCTGACTGGTGGCAGCAACGGTGGCGCAGCGGAGGAGACATCGGATGAGAATAGCGTTTGGAACACGGTCACATCGATAACGAAGCAACGCATGAAGCTCAATATGAAGATACTGGGCAGCTTCAGTCAGAACAGCACCTCCAGCAACATGAAGGAGGACAAGCCGACGTACAGGGAACAATTTATGCCCCCCGAGACATCGATGCTCTCCTACTTCCTGGCCAAGCCCACCAACATAGGTATATATATCAATCATCATATATGTATATATGGTGTAGTTAAATGTCGGTTGCCTTCGTGTTGCAGATTGCGATGAATACGACACGGATGACTCGCACGAGTCGGATGGGGAGGAGGAGGAGGATGACGATGATGATGTCAACGTGAGTCGCTCGCAATTGAAGGCCAAAGACAATACGGAGCACACCAATGCCATGTCCTATTCGTGGAGCATTCTGCGACTGGCACTCATCAAGTTTAGCACCTATAAGATTCAAGAGTTTGTCAAAGTCGCCGGCATCGAGCTGCAAGGTGAGTTAACGCCAAATCTTTTCTTAATCTCCTCACATGTCATACATATTGTTTTTTTCTTGCTTTCTTTTTGTTTTTCTTCATAATTGTGGTGTAGATCTGCCCGTGATTAGTCCACTGTCGCATGAGGTGCTGCGCACCCTGAATCGCTGGCAGGATTTCGCGCTGAATGACTTGATAAGCCGGGGTCCACCGTCGCGCCACTATATACCCGGCTGCTCGGCGGAAAGCGGCATCAGTGGCCTAGGCATACACAAGTATCGATCGCTACTCAACAAGGATAATACACCGTTTATTTCGGGCTCCGCCGCCGGCCCGATACGGCGTCTATGGAATTATCTGGTGCGCCAGGAGCCCACCCAGGAGGTCTTCATCAAGAGCATCTTTGGCAAGTGTACCGAGCCCAGCACACGCAGCTCACATCACACCAATCACCACGACAACGACACCGACGAAGGTGTGTATTTCGTTCCAAAATGTTGCTATTATAGTTGTTGTTGTTGCAAATTCCTCTGATTCTATAAATTCCCAATCCCCTCTTCCACCATCCCCCACACACATACACACACACACCTAGAGAAGTATATTTACTGTACACTATATTTATATATGTATATATATATATATTGTTGATAATTAATTAGTCTATGTTGCTATTAACAATCAACAAAAAACTTTATTGTGTTTTAAATGCCGAATCATTTAACCAGCTTCACAGCACGGGTTGCTTAATTGAATTACAACCAATGCTTTAAGTTGCGAAAATGGTTCGCAATCTATTCAACTTATATACAACGTACCCTTAAGTGTATATAGTGTTTGAAATCTTGCTGTTTTTGTTGTTTGGTTTTAATAGTTAATAGTAGTTAATAGTTAATTCAGGTGGCAGATGTTACTTAATATTAGGCATGAATTAATTTTATAAACATATTTCGTATGATCGTTTTGAAAGAGATTCGACTTTGTTTTCTTCAAATTACGATATTTATGTAAAATTAGTTTTGTTGTGTCGAATCTTTTTGTTTTGTATTTTTTTTTAACGATTATCGAAATGTGTGTTTATTGTTGAGATGTTCTCGGATTATTGAATATGGTATTATACCAGTGAAATGTATTAAAAACTGAAACAAAAATTATATTTTTGATTATATTATTGTTGTTGTTTTACATAAACACCTACCTTGTTTTTATATCAACCCAAAAAAAAAAAAAAAAAAAGTATTTGCGATTTACAGTTGTTAATTAGAGCAGAGATTATCACACGTTATCTGTGCAAATATCAGAATATCAGTTGTTAATCGATAACACTGAACTGCTTGGCTCTGTTAACTCTGTGGCTCTTGCGACTGCTTGCCGGGACACTGTTAAATGTGTAACAGCCTAAAGGCAATTTCAACAACTCTGATAAGATACCGTAATCTGAAGAGGCTGCAAATTGAAAGTGATTAACACCTCGGGTGTCAAGACCAAGACTAACATTAGTTGCTTAACATTGTGGCCTTAACATACATTGCTACGCTGCGTTCTGTGTACTAAAGCGTACAGTGATCTCTCGCAAAATGCAACATTCAAACACTAATCTAATTTTGAGTTTACAACTTAATTTTGAAATTGATGTTAAGTAACCATCAGAATTTGAAACTATAGTTTATTAAAATTATGAATTATTTTCTTTATAGATGAATGAAGAAGAAAATGTATTTAATTCTGTTAAAACAAAATTGAATATTAACAAGTAAATTCTTATAACTGCATTAATTTATTTGAAATTAAATCTTTTTTTTAGGATAGCTCTAGACCCCATTATCTCTGTCATAAGCATATTGATACTAAATACTCTCTCTCTCTCTCTCTCTCTCTCTCTCTGTTTCATGTGTTTCTGTCTGTCTCTCTCGCTCTCTCTCTTCTTCTCGTGATGTTTGTAGGTCAATCACATTCGACGAACGAGAACACAGACCACATACGAATCATACACAAGGATCACGAATCGATTCTCACATTCTGCTTGAAGAACAACAGCTCATCGATGATCGCGTTTGCGAATCCACGGGAGATACAGGAGTTCGATATATCGCTGCTGCTGGATTCGCCCAATTGGTATGAGGATGAGTGCGACTACGATATGATGAACCTGTCCAAAGATGCGGACACCAACAGTTCCTCCTTCCTTATTATCCAGTCGCAGGACCAGTGAGTTGACATCTCTTCGTTCACACACACAGAAGCCGCATTCAATTCAAATCTCTGCTCCAATTTAAAATAGGGCTCAATTCGGTACGGGAAGTGCGTACAGTGAAGCCAGCGCAACCACACAGAGCGCCTCACAGTCGGGACGCGGCACATCGATGGTGAGTCCTTGAGCAACTCGCACATACATATGTCCTATGTCACATTGATATATCTTTTGTACGTATCTTTGACATCTTTTGCAGGTGCTGCGCCACAAGGTGGACAATGTGAAGCGGATGAGTGCGCATCCGTTGATGCCGCTCTATCTGACTGGCGGCCAGGATGGATCCGTGCAGATTTGGGAGTGGGGCCACCAGCAGCCAGTCTGCTGTCCGCGCACCTCCGGCACCTTTGCCAAGGTCACCCGCTGTCGCTTCTCCGAGCAGGGCAACAAGTTCGGCATCGGCGATGGCGACGGCAACCTGAGTCTGTGGCAGGCGGGCATCGCCTCCCAGCACAATCGCTCCTTCATAGTGAGTGCAGTAGTAGTGATATTAGTACCTTTTCTTGTTGCACTATTAATTGTATTATCCGTTGTTGCCATCCGCAGACTTATCAGTGCCACAATAAGGCGCTCTCTGATTTCGTTTTCCTCGGCTCATGCAGCTTGCTAGCCAGCGGTAAGCGGATCATTTTCTCACCCTTTTTGATAACTTTAAAGACTTGTTGACTTTAAATTGATGTACTTGCCACAGCTGGACAAAGTTCCGAGAACAAGAACATAAACATCTGGGACACACTGCTGCCGCACAAGAAGTCCTGTGTTTCGGGTAAATAATCCTTTCCGGATCAGCCCTTAGCTGGAGTCGGGCTAAGATTAGGAAAATCATATGCCGTATATATTATTTATTTATTTATATTTGCACATAGCCTTCACGTGTCATGACCAGGGCTCGTCCTGTTTGGTCTTTGCGCCACAGCACCAGGTGCTCATCTCGTGCGGCAAGCGCGGCGACGTTTGCGTCTTTGACGTGCGTCAGCGCACACTGCGGCATCGCTATCAGGTGAGTGGTGATTTGCAATATGCCAATCGATCTTTAATCATTTGAATTGGAATTTAAATCCTTGTGCAGGCACACGATAGCACCATTAAGTGTATTGCGCTGGATCCGCACGAGGAGTTCTTTGTCACTGGCTCCATCGAGGGCGATATTAAGGTGCGTACACTTACTGTGCACATTCGCATTATATATAGCATATATTGAGTATTCGATTTGATTATAGATATGGGACATGAACCAGTTCATGCTAATCAATACGTTCCCCCATGAGCATGCCAAGAATGGATTCTTCAAGCACACCGGCCAAGGTGTTAGCCAGGTGTATGTGGATCCGTTTGGTCGTCTCTTCTCCTGTGGCTCCGATGGCTGCATGAAAGTTCGACTCCTTGTCGAGAAGGATAACATTGTTCACACCGTGTATTAAACAAACAAACAAACAAACAAGCAAACAACAATTACAATAAGTATAATTTGCATACTAATATTGCGTGTGCATCGCATCGTCGTCCTTGTCTGTGTCGCTATTTTCTGAACTTTCTCTTAAATCTTTCCATGCACATTTTTAGCATGTGCTCTTCTGTGTCTCTGTGTGTGTGTGTGCGTGTGTGTGTGTGTGTGTGTGTGTGCTTGTGTGTGTGTGTGTGTGTGTGTGTCTGCGTGTATGCGTATTTTATTACCCACTTTTTTTTGTTTGTTAAACGTTGATTATTATTACTCCTCTTTATTAACATATATGATACAGTTTTTTTTATAATATATATATATTTTTTTGCTGTTTTGTCGCTCGGCGACGCTTCTTCCAATAATCAAAGAAACAATCACAACAAAAAACAAGCGAGAAACAAACAACAATAATAAAAACCACAACTAATTGACGAATTCATGATCGATTCGTTTATGTTCTATGAGTATTTCCTAAACAGACTATATATACTACTTATATGATAAACATACTATACCTATGCATATACACATGCATACATGTATTTCATATATGTGTGTATGTGTACATATATACTTTGTAGTATGTATATACATACACACATACTACTTACATGCTTTAAATCAATTATTACTTATTATATACAAGACATTCTGTAGTATGGTAAATTATATGCTTATGAGAATATTTATATGTATATTCTATATACGACATATATATACACACACACACATACACATATACACCTTCATGTGTGTGTGTCTGTGTGTGTGTGAAAAAATGTCTTTGTGTTATACTTTGAGCAACAAATTTTGTTTGTTAAATCAATCAAGATATATTATGTATACCTAAATCAATTACCTAAATAAAGTGCAAAAATAAACAAAAAGCAAAAAGTATTAAACCCATTTGCAACACTGTCACAATTTCTTCTTCTTCCAAATACAACACAAATGACTTCATCTCAAATATTCGCAAACATTCTACATTCTACAACCGGAGAGCCATCTGCAAATTAAATTCAAGTTTCAGGATAATATTTATGCACATTTATATGAGGTGAGTACATGCATATATGCATATATATATTGATTTTCAGTGAAAGTCTGCAAATAAGCAAACAACTTTTTGTTTTTGTTCGTCATTGCTTGCTTTCTCAGGTTGCTAGATTGGCAAAATTGCCAAACATGAAAAATTGTGGCATAGTTTTGGGGGCGCCCAGTTGATTTCCTCTACCATATCTTTATAGATCTGTACAGCACCTGCTTTATCAAAGTGCGTTCAGGGATTATGGGGTCCTTGAAGAATCCAAACACTTGTCCAAATTTCACTCGAAATCAAAAATTCACAAACTCAAATGGATCTGAATGAATTTGACCGAGCTATATATCATTTTCTGTTTGATAAACATACCGATGTTTCAACGGAGAGACTTCGTCCTTTTTACTACCTTATTCGAAATGAAACGGTATCCAGAATGTCCTTGAATGTCCTGTTTTCTAGACTTTTCTTGAATTTTTTTATACAATCCTTGATTCTTTTTTCGTGTGGAATTTAAAATATGTGTCATTACCATATCCTTAAGAATACAGCAAAGTTGTGGTCTTTCTACGAAAATAGCTCTAACTGTGGCAGATACTGATAGATTTTCAAAGGACCAACTCTATCAAACTGCATTCAAGGCTTATGAGGGCAGCTGCGAACCCGATTTCAATCGTGTGACTTGAATTGAGAAAATGGATTCATCGACATACATCCAAATATATGCCTTGAGTAAGACGCATTGTTGAATGACTTCAGATTCACTATATAAATGCTTGCAGGGGGAGTTTATGGCAAGAGTAGACCCAACTTTTAAGACTCTCGTCCAGCGATCATATTAACTTGTGATTTCTTTTCATCATAAATAGAATCGAACTGTTTTCATAGAAGGCTATAAGCCTGCTCCCCCAAGAAAAAGCAATGTATATTTATAATTATATATATGTGATGTCAGTATTATAGACTTCTACAAGTTACGATGGGAAGCCAGTAAATACATATTTGGCAGCCGTAGAAGACTTGAATTCAAATAGTTCATTTCCGTTTGCCATTGAAAAGAGTTTTTCATTTTTATTTATTTTTTGTTGTTAGACAATCGAAACAAATTAGACGCTATGCCTTTTATGGGCCTTTAATAATAAAACTAGGCAAAAAAAAATATATATGATATAAATTAAACGCACATAAGAGAAAAAAAGAGCTGATGAAAAAAAAAATGTTTTGTTTTTTTTTTGTTTTGTTTTTGTTTTTAGCCAAAATAGGAATTATTATATATGCATATGTTGTTGTTGTTGTTGTTGTTTTTGTTGTTGTTGGCAGCGGAAACGTTCCAAGCATCCGCTGAAAATCAAATCGAGAATTCGCTGCGGCTGCTGCTGCTGCTGCTGTCGTCAAATGGGTTTGGGCATGGGTTGTTTGGATAGGCTGGTTTCGGGACCGACTCGACTCGACTCGACTCGACTCGAACCGGACCGCTGGCTGTTTATCTAGCCGGAACATGTGGGGTCGTCTTAGTCGTCGTCATCATCGTTGGCGCTGTCGCTTATGACCTCGGCGGCTTAATTAGCTTGCTGGTGGGCGGCGGCAGCTTGCAGAAGCCAGCTGCATCAAATACGGGCAACAGTTCGCGCACACGCCCCGGTATCGACCCATCTAGCATGCTACCAAAGACAGATAGATATAAACAGAGCGGCTGACATCGAGAGTGTTTGAGTTTTATAATACACTCGCAAAAAAAAGTCGAGCTGAATTTTCGCAATTCGCTATACTTTCGGGGCCAAGGGTAACTCCTCTCATCTCATCAAAAATTAGCAGTTTTTTAAACTGTGATATAAAAGACGAACTACTAAATTACATTAGTTGAAAATTCTGAATTTCAGTTAGGATTTTTTTCCAAGAATCAGTTTGGCATTTCTAGTTTTTCGAAAATATTTCTAATAATTAAAAAGACAGCTCATTTTTGGAATTGTCGAGCTTTTTAGAAATGTTCTTCTTATTTTAAGAAATTATTTCAGGACGATTTTCTAAAATTCAAGCCGATTGTTTTTGCGAGTGCAGAAAACATGTCAGCAACCTGACTGACAGTTCAGCACAATATGAGAATGGTGGGGCAAAGAGGGGGGAGGTGGGGGTGGGAGTGTTCTTACCGACGCTTGTAATCGATTTTGGCGCCTTTTAGGGATATGTTCGCATCAGTGGGAAAGAATGTGGCATCGTAAAAGTTGAGGCCGTTCTGCAGCAAGATGTTGTACTCATCCATGGAGGCCAATGTGATGCGTATGACAGCTGGCGGCAATTCGCGGCGCTCCGGACGCTCCGCCTTCTCGATGGCATCGCCCACAATGCCCCCAACGACACTCTTGGCACTGCTGCCTGCAAAGATTCAAGATGTGGGTGGCAATGGATACTTTGTGAGTGTCTCGTCAAGATGCGGCGAAGCGGAAGTGTGTGGTTGGGACAATTACTTCTAATGGCCGCGCGGCGCAGTGTCTGCATCTGGGTCTGGCCCGGGCTCAGGCTCGTGCTCATGCTCATGCTCGGGGATTGGATGCTGTGGGTCAGCTGCTCACCTTCAACGCCCTTGTCGCCGCCGCCGCCACCGCCGCTGCCACTGCCGCCACTGCTGCCACCCAGGCCTGGGCTCGAGTAGATGTGGAGGCGGACCACCTCAACGACCGAGTCAAACTTGTACATCGCATGACGTATATCCTCCACGGGCAGATCCTCCGGCACATCCAGCACGTACAGCGTGAACGTTTTCCGTGGCCGACATGGTATGGCAATCTATCAAGGAATCATCAACAAAACAAATCGGAACACAGACAGAAGAAACACAAGCAACACGCACGCAACAGTAAAGAAAGATTGAGAGATACACGCAAAATGATGGTTATTTTATGGATCTGGAGTATCTTGGGTTAGTACACAAACACATATACACATGTGTATATGCTTTATGAGAGACATGAGCTTGTTACTGGGATTGGCGATGATATGTTGTGGGAGTTGCCAATGTGTCGCCAAATACTCACACTGCGCGAGAATGTTTGCTGCAAAAATGTTAAAATATTCATATTTCAAAAGATTTCAAAGAATACAGTCATGCGGTTGTGATGGGAATACAGATAAAAAGAAAGAGACAGCGAGAGAGAGAGAGAAAGAGAAAGAGAGAAAATAGATCTTGCTACTAGAAATGGGACCGGGATAAATAAGGATAACTTTTCTGTTCAATTTTGTGGCGAAAATGTTGGAAGCATTTTACAAAATGCACAAGGAATGCATTGGTTTTTTGGGTGTTGAGAAATGAGAGTTCAGCTTTCATCCCAATCCCAACTCTACTTGCTATATACGGGTGTTAATATACTCTACATACTAGACCATAGACCATTGACCATAGTTGACTCAAAATTGCAAATCCGACTTACTTTGCGATAGAAACGCGCACCGGTCACTTTGTGGAAACCCTTCTTGAAGACCGCCTGATAATCATCTGGATGTGAGAATTTAAATAGAATTCCTGTAGCGGTTTTCGTCAAGCTGAAACATCCCTTGAAACTCATTTTTTCGCAAATTAATGCAGCTCGTTCCATGGATAGTTCATAGGAGGGTGTCAATAGGAATGCCCCTGTAAGTTCGGATGAAGTTTTATTTTGACCTCAGTTAGTAAACGATGTTATGACGGGAACTACATGGTTTAAACAATGTGTATATCTTCTACATGAAACTTGATCAAAAGCTACAAAAAGCTCTTTTTTTACCAGGTTGATATTATGAACTTTATGTTAGGTTAGCTTTCACTTTTCAAATTCCTTTCACTCCTTAGGCATGCAATTATTATTAAAAAAAATTAAAAAAAAAAAGAATTAAAGCCAATTTATTTTACTTTAAATTACTCTTCTCTTAAGCGTTCACTCTGTAAATATCCAATCACTCTTAAACCATGCGATTACAAAAAAATAATAATAAAAGGAAATATAAAATGAAAAAAAAAAAATTGAGTTGCTTTATTTATATCTTTTTCTTTTTTTCTTGAGGCAGCACCTTTGGTTAGGAAATTATCGGGCGAGGAGACCTCCGAATCGGAGTCATCCTCCCGCTTATCGGCCCACTTCGGCTCCGACGATAGCTTATGGGCGGCCATTTTGGTGACGATGCCCGTAGGACGCGGCCTTGGGAACTCATTCTTTTCACATTCCAAATCCGAGGCGTTGCCAATGTAAGACATATTTTTATTCTTTTTTTCTTGGTTGTTTTATGTTTTTAAGTCTTGGCTAGCTTTGCTTGATTTTGTTGGCTTTCTGTGAGCGTCGATTCGAAACAACAACAACAACAACGAGAAAAAAAATTGCTTGAAGAGTGCACGGAAATTTGGCAGCAACTGAAACATCGAAGCGTCTTCGCATCGCTTTTATATGCTTGGCTGAGTCGCACTTTTGGCATCTGTAGCTCGGATGCGGGCAAAATGAAAGTCAATCACACACACACACACAGATGCACACACACACACACACACACACACACACGCACACACACACACATTGACAGATAGACATAAAATGCGATCTTGGTGTGGCAGAATGTCGTTCTGCTTTTGCTCAAATTGGAAGTTCTTACAATTGGAATGGAATTGGAATTAGATGTGGAACGACGCACTTAAGAATCGCTCACATTGGATCCTCGTCGCGTGGGCGGAGCACGACATTTACAACGATTCGTTTAGGGGCGTTGGGCAGCAGTGTGGCGGGTTGCAGAGGGGGTAGGTGGGTGGCATAGAGGCACCAAATGTATATATATATATATATATATGTATATATATATATAGATAATGATGCAGGTTGACGCCATCGACATCGACAGCGACATCGACATCAACGTCAAGATCACGCGCCTCAAAAGAAGCGCCAAATGTTGCGTAAATTTCAAGAACACGACTTTATAAGGGCAAACGGGCAAATCGCATATGGAGCGTACAAATATCCAGCAATATCCAATAAAAAATCGATTGAAACATAACTATATAACTCTTTGAACCATTAATAAGCTACATCTATCAATGAATGACGAGACACGTTTTTTATTATTATTTTTTGAATTGACGGTATTTGTGTTCCTGATCAGCCTCAAAAGCAGAAAGCAGAAAGCAGAATCAATTTGAAAGCTTTCAGGTTGGAATATAAGTCACGCATACCATATATATTTCTTATCGATACCTTCTCCGTTTTCAAAATATTACTTTAAATCCATTTCTGATAGCAATAAAAATCCAAGATAAAAGACACATCTGTGAATATGAAGCTGAACCCCAGTCGACAATCGACAGTCCAATCTAATCTATCCAATCCAATCCAATCCAATCCAATCCAATACCTACTCCAACTCTGTTTTTCAAAAAAAACAACCAGAAAAGGATAGTGTTGCTGCGAGTGGGAATATAGCATACATTGAAGGGTCTGCGTGATCCGTTAGCAATACAGCTGCTTCTCTCGCACGCATTCGAAACCGATTGGGTTTTTCATTTATCCGCGATGTCGTCGCAGCGAAGTCAAGTGAAATAATGAGTTGCGTTCGCTGCTTGACACGCTGACCCCTGCAACATTTTCGACAATTCCGCCCAGAGACGGCGAAAAAACCTGATGCACGTTTTTGTCGATTTGACGCCTCTATTGTATCGTCTGCTTAGTGCTCAGGGCTTAATTTTCGTAAGTCTTCATGCATATTAGATTTGATTTATTTTCAATTATCTAAACTATCTAATATTTAAATGGGTAATCTTTTTGGTAAGCTGAAATGTCCATTACAGCATGAGCAAAACTGTTGCGCATCACTGGTGTCACATAGGTTATGAGCGATTAGCGGGTGCCCTTTTCTCCTTATTTGTTTTTGTTTTCGTTTATCCTCGCTTTTGCTCTTACACCTCTCTTTCCATGTTGACCGACAGGTGGCGACGCTTATTTGACATTCTTCCACACTAGATGTCACTAAAATACAAGCTCACTTCTTATCGATATAAAAACAATCATGCATATTTATATCGATAACGCAACAGGAGTGTGCAATGTGGTAACACGAACAAGATCGATGCCATCGATCGATAACAGTGCGATGTGCAGTTTAGTTTTTGGGGCGTATTTTCAGGCCCAAGTTGACGCCGGTCGCCGAACGCAGCACAATTTTAATGGACGGCTTCACATCGAGGCCAAGCGGCAGCAGCTCAAAATGTCGCAGCATCCGGATGATGATCGTCTTCAGCTCGAGCAGCGCGAAACGCTGCCCAATGCAATTCCGTGGCCCAGCACTGAACGGTATATTGTAATCTCTGCCGGCGGCATCCAAATGTCTTTCCGGCCAGAAGCGTAGGGGATCCGCGTAGAGCTGATCATCGCGCAACAGCTGCCAAAGCAGCACAATCACATTGCTGCCCGACGGCAGCCGCGACTCGCCTGCAACACACAAAACGGTATTTATTTTTGTATAAATGTATAAAATGATAGATTAAAATAAATATGCATGCCTAACAGCAGATCCTTGTCCAGGCAACGACTCACTGCCGGTATGGGCGGATAGAGACGCAGTGACTCCTTTACGACACAGTGCAAATAGGGCAGCGCTGCAAAGTCGCCATAGCAAACCGGTTGCTCCAAATCCTGGCCATAATGTCCGGCGAGTTCCTCGAACAGACGCTGCTGGATGGTTGCGTGTCGCGACAACAGATATAGGCAAAAGGAGACGGCCGATGTGGTCGTATCGTGGCCGGCAAAGATGAACGTGCTCACCTCGTCCCGTATCTGGTCGTCGGTTAAAGATGCCCCAGCCAAGCGAGCCTGTAACAATGTATCCAATAAGGCAAATCTTTTGCCCAACTGCTGCGCCTCCTCCTTCAGCTGTTGCTGCTGTTCCAAGTGTTGGCGACGCCGCTCGATGATGGCGTTGGTAAAGTGATGAAGACACTGGAGACCAGCGATCTGCTTGCGATAGCCAGCGGGCCAAAGCAATCGAAAAAGGAGCGGCGGCAACAAATGCGGACGCATAAATCGCGTAGCCAAAATATTCGTCACGCTTTGAAAAGAGAGGGAAAGAGGGAGAGATAAAGAGAAGCAGTCAGCAGCTATCAGTAGATATCCATTGAAAATATATAAATATAGTATAGTATATAGTATTTGCAATAATTTGCATACTCTTTGACAGCTTGCACCACGGGCGCATCCACATTGAGCTGGGCATTCACGCAGACGCCCATCGCCGCCTCGCTGATGATGTCCAGCGCAGCCAGGCACACGTACGGATATATATTGATCGCTTCCAGTGGATCTGCTGCAGATGCAGCTGCAGCGAATGGCTTCAATTTGGTCACTAGTATATTGGACTGTCTGTCAAAGATTTCGATGTATTGTTCCAATATGCTAAAGTGGAAAGTGGGCGTAATTATTTTACGCATCGCATGCCAGCTCTCGCCACGGCTAAGCAGGAGTCCGTTGCCCAGCCAACTGGTGAGGGCGCCGTACAGCACGCCCTTGCGCAGCTGATGTTTGCTCATCAGCAGCGCGTCCACATGGCCCGGTTCCGAGGTGACCAGCACGATGCGTCCACATGTGGTGGCCACAAAGCTGCGTCCATAACGCCGGACATATGCCGCAAACTTCTCGTGCAAATCTACCAATAAATTATTATTTCTAATAATGTAATTAAGTAATTGAGTAATTAAATCTCAGTACTCACTGTCTGGCTGAAAGTCACGCATCTGCCAGATGGCGCCAATTATCGGCAACTGGGACACGTTGGGCGCCAAATTCGACAACTGCTCGCGTTGTTTTCGCTCCTGCCACAACAGTTGCAACAGCAGACGCAGCAGCGAAACTACCAAACCAATCAGTGCGATTATCACCAACATTATTTCTCAATCTATAATTCAAAGATAATTCCAAATATACTTATTCCTTTTACACAATTTATTGGAAAAAAGAAGAACGAATCGATTTCTGTGCAGATTTAAATGTGCGTTTATATTTAAGTTATGAAAGTGTCTTTAGGGCAAATACACTGTAAATGTTTTAACAGGCGCCTGCATTTTCTGTGTTAAACCTATTAGTAATATTTTCATATACAATAAATCTGCTAATCAATTATTATATATCATTAATATGGCTTACATAGAAATATATCAATATCGGCAAATACATTGCCTACTTGCAATTCAAACGAGTTAAGCAAATATTAATTTACTTACCATGCTAGCAAATGCACTGCGAATGGGGGACAGAATCTGAATGCATTATAAAATGTACAGCTACACTGAGTGCGGCGTAAAATACAAACTGTTTTATAACAACACGAAGGAACGAACTGAAAGACGAGTGTTCGGCCCCAAAATACCCTGTACATGAATCCTAAATAAATAATTGATCAAAATATGTTCTTATAAGCATTGCCAGCGTCAATTAAATTCATGAATTTTTGTTATATGCTTTAAAAACTACTTTCAATTCTCGTTGTATGGAAATCGGAATGCTCGCTTGATAGAACGCCGCTAGGGTATCGGCATAACAGAAAACGAGAGAGAGAGAGAGCGCTGCAGGAACAGATGTTATCACTTATCAGCTGATGCGCAACGGAATAACAAAAATAATTGATAATATTAAAACGGTAATCATTCAACCAGCTAACGGAATGATTGCCAGTGCTGCCAGATGCCAAAGAGGGAGAGAGCGAAAAATGAGAAATTCAAAATTTCAATTGCAGTTATTTTCGCACATTAACACACACACACATTCACAATATTAAATTATACGTTTTTATTATTATGCAAAAAAAGGAGACAAACGAATAAACACAGACTGCGTGCATCTGATTTTCAGTTAGTTCTGTTGTTCACTTGTGCCCCAATCTGCGAACTAGTTCCTAGTCCCAGGCATAAACCTTGCCGGGTGTGGGGAGCAGCTGGTGTCCCGCTTTGGACGCAGCTGCGGTGGCATCGCCAGCATTGGCATCGATAACTTTCTGCTGCTGCACTAGATCGATTGGCGGCTGCACCTCGCGTCTGCCGTCGCGTGTGCAATAATAATTGGCCGAATGGATGTGCGAGGGCCCGTCTGGAAGTTCTGGCTGGGGCTGCGTGCGATCGGCGAGGCCATCCTCAAAGCGCAATGCAACGGTATGTTCCCGCTGCAGACACACACACACATAAGAAAATATGCAAACAAACAAAAAATATTTAAAAATACATCCAAGCTTACATAACGTAGAAGAGAAATTGGGTGGCGAAAAATGCGGAAGATGGGAGGTACTTACACCCAGAAGGAAGGCGCGCACGCGTTGCAGGAACGGGGCTATATCTCGTCTAACGGCAGCCATTGTCAATTGTTTATTTTGTTTTATTTAAAGTTCGAAACGAGTCTCAACTTTGTCAACAATCAAAATACAGCCGATTATCTTTAGTGGTGGCACATTCCATTATCCCTGTTATCGACTGCAAAACTTAACATTCGTTGGCTCTCTTAAGGCTTTGGCTGGGCTTGTATGTCGTCACGGTAGACCATAACTTTGGGATTTTAATGGCAAAATAAATTATACGTTTCTTATTGTTAATAAAAAAAAAAGAATAAAAAAAAAACAACTGTTAGTCCTTCCAGTTAAATCGTATTTTTTGTAACTTAAAACTTGAAATTGCACGTAGATGAGAAACACATACCTCATATCGATAACAATAGCTGCGCACTACCGATTACTATGCTAAAGCATGTTCAGATTAGCAGCTGCGATAGTATAAATCTGTATCATTATCGATGTGTTGCACATCTTTATTGCCGCAGCCGCGTGCACATTTCATTCATTTGTTTGTTGCAAACAGCAGCAACAACAACAGTTATTATTATGGGCGGCCAGGGAAAAATGATAAATCGCAAACGCAAATTCGTTGGCCGCAAATCCGATGATCCCGAATTCGATTTGGACAAGAAGCACTTCAAGGTCCTGCACCTGAACGCAACAGAGAAGCGTCTAATCATTGTGCTCGAAGGCGCTCAGCTGGAAACAGTCAAGGTGCGTATCAGGATGATGATAGCGATAACAATATCAAACAATAATCGAACACTCGATTATTACAGGTGCACGGCACATTTGAGCTGCTCAATTGTGACGATCATGCGGGCATTATGCGCAAAAATCAAAGAGATCCGGGCTCCTGCCGCCCGGACATCACCCACCAGTGCCTGCTGATGCTGTTCGACTCGCCGCTGAATCGGGCCGGGTTACTGCAGGTGTTCGTCCGCACTGAGCACAATGTGCTCATCGAGATCAATCCGCAGACGCGCATTCCGCGCACGTTCAAACGGTTCGCGGGTTTGATGGTTCAGCTGCTGCACAAGTTCCAGATTCGAGCCAGTGACTCATCGCGTCGATTGATGGCCGTCATCAAGAATCCGATAACCGACCATTTGCCCGTCGGCTGCAAAAAGTACGCAATGTCCTTTTCGGGCAAACTGATCAGCAATTGCCGCGATTTGGTGCCGCATGGCGACGAGGGCACCACAACCTACAATGAACCCGTTGTCATGGTAATTGGCGCCTTTGCGCACGGCGTACTTAAATCCGATTACACCGAGGATCTATTTTCGATAAGCAACTATCCGTTATCGGCGGCGATTGCCTGTTCCAAATTGTGCACCGCCTTCGAGGAGGTTTGGGGCGTCATTTAGCAAAGGGTTTTACTTGTAATTAACTTGACTAGTTTATATAGATATATATAAGTATGTGCATACGTAATAGTCGACTGGGAAAGTTATAGAAAGTCAAAGTTTAAAGTTTTACATGTATATTTATTTATACAATTCTCAGTTACAAAAAGAATGCATATAAAAAAAAAAAGAGAATTATGAAAAGATGTTTTTGCTTAGTAAAGTTTGGCAAATCTTAACTAAACACGCTTGTTTTTGATTTTGTTAGTGTTGTGAAAACGACATAAATTATTTGTATATATAGCAATTGCACTTTATAAATAGTTAGCATATTTAATAGATTTCTTTACTCTATTCACGCAAAAGTTCGCTGCTGTTGCTGTGGTTTTGTCGCTGTCCATTTGCGGATATTCGAAATTTCGAAAATTGAACACTTAACTAGCTGAATGCGAATTGCCATAATACGCGCTGCCAGACTGCTGCTGCTGATTAACTACTCCATCCACATCCGCATCCTGCTAGCCTGACGACGACGACGTTGCCAGACCTGCGCTACTGCTGCTGTTACTGTTAATGTTCTGTTACTGTTAATTTTGTTGCTTGTTTTTTGCTTCTTGTGTTTGTAGTTGCTGCTGTTGCTGGTTATGTTGTTGTTCATGTTACTACTTGGACAGCGGTTTCTTGGAGAGATCGGCAGCTGCCTTCTTCTCTGCCTCGCGCTTGGCCGCCGCCTCCTCACGCTGCTGTCGGATGAGGGCGAGACGTGCGAGGTCGGCCTTCGCCTCGGTTGTTTTGCCAGCCGCATGCAGTTTCTCGTAGCGTTGACGCGCCTTCTGCTTCTCAAGCTGTTCGCGTTCGCGACGCGTCAGTTCCGGTTTGTGGCCGGATGAACCAGCAACACCACCACCACCACCACCACCATTACCACCAGCACCACTCCCGCCGCCTGGACCATCATCGATTTTAATGTGCGATAGTTTTTGTGTGGATTTTTTGATCACACGATTGGGATTCTCAATTTCGATAAGGGAAGCGACACCTTTCCTCGAATCACGTGCCTCCGCTTCCGAATCATCATCCGAATCGTCCTCCTCATCATCATCATCATCATCGGAATCAGCGTGGGGAACGCGACGTGTTTGTTTTTGTCGATTTGCTGGCTTTGCCAATTTGCTGCGCGTTGCCGGCTTATTTGTGCTGGCGGCGGCGGCGTCGGCGTTGCCAGACTCCTTTTCGCCCGACTCATCGCTCCCGCTGGACTGATCGCTTTCCTCCTCGGACTCCTGCTGCAGCTCCTCGGGCGATGTGAAGTGGCGACTGCGCCCCTTGTGGTTAACATATTTTCCTCGTGGCATTGCGAACGAATTTCTGTAAATTGTATTTGTATTAGTACTTAATGTGTTAAGGCATTTTTATATTTTTCTCTTGTATGTGTGAACCCATATGCATGCGCTTGTCTGTGTGTGCATATGTGTGAATGTGCGTGTGATGGCAAGTGTGTGTGAGTGTGGGTGCAATTGCAAGCGTATGCGTGCGCACGCGTGTATATCGCTGCTGCTGCTGACAAGCTTTTCCACAAAAAGAAATGGCGTCGTAATTTGTTAATTTCGGATTTGTTTTCAATGAAAATGCAAAAAAGGCTTCGTTTCTGTTTATTTGGGTTTATTTCAATCTCACAACACTCCGTCGTTCGTAAGTATTGTATTTTTTTATGCTCACCTTTTTCGCAAGTTGGATTGCCTTAGATATATTTATCGGTCTGGGACTGATTCGTTTATCGACACAGCTGCTGTGTGGCTTAGCAGCTGGTTGGCGATGACACAGTGTACACTGTTATTGGTCGTTGCTTTGGCATCGATACCTCACGTATCGATATGTTGGCACAATGCTTAACAATAGTACTCGCGCCGCTACGTGCTGAAAATGAACACGAAAAAATGTGCTAGTCAATGCTAAAATGTAGATAATATATGTAAATGCTTATCAAATATTGTATTTAGCGGCGCACGCAAACAATACCGAATGGATGTTCAACTTGTTGGTTTCGTTTGGACATTTTGGGGCGCATGGGTGCTTAGATTGAGCAAAAAAGGCGTTCAACACCATTTCCGATGCTAGGAAAATATTGTGAGACAGCCATTTTGTTTCGTTACGTTCATCGTGCATTTTTTTCATGCGAGCTGCTCGTTGCTGCTTTCTGTACACACACACACACAACATCGAAAATTCACCACCACCACCAGAAAGACCAGCAGCATTTGTCATTGCCGCCACCACCACCACTAACACGAACAACGGACGGTGAGCGAGACAAACGCTTTCGACTTGTCTCACAGTCTCCGCTCTCGCGCTCCCAACCAAGTAATGCAGCGCTGGTATGTCGGTTGCATTTCCACACACGAACATTAGTATTGGATGTGAGCAGTGCCGCTATAGAGCACTCGGTGTACGCGTGCGCTCGCCTTTCGCTGTTTTCTGTATGTGTGTGTGTGTATTCGCATTTTGAGTAATTTCGAAATTTTTTTTTTTTTGTATATTTGATGGCGACAACGACGGCTGCTTTACTCACAAGAAACGCGCGTATGTCGAAAATTGTAGCGCGTACGAATATATCGGTGTGTAAAAATTGCTTAAAAATTGTGGTAAAAATAAGCGAAAATTATATAAACTGTGTGTAAAGTGTTTATTAAATGCAATGTGCTACGATTGCGACTGGAATTTATTATATATACAATAAATTTTGCGCCAAAAAATTCATTTGAAAATGTGAGACTTCAATGGACATGACAATTTTTTTCATTTTACTTTTTTTTTTTTTTTGGTGGTGGCTACGAACAGAGCAACCAGCCAGCACAGTAGAAGAAGAAGCAGCAGCAGCGCTGACTATCTGTCGCTGAGAATGTGTGTGTGTCTGTGTGTGTGTGTGTGTACGTGCGCTTAGGAGCAGTAATAGGCAGTGAATATATATATATATTAAGTATAAAAAAAATACAAATAAATAAATAAAAAATACACACGTACAGCAACAAATAAAAAACAAAAACGCAAACGCGCAAAAAGTTTCTCTTCGCTACAAAAAAACTGATTTGATATGAAGGAAAAATTTATAAAAATAAAATTACTATATATTTAATTTTTTTAATTTTTTTTTATTTTGTTATTACGTACATACGTAAACGTTATGTAGCCCATTGCTCGTTTGCATGTGCCTTCTCGTATATGTGTATGTGAGTATGCATGTGTGTGTGTGTGTTTTGCCGCCGCTGTTTTGAACGTAACGTAACGTAAGGACGCCGCGTAGTTTGTTGTCGCAGCTTACGTGTTTGGCTACCGCCATCAACGTCGTCCGTCATCACTTACGTTTACGTAGCCCGCTACGTCATGTGCACATTTTGTTGGCGTTCTCTCTTTCTGTTTCATCCCCTCTTCCGTTGTCGTCAATCGAATTGCAAAATGGGGAAAACAACAAACATTATTTGTTGTTGGTGCCGCGAAATAAAATATATATTTATTTATTTATTTTTTTTACAGTTACACTAAACATTTGTGTAGATATTTAGAATTTGCGTGTTGTATTTGTTAAAAATCTCGCATATATAAATATACAAAAATATAGATGTATCTTTATATTGATACAACAACAAAAAGCAAAGCAAATAAATAAAACCAACAGCAAGGAAATCGCGACTGCAACAACAACCGGAAAACGTAAACAAGATACAAATGCGGAAAACAAACAACAAACTCCCCGCATCAATCAACAACAATTGACTGGATTACAGCAACAAAATTAATATATTGAAAAGAAAATGTAAGTAAACTTGAAACTCGACGCACGTGGCACATGCCACACACAAACTTATCGATCGAGCTTGAATTTTGGGTGTTGTGTGATCGTAATGCAAATTGAAAGTGTCAATTCATCGCAAATTGAAATCGACTGTTAAGATTTGATCAGACAACAATCAACATTTTTGGGTATTTTGCAACCCTTCGTCTCCCAACGAAAAAAAGGCAGCTGCATTTACTTGTTACATTTAGCTACCCCTGCGTAAATATGTATGTATATATATTAATTTATGCAAAAGAAGGGGAAATCAAGTTAAATCGAGAGAAACAAAAAAAAAAACAGTGCTTATTGTTTGTAAACAAAAACCCAAGTAACGTTTAAAGTGTTGATCAATTGTTGAAGTTTTGATCAAATACGCGCGAAAATTGTGTAAACAAAACTTTGTTGCGTTTAACAGCTCACACAGGCTAAATGCACATTTATACATAAATACACACATACATATATATGTAGTCATTTACCGGCTGTTCATTCAGCTTGCATTTGCTTCTTCTTGTCTTTCCCTCTCTGTTATGTGTGTATGTCGTGTGGCGAATTGCATTGCGCGCGCAAAATCAAAAGCAGCTTCAAATTTCTTGTTTACCTTTGTGGTGTGCTTTGCACGTCACATATTCCACAGCACCGTTATAAATGTCTAATGCGTTTTGTGGTTTTTATTATCTATGTGGGCGACAAACGCTTGTTGGTTTGATGAGGGGAAAGGAGAGAGGGGTACGACGACAGCCAGAGCAATTTCATTGATGCTTTTGCTGTCAACGTCGTCGTCGTCGGCGAAGGCGACTGCGACAGCGATTGTAAAAACTGTTGTTGCTTCTGTGCTGTGCTTGTGCCGCATGTAAACCGGCTTTAAATTCGTGCCACTATTAGCACGATTTATTAACCCAAAGGCAAACAGCCTGGCTGCCAGTCGAACGAAAGAACAAACGAAGATTCTGCTGCGCTCGTGGTCGCTCTCTTTGCTCTCTTCGGGCGCCTCTCGGTATTCGACATTCGATTCGATTTGACATTTCGTTCGTTCTTTCTCTCTCTCGTTTGCTTGTGACGTAGTCGTCACTCACTACAATGGTTAGTCGGCATCGGCAGCAGCAGCAGCGCCACATACTTGCAGATACAACAAAAAACTTACACACACTCACAAAACAACAACAGTTGCTGACGGCGGTGGCTGCTGCTGCTGCTACTCAATTTACCGCCTGTCTTCTTTTTCACTTTCGAACTCTGGCATCGAAAATGAGAAAGACACATACATGTATATGTGTACGTGTGCACCAATACAAATGCAAGCGCAAAATTCTCTGTGTCTGTCGTCGTCTCTCTGGGTCGTTGCTAGGTCTCTTGCTGTGTCTCGTGCCGCTGCCGCCATATTTGCATTTGGAATATATATTACGTAGCGAATTGTTGTCTCATTCTAACACATGCCGAGTGTGCCCCCAAGTGCTCAGTCACGACACTCTGCTATGTATGTGTGTGGATCACTTGTATTTTATTTATTTAAATATATATATGTACTTTTTTTTTGCGCGTAGTTCAAGTGCATGCAAAAAAGGAAGAAAAAAGAAAAAACTAAACTGATTGTGTTCTGCTCGAATTTGAATGATTCCCCATTCCGGATCATTTCCCCATTTCATAATAAATTAATATCATTTATTTTTAGAGCGCACATTTTTTTTTTTTGCTAAAACTGACGACGAATTCTTTTGTGTTGCCCTTTATTGATAAAACGAACGTTTCAACTTGTTTTTTTTTTTGGTGCTTGTTTTTGGATTGAAGGATTAGAAATTATATTCAAATATATACATGTCCAGCACTTAATTGTTCAACTTGCCTGTTTATATATACAGTTTTTTTTATTCCTTCCACCCGCCTCCTCCTCTGACCCTCTTGTGGCATGCTCGAAGTGTTTTAAATGCATGCCATTGTTGCTTCTGTTGTTGCTTCTTCTTCATCATCATCTAACTCGACGTCATCGTGTTTGCCTTGAATATTCACACATGCACACATACATATGTGCATACAAGTATGCATGGCGCGGTCCGTTACATACACAACTGCAAACACGAAGTGTGAGACGAGCGAAGCCGAAGCCCGAAACCCGAATACCGAGCAGAGCGAGCGCTACGTAACGCTACTCTACGTCGTAGCTGTTGTTGTTATACGTACAAATTTTTGTTGAAAACTTAAAGTCGTCTACTGTACTACATAATTACAACAGAGCGCAGCGAGCATCAGCACGTTAGCTGTATGTATGTGTGTGTGTGTGTGTGTGAGAGTTGAGTTGGTGTTACCAGTTAATGTTTTGTTTTGTTGTGAGAGAAGACGCGAGAAATAAAGAGTGGGAGAGAGAGAGTGAGAAAAGAGTAGAAGCGCCGTAACCCGTCTCTGCTCCGACCTCTGCTGCCGCTCTGCTTGCATGCAATTTGACGTTGGCGTATGTTTTTTTTTGTTTTTATCTTGGCGTGTTTTTATTATTTTATTTTTGTTTTTAATAATAATTGCACTTTATAGAAATATTGAATCTACCCTTTTGATAATGAATACGAAATTTTTTGACTGCTGTTTTACTTACTGTATTTCCTTTCCGATTTGAATTTTGCGTCACAGAATTTTCTTTAGCGCCTTGGCAACTTTTGCATAGGCTACTGTGGTTCAAATTAAATGTTTTACTCGATTAATTTAAGTGTGTGTAAAAGTTGCAAAGTGAAAGCAATGCGTACATTGCCGGCCGGCAAAATACACAAACTAAATACAATATGCCACCTAAACATAAATGTGTGCATAGTTATGCGCGAGTACGCGTGTGTGTGTGTGCGAAATGTGTGACAGTTACAATAAATTTGGGGCGCATTGTTTACAATTTCGCTTTAGGGGAATTTATGCGAGCGCCGAACCACTGTGCAGCCTAGCAACGGACATATGTGTGCGAGAGATAGAGGGAGAGAAAACTGCTCGTGTCTGTGTAAATGTGTGTGTATGTACGCCTGTTGTTCGTGGCAGCCGCCGTCATCAGAGCTTTACGAGAGTCATTTCTTCCGCTGCCGCCGCTCAGCTCACCATAAATATCTCATCAGCCAGAGTTGAGTTGAGGGTGTGAGAGTGTTAAAAACAAAATTAGGTAGGCCTTTTTATTTTCCATGCGTGTGCGTGTATGTGTGCTTGCAATATGCAAAAACAGCAACAAACAAAGAGGCTTTATTATATGCATGAATCATGTTGCCTGCTGCTACTCTGTTGGAACGAACGGAACATAACCAAGCTCAGTTGGCGGCGGCGGTTGAGTGGTGAATTTCCACCAATCACCAACACACATACACATATACAAAATATATATATATGTATGGATGTAGATGCGCTCGTGTTCTTTTCACTTTGTGACATTTTTCACCTGAAGAATTGTGGACGATGAGAGTGCCTTAAACATATTACATATTTATAACTAGAACATTAATATCGGTTTGATTAAAAATTTGTTTTTTATTTTATTTTATTATGCGTTGTTAAACCAAACTATTTGAAAGACACACATGTGTGCAAGCGGGACAGCTCTATGTGAGCATTTCGTGTCTCTCGCCAAGCGTGCGTGTGTGTGTTGTGTGATGCTCTCAATCTTTTTTTCGGTCTCTTGTTCTCTCATTTTCGAATTTCGAAAGTTGTCTCGCCGCTCAATTCGACTGCTACGCTGGTGCTGGTGGTGTTAGCGCTGCTGTTGCCGTGAGTATCAAAACGGCGGCAAAGTAACAACTAACGTACACAAACACATACTATGTGGTGTATACGAAAACACAAAAATCGAAAAATAAAGGACAACCCGCAAAAGTGTAATACAAAAAAAAAATTAAATAAGATAAAACCCCAAGAAGCAGCAGCTGCAGCGTGTCTGTGTTTGTAGTGCATAAAAGAAAATGCCATAGAAAATATGAAGCAAATTTAAGCGATTTTGTGTTGTTTCTTATTTATTTGATGCTTGCTTTGCGCGCTGTTTTAGCTTCTCCGTTCGTCTGCTGCGTGCTGTGTTTTGTATATTTCGCTGCATTTTGCATTTCGGTGAGCGCGCGCGAGAAACGAATCGTATGCGTGTGTGTTTGTATGTGTATGTGTGCGTGTTTTTGTATGTTTTTATGTATGTTGTATATTTGTTTGTTTGTATTTTGTTTATTTGAATAGCATTTTATTGTTTATATAACATAAAACAAAGTTCTGCCTGCTTAAAAGCATTCACGTGTGATACTCTCTCTCTCTCTCTCGCTCTCTCTTGTTTTGAGTGTAAGCGTGCAGAAAAAAATTGTCCATGCCAGTATGTCGAGATGTCATTTTTATCCAAACGAGCCGAAGTTTCTTCGGCTCTCAAGTTTTCGATAATCCCGGCCGGCATCGAAAAAAAAGAAGATAAATAAAAAAAAATAAAATAACATGCTTGTGTTTACATTTCTGCTTATTGTGTGCATCGATATTGATGTTAAATAAGGCATAACTTTTTTTTTTTATTCTAATGGATTGAGACTGATTTTGATATTCTGTTTACTTATGTGTTTTTGCAGTCTCCTCGCTGCTTGAATCCCCGACCAAAATATAATAAGAAGAGCAACATCAACAGCTAAAGCAACAAACACAAGTTAAATACAAAACACGGTTAACAAAAGGGAGGAAGAAGTAGCAGCAGCACTATCAACAAACAAGAAACAGCAGCAAGAAGTGTGCATCAAAAAAAAAAAAAAAAAAAAAAAAAAGTAAATAAAAAAAAAATGCCAAATAAACTGATTTATTGCAAGTGAAACAAAAACGTAAGAAGCAATTTTAATTAAAGGCAACCAATTAACAATATCTGCTGGACATCTGGAGAAAGCCGCCGCGCCACGACACCGGCAAGTGGTGGTAAGTCTAGGGGGATAGGGATTTATAAATATTTGTGTAGATATACATATTTTAATGCGATTCATATTTACAGTTGACAACAATTTACTGAGCATGCAACGGATACAAAAGCCACCAACAGAAGCCGTCGACGAAGTAGCAGCAACACTCGTTGTTGGTAGCAGCAACATCAGCAGCACCAGCAACACCAGCAGCAACAGCAGCAGCAGCAACAACAGTAGCAGCAGTTGCAGTTGCATCAGCAGCAGCAGCAACAGCAGCCGGCATCCGTGGCTGCTCTGAGTAGCGGGGCATACAACAAACAAGGACGCGTGAGAAGGACGAGACGGCCCCGGGCGTGTGTGCGGCGTTGTTGTTGTTGTGGTGGTGGTGTGTGTGTGTGTGTGTGTGCGTCGGCCGTCTCAGTCAATTTGTTTTTGGAGAGCAGCATTAGCAGCAGCAGCAACAGAAAGAAAACATAGCTGACATATACATATATATATATATATATATAAATATATATATATATATACATCAATAGTTTTATATATATATATATATAAATACATACATCAGTAGTTTTATATATATATATATACATATACTATATAAAACTACAACAACAGAACAATGTCAGCCAACGAACCACCGCCACGTTATGAGCCCGTTGTGGAGCCAATCAACGGCATTGTCCAGCCACCGGTTGTGCCGCCACATGATCGACCGGGACGTAACACGAATCAATTGCAATATATCATCAAAACGGTCATGAAATTCTTATGGAAGCATCATTTCTCGTGGCCCTTCCAACAGCCGGTCGATGCGAAAAAATTAAACCTGCCCGACTACCACAAGATCATTAAACAGCCAATGGACTTGGGTACGATTAAGAAGCGATTGGAGAACAATTACTATTGGTCCGCCAAGGAAGCTGTGCACGATATAAACACAATGTTCACCAATTGTTCGGTGTACAATAAGCCCGGCGAGGATGTTGTCGTTATGGCCCATGCGCTCGAGAAGGTCTATCTGCAGAAGATCGAAGGTATGCCCAAGGAAGAGGTTGAACTGGAGCCCGTCACGGCCAAGGGCGGCAAAAAGAAACAACGTGCTCCGGCCACCCCAAAAGGTGCAGCATCTGCAGCAGCAGCAGCGGCGGCAGCAGCTGCGGCAGCCAACCAAAGCACGAATAATAGCACGAGCATAACGACGGCGGCCAGCAGCAGCAGCAGCAATAATAATGCAACATCTGCGACAGGCGCCCAATCGGTGACAGCAACAACGACGACAACAACAACAACTGGGAAAGCATCGCAATCCACTTCCTCCGCACAGCAGTTGGCAGCGGCAGCGTCGTCATCGGGATCATTGACCGGTCTGGGGCAGCAGTCGTCGTCGTCGGGCGGAAATGCCTCACGTCCCGTTTCGGCGATGGGCGGCACGGTTTCATCAACGGGCGGAGGCGGAGGCAGTGCACCGTCCATACCACCGATTAGCACAATGCCGCCGCATCAGGTGCCCGGTAGCACGAACACAACGACAATGGCAATGGCAGCGGCAGCAGCAGCGGCAGCAGCAGCGGCGGGCGGGCCAAACAATGCGGCCGCCCTAAATGCAGCGATGGCCAGCTTATTGAATCCGGCGCATAGCGCCAACTATGCGGCCAGCATGCAACAGCAGCAGACGGCGCTGGTCAATAGCAACAACAGCAACAATAATAGCAACAGCAGCAACTCGCTGCTGGACGGCAACAATTCCTCCTCAGCAGCATCAACGGCAGCAGCGGTCGCAGCAGCAGCGGCGGCAGCCCAAGCTCAGGCAGCAGCGGCGGCAGCAGCAGCATTAGATGGCAGTGGTGGTGCCGCCACAATAGCAACATCAAATGCTGCGGCTGCGGCAGCTGTGCAGGCGTATGTGAATAGTACGGGTGTCGTTGATGCCGTACTGCCGCCTCAGCAGCCAGCCAAAATGAAGAAGGGCGTCAAACGGAAGGCGGACACGACGACGCCAACGGCGAACGCATTTGAATCGCCCTACGGCGCCATGGAAGCAAAGGTGGCCAAAATAGCGACGAGGCGGGAATCGAATCGTCAGGTAATTGGCAAGAAGGTAAGAGGCAAATTTAGCGCAGACGTTTCTCCCCTATACTCCCGATATTCACCATGCTCGCTAATCGACTTAATCCTCCAACCATTAATCAACATCTAATCAAAAATCAGTTTTGAGTGGTTCGTGTTTTCATTTTATCTTTCGTGATTTTTTCTTTTACGCTCAATTATATATATATATATATATATATATTATATATATTTATATGTATACATATACACCTCTTTTGGGTTGGACGGCGGATCGGAACTCTAAGCTAATATAGATATTATTATTTTGTCTTTATTCAAAGTTTCAAATTGTCTGATTTACGTCGGGGAAATGATGATTGACAGCTCCTTGCCTGTGCATGTGCAAGCTGGTACTCAATTTTCAATGTTATTTATTTAACGGCCATCGATAAATCCGGTTAGGATTTTTTAAGAATTCATGGCCTCCTTCAAGATCGGAAATTTTTTTCTATTTATGTAAAACTTTTGGCTTTATAAATACGATCCTTGAGGGGCATAAGTACTAGCCGACGGAGGCATCTTGTATTCAGGCAGACTTGTTCTCAGAGATAGAGCCACTTCGTTGGCCAACTCCTCTGATTCTTCAATATATTGCAATTACTTTATACATATTTTCAATCTCCTTACCTTTTTGGGATACAAATTAATTCAAACAAGTGTTTTTCAAATTAAGCTGATAGTTTGGAGGTGCTCAAATTTGTCGGATGGGGTAAATCGATAAGTCGGTAAATTAATTTAGTTGAGTTCAAATTTTCTAGTATCTTGTAAATGTTTGTCAGTTCAACCGTCAAATCAATCATTCAAAATATTGAAAATATATGTTTACAACAGTCTAAAGATTTGGCCAAAGGCAGCTGTCAATCCGGAGCCGAAATCGTCAATCGAAATTAATCGATCAAAATTGGATTGAAACGTTAACTGTTGAACAATAATTTTAAACTTAATTGATGTTGAATATTAGTAATTGGGCTTATATGCGGCTTGAATTTATAGTTTGATGAGTTCCACCTCTAACACAAAAATTCACACAATAACACCCACACGTCCCATACACACCCCCAGCACATACACATATTCAAACGACACAACCACAAGAAGACTAAGAAAAAAAGTGGCATGTAATAACTCATGCATTTAAACGCTGCCTTTGCCTTTTACACTTATGCTTTGAGATAATGTCACTCACCCACTATGCGTACAATATTAGAGCTGAGAACAATCGATAGTCGGAGGCGAACTTAACTGCCATCACATAATAGTTGTCGATTAAATGCATTAGCTTGTTAAAGTAAAGTAGTTATCGATCGATGTGAGTTTGTTATACATCTTGCAATTAACAGTTTTGAATTGAAAAAAACTAGAAACATTGCTTTGAATCTTTGCCCATTTTGAATGCAGGATTCGCTTAATTGTTGTTGTTCAGCTCTAAATATTCAAACTTAAAATAATAAATTAAAAAACAGACATCGTTGTATACGCCTAATATAATTGTACATTGAATTTAATTTGAATGCTCTCTAATCCATTGTCGCTTTGTTTTCTTCTCTTAATTTTTTTATTTTATTTTCTTTTTATTTTCTTTCTAATCGTTTTCATCATCATCACCATCGTTATCGTTATTGTCATCATCTAATAATCAATGCACCACACACTACGCACTGCCAACAACAAAAAAAAAAAACCGAATCGTTGTCGATAACCGATATGCGATAAATCGATGAATTGAATGAAAACGAACACAGGATCTTACATTCCAGGGCTCGGGAGGGTATCCGATGTCACCATTGAGTGGCGCCGGTATGCCTGGTCTCGTTGCCGGCGGCAGCAGTGTTGGCGGCTCCATACCCAAATCAAAGGAGAAACTATCGGATTCACTCAAGTCATGCAACGAGATTCTCAAAGAGCTCTTCTCCAAGAAACACTCGGGCTGCGCCTGGCCCTTCTACAAACCGGTTGATGCGGAACTGTTGGGCCTGCACGACTATCATGACATCATCAAGAAACCAATGGACTTGGGCACCGTTAAGCGGAAAATGGACAATCGCGAATATAAGAGCGCCCAGGAATTTGCCGCTGATGTGCGCTTAATTTTCACAAATTGTTATAAATACAATCCACCAGATCATGATGTTGTTGCGATGGGACGCAAATTACAGGATGTATACGAGATGCGCTACGCAAATATACCCGATGAGACAGTAGCGAATGCTGGCCATCATCATCATGGCTATTCAAGCGTATCAAAGCATGATGCTAGTGATTCATCCAGTGACGATTCGAGTGAAACGGAAAATGAATCCAATTCGGATGAGGAGCGCAATGCCAAGCTGAAAACGCTTGAGTCCAAGCTGCTAGGCCTGCAAGAGGAGATACGTAAACTGGTCGAGGAGGCATCAGCCAAAAAGAAAGCTCGAAAAAAACTCAAGGAGAAGAGAAAGAGCCAACTGGGCACAGGGATGGGAGGGTCGGGCGGTGGCAGTGGCTCCGCTGGCGGCGGCAGTCATCATCATCATCATCATTCGCTTGGTGGGTCAGGCAATGCCGGCAATGCCTCGCACGGCATTGGCGGCGTCGCCATGCCACCAAATGTGGCCGCCCTAAATTCCACAAATGCAGCCAGTGCCAATCTGAGCGCCCTGCTCAGTGGTTCGCTGGTGAATGCCGGTGGCGTTGCCGGCGCTGGTGGCGTTTCAAGCGGTGTAGCCGGTGCGGCAACACTGCAGCAAGTTCACGAAATGGCGCTGGCCATGAGCCAGATGACGGGCGGAGCGGGCGCTGGCGCTGGAGCCGGTGGCGGAGGAGGAGCTGGTGCCGGCGGCTATGCGGGCGTTAATCCGGGAGTGGGCATTTCAGCTGGCGGTGGAAAAGCGCCCGCTAATGCCCTAGCGGGCGCCCTCGCAGCGGGTGCTGCGGCTGGAGCTGGCGGCTCTGGGGGCACCAGCAAAGGTGCTAAAAGCAAGGGACAGCGTGGAGGCAAGGGCAATGCGAACGTCAATGCCGGCGGCAGTGGAGCAGGCTCAGCGGCTGCCCATGCTGCGAATGCAGCGGCTATCGCTGCGAATGCAACAGCGGCTGCCACAACTGGTGGTGGCACCACAAATGCCAAACGCACCAAAAACAACAACAGCAACAATGCTAGCAACGCAGGCGCTGGAGCTGGAGGCGGCGGTGGTGGCGGTGGTGCTGGCGCCAATACGGCTGGTGCCGGCGGCGGCAGCGGTAGCGCAGTCGGTGCGCGTGGCAGCAGCAAAAAGAGGCCCAACCAGGTGATCAACTTCGACTCCGAGGAGGAGGACACAGCCAAGCCCATGTCCTACGATGAGAAGCGACAGCTATCCCTCGACATTAACAAGTTGCCAGGTGAGACGCGTACGCATCTTCTAATCTACACACTTACACACACACACACATACAGGAAGCAGGAAGAACTTGTCTCTGTTGAATATCGAAGATTTCCCGATTATGTCAATAAGAAAGAGCCGATCGGGCAGTTGTAAATTAAATGCAGAATCAGTTTTAGGACAGTCCCCAGTTGCATGTGTTCCTATTATTAACCAGTGTTAGAGCAGGTAGTCAAGCCGAACCACGTCTGTCAATCTGTCCGTTTATATGCCGGCTTCAACAGGAGCAAATTCGCATAGTATGGTGGCCTTGCCAGAAAAGGGAAACCATACAGAAACAGCTTAACAAGGTTCAGCGTGTGGCTGATTTATGCATATCGGGGACTCTTCGCACCACACCACACACAATGGGACATTAGATGCCATTTTAGACATCCCATGTCTGGAATCGGAAGGCGTAGAACAGGCAACACTCTCGGCCATAAGACAGAGAATACGCATTATAGAGTGCACTTGCTTGCCTAAAGAGGTCTAAAGTTCATGCTCACATGATTGCCATAGAAATGTAGTGAGATCCATACGGTGTCACAACGGGCCAAAAATGACCCATGCGTGTCGAGCTTGGTTGGCAACCGTCAAACCTAACCTCACCTCAACTATAGAAGATTCAATGTGTGATAATAATTATTGTTAACTCGACTATGCATTGGAAATCAAATGAACAAATGAACTAATTAAACATATATTTTCTATCCTCCTCCCCTTATTTCGTCGTGTGTGGCTAACAGGTGACAAGCTGGGACGAGTGGTGCACATCATACAAAATCGGGAGCCATCGCTGCGCGACTCGAATCCGGATGAGATTGAGATTGACTTCGAGACGTTGAAGCCGTCGACGCTGCGCGAGCTAGAAAGCTATGTGGCGTCGTGTTTGCGCAAAAAAACACGTAAGCCATATTGTAAGTTTGTAACTAAACCACGAGACCACAACAACAACAACCAACAACAACAAACAACAACAATAGCAACCAGTACAACAACAACTAGAAGCAATGATATACAAATTAAAAAAAAAAAAAAACATTTTTAAATATGCTACAATATATTTAAAGCTGGTGCGCAATCAACAAATTAATTTTTGTTGCTTGTGACTCTTTTGTGTTTGTTTGTCACAATTTTTATAAATCGATAATCGATTGAAACAACAAGCAACAGCAACGAAACAAAAAGAATTTTCCAAATTTTCAATATAAATACAAAACGCAAATTACTTTAGTGGTCACATGTTTAGTTAGCTAAACTCTCAAAAAAAAAAAAAAAAACAAAAAAAAAAACCAAACGAAAAAAACCAAAAGAAATATATATCATAAGTTTGCTGCTTCAATGTTTTTTTTTTTTGTTTTTTTTTTATATATATTTAAATACATATATGTATATGTGTATAAATATATATACATATATTTTCTTTTCTGTTTCTCATTTTTTGCGCTACTTTCCCGAAAATATGTTTGAAAAATGTGTAATTGACAACAACAAGAAAAATAAGCAGAGTTAACTTTGGACAGCCGAAGTTGAAATACCCTTGCAGGCATAGAATAGAGAAACCGTAGTTAATGAAAGAAGTTTCTCCTGTACACTTAAACATACATCCGCTATCCGAGATCAGTTCAAATATGTAAACATAAAAACACATGTCAAAGTAAAATGCTCAGCAAGGGTATCCAGTTGATTGAAATGCTTGTTTTTCAAGTAGTGTAGCTCAAAAAAGAGATTCATAATGATAAAATTGCATGCGCTTAGAACTCTTGCATTGTTTTGTGTGTCATTGATTGATTGATTGACTGATTGACGCATCTGATAATTGCTGATCAATTCATCCTTCAAAAACCTCTTCAATCCGCATGCATCGACTAACTGTTTAATTAAAAAAAAGAAACAAAAACAGACTTGCTCCAACTATTTCTTCCTTTTCTCCCTCTCCCTCTCTCTCTCTCGCTCTCTCTCTCTCTCGCTCTCTCTCTCTCTCGCTCTCTCTCTCTCTCCATCTCTGTCTTTTTGTCTGTTTATTGCTTTGTCAGTTAACTAATCGCTTTCAAGCTGTTTAAATAAATATTTATATATATATCTAATTTATTTTGCATATATTGTCTGAAATAATGATGCATTTCTCTTGTTACAGATAAAAAGCCTTCTGGGAAATCAAAGGATGAGCAAATGGCGGAAAAGAAACAGGAGCTGGAAAAGCGTTTACAAGACGTCACCGGCCAATTGGGCGCTAGCAAGAAAACCGCCAAGAAAGGTAAGCTTTATATAGCTTGTTAGTTTTCTGGATGGCTTGATCATGTTGAATATTGGGGCAGCTGTCAATAATATCTTTGAGATTCAGATTGTATTGACACAGGAACAGTGGTTAGCTATGAGATCGCCTAACTGTAGGAACTTGTGGCTCAATCTTAGACACGAATAAACGTATAAACCTTGTTCACATTTCTTTTGAGCAGTCAACTGTGGATAAACAGCGCTAGCCACATGGCTTGAGAGTCTTATATCGATGGATGTCATTTATCCAGTACTAGATTAGATCTGGATTATGGGACGTCGCAAGTTTTTGTCCTCCTATGCAAATTTACCTATTTTTGTTTTTTTTTTTTTTGTGTGGCTTCTGGGCAACAACCAAGAAACAACGGTTATTTTGAAAAAAAACAACAGCATACCGAGCGGATCCTAAATTCGTTTCGGTTTAACATCCTGGTTTTGATATTATTTGAACAAAAATCAGTTTGTTTTTGTCAGTTTAAAGTTTTGGTTTCAGTAGATAAGCCCCTATGCAAATAGCCAATCTGGTTGGGTTGATGGTTTTGATACATGTGTGTTTTCCGTTATGAACTTTATGTATGTAATAATAAAAATAACAATAAGCTAATAATGTTGTACTCTTCCTTCTCTTGCAGATGAGAACACATCGAGCAAAGTGGAGGCTGTGCAGCCAGCGAATCCTGTTTCGTCCAGTTCAAGTTCCAGCGATTCATCGTCGTCGAGTTCGAGTGATAGCAGTTCGAGTGACTCGAGTGACAGTGAAGCAGGTTAGGACGCCGTTTTGTTTGTTTGTTTGTATTATATATATATATATAAATATATATATATATTGATATATATATACATATATATATATATATGTATATATATATATATCAATAATCCCCTTACCCTAAAAACTATATATGTATATGTATATATATAATATATATATATATCTAAATATGAAACGAAATTTTTTTAATTAAAAAAAATTTAAGCAACAACTCACACAAACATAAACATACACACACAAACACAGCAGAATAATAACAACAACAACAGCATTTTCATATTTTTTTTATTATTTTTTATTTCTATGATTATAAATATAAATATTAGTCGAAAAGTCCTGTAAAGGAAAGAATCAGTACGAAACGCAAGGAAATTCACACCCACAACACACCACATACACACACACCCACCCACATCGGGAATAACTGAACAGAGACTAGCATAAAGAAACATAGATTGAAAAGAGGGAGTGTTGTGCAGTAAGAGAGTAGTGGTAGTAGCTGACAGTGTTGTATAGAGTAGGGAGTATAGAGCGACAACACTACTCGATATATTAGAAACTTATATATGACAGAGTTGAAACCTTAGTAATTATTTTAATACACATACACACTCACACATATACAATCTGTTTATTTTAGTTGATAATTTTTGCTAAGGTCTAGACAAAAAACAAAAAAATATAGCGGAAAAGAAGCGAATAACAAGCAAGCATCATTTACATGTACATATATACATACATATACAATACCAAGTTGTGGATTAGACAGAGAGAGAGATAGAGAGAGTAAGATAGAGAGCGAGCAAATAATTGAGCCGTGCGGTAGATGGCGCTTTTAGAAAAGTGTTGTTTTGTTGTTTTTGTTTGTGTAACACCTTTCATATTTAATATTTAACAATTTTCTTACACACACGGACACATGTATGCCTACATACATACATGCCCAGACACACACTCACACACACACATACACCTATTAAAGTTGTATAAATTTGGAGCGGATTTTGTTTGCCACCTGTGTGTGTGTGCGTGATTGAGTGTGTATGCGTGTGCGTGTGTGTATGCGTGTGAGTGTGAGTTCAACAGAAAGCGCGCTTGTGTGTGCGTGCGTCTCCGAAACCCCTCTTCAGACTGCCATTTTTGTATAACCCAAAAATTATTTAAATAGTTTTTTTTTTTCTCTGATGCCCAGAACAAAGTTCATGACAAAGTGCAATATGCGTTTACTTTCTTTTTAAACATAATTGAAATTTGGGTAACACGAAACGTATTTTTTTTTTTTTTTGTGATTTTCTCGTCATACTTTAAAATGTAGTTTAAATTTGCAAGAATACAAATAATTTCTACAGCAATTTTAACTTTGATTTGGCAGCATTTGGAATTTGTTAAACAAATTGTTGCTGCTTTCGGACCATTTTCCAATTTCAATTTCGTTTCGAATGCTTTCCAAATTGTGTTTTTGAGGTTATATCAGAAATATATGGCAAGGATAAATAATAGGAAATTCCTCGCAAACACCAAATTTATAATTTATTTCAACTAGACAAAAGACTAACCAACACACACATACATATACACACGCACACAGATACACACGCACACACATTCAACTGTAAAATGATTATCGTGGAATATATATATATAAATATATATATATACATATATATAGATATATATAAATACTATTTAGATCTAATAATACGTATATATACACTTATTATATATGTATATGCATATAGATATTGTATTTAAGCATTTTCTAGGTATTAAACGAATTGTATTTTTAAATGAAAAAAAAAAAAACAAAAGAAAAGAAAGAAAACATTGTTTATGTATGTATATATACACATGCATATATATATATGTATTATTATATATATATAGATATGAATATGTATGTGTATATACTTAATGTATGTGTATATACATATAGCGACAAGCAACCACAAAACAAAAAAGGAAATTAAAGTTTGAAAAGAAGTTTATATTAAATAAAACAAAGAAATGAATCGAAGAAGAAGCAAAAGCTTGCGTTATGCAAGCTTCAATAATTTTTAAGTATATTGAAAAAACAAAACAAATCGAAAACAAAACAAAAAATAACATTATTATTATTATATGATTATTATTATTATTATGATTATTATGAGAATATGCTGAAAAAAAATCGTGAAGCAATTGTGTACTGGGGGCAGCCAATCTGAAAAAGAAACTAATGCGAACCAACTACTCTACACTCTACCAATCAACCAACCAACCAACAAATCAATCAACCAACCAACCAACCAGCAACTAACCAACCAATCAATCAATCAATAAATTTATCTAACAACAACCCAAAGCGAAAAAAAACAACTCGTCAAAATACTTGAAAATTTAAAGAGTTACGTCAATAAATATATATGTATAAAAACAACAAAATCGGAGGAGGGGGAGAGAGAGTTAGAGGAAAACAAGCAAACATCTACAACAATGCATGAATAATAAGCAATATATATGAAACCATGAAGTAGTGCATACACACACACACGCACACACACCTACACCCACACACACCCACTCCCACACACACCCTCACAAACACACAGACACACACTACTACTACTGACCTCAATCATCACATATTTCTAAAACTTCCCTTTTTAAATATATGTATATATATATTACTAATTATATTCAGGGCCAATTCAGCCGACGATGATTCTTGCTGTCTCTGATTTGCCAACAGCGCGCAGTTCAATCAATCAATCAATCAATCAATTAAGTAATCTAGTCTCCCATCTATTGAAACAGAGCCAATCAAGATGATGCTCACATACCACACACACACACATTAACACCAACACATATCTACATTTATATGCTAACTGAAATTGTTTGTAATATTTTAGGATATTTTTGACCCACTCCAATTATGTGGCAATCAAATTTAATAAGTGTGTCTACAATTGTCTATCTCCATCCAAGTTCTTCTTAATACTTGTTGTTTACTCAGCGACTCAACTTTTGAATAATATTTGTTGTTGTACTTATTTAATTGGTAGTTTCTCAAATCATTATGACAATTATATTCTATATTATTTTATTTGTATTAATCGAAATGATTATTCGCAATATATTTAAATTTTGTAACTGGTTTCTGTCTACTTATTTTTCAACATTAAATAATATTTATGTTTTTCACCACGTGTATCACTCCCTCTCTCTCTCTTGCTCTCTCAAATGCATACGGCAGCAGCACAACGTAGTTTTTCATCACATTTCAGTCAGGTTTTTGTCATTCACATACACTTGTCCTTCATAGCAGTCAGCTACTGCATTCGCTCCCCTCCCACACACACACACACACACACACGCCTACATACATATTCTCGCAAAAAAAAAGAAAAGAAAAACATCGGACAGACGTTAAATGAGAAAGAGGAAAAAAGAATGCGAAATAAAGTATGTCTGTATACATACAAACATACATAGTTTTTTTACATCTCATAAATATTTCAAAATGATAAAACCCAAATACAAATAGAGAAAAATATGCAACAAAATGATATCAAGTGCAAAAACAAAAAAAAAGAAACAAAAAAAAAACACACACACACACAAACACACGAACACAATTCATATGTGCATTATTAAATCAATAGAAATAGCAATTAAAAACAAATACAAATAGACATGCAAAAAAAAAAAGAAGACAAAAATACAATTAATACATAAATAAATGAAAAACAATTGAAATTGAAATTGATATTAAAGCACACTTGCAGACAATGTGTAAAAATAAAGTATATATATAAATAAATAAAAAAAACCAAAAAAAAAAAAAGGCAACCACAACACAGAACAGCAATTATTCAACGATTAGAGAATACGTAAATTATTAAATATGTAAGGAATTGAATTAAATAAGAGGAGCAAGAAACTATAAGGATGAACGTGTTGGAGAGAGTGGGAGCAACTAGAGGAGGAGTGTGTGGGGGATGGTGTGGCATAGGGGGGTGGGTATATAAGTAGCTAGATAGGTAACAAACGAAAAACAAGAACCATTTTTACTTAACAAACACATACACACACACACAGGCGCGTACACATATGTACTGGGAACATATTTTGTGTGCTATTTTGTATATTGTTCCACTGTGCACTGCTTCGTTTCGTGTTTATTGTTTGGGCTGCAAGCAGTGCAGAGTATTTCTTGTCCGTTGTGGGGAACACTATGGAATGGAACGATGGTAACACACACACACACACAGAGGCGCACACATGTATGTTATGTTTTATGTGCTTGTTCGGTCTTCCTGTTGTTTATTTCCCTTTTTTTTTTTGAATGTTTTCTATATTCTCAATTGACAATGCAAAAGTTATGTGAAACTCTTCCAATTTGATATGTCTCTGAAAACAACGTCGGACTAACATTTAGTGAAACAAGCACAGAAACACACTACACACTACACACACACACACACACACACACACACACACACACAAACACTGTCACATATACACACACAGCTACAGCTACAACTTGCAGTAAAAACACCTAAAAGACTTTGAGAAGTTAACTCATAAGTTAGTTATCTAGTTACATATGCATATATGCAACTTGTAGGTTATCAGGACGAGACTTCAAATTAAATGTACAAATATATGTATAAATATATATATTTATACCTAATCAAGCAATAATACTTTAACAAACAAAAGGAAACAACAAACACCAACAACAACAATATCGAAAGATAGAGATAGGTGGTAATGAAGTTAACGCCAACAATGTTATATATATATATATATATGTATGTATGTGTATATATATATATACATAAATCAAAACAAATACGGAACACGAATAATAAAAATATACATATATACAGATGACAGACCGCACAGACAGACAGACTGCAACCAAAAAGAAAAATGAGAAAAAGAACCACAACTCTATATATATATTTATATATACTTGTAAAGGAATGGAATGAAAATCAACCCAAGTCAAGTTTTAGCATGAAGTTTGTTTTTGGCTTCATGGATACACGTATGTACATGCTCACATCTAGTAGTGTATATATGTGTGTGTGTGTGTGTGTGTGTATACGCATGCATACATGCATATAGAAAAGGTATATTTGAAAACAAATAATTAAATGTATTTTGAAAAGCATTTTTTTATTTATTTTTCGGCTGTCGGTTTTCCCCTTTACACATTGTTTGCACGTTTTTTCAAAAAAAAAAAAAAATAATAAAATAAAAATAAAAAAAATAAAAACAAGAAAAAAAGAGTAAAAGGAAAAAGCAAAAATATAGAAATGATTAAAACGTAAAAAACAAATTGCATTAAATAAATTTAAATATATACATTTTTAATATTAAACTAAATAAACAGCAAAAAGGAAACAAGAAGACGAAGAAAACAAAACAAAACAAAAATACAACAACAACAATAATAATATAAATACATTATATAAACATTCAACAAGAACAACACCATGTTTCAACATTATTTTTAACACAACAACAAATTAACGTTAACAGGAAAAAATACATTTAATGATTTTTTTTCGAGCGTGTGCTTTGTAATTTGCTGTTAGACAACTACACACACACACACACACAAACACACACACACATACATACATACATCATACAGACACTCATACACACTCAGAAATTTGTCGAAAAATGTTGTATGCTTTTTTAAGAATTCTTTTTGTATTGTTTTAAAACTCACTTTTGCTGTTATTTACTTAAAGAAAAAAAAAAAACATAAAATAAAAGTCACAATAACAATATTCCCAAAAAAAAAGAACATTGCCGAAAAAATGCGCAAACAATTTTGTAATTGAACATTTTTTTTATTTTTCAAAACTTTTGGTTTCGTCTAACCCCACACACCTGCACTCCCGCTACTCGACGCATATATATACATATGTATATATATCTATATATATGTGTTTGAATAAGAAAATATCCAATGCGATAAAATTAAGAGTAATTGGAGAATGCCACTTTCGTTTGGCTTACTTCACTCTGGATATTTTCCAATAACGTCACCATATACATAAAATGTATGTATGTATCTGTCATAAATATGTATATAACTGTTTTTGCGTTATTCCTTATGTTAGCGACATTTTTCTTTGAAAACTAGTTACAAAGAAGACTAAAACAACAACAAAAACAATAAATGCCTATGCTTAAAAGAGAAGTGAGAACAAAAACCAAAACAACAACTTAAGCACACACACACACACACACACGCATACACAAACACACCCACACATACACATGTAAGCACGCTCAAAGTCTTGTAAAAATAAAAAAAAAACAAAAAGTATAAAAAAATTGCATTTTTGGTTTCAAGCAGAAAACGAGCAGCAGAAATGGCTACATTTTGTTGACGCTCTAACACACACACCCACACACACACACACACACACACATACATACATATATATAAATATATATATATAAACAAACACACACACTTAAATAAAGCCAATTTATAAAAATTAATATAAAATAAAATAAAATCAAATCAAATAAAATAGGGAAAATCTTAGCTAAAGCCAACCGCAATGAATATGGCAGGAAATTTATATTAAAAAAAGAAAAAAACAATAACAACATACGCACACACACACACACACACACACTCAAACACAAACACACACACACACACAGAGACAGACATACACCAGGGCGTACACACACTTAGCATAAGGACGCATTATACATAAATTACATATGAAGATATAACACACACACACACACACACACACACACACACACACAGAACACAGAACACAGACACAATAACCATTATACCTATATCTAAAAATATTTATAGTAAAATAATATTTAATATTAAAGAGCAGCTGCTAAAAAAAAAACTGCAAAATAACAGAAACAAACACATAATTAGTTTAAGACAAAAAAAAAAAAGAAGCAAAATGCAGCGCAACAACAACTAAAATGAAAACAAAGGCAATTCAACAACAACACCAACAACAAAGAAAACGTTTATTAAAAAGAAAAAAAATAACAACAACTGTGTTTCTCCATTTCTCTATGAACAATTTTTTTTATGTTTGTGTACTCATTTCTTTTTTTCCGTTGACATATTTGTGTTTTTACAGAAGATACCTAAAGAAAAACTAAAAAAATAACTCAATAAAGCAAAGAAAAAAAGGAAAATATATGTTTGATAGACATATATCGGTCGAATAACAGACAAAAAGTTGGTTGGTTCCCCACTTGTGTAAAAATAAAAAAAAAAAAAAACAAAAAACCAAAGCAAAAATGGACTTTTACCCCACGCAGACTTCCAGTTTTTCTTATTTCCAGCGTTTAGGCAAGAGAAATACAATAACAGAGAGTAAGGGAGAAAATGTCAGAAAGCGAGAGAGAGAAAAAGAAAGAGACAGAGAGGGAGAGAGAGAGAGAGAGAAAGAGAGTGGAAGAGGTAATGTCAGATGAAAAGTGTGAAAAAAAATAAAAATAAAATTAAAATGTTATCAGGAAAATCTACCGCGCGAATCCCTCCTACGCCCCCCGCCCCCCGTACCGCAATTGCTTCACATTGGTTTCAGCGTTCGACAATTGTATCGAGGTATTTTTGATTCGTAAAACCTACACACACTCTAATTTATAACAACTATATCCGCTATATGTACATAATATAAGTGCACATCAAATTCAAACTCAAATTAATCCATTCTACTCCCACCCCCAACCCTTTAGTGTTCCATATTTTTTTCGTTTTCACGCTCAACTCCTCACCTTTCTTAGTATGATTTTTGGTTCTATTTTTTATGCTTTGTCTTTTTTAATTTTTGTCTTTTATTCCTCCTCACTTCAAGAAGCAATAAAATGATAAATCATAAACCTTTACTAATGTATAATTTTGTAATTTCCGACAAATTACAGGCGATGGGGACGATCGGCCACCACGCAAGAAAAAATCACGAATTGATTCAAATGGAAGCAATGTGAGTAATTTTCAAAAAAAAAAAAAACAACAAAACAATAAAACAGCATAAATAGTAGCAGACTCTTGCAACAATTACACTTTTCAACGAATCGAACAGAACTTCGTGCAGCCAGTTTAAAACACCATAAACCATTTGTTGAAAATGTACATTTGCCAATCAGCGTTGCTTGCAAGTTTTAGAAGTCTCTCCTAATCGGTTCATCAACTCAGGATATGCACAGTTGTCAGCCAGTGTGTTGTGATGGGAGGGGGATTGTTTCCATTTTTAATATAGGATTGATCATTAAGGCTGCATCGGTCATAATCGATCACACTTCCAAGCAATCGCTTATTAAAACAATTCAGCGATTGGCAGCTATTTATTTGCTCAGTAGCAGTACTTCTCAGGTATCAGTCGTGAGGAGAGCTCTCGGAGGTATCCATCAATCAATCAATCAATCGTCTGGTCTGGTCGAGTTACATTCACAAGTGCTGAATATTTGAAGGTTCTAACCGGGAATTGGTGAAGAAATCGGAACCGCATCTTAACCGATTGAAATTCAGAATCGAATTTGTGCACTTTATGCAATCCGCGCATCGTTTCGCTTGTAAAGCAGCAAATGTTACATTTTCTTCAACTGCGCGTGCTGCATTTGAATAGATGCGAACTATATAAAAAACAAACTATAATAAAGAAGTAAGCTCAGATATAACCGTGTCGCAGCTGTCGTATATTGCACCTGGCATGTTGTGCGCTGTTCAATGTGGCAATGTTATTTGGCATACACACGGATAAACACGGATATTAAACTCTATAAACAGTTTGCACTGCTCAAGTGATACTCACTCGAGCCAATCATTTTTTCTAGCTAGAATTTTAAAAGATTATAAATAACAACATTACAATTTTATAATAATACTTTTTGCTTTTGTTTTTTTTTTCTCATTTAACCTTTGTGCGTTTCCCTACCCACCTCTCTCTCTCTCTCTCTCTCACTCTCTGTCTGCGTGTGGGTGTGCTCTGCTTGTGTGTGTGTGTGGTTGTTGTGTGTTGATTTGATGGATATATCGCAGGTAAATAATAATACCAGCCTGGTAAGCAACTTGCTGCTCAACAGTCTGTCAACCGGCGTCGCCATAACGCCTTCTGTGCAGCAACAAATGCAAATGCAGCTGGACCAAGTGGATCAGATGCTCTCCTCATCGGTGGGGAATACGGTCGCATCGCAAATGTGTGAGTAACAACAGCAACAATGAACAGATATCTACATGTGTATATACCCCTCTGGCAGCAATAAGTTGGAATGATCGATGACGATATATCCCTGAACAGCCAGTTAGATCGGTTCCCTTCCGATCTGAGATATGAGATTTATACAGTGAAATAAACTTGATCTGCTTGTGATAACCTGACCAATTATATATCATATATATACTACTTGATGGGGTCAGAGCTGCTTCCCGTCCGATTTCCGTTCAAACAAATTGTGAATCAAAGTCGAAAGTTTAGTTGCAAGCGCAAAAAAACTGTTCCTTTCCTGCTGATTTGATTTTATCTTTCTTCTATAGCTTTCTATAGCTGCTTTACTGAGCAATTAGATTGCAAAGAAGCAGACAAACAGCAGACCATTCAAATGAGGAGGACATCCTTGACGTGGGCACGCAGGTGTCTCGTTCAAGCAATGACAAGCCAAAGCGGGGCATATCCACATATACATATAAACATATACATATATATATATATACTTATATCTGTACAAATGATTGATGTGACTAATCTTAATTTTTTTTTCGCCTGTTCCTCCTGCTCCTCCTGCTCCTGTCTTGCTGTACCGTCATATGTGTCTGTGTGTCGTTTGCTGTGTTGTTTTGTGTTCCGTCCAGCTAACCTTTTGGGCAATGCGAATCCGATGGCTGCGGCAGCAGTGCTGAATAACAACAACAATAAGACGGGGGGCAGTTATGTTGGAGTTGGTGGCGGTGTCGCCGCAAACAACAGTATGCTGCAAGTTGCTGGACACCATAAGAACGGTGTGCAAGCGGGTGCGGCCATTGGCACGGGTGCTGCTGCTGGATCGGGTGTGAGCAGCGAGCAGCAGCAGCTATTGGGCAGTAATGCTGGCAAGACGACGCATGGCTATGTCGGTGCGGCGGCAGGTGGCATACGGGTTGCCAGCAATCTGCACAAGCAGCAGCAGCACCAGCAGCCGGATGGGGGAATCGGATTGAATGATCCTCATGCGGCGCTGGCAGCTGCGCTCGCATCCAGTGGCGGCGGTGGTGGTGTTGCCAGCAACAATAACAATACAAACAGCAGCAACAATAACAATAACGATGCACTAGCAGCAGGCTTGAAGCAAATTCCACAATTCGATGATCCCGTGGAGCAGTCACTGGCCTCATTGGAGTTCAGCGCCTCCTCCACGGGCAAATCATCAACACCATCGTCAGCACTGAAGGATTCCTTTTATATGGCACACCGGCAGCAGCAGCTTATGCAGATGCAGCAGCAGCAACAGCCTACCCCTGGCAATCAGCAGCAGTTTGGCATGCAACAACAACCACAACAACAACAGCAGCAGCAACAGCAGCAGCAGCAGCAACAACAGGTGGACTACATGACCGAGCTGCTGTCGAAGAGCTTGGAGAATGTATCTGGAATGAATGGCAATCATTTGCTTAATAATACCATCTTCAATATGGACATTGCTAACGCTGCCTATCAACAAAAACACCAGCAGCAGCCACATCAGCAGCAACCACAGCAGCAGCAGCAACAACAACAGCAACAACAACAGTCGCACAATAATGGCTATAATGTGAATGATTTCAGTGGCTTGCCGGTCTTTGATAATCTCAATATGACGTTACCTTCGCTGCAGGATCATGTGATGATGATGGGCAGCAATACAGGCGGCGGTGGTGGTGGTGGTGGTGGTGGTGGTGTTGGTGGTGGTGGTGGTGGTGTTGTTGGTGGTGTTGGTGGCGGTGGCGGCGGCGGCGGCAAGCATAAAGATGCCGAACACCAGCAGCAACACCTGCAACAGCAATTGCAGCAACAACAATTGCAACCACAGCAGCAGCAGCATCATCATCACCATCAACAACAACAACAACAGCAGCAGCAGCAACAACAACAACAACAACAACATCATCACCAACAACAGCTGCTGCAACAACAGCAGCAGGCGGCTGCAAATAAAATGCTAATCATACCTAAACCCATCGAGTCCATGATGCCAAGTCCGCCAGACAAGCAACAGTTACAGCAACACCAGCAGCAGCACCAACACCATCAGCAGCATCAACATCAGCAACAACACCACCAGCAGCAGCAGCAGCAACATCACAATCAAAAAGTGCTGCCACCGCAACAGTCACCGTCCGATTTGAAGCTGCATCTCGGCCACACGGCGCATGCCGGCTACCAGGTGTTCAAGACTGCCGTCGAGCAGAATCTGAAGAATGCCAGCTCGTGGTCATCGCTGGCATCGGCCAGTTCGCCACAGAATACAGCGACAACATCGAGCAAGGCCAAGCCGGCAATGGACTCCTTTCAGCAATTCCGCAACAAAGCCAAAGAACGCGATCGCCTCAAGCTGCTCGAGGCGGCCGAGAAGGAGAAGAAGCATCAGAAGGAAGCCGCTGAAAAGGAGCAGCAACAGCAGCGCAAGCATCACAAATCCAATTCCTCCTCATCTTCGTCGTCGTCTGCTGCTGCTGCTGCTGCGGCTGCTGCTGCTGCAGCAAATACTGCCGCGAATAATGCTGCTGTTAATCAAGCAGCTGCTGCTGCTGCTGCCGTCGCCGCCGCCTTAGCAGTAGCATCATCAGCAGCAACCACTGCAACCACCAATGCCTCAAGCTCCGCCAACAACAACAACAGCATCGCTGGGGCACAGCAGCAGCAGCAACAGCAGTCGTCAACGTTGGGCGGCAGCAGCAGCGGCGAACGCGGCGGCGGCGGTGGTGGTGGCGGCGGCGGCGGCGGTGGCGGTGGCAGCAGTAGCAGCAGTGGCGCCACAGATGCCTCACGCATCGGCAGCGGCAATAGCAGCAATTCTATCAACAGCAACGGACCAGGAAGCGCTGGCAGTGTTGGCAGCGGTGGCACTGTTGCTGCGGTTGCTGGCGGCAGTGCCAATAGTGGCGGCAGCAACAGCGGCGGCAACAATCCACTAATGGGCCTTGTCGGCAGCGGCGGCGGCAGCAATAGCAATAGCGGCGGCGGCAATGGCGGTGGCAGCAATAGCAGCAACATCAGCTTGGGCGCTGCCATTGCCAGTCTAGGCGCTGCGACGGCCAGCAATCTAGTTGGCGGTAATAGCAACAGCCAAGGCGGCAGCAGCAGCTGCGGCGGCATTTCAAGTGTGGCCACAGCTGGCAGCAACGCCTCCGGCAATGGGCATCAGTCGAGCGGCAGTGGACAGTCGCAGCAGCAGCAGCAGCAGCAACAGCAGCAGCAACAGCATCAGCACTCATCAGCGGCGGCAGCAGCAGCAGCATCGGCGGCAGCAGCAGCTGCAGCAGCAGCAGCCGCTGCGCAAGCATCCGCAACGGTAAATGCTCTAGCGCTGACTGCATCGCCATTGGGCGCCATGGAAAGCGGACGGTGAGTAAAGCCAGAGAATCAGAAAATCAGAGAATCAAGTTGCGTATGCAAATTGTATTAACAATGATTGCCATTTTACATTGCAGGAAAAGTGTGCACGATGCACAGCCGCAAATATCGCGAATGGATGATATCAAGGCGTCGCCGGGCCAGGGTCAGAATTCGCCGGCACAGCAATCGCCGCAGGATCGCGCGGCTGCCAAACGTGCGGAGCAACGACGTGCGGAACAAGAGCGACGCAGACGCGAGGCGGTAAATACAAATGCTCCTTAACAATTACAAATTGGCTACAGTTGAGCATTCAGTGTCGAGTGCGATCTGTCAAACACATTGATTGCTCACGTAGCTTTTGGTTGAAGTAACTTTTAAAGTTTAATTGCTAATTTGACTGTAACATCTTTGCGCAGATGGCTGGCCAAATTGACATGAACATGCAGAGTGATCTTATGGCTGCTTTTGAGGAGACACTGTAGGTAACGGCCACGGCGGCAATGTCGTCCTCCCACAAACACAAATCCAAATCCAAATCTAGATCCACCAGCGTTGCCACCAGCAAGGCGCACTCACAGAAACGGCGATCGCATAGCAGAAAGCATCGCGATGAGGAGGCGCACAGAAAACATCGCCAAGATCATCGCGATGAACATCAACATCAAAATCAGAATCAGCATCAGCATCAGCACAGAAAGCATCGCGATGAACACCGGCAAAAACAAAAGCATCACGATGAACACCAACATCAGAAAAAACAACAACAAGAAAAGCATAGCGATGAACAACAAAAGCAACAACATCAACAACAACAACAACAAGAAAAGCATCGCGAAAAACATCCGCAGAAAAAGCATCGCGATGAAAAGCAGAGCGATGAAAAGTTGCATAAAAAAGAGCGTGATGAAAAGTCGCATCGAAAGCATCGCGATGAACCACAACATAGAGAAAAGCGACACCAGCAACAAAAATCGACAGAAGCAACACCAGCAGCAAAATCAACAACTACAAGGAAAAGACGATGAGCGGTGACAACAGCATGGCAAGGCTGGCAATACTACAACAACAACAACAACAACCAATAACAACAACAACAACAACAACAACCAATAACCAACATCAACAACAAAACAACGACAACAATTGTTAAACATAAGCAATGTTTTAAGTAATTACGATTACAATTAGTAACTACATTTACTACATACATAGGAATACATATGTACGTGCATGCAATTAGAGAGTGTACAAATATATACACACACACACAGAGACATACATAAGCTGCATATGTATGCATGTAACGTATTATGCATAGGGTATAGCACACACACACGCACACACACGCACACATACAGACATACAGACATACAGACCTACAGACAGACAGACAGACAGACAACCAACATATTAAAAGGCAAATTTCCTTTGAACACAAAACAAATTGTACACTTTTTTTTCTCTTAAATTAATCAAATAAATTTAAATTTATTATTATTGATTTAAATATATTTTAACATTGATTATTGATTTGTAGCCAATAAGTTTAGATTTAAAAGCCAAACTTTTTTTTTCTTTTTTTGTATACATTTGTTAACTAATTTAAAGTTGATGACTTTAACATACAACAATAACAACAACAACAACAGAAAAATTCGATTACATATTACTTATATAATATTTTTGCAGTCGACTGCAAACCCATACCCCCCCTCCCCTCCACAGCCCCTGCACACACAAACACACACATTTAATTAAATGTACATTTAGTTCTTAAGTAGCAACGAAATTGTTCACGTGACGTGCCCAATTACAAAACAAAAAAAACAACAACAACAAACAGACAACAAATAAAAAAAACCAAAACGTTTTCGGCACACCGAATAACAAATATACCCTTGCAGAATGGCACCGACAACTGCTCACATCCAAACCTTCCGACAGTTCATATGGCAGCTAAATGACATATTCATTCCTGACTCAAACCAACCGTCTCCAACATTGCCTGCAGCCGAGAGAAGCACATATTCCAAGTCTCCACACGAATACCCTCTGCAAGGGTAAAGGACAAAAGAAAACAGAATAACTTATCTAATTAAAGTTGCAATGTCTTTCGGCGTGTGCCTGTTAATGGTGTGCGTGTGTGTCTGTGTGTGTGTGCGGTGTGTGTGTGTGTGGGTTGGTGTGTGTGTGTGTGGGTTGGTGTGTGTGTGTGTTGTGTGTACTTAGGTTTTAACAATTTGTAGAAGGGAAACGGAACATCACAAGACAAGCAAGCAAGCAAGCAAAAACCCAGAAGCGATAATAATTGTATAGCGCTTAATAGCATTAACTGATTTATAAGCTTAACTTTTAACGTGTAACATGTATCTAAACAGAGACCCATGGGCCTGGCCTGGACTGGCCTGGATCTATTGCCTTCTATGTGAAATTCGAGAGCAATTTGCGAGCCTTAAACAAATCTTTCACTTGATTTTCTTTTATCAATCGATCAATGCAGACACTTTTAATGTAAATACTTTTGTATTCAGTGCTTTTCAGTTGTTGCACAACAGACGCTTTTCTACGTAGTAGTGCACACACACATACACGCACACATACACACACACACATGCACATATACCTACATATACATATATGTGTACATACATACATAGCTTATAAAATAGCCTATAGCTGCCATAGTAATTAGGATGATGCTCAAATCGGAGGGTTTCCTTGATTCCATAGATAAACTGAAACTATAACTACTCGAATCTATACATGTACATATATATTCATATATATATATCTATATATATATATATATGTATACAGAGAACAAAATATTTATTTTTCTACATTAGGCTCAGAATGAACGTAGATTGTCAATAATCAAAACAACCTCTGATTTGTATTATAATGCATATATAGGAAATAAGTATTAAGTGTATGTACTTCCATTAAGCTCTTCTGATTATGCGCGCGTATGAGTATATATGTATATATATATATATATATATATATATAAATATGTATGCACACATGGACGGACACAGACAGACCTATTTATGCGCAATCCATAGCCAAGAACAATACCAATTGTATATCTTCCAACGATAACAGCGTGTTTTACTTTTTCTTCCTTCATCCTCAATCAATGTAAAAGAGAGCGAGAGAGAGAGGGAGGGAGAGGAGAATCAAATTCACACATCGTTAGTAAAAAGTAGTTGTAGTGTTGGGCAATGTCTTGCACTACACAAAACATAAATCTGTGTGTTTTGCTTGTTCAATTTTTATTTTTCCATGTGTAAGTTTTTTTTTAATGTATATAAAATGGCGGTCAGCAAATACAAGCAAGTGTGTGTGTGTGTGTGTGTGTGTGTGTGTGTGTGTGTGTGTGTGTGTGTGTGCGTCTGCGTCTGCGTGCGTGGGTGCCGGTGTGTGTTTAAGTGAGTGAGCGTGGACGTTAGCTTAAGTAATTACTTTATTACTATTATTACTATGTACACCTACGATAAATACTTACAAATATTACATAAACCAGAAAAAATCGTTAAAATACCCCTAAACCCATTTTACATGCAAACCCCAAAAGTACACTTCCTCATGTTATGTATACCCCGCAATCCCCTCTCTCCCAAATGTCACCTATATTTGTGTAAATTAGCTTTTTAACTATACACACCATATATATAGTATGTATAACTATATATATATATATATATACATATATGTGTGTATATATAAATATATGTATGTATCAATAAATAACTTTTTTTTTATATTTAATTTTAGCATTTAATTGAAAATGAAAGAAAAATATCAATAAATATATATTTATATATATATATATATATATATATGTACATATATATATGTATGTATATATGTATATATACATATAACAATAAAAAAAATTAAAAAAAAAAAACAAAATAAAGATACAAGAACAAAAACAAATAAATGAAAAACAGTTTTCCTTACTATCCACATATACCGATTAATACCTACATAAATTTACATCTTAACAAGTTATGCATATAAATATGACTACGTATATATTAAATTTAGCAGGCCACATATAGATCCTTTATCCTGGATATGGATCCTTTATCCTGGATATGGCAAATGAAATTTTAGCATTAGAATTGTCTGACATTATTTGTTATAACCAAACTGAGTTGACGCGATCACAAAAGCCCTTGTAACATACATTCATATATATATATATATATATATATATGTATATATTTAAACAAATAACATTAAATGCGTTTAGTAAACGATTTAGCCTTATACAAATGCAGAGAACACATAATAGTTAATAACATTGAAAACGAGAAACAGAAACACACAACTAAAATGTAAACTAACCAAACTGAACTAAAGCAGACGCAAAGTGGGACATAAGAATCGAGAAGCGAGAAGCGAGAATGAAGCTGTTGTTAATTTAGCCCCGATGCTAGGCCCTAGTTGTAGTAGTACGTATTTACGAGTATGAAATTCAGAAATGCAAAATAACAATTTAACAATTTTTAGTAAGCCTAAAATCAATGAAAATTCATTAACAACTTACACATATTTTACCTTTAATGCGTACACTTAGAATTACAGCAAAACCAACAAACAAAACACAAAAAATTAAAAATGAAACAAGAAACGGGCCTACGAACACAAAGAACAAAACAAACAAAATAAAAAATAAAAAAAAAAAAAAAAAAATAAATAAAAATTGATAAAAAATTATATATTTGTGAGTTTTTGTATTTACGCTGAACAGCAGCAGGAATATCATGAAGAGCACAAAGCCAGATGCCTGCAGGCCTGCAGGAGAAAACAATCGAACTGCATTCCAGGATTATGAAGTCATCTAAGGATCTCATTCACAAGTTCATCAGCTATTGGATCATTTTTTTGGCTAGCCAGGATCCATAAATCAAATAATTGCTCAGCGTATATTATTCTTTTGTCTACATAGCGTAAAACGAAATTCCTCCTGCCAAAAAGCTTCCTTGACTCGACTTATCGATAATCGATAAGCAAAACTGAAAAGCCTTGTTCACAGTTACATTCATTTTTATTTTAGATGTTGACAGCAATGTCAAAGCAGCCTTCAGAGTTTTTAAAGTTGAAAGTGTCACTTTGATCTGTGACTGCTGTAAATTTTGACAAATATATTTCTGTTAGTTGTCAACTACTTGTGACAAACATCAATTGATCCAAATTATTTGCTTGCGAGCAGAATTTCGTTTTTTCTCACATTTTAACTTCTGTGTTGCAGTCTCAACGGCAAGAAATATAACATTTAATTATATTGAACAAAAGGAAAAAGGCAGCAGCTGATAAAAGGTAAAAACAACCAATTATCAATTCACAGTTGACAATGATTTGCTGAGGACGAGAAAGCCCCGGGTTTGTGGCTGACATTATTGCAGTTTTGGTTTGTGGTTTGTGGTTTGTGGGTTGCTTTTGTTTCTTTTGGGTTTTGCGACAGAATAAGCACCAAAAACATAAAAAAATTATTTGCAGTACATATATATATATATATACAAATATATCTGTATATTCATATATCAATATATCCATATAATATAGGACAAAACTACGATGGCATCCAACGAACCAAAGCCACGTTATGAGCCATTTTTGGCGCCAGTCAACGGCGTCATCCATCCACCGACTGTGCCGCCATTGGATCGACCGGGACGCCGTACAAATCAGTTGGAATATATCTCAAAAACGGTTATGAAGTCCTTGTGGAATCATCGTTATGCGTGGCCCTTCCATTGGCCGGTCAATACGATAAAGCTAAACCTGCCCGACTACCATGATATCGTTAAACAGCCAATAGACATGGACACGATTAAGCAGCGATTGGAAAAAAATTACTATTGGTCCGCCAAGGAGGCTATCGAAGATATTAACAAGATGTTCACCAACTGTACCCTGTACAATAAGCGCGAAGAGGATGTCGTCGTTATGGCCACTGAGCTCGAGGAGGTCTTTCTGCAGAAAATCAAACGTATGCCCAAGAAGGAGCTCGAACTGGGGTCCGTCGCGGCCAAGCGCACATATCAACGCGTACCGACCGCCCCTAAAAGAGCAGCATCTGCGGCGGCCGAGAAAGCTGCGGCGGCAGCGGCAGCGGCGGCCAAGAAGGCTGCGGCGGCAGCGGCGGCAGCGTCGGCAGCGGCGGCCAAGAAGGCAGCGGCGGCCAAGAAGGCTGCGGTGGCAGCGGCGGCCAAGAAGGCTGCGGCGGACAAGAAGGCTGCGGCGGCAGCCATCCGAAGCACAAATTACAGCATCAGCACCAGGGGTAGGAATTCAACACTCGCAGCAACAAGAGCAACAGCAGCAACAGCAGCAACAGCAGCAACAACAGCAACAACAGCAACAACAGCAACAACAGCAACAACAGCAACAACAGCAACAACGACAGGAACAGCGTCACAACCTTGCAAGGCAGCAGCATCGGCAGCAGTAGCAACGGCCATTCAGCCGATTATGAGTAGTATGGGTCCAAATGCCATCCAGCCCGTACAAATGCTGAGGGGCGTCAAGCGAGTAGCGGACGCAAATGCATTTGAATCGCCGTGCGGCTCCATGGCCAAGGTGGCCAAAATAGCAACGAGGCAGGAGTCGAGTCGTCAGGTAATTGCCAGGAAGATAAGAGCCAAATCTGAGCCAATTTACATAAGTATCTCCTTTATCGCTTTATCGCACCACGGTTTTTGGGATTACCTTTTCGAGGCTTTAGCAGCGCTTTCAACTGTTATTGCTAAGGCTCTTAGATTAATAATAGTAGCCAAGTCCATATGGCCATGTCCGCCACTCTTGTTCTTGAAATATCCACATTTCTTTCCTGTTAAATTGTCCATTGCACTCCGCATTAGACAAGCATAATAATATTTTACTTATTATTATTATTGCTTTGCAGGGCTCGGGAGAGTCTCCGATGTCACCATTGAGTGGCGCCGGTATGCCAGCGTTTGTTGCCGGCGCCATTAATGTGGACAGGTCCATGTACCAACAAAAAAAGGAACTATCGGATTCACTCGACTCATTGAAGGAGATGCTTCAAGAGCTCATCTCTAAGAAGCACTCGGGCAGCGCCTGGCCTTTCCTCAAGCCTGTATCTTCCCTTGCCGATGAGGCATTCAGGAATGCTGCCCTTAACTATCTGGACTTATCCAGCGATTCGAGCGATACCGAAAATGAATCCATTTCTGTCGAGGAATCCAAATCCGAGTTGAAATCGCTTAATTCCCAACAGCACGGCAATTTGACGGGTGCCAGTGGCGTCCTTTCGAACGGTGCACAGACAAACGGTGTGGCGACACTGCAGCATGTTCACCAGATGGCCCTGGGTAGGAACCAGATGATGGGCGGGGTGGGCATTGGAGCCGCTGGCGGAGGAAAAGGAAGAGCAGGTGCCGGAAGCTATGCAGGCGTCAATCTGGGCGTGGGTATTTCAGCTGTCGGTGGTAAAGGGCCCGCTAATGCCCTGGCGAGATCCCTCGCAGCTGGTGCCGCGGCCAGAGCTGGCGGATCTGTTGGCCCCATCAAGGCTGCCAACAAGGAGAGACAGCGTGGAGGCAAGGTCATTCCAACTGCAACTGCGGCAGCCACAACTGTTGGCGGCACCACAAATGGACAAAGGAACAATGGCAATAATGAGAATGAGGGCACAGTCGAGCCCATGTCCAACGAAGAGAAGCAACAGCTAATTGCCGACATTAATAAGTTGCCAGGTGAGTTGCTCTGTTGAAAACGTTAACAAATATGACGCGAAATGACAGAAATTCAACATTGTCTTATTTGAACATAGGCAAAAGCGTCTCAAACCCAAGGTGACCACTGTAAAATTTGTCCGATTACTTACGTCTACCCAGACCGAGATGGTTATCTGGGAATGTGCATAAACATACATGTATGTAAAAACAGCACTACTTTTATTGGAAGACGACATGATCAATACTATATATAAGGATATATTCAAATTGTGTCTGCTTTTTTTTAATGGGAATCGATCGTGAATCTTGATCTGCGTGTGGTAGGCGCGAACTGCTATTCCAAATGTTTCACTGTAACTGCTGACAAAGAGAGAAGGGGTCGAAGTCACTTCCCTTTGACCTTTAACACATGTTCCGTTGGGTTTGAGTGCACACAATCCGTCCAATGCCATCTTCCTTCTCACCGACCAATCGACCGATCAATGAGGCTTTGGCTATGTCCAAATGTGGTCAGGTTTAGGATAAGACAATGTTGAATTTCCATCAGGCAAAAATATTAACTCCTCCTTCGCTGCTCCGTTTCATCCGTTTTATTGATCCGCAATCGATGTCGTTGACGGCTTGTGACACACAGATCAGCAAAAGCGATGTGTGGGGTTCATTGCTCAGAATCGGGACCCAAGTCTGAGCAGCTCGGTTATGGATGAGGTGCAGCTTGACATTGCTACGCTAAAGCCGGAGACGTTGAGCGCGATAAGACGCTATGTGACCTCGTTTTTGGCCAAAAAACCCCGTAAGCCATATCGTAAGTTTGTACCTAAACCTTGAGACCACATCAACAACAATAGCAACTATAAAAAACTTTAAGCCATTTGTTTTTGGCAATTTAAAGTTTCGGTATACAAATAAGCTATCTGGTTGGGGTGAGGGTTGTGATGCAAGTGCATTTTCTATTATGAACGTTATGTATGCAATAATAATAATAACAATAATGAAATAATGTTATACTCCTGCTTCTCTTGCAGATCGTAAAACATCGAGCAAAGTGATGGCTGTGCAGCCAGCGAATCCTGTTTCGTCCAGTTTGAGTTCCAGCGATTCATCGTCGTCGAGTTCGAGCGATGGTAGCAGCTCGAGTGGTAGCAGCTCGAGTGATAGCAGCTCGAGTGATAGCAGCTCGAGTGACACTGAAACAGGTTAGGACGCCTTTTATGTATACAAATGAAAAACGAATTGATTTGATTAAAAAAATAAATGCATGTATGAGGAAGGGAAACAAATAACAAGCAAGCGATATTAACGGGTTATACAGAGATGCCATAGACAGAGAGAGAGAAAAAGTGCGAGTAATTGAGTAATTATATTTGAATGCGCGAATCACTAATCCTTTCACGGGTGATTAAGGATATCGTAAAGTTGTAGCATAAATACGGTATCGGCATTATTCGCGTGCAACAATTGCGGCCTACTTTTAGGGGTACGCTGAAAATCGTTTTTTAGTGGGGGCGTCTAGGGTACATGTGATTCAAGTGAAAAGCAGCGCTCAGTTGTAAATTTGTTTTATTATTACACTTATAGATATGAAAAGAATATGTCGCTTACATGCAAATACTTATTTAGCTATACATATTAATTAACTGGTGAGATTTGTGCGAGAATCGCGCTTAAGATTACATTTTACTACAAATAGCGTATATTACGTATACGCGGCGTTGTACATCTTAACTTCAAAGTACTTAAAATACTTGCAAAAAAAAATATTCTTAACATATAGTGTAGGTGTGTGTGTATGTGTGTGTGTATGAGTGCGTGTGTTTAAGAGAAACAGATTGAAAGTATTCACAGATAAGCTGCCCCTCTTCATAAAAAAAAAGAAGTGAAAAGTCTGAAATAAATTTGCAGGCGTTCAACGCAACAATCGATGCTAATCGGTTATCGATATACTCGAGCACTTTTATCGTTGCCTAAACAGTTACTTTTGCTGTAAAGGCAGCCAGCTGCGCCTTTAGCGCATCAATTTGGCACAACAACTCAATATTCTGACGCTCCAGGTACGCGGCCCTTATAGCGATCTCATCCTCCTTGATGCGACGACGATCGCGCGATTTTTTCGCCGCAGCATTATTCTTGCGCCGACGCTCATAGTAGGCGGCATCCTTGACTTGGCCAGCAGCTGCTGCAGCAGCAGCAATGGCACCTCCAACGCCAGCTTGTACCGCTCCTGCCAACTTGTCGTAGTTACCCGCCTGAGAATCGCAGTCGCTGGACTCCTCGGCGCGATCGGCGCGATCCTCGCTCTCGCTGTTGTTTGTCGAGGAGCTGCCCTCGTTAACGCTGCCGCTCCTCGAGTTGGTGCGTCGCATTTTCGGATTCGTTACAGTGCGTGCACCGCCATTCGAGCTGCGTATTTGCTCGAGTACACGCTTCCGGTATTCCGTATAGCGTTCCACACGCGGATTGTCCAGCAGAACATCGGTTGCGGCGAAATTCGCTGCAATCACAAGCGGATCGCGTGGAAAGGCCTTAAACGGACGCGTTTGCTTCATCGCATCGGATGTGCTTAGCTGTGTGCCAGCTGCTGTTGCTGCTGTACTGCTTGTGGGCGTGGTGTTGTGGCAATTGTTGTTGCTCTTATTGCCGACTGTTGTTGTTACCGTTGTTGCAGTAACTGATGCTGCTGCTGCTGTTGCTGCTGTTGGTGGTGGCGATTGTGGCGCCTCAAGCACATCAATTTGCATGGTGCTGGCATTGCTGGCGGGTCGCGATGAGATTGCAGCAGCGGCAGCAGCTGCTGCCGAGGCAGCGGCAAACGATTGCAGCAAGCTGGCAGTACTGTTGCCGCTGCTGTGGCAATTGTTGGACTTGATTGCTGCTGCTGCCACTGTGTGTTCCTGTTTAATGTTGGCGCCGTAATATAGCGCTGGATAAAGCGTCGCCAATTGCTGCTGTTGTTGTTGCTGTTGATGTTGTTGCTGCTGCTGCTGCTGCGCAGCTACTGCTGCTTGTGCAGAGTAGAGCAGATTGCTGGGTATGGTTGCTGTTGGGGAGGCGGCGGGTGAGCCACTGCCATAACTGTAATTGGTCTGATAGGGCGAGGGCGTCTTCCTTGGCGTTTCCACGCTGTCACAGCGACGCGATAAGTCCAACACCTCAGCTGCGGCAGCAACGGATTGCTGCTGCTGCTGCTGTTGTTGTTGACTGAGCGATAGCAACTGTTGCTGATAGGCATAGGCGGCATACAAATCCATTTTGGGCAGCGATAAATGCTGTTGCTGCTGCTGTTGCTGCTGTTGGTGCAAATGATGTTGCTGCTGCTGGAGCTGATATTGCTGCTGCTGCTGTTGCTGCTGCTGCTGCTGATGATGGTGATGATGATGATGATGCAGCAGCGGCTTGCGATCTATAGAGACAATCAATGAGAGCAGAGAGGGTGTGTGTTAAAGAGAGATGTTCACTTTGCAATGGGAGGCGTGGCTCAACTTACCCGTCTTCAAATCAAAGAACTGTCCACTTATGAGTTTCTCGTGCATCAACATGTTGCTGCTGTTGCTGTTATTCTTATTTGTTGTTTAATCCAAAGAGCGTTACTCAAAAATCAAGGCAAAGTGTTGTCTTGTCGCTGACGTTGTCGAACGTTGACTGATTTCAACAGCACAGTTCGACGGCTTTTATACGCAGACGCATGCTTCATTCATTCCATTCCCGCACCCCTTGCAACAATGGACAATGCAATGGCGGCAACAGCAACAAAAGAGAGGGTAGTGGTACGGGTACGGGTACGGGTACGGGTGCGGGTGCGGGTGCGGGCACAGGTAGCAGTTTTCAACAGCAAAGGGGTTAGTTGCACACACACACGCACTCTTCCTCCCTCTCCCTCTCTCTCTCTCTCACCCTCTTTATCTCTCTCTCTCACTCTCTCCCTCTTTCTCCCTCTCCCTCTCTCCCTTACTGTTTCGCTCTCACTCAGTGTATGTGTGCACATCAAAGGGTTTTACGAGGGTGTTTCGCTTGCTTTAGTCACATTCGCAATCGTTTGACCCTTTTCTCATTTTCATTTTTCTTCTCATTTCCTTTTCCCTATTTTTTTGCATTAGTTTTATGCCATTTTTCGCGTAAATTTTTGGGTTTATTTCTTACATTGTTTTTTTTTTTTTACAAATTTCTACAAGTAACTTTTCGTTTTTCCCTTAATTTTTGGAAAATAGCCTTAAACTTCTTGGGTTATCTGGTCTGAAGTTGTTCCTAGACCTAATTTGTGCAAAAAAGAGGTGAGTGAAAATTGGGTTTTCTTTCTATATTAGAATAGTTGGCATTTAGTTATTAATATACGGTATGCATTGTACTGAGTCCAGCTCTCACTGGTCTGATAATAATACTCATCTATGTGGATTTCGAATTTAGATTGGTTGAATTTCAGTGCTGGTTTCCATTCACTTCAAACTTCAAAATCTTGTTATATAATACATGAAACCTATATCTATCCATATTGAAATTATTTTAAGGCGTAACATATTTTTGAACGATTTCGATGTTTTATTAAATTGGTTCGTATATATAAATATTTGGTAAATATAGGTTTACTTCTGCTTAAATACGATTTAAGCTAAAGCCAGTTCTTTCAAAACAATTTTAAGCATCAGTTAATATTTTTTTTGTCATCTGAATCAAAAAATATCAGAAAACAAGTCAAACATTAAAAACAATAAAAAAATATATCAAAAAGGTTAAAAACCATTTTATTTGGTCTTCTTTAAAGCTGTTGAAAATGAGATATTAATATTATGAGCTTAGTTCTAGAAACAATTGTCTCAGACAATCAGTCACAGCATCGAGAAACATAGATGTAGAAAGAGGGCGAGATAGAGAGAGAGAGAGAGGGAGAGGGGCAGAGCTGGCTAGAGATAGGGTACTAAGGCCAAGGGTTACGAATAGTTAAATCCGTTTGTTTGCGCTTTTGTCTTTTGCAAAATCCTTTTCTGACCAGCCCAGACTTCATTGTGAGTGTGTGTCTGTGTGTTTGTATGTGTGTGTGTGTGTGTGGGTGTATTTGCGAATTTTATGCACATCTTACTCAAAGTGATTGTGCGTGACAAATTATGAAAATTAGGTTGGCGAGCCTTTTCTCGCCAGTTCGCGAGTTAGCGCATCCTTTTAACTAGGCTGCCGGGAAGCTGATTCTCTGATTCTGTGATTTTGTGATCCTGCTGCGGTCCACAATACATTCCTGGAAGCATTCAACTTCTTGACAAGGCCGAGTCCAAGTCCAAGAGTTTTTGCCTCGCTTTTGGTGGGTTTTAATTCATGCTGCCCAACAAGTGTCCGCATATTTATGTTTTAGGCACTCATGTTTACTTTACATTCAACTTCTGAGAGCTGAGAGCTCTACACTTAACAAAACAAAGACATACATGTCCTGGAGTTTTTCAGAAATCAGACCAAACATATGTTCAGATTTTAAAACGACAACTTTTTGGCTGCCACAAAGAAAGTTTCTGATGGGTTTACATTTCTACTTGCCAAAGAGAGAGAGTATTTTAAAGCTAGAAATAAATAGATTTTATCCTTTCATTAATTTTTTTTCTTGTAGTGTACTCTGGCCGTGCCATGAGCGTGGGATAGCGAAAATGTACGGCCTAAACCTTTGTTTAACTTTACTTAACTGTCTGCCCCGTAACGGTGCTCTTTGCCTTGAAGGTTGATTTTGGGATTAAGAATATGCCTGGTACAAGAAAAATATACACAATGTCGCGACAAAGCGGAAGTGACCAACCAGCCTCAAGTGTGTAAATATAAGAAAGATCGTATATATATATATATAATCTAACCAGTAAAATCATGAATTTTGTGAAATTTGTTGGGTAGTGTTGACTACCAAATACCAAATTTGCTGTTGCAGTTCTTAAGATCTCCAAGCTCAATGGAAATAAATCGCCCTCAGAGTTCATCCGGACTGTAAATACTGATCAGGCATATATTTGTACCCACTAATTGAATAGTATATTTTCTACATAATTTGCTGCAAAAATGATTAACATTTTAATAAGTTTTAATATTTATTGCTGCATAGCTCACTACGATCTTTCGGTCTCTGAATTCAATAGGTAAAAAAGAAAGGAGATTTTCCGCTAGTAGAATTATTTATATTTAATTTTTCCCCTTTTTAATGAAATTCATATGTATAAGCGAAGTTCATTCACATTTATGTAAAGTACCATCGATCATTCGAAAAACATAAATGTTAATAATCTCTAAAAAAAAAACCGCGAACTTATGTTAAGCCAACTCTAATCCTACCGTAAAAATGGTGGATAAAACTAAAACACATCAGCCACACACACAAAATGTATATACACACATATATTGGGGAGGGAAGAAAGTTGTCATTGAATTGTTGATTTACCTGCTGACCATAAAAAGTCGCATTCCTTGCCAAAGAGTTGCCAAATTCGCAGTAAAAAACCGAAACCTTACTTGGCTGCACCCAGCCGCACAGAACCGTACCGTGCCGTAAAAAAGAGAATCGGAGAAGCATACATATGCCGTAAAGCAATGGAAGTTGTTACTCGTAATATAATGAGTTGGTTGCCGTTTTCTGGCCGCGGCAAACAAAGATGCAATATTTGTGCAATCCTTTACCCGGCGCGACCTTGAGCGTGTTTTTTATGCTAGCTGCAAATGAAAAAAACAAAGTATCAAAAGACAAAATGTAAAGGCAGGTAAGGCGCTCTGAACGGGTTGCTATACATATTTCGTAAAGCATTAGCCTCCATTGCTCATTTGGTTTTTTTTATTGCATAATGGACTCTTCTGTGGAAAAAAGTAAAACGCTCAGGTCGAAAACGATGGAATATATTTATATGTATATATATTTTGTGTTCTGTTGGTAGGCACCTCGTAAAACGCTGGTAGTGGCGATAAAGCAAAGGGTTCGCCTGGTACCCAGTGCCTGGTTTCATTGTGAAAGTGTTTTTATAATTTCACCAAAAAAAAAGCACACAAAAAAATGGGCACAAAAGAAAATCAGCGACTAATTGACTAAAAGGGGTTTTCGGTTATTGGTGCTATTCCTAGTCCTGGTATTGCTGCTGCTACATACGGTTACTTACTTCGCAGAATCCGCTTCAACTCCTCGGCTTTTTGCGTTTATAGTTTAATCTTTTATAGTACATTATGCTGTAAGTAGTATGCGCTGGCCAACTCTTTGGAAATGGGTTGACTTATTATACTGCCAGGTCTTGTATAGCCACATCATATCTTGTCCCGAAAGTACTACCTGAAAAGTGCTAGAAACTATTTCAGAAGCGTACTTAACACAAGTACAACTTGTGCGATTGGTGGAACTCTTATGGAATAGAGCGTGCTGTCAATAGGAGCCAAGTACTTTTGCTACACATAAACCTCATATTCTGATAACATTCACATTCTACATATATATATACAGATTTTAATCAAGGTTTTACATTCATCTTAGCAACTAGATCTATATCCATAGCAAAAAAGCATTTCTTTTTGTTGCCAAATGGATATAGAATCTTATATAATAAATGATTAAAAAGTTCTGGTTTTCGGAAATCTGATAACTTTTCATAAAGCTGACTACAATCACTTTTTGAGAGCATAATTTTAAAGTTAAAATCGAGCCAGAATCACGTTTAATCTAGAGATCAAAACATGATTCAAATCCCTTGGCTATTGAAAAGAGGTTGAGTGCTTATTTTCGAGTTCTTCGAGAAGGGGACTTATGAATTCTGTTTATTCAATGTTGTGGACATATACATAGGTATATATGTACACTTTGGTTCCATAAGCCTATCGAGCAAATGTGCTGAAGGTGCCTCCACAGGCTAATGAGGAAGTAATTTCAAGAGAGCAGGAGCGAGAGAGATAGAGATAGAGATAGAGAGATCAAGAGGAAGAGCTACAGGTGCCTCGATTAATATTATGTCTTGTGTCTTCTGTCTACTGTCTAGTGTTTAGGAAGTGTTCCAGGATTACACGTGTGCCGCTTGACGAGGCAACAAAAGCGCTCTTGTTGCTGTTTGCTGTTGTTGTTGGCAAAAGACTAACCGAGCCCAAAATGCTAGACAAATTTGGTTGAAATTTTTGCAGCCGTTCACTTGTTTGTTTTCATATGCAAAATGCACAAACTGACAGTTGGACAGATGGACAGACCGGACACTTGCCGCAGGATAATGGCCATCGCAGACCGGACAAGAAAGGTGCAGATAGAGCGATGCAGATATAAGAACATGGTCCAAACACACTTCCGTCACGGAAGTATCTCAAAAATGGCAAAATAATAAGAATGGGATGAGCAACAAAAACAAAAAAACAAAACAAAAAAAAAAAAAAGAAATAAAGGAGAAAAAGACACAAGTTAAGTACGGTAGAAATAGCGTTCTAGCTTCCGTTCTCTGGTCAAGTAAATCCTTTAGGTAATTGTTATCCTATACTTCGCCAATAGCAATTACGGCTCAGTCAGCAGTCATATCCAGTATGCAGTATGCATAATCCTCACAAGCAGCCAAATGGTGCTCAATTATGGCATTTCATTAATTGAGAGCACAGAGAAGGACTCGAAATCCATTTTTCGTTCATTCACAAGCGAGCATTGGATCGCTGTAGATATATAGATAGCTGGTTAACTGGATGGTCTCCATTGATCTATAGATCTGTTCGCATAGTCGACGAGCTAAAGTATTGCATTACAATGACAAATTGCCGAGGTTTTGATTACCTTAGTAAATGTCATTTGTGGCTCGGCCACAAAATCAATGCTAATTGGTTGGGTCTAGACTCTAGACATCAATCTGATAGCTCAACGCTTGGAGCTTAAAACGAACACATTTTGTTTTTTAAGCAATGAATAGGTTATATTTCTAAGCATTTTAAAATGTTTTTCAAGGGACAAAAACAACGAAATTAACTATTGCAGAAAAGGTGGGAAAACCAAATGTCTCCTAGAGAAACTAGCAAAAGTACAATTTCGTAAAGAATTTGGTCTATATTTGTACTTGATATCTCTTTTTCAATCAAAAATTACTTATAAATAAATAAATAAATAAATAATAATGTTTATTTTCTCAGGACACCATTACAATAAAATATAAACAAATATTAACTGAATTAACTTTGTGCACATTCCTGTTCCACTCTGTATAAATTAAATCATTTGTTTTATGATAAATAAATTAATAAAATACTGAGTTTTAGTTTTTCACAGAGCAACTCAAAAAATTAATTAAACTAGGCAAATATTGATTCCAATTCAATTTTATTGACAATCAGAAGAAGATGAAAGTAATCAATTCATAATGATGATCGATGCACAGAAGGGCCACCCGAAATATGGAAATAATGTCGAAATATGTTGGACAAGCACATGAATAGCTGAAGTATTATTTAAATGGGCACAGCTAACTAGCTACTTCCTTACGCCAGTCGCATTGTAGTCCTTGTTTGCCAACGGCGACGCCTCAGGACCAAAGGCCGAGGGCTGACGTCCAACGACCAAGGAACAACTATGCGTAGGAGTAGCAGTTTGTGTGTGTCAACGCCCATTCGCACAAATTTGTTGGAAATGATGAAAATACAAAAGACACAAGATACAAAAATGCAACTGTGTGCAACAAATGCAACATTTCATGGTGCATCAAAGACAAAGTCAAAGACGGACGGAAGAAAAAAGAGTGGAAAACGAGCCCTGGTACAACGTAGACGACTGTCGATTGCACTTCTCTCATCAAGAAGAGGAAGAAGTACAAATCTCTAAAGAGTAAAGCTGATTAAAAAGAATGATGAAATGCCATTAGAGCAAGTTTCTCACATAGTATGAGATTAGTCAATTAGTTGCAATAAACTATGATAACAGTTAAGGTTAAGAAATAATATAGTTTAAACTAGTTAATCATCAGTTGGGATAAGCCATATTCTTAATACCGATGCGCAATATAGACAAAAAAGAGATTTATATATATTTATATGAAACAGTTGAGGTTAAGAAGTCCTAATAATTGAAATTAATTACAACCATATTTGGAGACACCTACTGCACTACCGTTAAGTAGTCCTGAGAGTGCTAAAGTGCCGCACATTGTAGCGCATTTACAGTTGGATTCAGATGAGAGCAAACGTTCATTTTGCATGCATCATTCGTTTTGATGAACTGTCAACGTTTAACGGCATTGTCTCGCTGGCCGAATGTGTGAGAACCCTTCGAGCGCAAGACACTCAGCGATACAGAGGAAGAGAGAGAGAGGGAGAGGGGGAAGAGAGAGAGGATGCGAGGGTACAGTTATACAGCTATGCCTATAGCTGCATATGTATGATTGTATGTGCGTATGTGTGCACATATTACAATTGCAATTGCAACTGTAACGGCCCAAAATCAAATAATAATAATAACTCAACACACACAGGAGATACGCAGACACAGATACAGGACAGACAGACGCATGTCAAAAAGAGTGTCAGTTGTGCCCCTCATCTTCCCCCTACCTCTCCCCCTCCCACCCTCACATAATGCTTAGACCCTTTCATAATTCCCCGTTGTGGCAGCCCTTTTTATTTCCATAGAGCTCACTTAATTTTATGCATTTTGGCGTTGATTAGCTGCCAGCAGCCATTGTCATAAAGACATAAACCGTTAGCCACACAGCACCATAGATAAAAGAAAACTAAGAAACACAACGAGCGTGAGACAGAGAGAGGGAGAGAGAAAGCGAGAAAGAGGAAGAGTGAGGGAGAGAGAGGGAGAGTGAGTTAATCAAATCAGGACCCATGGGTATGTAAAGAGTTATATTGAGTAGTTTTATGAAGCGTACGAAATATTGAAACGGAATAAATTTTCTAGGTCCATCTATCGATCAAGAAGCGGTTTAGCAAAAACCTTTAACACCTTTTCACAGCGCATTGTTGTCAACGCAAAGCCGCCTTCAAAACCCCGTTACAAAAAGGAGTATAAGCCGGCATCTACACTCGGAGAAAAATAACATAGTTAGTACTTGCAGTAAAAACGTGTTTGCATTCCGATCAAAGTCAATGTAAAACTTACTTCAATATATACTTGGATTCAATTATGATTTTAAAATTAAAAACTGAAGCGTATGAAGCTTATTATTTATTTCTTTTTTTCATATTTTTTTGTTTAGTTTGACAACAACTTGATTACTTAAAAGTCAAATTTCATATCAAGCATGACACGAAATAATTCGACTTAAGTTTCGATTTTTAAATTTAAAAAAACATGTTTTAAAAGTACTAAACACAACAAAAAAATAAATTGAATTCAGTTTATTTAAAGTAGATTTAACACGTTTTGTTCGTGTGTGTTTTTGTTTAACCTGAAAACAGAGTTTTTCTCCGAGTGTACTAGTGGTACTTGGACTCTTTTAGACTTTTACAGTTTGTGAGTGTCTTTTTGTTGTTGGTCCAAAACAATTGCTGTCAAAATGAGAAGCGGCTAACCGTGCGACATTGCGAGCCCTTTGCCCTCCTTTTAGCCTTTGAGTCTATTTTGTTTTTTTTTTTGCGGTAATTGTGTCAATTGTCAATTCGCACGATCTTCATCTTATGGGGAAGAGCAGCGATAGAATCGGCAAAGTTGTGAATAAGGAATAAGGCCAAAATGTTAAGTCCGGATTCCGTAGACCCTTCGCCGTAGACCGTTTACCGTTCCGCATAACTCTTTTTGTTGAACATTATTTGGGCTGACTCTTCGCCAGCATTTGGTCGTAATATGAGCATTTAACCCTCTAAAGCCGCCTTGCCTTTTGTCCAAGTCGAATTGAGTTCCGTTCCGAGTTCCGTTCCGTTTTCGCATCGTCTTCCATTTTCTTATTTTTTCCCATGAAACTTAAAACGGTGCTCTAGCCGTGTAACTGAAATCCATCAGATTAAACGGTCTTAAAGCGGTTTAAGCCTTTTGTCACTCGAGTTTTGTAGGTGGCCAAGTGTGCGTCGGTATCAAAACAACTCTTGAGCATTGTTCGCACCAAAATTCTTTGCAAAATAATATGCACGAAAAAAGAAAACCAAGAAGAAGTAGAAATATCATTTGATAATAAATATTCGGCCAGTTGGCTCTCTGCTACTCTACGACTAAATTCGTGGAAGCAAGTCCAATGCAAATATTTATCCAACGCTTTTGGGTCGGAGCTCTAGGGACGACTTTCGACTGGGCGACAAGTTAATCTCGCATAACATTACGTGAAGATGCCGCGCAGTAATCTCTGCACAAGTGCGTTGTGATCCACAGAATCCAAATCTGGCTTAGTCCACCGACTTAGGCGTTTATTTAAGCATCTCTCCCTCTCTCTCTCTCTCTCTCTATCTATCTCTTCCCATCTTTCTTTGGCCCTTGCATGATTAGCGTCACAAAGCCAAACAACAAAGTTGAGCCTTGGGTTGTTAGTGCTTCGGAATAAACTTTTCTCGCCATAAGCATGAGAGGTCTTTCATATTGTAAAGTAGACCGATAATTTAACTTGAATCAAAGCTTGAATCAAATACAATTTTTGTACTGTTTCAAAACAACTCTCACTGATAAACGGCAGTTCATCTGTTGGGAATATTCTTGAGTCATTCTTGATACTATGATATGAATAAAGATACAAAGTGCTCAATCAATTTTTTCATTTGAGTTGCGCTCTGCACTGGTTTAACAGCTTGTGTAGATTAAAAAAATATACAAATGAATTATCTTACTTCAATTAATTGAGCTCCTTAAGAAATATGTGGACTGAAGATCTTTTTAGACTGGGAACAATCATATTTGGATTATTGCTAAATTTAGGAATTTCCGGATTATAAAATAATCTTAATGAAGTCTGTCTTTCGACCATGGTCGGATTTCGTCAATGTTACCAAGGCATTTGTCTAAAAACTACACCATGTTGCTGGAGATTGCTGGAGGCGACACCATTTGCCAGAGCAACACCTACCACAAGCAAATGATTGCGCCATTTTGCGTCAAATTGATCGTAAATGGAATATCGTAAGTCGGCCGAGTCGCAATCAAATGAAATTCTGAACCAATCAGCGTCGTTCCAGCAGACAACAAGAAAACAAATACTACGACGAAGCAGCCGAACAACCACCACTTTAACTTCATTTTGTGTAAAACTCGAAAACCAGTTTCAGCTGGGAACTTCATTAAAGATATGCGAATGGACGAGCGTTTCGACGAGGGACCAGAAGGGGGGGCTTAGTGAAAATGTGACAGCTGTGCCAGCTGACCCTCACTTGTGGGTGTATCTCCATCCCTCTCTGTCTCTCTCTCTATCTCTCTCTCTCTCCCTCTCTCTCTCTGTCTCTCTCTGTTTGTGTTCTGTTAGCGTGTGTGGTTGTGGGGCATTTAATAAATAAATAGGCAGCGACAGCGACAACGCATCACAACGCTGGCATTTTCATTATTATTAGAACCAGTCCGAGAGCTTACACTTAGAAAAACATACGTGCCCTAGAATTTTGTATGAAGTGACCCATTAATTGCAGGAAATAAAAGTCTAAACGTCAGAGGAAAGCAACTCCCATCCCATAAAGTATTTATAGATAATGTAGGTGTTGTGTTATCGATATCGATAATAATCGATCTGCCATACCAATGGAAGACACAGTCCAATTGTTATATAATGCATCCGTAAATTATCAACCATTGATCAAAAGATCCAACTGTATAAATTTATTTAAGATCGGATACGATACTCAGACAACTTCAATTGACAAACCTGCTTTGACACGACTATAGATTTTAGAAACCAAAAGTGTGCGTTTTTTCGCCAAGTGCAGCCACGACCCAGTTATCCAAAAACCCGAAACGGCAAAAGCAAGGGGGTGGGGAGGAAGGAAGGAGGAGAAAAAAGGGTTGCTGCTGTTGCTTAATGATAACAAACCGGATGGCCGTGTCATGATTAGAAGGGGCGCAATGCTGACCACTGTTTTGGTCACTTTTGGCAATTTACCAAGCAATTGTTGTCAATTCCCATTCCCAACCCTGGCACCCCTCTTTAGCTCGCTTGCATTAGGCCCGCAGCGGAGTTGTGGCTGTGGCTGTGACTGTGGGGCTGGGGTTGTATTTGTGGTTGTGAAATTGGGGTTTTGGGCAACTGCGTCTTCTTGCGGTTGACCTTTTGTTGTCTGCGTGCAACGCATTCATCAATTTGACGCGTTGACACATTTATAGCGCAGACATCCATTGAATTAGGTTGCCCCACACTCAAGCCTACACCCACAACCACACACACAAACACATACCCACACCCAAAACCACAACCCCCAAACAGAAACAGGAAGCAGGACTTGGGCCAATCGATTTGGTGTGCAGACATGTCTGCTATCCCATAGACAGCGTAGAGCACTGTGGGCCGCTTTGTGATGTATATAGTTATAGACAATTCCAGAAAGAAAGCACAGAAATCTAAAATACAGAAGGATTTACATACACACTCAAGAGTCTTATTTTAAATACATACTTTTGTTAACTCAAAGCGAACGCAGGTAAAGCTGTGCCGGTAGTAGTCGGTAATCGTCAAGTGTGATTGTTCCCACTGAAAATCGGTTCAATTTTGACAAAGTTATGATCATAAAAAGAGAAACTCTGGTCAACATGGCTGCACGAGCAGATATCCTAGCTGAATGTGGTTTGTTCAATGCGATTCTGACACGATCTTGCTTTCAAAAATCGATTTATATCGATATTTGCGGATCGGCAACAGTTATCAAAATACACTTCGTGGAATATGAAAACTTATATTCCAAATTAAAAGACGCTAGTCTGCATCGGAGATCGACCATGCCGCTTTCTAGCTAATCAGACACTCTTGCACTACCGGTGTTAAAATGGGCATCAAAAGACAGCAATGAGGCAGAAAGACAGGGACAGGGTGGGAGAGAAAAATATCTCGAAATATACATATTTGTCAATAAGCTAGAAATTCGAGAACGATTTGAGGTTTTCAGGCACATATTATAAGATAATCGATTGCGGGCTGATTTCTTTTTTTTGTTGATGTTGTTGTCGTTGTTGTGTGCCAAAACAAGTGGAATTGATGCGGTTGATGACGGCCATAAGACATAAGACGGAGCATTCTTTAGGCGGACCTGGGTCCGCACTTCCTGCCCATCCTTTTGCCCCTTCTTATCTTGTTGTCATTATCAAGAGCAATGGGCATTTGTTCGTTGTGTTTGCCAAACAGAGCAGTGAGGCGTATCAGCTGCTTCAACCAGCAAGAGAGAAGAAGCAGATGGAGAAAATAAAAAAAAAACTAGAAAAAAAGAGTTTCTTTTTCGGTCATTCAAGAAATTGGACTGTGGCGGACAGATCTCGAACCATGTCCATTGTACATTGTGTCAGCATGTCAACAAGGATAATTAGTACGGGGATCTCTCCAAGGCAGGCACAAAAGCGCGACTGTACCTCCGTCTTGCTAATGATCATTGGTTCCGGTCTGGCGAAGCGTTTAGCTACTTCATTGATTAATGAACTTTCCATTTCCATTTGCATTTGGCATTTGCATTTCGCATTTGCCAACTAACAAATCTGTTCGTTTCATGTTGCGTTCACTGTCATACGAGAGGCGCTCAATTAGTTGAAAGAAAGACGCTCCTAGAAATTGGTATTTGGTATTTGGTACTGGGTTCTTGGGTTTGGGTTTGGGTTTTAAGGTCTTCAGGACCACTTGCTGTGGAATTGTTTTTCGGACACACGAGCTATCGACTGTCACTAATTGTCGTGTCCCTTTCACTCCACAAAGCCAAAAAAAGACGCATGATTTTAAATACATTTTTGTAGTTAGGCGCAAGTCGATTTCAAAATCGATTAGCATCACAATGGACATTATTAAATTTATACAGCTCTGATTTATAAGCAACAGTATAACATGAAACTGCCAATAACTAATTGTTCTCATGAGAGCTGTTTGATATAGAAGTCCAAAGTTGCTGAATTTTTGTCTAAATGTTAAATCTTAAAAGGTCTTTCCTATAGCAGCTATCGGATATAGTTGTCCGATGGATATTTTGGATATTTTGGTAAACAAAAGAAGCAGAAGGCCAACTGTTCACCTATATATATCCTAGATATATGTACATATGTACTGCCAACAGCTTTTATATTAATTTTAAAATGCATTAGCAATAATTTTTCTATTTAATTAGTTAATCCTAAGTTTAACTAAATATCAATTTCCAGATGGTATGCAATATAATGACAAATTTTGTTCTGTTTACTCTGATGAAGTCAGTTACGATCGCAGACCGATTTTCTTATATAAATGTATAAATATACATCTATATATAGTGTGCTGCTCATATGGAGTTGAGTCTATATCACACCGAGACGCATGAACAAAAAAGGCCAACTCATGCTTAAGTGGAAGGCAGCTTAATGAACCACGGTCGCTGTGTCCAGTGTGTTCAGCAGCTGAAAACCATACAACATATGTGTGTGTGGATGTGTGTGTGTGGGTGTGTGTGTGTGTGGATATGTGTCCAGTTCAGTTCAGTGAAAGGATTCGGATTCGGATTCAGATGCGGATTCGGGCATAGAATAAACAAACGCCACACACACACAGAAATAGATACACACACATATCCTCATTAATCTCGAGGGGGCGTATTCGATGCTTCGCGCACGCGCCTGAATGAAGACTCTCAGGGATTGGGAATGGGTTTGGGAATGGGTTTGGGTATGGGTATGGCTCTGTACGGCACTAATACACAACATATTGCAACTTTATGTAGGGAAAATGAGAACCGAGTTGGCAAGGGATTTGAGAAAAACATAAGTAAATATGCATATTGACTTGGGTCACTGTTGTATTTTGTTTTCTTATTTTTTTTTAATGTGAATGAAAATAATTTCCGATTTTGTCGAAACTACACTCAACGAAAATCGTCATTAGTACAAGAATATTAGTAGAATTCATTCTTCATATCCAAATCGAAGAAAAAAGTCAAAACATTTCAGTCCTCATCCTCATAATTTTCAAGCAGTTATCAGTCCTGATTTCAGAACTTGAACTCTTCATATAACACCTCACTCCAAGTGATCAAGTTTCCCCATATCCAAATCGAAGAATAAAGATTCAAGGTACTTCACATAAAAGTCAAAACATTTTAGTTCCCAATGAGTTAACCTAATTGAGTTTTTATAGTTTCAATAAAAGTAAAAATATTTAAATGCTCAGTTCGTTTTTCTGAGTGCACCGAGCAACGAGTTATTAAGTGGGCACGTGTTTCTTGGCCTCCTGGACACACAGACGATGAAAACGATTTGTTTTTCTATGTTGAGGCAGACAGGGTCCATCATTGGAAATTTACGGCCTGCATGCGCCGTTTGTTATTGTCAAAATAAGTATTGTGTTATTATTTGCTTAAGCGCAAAGTTTATGTTCTCGTCCTCGTCCTTGTCCACATCGTATTTTTATTCTTCTTGGGAAGCCACATAACACAGGCGCCAATCGACTTGTGGTCGAATCCTTTTGCCTCCTAAGCATTTACAGCTGCACAACGAAAGTGTTTTGTGGCAAACGCTTGCCCTTCATTGACCATTCCATGCTAACTTATTATATTAATATAATGTGGGCATCTTTAGAGATTTGCACCTTCTATACGAAGAAACTTTTTCATTTTGATCGAAAGTAAAAGACTCCGTTTTCAAATATTCTACTGGCATAAGTTGATCAAAACTTAATCAATAAGCAATGCCTTTTTTGAGCACAGATTAGCGTCTACAGTTACACTACATTTAAATTCATTAAATAACTAGGAATATATACCAACTACATAAATAATTCAAGAAGTATTATGTAACTGGGAATAATAAAAAAATACAGCGTAGGGTCAATAAAAAAGAAACCGCGCACCTTTTGTAGAGCCCGAATGTCTTTTGTGTTGGCTGCGGGTTCTGTGGTTCCAAGATGTTTGCATAAGCTAATTGCATTTGAAAGAAAAAGAAAGACCTACAGAGAGAGGGAGAGAAATAGAGAGAGAAAGAGAGAGAGATCCGAATTGTTTTGTAGGTCAGTCAGCAGGTCAGGTCAGATCAGATCAGCAGCAGCAAATTGATGCCCTGGTTTCAGTAGTTCATTTCTAGCTGGCTGTGGATTAAACTAATTTTTAAATAGAATTTCAAGGTGCTCGGTTCACACGTTCCCATTTTGGCCCAGAGGAGTTTGCTGTGGGCGTGTGCGTGCCCAGGATTTCACACGACGACGAGGTCCGGGAGATCAAGACATACATGCATATAGGTTTGTCAGCATGACGAAAGGTAAATTTTGTAAACAATTGTGCTAATTAAGCCAGCCCAATAAAAATCGGCTCACGGCGTAAGAGAAATAGAGAGCGAGATGAGGTACGGTCAACCAGGTCGCGCACTTGAACTAAATCCGGTAGCTTAAACGAGTTAAAGGAACTTGAACGGAACTTAATCCCATAAATTTGGGAAAAATACAAATTTTAATCAGGTTAATTCGTTTGTAGCGCACCCGTCATCTTCGGTGTTGCATAGGGTGGTGCAGGCGCAGGTAGTGCTTGGTGCAACACGGCGAAAGGATTAGCAGGCCAGCAACGATGGGATTATGCGTCTTTCATGGCCCCGATTATGAATGCGCGCCTGCGACATTTTAATTTAATCTCAGATTATGCAGCAGACGTCGAAGGGGAACGGGCAGGATCAGGCGCGTACTTAAGATTAGGCCAACAGTTTTGCTCGTGTATTGCCAAATATACTGGAAAAAGTATGCGAGAGCAAGTTTTAATTTATTGTTATGCACGTCACACAACCAACAATTTTGCAATTTCAAAAGTTTCACGTAAATCCATAGATTACCAGAAAACCGTAACAGCAACCGTGTGCCGTATCGGCTCTACATTCAATTACCAATACCCAATTTCCGAGCCGTTGTCCGAGGCAAATTTCTATGTCGATTGAAAAATCTGTTGAGCTTGTCAGCTTGTAAAAAGATCCCTTGAGATTATCAGCTCTACATTTTATGGTTAGGTCGCTAGATCGCTGATCAAGCCCCCGGGCGCGATTTTGCCTCCAAGCGAACTAGATCAAACCAGATCATTTGGATTACCAGATCAACAAATTGGTCTCGCTCACGATCGCCATGCGTCATCAAGATGATTAGCTGACAAGCCAATGATCGAGCCCTCGCAAAGTTATGTTCACCAGATTAGTAAAACTGTAAAAATAACAAGTTGATAAATAAATATATTGTCTTTTAAGTTTGTTTCACCACAATCAGAAAAAAAAAACGAAAATTGGCCTGAAATATACGAAAAACAGAATAATTAGAAAGGATTTTTCTACTTTTCTAAAATGTATTTCTTGTTAATAGAAAATATTATAATATATAAATATAAATATAAATATTTTATGAAAATCAGTCAGCCACCCTTGGCAACAGTATGGCGATTATCTAAAATCCAGGTCGATTTTTTTTGTGAGTATATAGAATAACCATTAAACATTCTTTAAGATCTCAGGCACATTTTTTATTATTTTTATAACTAAGTAGTGCTGAAATTTCGAACTGATTTTATTGCTTAAAACATCTGTGTTTATTTATTCTCTGTTATCCTTAACAATTTTGTAAGATTGATAGAGTTTCCAGCAGCATATATTAATTTTTAAACTTACGATATTCAAGTCAAACTGTAAATTGTCTTCAGGTTAAAACTCTTAATTAGAATGCTATGTGGTTATAGCCAAAAGATTATTCTGATAGTGGAGGATCCGAAGGCAGATTGTTTAATTTTAGACACGTGCTCTGGGGTCTTTTTTTTTGGGGTGATTTGTTGCATGAATATGATGAGCATGAAATCGCAACCCCTTTTCATATGCGGCAATTTCAACCCCCTCGTTTGCAGAACAACCCTTGCTCAAAACCACAAAATGGAGTTACGAACTGAAATTTGATTTCCAAATACAAATGGCGTTTGATTTTTTTTTTGCCTTTTCCCTTTTCATGTACTAAGCTCCATTCCATGGGGAACGCATTGTTAATTGGAATGGAAAAGTAGGCTGAAAACAAAAGAGCTAAACAAGAGAACAACGACCTAATTGCCTTGTACATTGTATTCTATCTTTCTCTATTTTTTTTTACAAGAATAGATGTCAAGTCTAATAATGATGCATAACCCGAGAGACAAGTGTTAAAGATGCGGCAACCCAGATAATCAACAACAAACTGTACAACATAATTTTCTTGTAATTTGCTTGAAAGAATGCCAGAGTACTCCCTAAAAAAGAAAGCCTGAACAAAAAAAAAATAGAGATCAAACCTTGGCATTCAGCTGAAATGTGAAGAGATCTCGACGAGAGATGGCCAACAAACAACAGGCGGGCGTTAACCACACAAAAGGTTCGATCGTGTGCCCTACAGCAGCCACTTGTGTATGTGTGTGTCTGTGTGTGTATGTCCGTGTGTGTGCGTGTATTTGTGTTCAATTGAGTCTCTTTAGTCGTATCTTGGCCACGTGCAGCGCGCACTCCAATGGCCAGGTGAGAATCTTTGGGTATCTTTGGTGCACTTCTGTTTGATTTCAACCCCTTATTTTGAGGGATGAAATACCCTCCGATTCGCCACTTTGATCAATTGGTGACATATCTGTTAACTGCGAATCGTTTTGATTTTCAAATTTTTGTTTGCTCATCGCCATAATCCTTCATGTTTGAGGCGGCACGATCGCCAGTTGGTTCAGATCGCATGCCAAGCGTTTGTTGAGCACGTGTCCCAAATTTGACTTGGCCGCTGGTTTTTGTTCAGTCAACTTATTCACTATCCAAGTAAAGTTAAACGGTAATCATTATACATACATGCATATATATGTTTGATTATTTGCTTAATCTGTTAGCCATAACATTTACTGAGCTCCAGTAAAAATAAAGTTTGTCTTTAGATCCGTTTGCTCTGCTTGATCCGTTATCTGCAAAAACTTCATTTATGATTGTGGCTTAATAACTTAACAGGAAAATTTTAGAATATGTACTGCCAGCTGTGATCATTTGACAATTATAAGAGAAACATCTGGTTTTAGCATGATAATGTCGAAATGTCTAAGCTATTCTATTGCCTTCTGTTAAGCAATTTTTAAAAATTAATATGAAGTATCTTCCAATCTCAAATGGGTTTTAGACGTAGGCAGTACATTCCAACATATATATTTGAAAACAGCTGTTTAAATATTTAATCAAAATAGCAGTGAAAGCATACATTAAATAGCCTTGCTTAACCAGATCTCAGTCATTAATTGTTGTTCAATGAACAATCGCTGATATATATGTATATATATATATATATATATATATATATATTACTGATCAGCATTACTAGCATTAAATTTTTTTATAAGTATTATTTTCTTTTTCTTTCTCAATCCAGCCTCAAATGGCATTTTATTTGGAATGTGGTGAGAATAATTGCTAGTTCAAACTATTGTTCGGATGTGTGAACATTTCGATGACATTCTAACTGTCCAGCTGTGTGACTGTCCGTTGGCCAGCTAATCATTTGTCATGTTTGCCAAATTTTACAGTTATTACGAAAAAACAAAGCCTCGTTCAACGGAAGTGGCAACGTGTCCAGCAGCATGATTAACGCTCATCGCATATACTACACATAAACTTATACATATATGTGTGTGTGTGTGTGTGGACAATGGCATTTTTATTGATAAAAATTATGCACGCTTAAGGACAAAGGATTTGTTAGTCAACTTGACTCAGCATAAAATCGGCAAATGACGCTAAAACAAAAAGAACAGCCAGTGGTAGTAGAAGAAGAACTTGTCGCTTTCTTTGACGCCGTCTTCGTCATAATGTCTCAATCAGGCAGGCATTCGGTTAACGGTTAACGGCTTACGACTTGCTAAGAATTGTTGACCGACCGAAAGGATTTTAACCACAATGCTGAAAATGTCAACGTGGGACCGCAGTCAGTCGTATCAGTCGGCTTACATAAAACGATCTGCTGGACGTGTGTTTGTTAAACTGTTTTTTCGTTTCTCTCTCTGTCCCTCTCGCTCACTCTCCAGCAGTCTCTCCGGTATACGGTTAACCGCTCAACATTCTGCTTTGATTCGCGCCGACGACAAATGGGCTCTTATGTATTCTGTTTGGCAAATAAATGTATCTCAAAGTAAAGCTTAGCCATTTTGTAGACGTTTGTATCACTATATTACATATTCGGAGTTATTCTCATTAATATCACCCATACAATTATCTCATTGTATCAATTACACACGCGACCGCCATTTTGCTGTCGTTGCCATACTAATCGACGATGCTTATGCTCCACAGCAGTTACGCAACTGTTTGCTCATTTGTGAAAGCAGTCGGGCAACCGCTGTGGATGGAGTTCATTGCTGCCAGATTGACGCATTTTAAATGCACTACACAGCTGTTTTATTTATAGTCGCCACACACTTAAATCACTTATATCAGCTGAGTAATATAGGCATATTTTAGATATGTATGTACGCCATTTTCGCTGTGCCTATGTCAGCTGTTCCTTCCTAATAATACATATGTATCTGTTGAACAACTATTGATTTGTCTCTGCTGGAATTACAAATCTTTGCAGTGAAAAAGGTGAGAGGTGAAAGGCGTGGCGTTGCCGGACTAACGCCCATTTCAGTTAACGATTATTTGGCATAAAATTTGTGGGCAAATTCATTTAAAAATGCAGGCTGTTTTCACTAAAAATGGATTTGCTGGCCCAGAGTGCAAAAAATGCCGTTAACACTGATGATTTCGTCAGGTAACTGACGAAAAAGACTGAGAGCAGCGTCCTGCTGGCCAAGTTGACTTAAGATTACGACAAGGACCTGTTGAGTGTCCTTACTTACGACTAAGCCAGCTGAGCTGCGTAATTTTCCATAAAACGGCAAATAATAATAAGTTGAAGTTGGGTTTAGTTATTTTATTTTGTTTTGGTTATTTATAGAGCGGATGTTGGTGCAAAATGACGATTGGTAGATTATTGGGTCTTCTTGATGACATGCGCCAGATCGTAGACACCGCGCACTGCCTTCAGCTTGACGCCGGGCACATCCTGCAGCCGTCCAACGCGACACAGGATGATGTTGTGCTCCTGCAGGTTGTGCCCGATGCCGGGTATATAGGCGACCATCTCCTTGCCAGTGGACAGACGCACTAGGGCACACTTGCGATTCGCCGAATTCGGTTTCTTTGGCTTCTTGATCAGCGTCTTGAGCACAACGCCCTTGGCAAACGGTTTCCCATCCAGCGGCTGACGCGGCGGACGCGTCTTTATGTGTGGCCCCGTCCGATGCATCTGCTGCAGCGACGCCATGCCGCGTAATGCGCCACTCACACTGACATAACTGCTCTGAAACGCTGCAAACAAAAGAGTGCAAAATAAATCTCAATTTCATATTCACAAAATGATACGCGTTTTTCTTATCCAATCTTAGTACACAGTTGATCAATAATACGTCAAGCTATGTTTTATAACAATTGGAAGACTCTACCTTTAAAATTGTGTATTTTATTGCTATCGAAAATCGTTGTGTATCGATAAAATATTACAAAAGAAATAAACTTCATTGGCGCTTGGTATAAGAGAACTTATATTCCTCTTCTAGCCCTGCGATCGGCGATTGCTGGAGAACAAACCAGTCCATCGGGCTATATGTATCAGTTGTGGCTTAACAGTCGAAATTTAAGAAGAGAAGCTTCCTTAACAGCCGTTAAATATGCAAAAATGTTTTTACAGCAATTTGAACGCCAAAAATCGGGCAACGAAACATTTTTTAATTGAAGAAAGTTTTCTATTATTCGTGAAGCCACTCTACTGACCAGAATATGTCTCTAAATAAACTCTAACTAGCAGTCGATAAAGCTAATTTTATTACACACTTTTCTCTGCATTTTTTCTCTGAATTTTTTTAATTAGTGAAAGAAATGATAATAATTGGAAGAGAGAACACTAAAAAACAAGAAAAACTGTAAATTGCAAGTAAGATTACTATAGTCGAGTGAGCTCGATTACGAAAGCTGTTAAATATATAATTCTAGGTTTATTGATAAATGTGCCTTTTAATACTTTTGCGCACCTAAATGTTAGCATGTGATCAATAAGGATATACAAGAGAAAACTCTAACATAAACAACATAAGCATGTACGTATAACTGTAATAGCGAGCATGTGCATGTGTAAAATCAGCCGCAGCGCGCGGCGTATAACATTTGACGAAACAAAATAGCCACAAATAAAAATAAATGTATAAAAATGCAAAAAAGGAGAGGAAGAGGAAAAGACAGTCAAACAGGCGCAGACAACAAAAGGGTCAGCAGAAGAAACAGTTGGGCGAAAGTCCATTTGCTTTTGGCAACAACAATGCCCATTGGCCTTTTGTTGTGGCTAATCCCTGTGAAAATCGCAAAATAATTGTTCTGCTGCCGCACATCCATATATCACATAAACATATGTGTGTATGTATGAAAGCAAGTATGTGACCCCAAATAATTGCAGCCAAATGACGCGGCTGTGGGTCAGCCAAACCACAGCCTATGTAGCTACCAAGCAAGCATAATAGTCTTTCAAGCCTTTCACAGGCATCAATCAGAACAAAAACAATGCATGCTAAACCCACAGATGGTATTTGTACTTATTGCACGCTATACGAAACCATGCGTCGTTGACTACTTGACCATTAACACAGATGACAGTTATGCAGAGACACAAATATATGTGACCGACGGGTGAGATACTCATTAATCGAAATGCCACAGGACGCTTACTAAAAAAGTACTATATAATTTATTATTTGTATACTTTGTGTTGACACTTATGATAACTGATTTTCAGTCATGTATCGTATATTTATATAGATATATAGATTTATATAAATCGTTGGTTTAGTTGGTAGACTATCCAAGTCTGTTTTTGCATCTGCCTTTTTGGGCATAAACCACGTAGACATTTTCAATTGGTATAGTGCGCAGTGTGCAATGTAAAGCATAACTGTACCAGAGCATTTAGAGTTACCAGATGAATTTATTAAATGCCACACACGCACATACAGACAAAAATAATTACCATAACGCTGGACAATTCCGAACAATGGAAGCAAACAAAAAGTGTCCCAATAACCAGCACACCTGTGCAACTGTGTGTGTGTCCATTTTTCGTCCTTTTTTTTTGTGTGCCCATCAAAAATGCAAAAGTTCTTATTGTTGTCAATATTTGACAGCATGTTATGCGCATTTGTATGCGTGCATTTGTGTGTGTGCGTGTATTTTAATTAAAAACAAAACCAGAAACACAGGAGCAGAAACATGAGAACAGGCCTATGAAAATATTCACAGGATGCTGCGCACACTGATTGAGCAGGGGAGGAGAACGGAGTAGGGAGGAGGGAGAAGTGTGGAAGGGACTTAAGTGCGCCAGACACGCGCGAACGGAAAAAGAGTTGCGATCGATTGACGAAAGTCAAACACACACATATTCACACATACTCAAACTCATCTATGTATGAGTACAAATTATTGCCCCACTTTCCACACACAGGAGTCAGTGAGATAAATACAACCGCAAGAAAGTTAAGCCGAAATTTTTATACGCTTCCTTGAGATATTATAATAATTTTTTTGTATTATATGATATATTTAGTTGTCCGACCTCATGTAGTCAGCAGATATATTTCAGTGATTGACCAGACAGATCACAAAATTCGGCTACATTTTGTAAAGGGTATTTAAGGTATTACAGGCAACTGTGTGTGTTTATGTGTGGGTGTGTGTCCGTGCTAAGCCGGGTTTGTTTACCATAGACTCGAGCGGCAACATGCGGTTAGAGAAAGAGAGTAAAGTAAATTCTAATTGGATTTTCGTTTACCTTGAGCCGTCAATTGTTTCGTAACGTTGAATGTTTGCCGCAGAAAGTTCATGTTGCCAAAGTTAATGTGCACAGTTACTATGCAATAGTTCAGTTCAACTCGCAAGACGACAGTATTGAATTAACTCTCACTTATGAAATACAACAAAATAAACACTCTAATAATAATTATCGTTGGGTGAACTACTTTGCATGCCTGCGGTAAGGTGAACAGCTGTTTATTTCGTGTGCACAGTGCTGCCAACTGATCATCTGGTTAAATTAGTGCTGCCAACTATCGACATGTATACATATATATCGACCAAGTACAACACAATTTCAAATTAGGCATTTATAAAACATGTTTAGACGTGTGTATTATAATGCATGAATTAAACGCTATTTGTGGTGATTTCTAAAGTAGAAGGTGTTGGCGTAATTGCCGTACCACAGGCACTCCCATTCCGATTGCTCAGAATACGCGAGGAGACATTCGAGTCGCTATGTTTCGATCGCTTTGGCAGTGTTGCGGCGCGCAAGTACGGATTATCGATATTAGGATTATCGAGAATTGCTTTGTTCGTAGTCGAATTTGGTTTGATTTCCAGCTCGGGCTTCTCCTCCTTGGACTTGTCACCATCGAGCTCCTCATTCTCGCTATCCCCATCCTCGCCATCCTCCTTGCTGGGCGCATCCTCAGTGCGATTGGCTACCAAGTAATGATACTCAAGTTCCTCAAAGTCAAACACCTGATCCGTGGGATTTAACGCAGCCATATAAGCGGGAAACACCGGCTGGCAAGCAATCACTGAAAGCAGGGGGATTGAAATGGAATATCTAATATAATAGAATAAAATATATATATATATATATATATACGTGGAAACATGTTATCCTCGGTGGGGAACAGATTGTTCGTTTCGCTCGTCTTGCAGAGGAACTTGGTCAAGGCCTTCTCCACGTCACGCTTCTGGCTGGCTGCCTTCTTGCGTATGGCCTCGTATTCGGTGACTGGCTGCCTGTAGGTGGGTGTCCTTATGTACGTATGTGGATCGGGCATCGGCGGGAAGTAACTGGGCACATAGTGTGGATGCGATGCCTTGGTGCCCGCCTGCAGCAGATTCAATTGACGTTGTTGCGTCTGCTGGGCGGGCAGTGGAATTGTTGCCACATTGGCGCGACGACGGAACGCTTCCAGGCTGCCAACGTTGATGCCCATGTTGATCAGCGCCAGGTTGACGTCGCCTACCGTTGGCATTGTCCGCCCGCCAAGCTCGCAATAGTTGTGCGACGAATTACCAATCTCGACGAGCACTACAAACACATAAATTTATTATCAGTGAGAGTTGCAAAATTGTTTGGTTTTTTCATACGCGACTGCATCATTTGGGTGAGCGTTTCCAGGCATTGATTGCTAGCAAGCACGGCGCCCTTGTCGAGCAGTATCTGGGAGATGGTCTTGTTGAGCACTCGCCGATATGCATCGCTGTTGGGCATTGAAATGGCTTCCACTTTATCCATTTTATTTTACTTTGTTTTATTCAGCTCGATCGCAAAGTTTGTTGATATTTTGGAAATGCAACGATAGTTGCATTCAATCGATAGCACACCTATCGACAAAAAGGCGAAAGCAGCATTTTAAATATCGATTCATTGCATGCGTCAAAAGTGCTGATTAAATTAATAAATGTGTGGAACACAACTAAAAAAGACGAAACAACTTTAAGCAAACTAAACTTCATTCAATGCGTTATAATATAAGTTTTACTTTTCTGCACAAGATTGAGTTAAGGAGCTAAATGAAATCGAGCTATCGAATCGGAATGCTTCGCGAAACGAATTCGTATCGAATGCGGTCACACTGACCCTTAGTTGATTTAAACTGTCTACAGCTGTCGGACGGTGTAAGCGGGCGGCGGGCGGTAGAAAATTACGGTCTTCATTTTTTTCAATTTTTTTTGTGTGTCCTGGCAAAAAGTGCAGTTGTGTATTAAAAATAGCAACAAAATTGAAAGTAATTGCTTATTTAAATGCAAATTTGTAAAACTGACGCAACTGAAGCAAAAGGAGGTATGTGAAAAAATGTGCAACACAAATAAATATTCATTTAATTGGTATTGGTTTTGCTGCCGCTGTTCATATACATTTCAAGCTTTAATTTCAATTTGGTAAGAATGAATATAAGCGGCAGCAGTGAATGTTAATTACATGTATGTGTGTGTGTGCGTGTGTGTGTCTATCTATGCATGTTTGCAGCCGCATTGTGATGCTGCCGGCGCAGACGCTGACACCGACTGCGATGCTGCGTTTCCTTTCATTTTCAATTAAAAACCATGCAATTTACGCATCTAATTTGATTTGTGTGCCAAGAACTATAAAAGCCCATAAATATGTATGTGTGTGCTGCACGTACATGCAAACTGTTTCTATTTCGGTGTGATGCGCCCAACAAAAAACTCGAAATATGCTTGCTTGAGTGTGTGGGTGCGAGCGAGAATTTGTTATATGTTTATTGGCTGGTGCTGCTCGTCAGCTCTACCTCTCCCTTTCTCACTCGTTCGCTTTTTCTCTGTTTGTCTTGTTCTCATTATTTTGGCCCTTGTCACGAATTGCAGTTTATTTTTCTTTGTTTTGCACTTGCCATTGCTATTCCCATTCCTCCCACTCCTGCTTCCCCGACGCCTTGCATCACTCATATTTGTCGGCGTCTTTCTTTGCTTCTGTGTGCGTCGTCCAGCTGCAGGTTTTTTTTTCATAACTTCGGTATTTGATTTCCATGACTCAAAACTCTCAAAGCTTCTCTATGAATTATACATTTTGTGTGTATGAGTGTGTGTGTATGTGTGTGAGTGGAGTGTGATTGTCTCTGTCTCTCTCTTGTTGCTCGCATTATGTGATATTTGATTAACACCTTGACTCTCGAGTTATCATCGTATGCTATAAATTAAATAAAAGATGCCTGCTCCTTGACTTTCTCTTCCGCTTCAACTTGCTTGTGCGTCTCTTCGCTGAGTGCGCTTACAAATCGATACTTATCGAAGCTTCGATATGATTATATGATTCCCTTCCCCGCCTCAAGTGGTCGGTCATTTCTTATCTAAGCCCTTCGCCAATGCATATGAAATTTGTTAATGATTGCGAGATAAGTGCCAGCACCTCTCAAAAATAAAATTTACTCGCCTTGATTTATTAACCCTTTCTTTCGATTGTCTTGCGTTAATTAGATATAGTATATTGTACTGTTATAGGCTGACGGCACTATTAACATTTCTAACATTCTTGAATGCTTCACATGTTGTCCAGAAGTGATCACATTTTGTACATTCTGGCTATTCGTAATACCGATTTATCGTTGGGCGATGACTTATCGAATTTCGTTTGCCCTTTAATTTTGAATTAATTTCCTATTGAAATCTTTGTAGAAAGGAGTGCTTATAGTTTGTCCTTGTGATTTTTTTTTCATGGAATCTCGAAATGTTCGAATGTGAATGTACAAAATGTTGGGCATAGTGGAATCCTCCAATTTACTGTGCCTTAGCTGTAATCCATAAATCCATAAATAATAAAATTCCCATTGTAAAATGCAATATGAACATTGATATCGAATATTATCGAATAGATATAGTAATATTGTCATGTCAACTGCTGAAAAGAATTCCTCTTCGAAAACACAAAATCGATATTGTTATCAATTGCTAATCTTGTTTGTGAAAATGTGGAAATTTAACTTCTTTAACTATCTGCTCCAACATCATTCTACATATAAATTTCAGATTTTTAGAGTTTCATTTTATTTGTCGAGTTGCCGAGTTTTTCTTTTGTTTTTGGTTTTGCCATGCCAACAAAAAAGTGTGTAACTATAAGGGTCAGCAGCATTCATCAACATCAGATCTACATTATCTTTCGCGTACGTGTTGAAGACTCAAAACTCTGACGTAATTATGGCTATTTTGCCTAATGTCTTTTGTTATTTGCTTTTACTTAGCGTGAGTGCTCTGAGAGAAGTTGATAATGATAATGCTAAGAAATAGACTTAGAACCACTTCAATTAACAATTAATTGTATTCCGAGCGGGGCTGTTCTATAAATACAAATTGGTGACTTTCTACATTTGTTTTTATTTATTGCCTCTTATCGCGATTATGTTTTTTTTTTAATAGGTCGCAAAGTTGAAAAAAAAAAAATTTTATTGTTATTTATTTAATGTGTACTGAAAGCAGACATTTTTAAAAATTAAAAAGTTGGTCAAAAATAACTGCTGGAAACTCCTACCCAGAATCCAGACTGAAATGGCATTATAACTAATACTGAAGTCGATGCGATTTAATTGGCCACACCTGAAAGACATGTTATTCTCATATTAATTACTGCTGCTGGCTTAACTTAAAACCCAAAGCTACAAACTTATGTGATTCCCCGCCCAAGGTTAATAAGAAAGTTGACAAGGCACTTTTGCCAATGGTGATATTTATATATATTTAGTATATATATATATGTTTATATATATATATGTATTCATATGTGTATGTAGGTGGGCGAAGGTGGTGGTGTGGAGTGAGGTGGGGTATAAATATCCGTAGTACTCGCATTGAGTTTGTTTACTTTCCGATTCTGAAGATCAATGGTGCCTCTCTTTCTCTCTCTCTCTGTGTGTGTTTGCAAAAGAGAAATTCAGGCACAAGCTCACACACACACACACACACACACACACACACGTGAACATGTGTATTTATGCATGTAGATGCGAAAAGAGAAACCCAAGAAAGAATCAATTTTGCAAACAATGTGCAACTTTTGATCTTTTTCTAACTGTTGTCTACTTCTTCTTCTTCATCCATTACGATTGTGAATCAGAGTTGGTGGGAAATGCCCAGCAAGAAAATATGTGTTGCTTAAATTAAGTTGACTGCGTTGAAGTTGTTGTTATTGAAAATCCGTTATTGACGTGAGTGACGCATAAGTAATAATAATCACCAATGCATGTGCATGTGTATGTGTGTGTGTGTGTGTGTGTGTGTGTATGTGTATGTATGTCTACACAATCTTTTTCATTATTAATATTGTTTCAAGACATACATATTATTATATTTTATTTATTTTTCGTGTATTTACCAGCAGAGAAGAATCGATAAGTGAATTTTTGAGCGATTTCACTTGTGGCGCACCTATTACAATTGTTGTTGTTGTTATTGTCGTTGTTGTTGGACATGAACAAGGCGGGTAAGCACATCCAGAGTGGAGGAGGTACCGCTCTGCTCAGCTCACCGCTGCTCGGCTCTGCGGGAGTCGGTGGTGGAGGAGGTGGATTAGGATCTGGTGCGCCCGCTGGTGGAATAATAACGGCAAATGGCAGCGCCACCAGTCCCATGAATGTGTTCAATTCGATAATGAGCTTCCTGCCAGACAATCGTCCCATTACCTCACTCCACATTGTCGAAGACTTTGAGCGGTAAGCTGGACTGGAAGAAGATGAAGTAGTAGTAGTAGTAAATGATTTCTAATAAATAATCGTGTTGCAGCTGCCCAAAGAACTTTAGTGCTATACATCGGACATACGATCAGGATGCGGACGCGGATCTGTGGCGTGAAAATAATCTACTCTTTGGACGCCAGACGACACGCTATCTCTGCCTCTCCAAATCCGAGGGTCTACCCGAATATGTTGTTGAGACACTAAAGTAACTATATACCTAATTATATATTCGTTTGATTCGATTCGATTCCAATTAATTAATCTTTGCACTGTGCACCTTTGCAGAGTTATTGCGGAGAAGGTGCCACCGCCAAAGGAATTCTCGCTGCTCTCTCGCACCGCCGACAGCGATCAGAAGGCGTGGCGCAAACGGCAAATCGCCTACAAGTTGTCCAAACGTGGCACCGTCACCCAAGCGGTCACAGACGTCATACTCTGCTCCAAGCTGAAGATAGCGCCCGATGGCTTTAAGCTCGCCGGCGATATTAACGGTGTCCTCATCTGCTACAAAACCAGTGCCATTGCCACACGACTGCCGCCGCCAATACCCGGCATCCCCAGCTCCAATACCAATGCCAATTCAAATTCCAGCTGTGAGGTGGAGCAGGCACTCAATCGTCTCAATTTGCATGGACAGCAGCAGCAGCGCGCTGGCGGTGCACGTGGTCCAGTAAGTTTTGTTTAATCCTGTTGTTGGATTGTCGTTGTATCCGTTTCTATTATTGAATATGTGGGGGCCAAGGTCAAACAAGGTTCATCTGTTTAAAATAGAATCTGCGCAAAAAGAATTTCTGCTATTTGCTGGAATACTAATTTCAAAATATTTTGAGTAATCATCCTTGCCAGCATGTGTAACCCACATATTGCCAGATTGGTTCCATGTCTGCAACGTTGCTCATAGAAATGCAATACGCAATAATAGAATGTATAGCAGCATTTTGCCAGCGCGTGCAAACAGGTCTTAAGATTACCCTCAGTAGATTTTTACTAATCTGCTTCTCTTCTCTGATCGTAGAACCATGCTTGGTTCTTGCTCTTCTTACGCAAACAAACTAATAAGTGGAACCGTTATTGCAGTTTTGCAGTTCGGTACTGGAAGTACAAGGAATTTTCCATCTTCGTGGTTGGATATTGAATTGTCATAATTTAATTATGTCCAAAATATGTGGTTCAATATTGGTAAATGTTTCGAGTTTCGATTCCATTCACGATATATAGATACTAGTGCAGTTTATAATGTTCAGCTTCTGCTGTTCTATAATGTAGTATTGAAATGATAATGATACGAATTATTATTGAAATTGCAGTTGCCGCAGTTGCCCGCAGGTGGGGAACATCATGACTATGAGGAGATACAGGCGCACTATCAAATCAATTCGCCACAGCGACCGGCGCCGCCGCGTCCAGCGACATCGGGTCGTTCTGGCTATGGCGGCACTGGCACCCTGGGCACCTACACTGAACTCGAAGGAGTGCCGTTCATGTTGAATCCGTTGCTGCAGCGCAGCCAGCCCAGCCCTGAAGTGAGCGATTGCATTGAACGAACTCTATATATACCATAAATATATGTATTATATCTAATGGATATTTATGATATTTTATGTTTGGTTTTGTTTTTCAGTTGCCTACACTGCCCGACATCTCAACGTTGCTGAAAACGCTGGATTATGACTTTCAACTGGAGCGCCAGATCCTGTGCACCATGAAATCGTCGGCCTCCAAGAATCCATTCTTCAAATAGTTAGTTAACAACTAAATTAAATAGCACGTATTAAACAATAAACATACTAATCTAAAATCGAAACTTCAAATCAACGATAAATGTTTAAATAAGCATACAAAATGTACTTAATCGTATGTGGATGAATGACAACGAGTGCTCGGAACACTCAAACTTGTATATTTCAATTCAATTCAGTTCGATTATAGCATACATCTATATATATATATACATAAATATACATATATATATACATAGATATGTTCTTATAATGACCTCAGACCCATTTGTGTGTGTATAGATTCCTGTGCCTTTAATACATTAATATATATATATATAAATATATATATATACATATAATTTGTACATTAATCATTTAGTTTGTTGTCTAACTCGTGCATGCCTATATACATACATATAGTTTATATATTATATATACATTATCCCCAGCATTGTGATCGTGAAACATGTGTTTCTCATTATTATTTTTAAATTTGAATATCATCACCAATCAAAGGATTATGCTGATATCCATAGTCCCAATAAACCCCTGGTAAAAACAAATTAAATTAAATGTCAAATATGTATAATATGTGTGTAATATATATACACAACTGAGACACATACTTATTAATGACTTGGTCTAATGTTAAAACCGAACAAGTCAAAGCAAAAGCCAGCTTAAGTATTCAAACACAAAGCAACCACATATGTAATCTACATAAATATATATATATATATATATATACTATATATATTATAGCCAGTTGGTATTTTAAATATAGTATATGGTAATTTTCTCCATAGACGCGTAGACTGTACGAATAAATATGTGTTAAACAAATCATGTACCCTTCCCTTCCCCACACTCCCACCCCCCTCCTTATTGGCTTATAAGAAAATCAAGAAGTGTTATTCAGCTGTTCTATATAAAAAATTATATACAACTAATTTTAAGCAAATTTTTAGGATGAACAATAAAATCTACAGTGAAAACCAGTTTTAGCAAATTCAAATTTTCAGAGCATACTTTTTGGATGGTCCAAAGGACTTGCATAATGGGTTTTTTTTTTCAGAAAATTACATGGAGCGTTTGCAATTGCGAGGATCAGTTCTATCGTACTGCATTCAAGGATTCAGGGGTCATCGAAGAACCCAAGCACTTGAAGGAAAATGAGACATCAGTAAATCCTTGTTATCTCGGAAACCACAAGAATGATTCGGATGTCCTTTCGCCAGCTGATAGAGCTTATCATTAGAAAACTGTTGAATTTGGACTCTCAAGAATATGACCGAGCTGTGGGCAATTTTGTTTGTTATAAAACAGGTCCTTTTACTGCTGTTGCTTGAAGGACTTTTTTCGTTTTTATAGCTTAGCACGAATACGCTGGCCACTGACTATCTCCGATCCAAAGGGCATCTTAATAGTCTGTGGAATGATCCAGTTACGCTGGACTTTTTTATTTTTCAAATTTTTTTCTCCAATCCTGTAAATTCTTGAAAGCGAAAGGATAGTTGCTTCTTGTGAGAGTTTTCCCTTAAAAAATAAATAATTGCATGAGTAGTTCTCTAACTCGACCAAATTATGACCGATTATCGCAGGATAATAATGTGCATACAAATCGCAAGTTGTGGCTGGCTGGCAGGACCTCCATGCTTCTCTACCAGCTTAAGAATGTTGAATGCTTTTTTTTCTTTCGGTTAATTGAATTTATTTGTGTCCTAAGTGCAACTTTGTACATTTAAATCTGAAGGACTTCCTGGTGGTCATTGATCTCGTCATCTCCGTCAGTTGCCTCAGAATATGTTATGAAATAGTAAATCCGGTTGCGAGAGCGTCTTCTTCAGATTACGGACACTGAGTCGCTTCAATCCACGATCGGCCGTACATCTGTGTGTGTAGAGGGAGGGGGGAGGTGGTGTAGAGGAGACAGGAGACCAGGTACCGATTCGGTTTGAGTTTGGTTTACATTAGCAATGAGTTTATCGGCCATTACTGAGGAGCATGAGACATACTAGCTGAATATATAGCTGAATATACGGAATACCAACACCAAAACATACCACAGGCACAAAAGCTTATATTTTTTCTCTTTTTTTTTATTTGCGTAGGGGGAGAGTGGGAGGCGGGTGGGGAGGACAATGGGGATGACGGGTGCACTTACTCGAATATGCGACCCTGATACTCGATCATTAGCTTCACGCAATCGGCCAACATTTCGCCCTCGTGCAGCAGGGCCTGTATGTCGTTTATGTGAACACCCTGTGGCACCGTGTGGAATATCGTTGGTGTTATCGATAACGATAACGTCTCGGCGCTAATCTGCTGCAATGGCACCTTTGTTAGCCTGAGCGGAAGAGAGAGAGAGAAAAATTTTAAGTTAATTATAAATATATATTTAACTTAAGTCTGACTGAAAGAATTTCGAATCGAGTCAATTCTCAACAGTTTTTCTTTATTTTTTGCTGAAATTAAAAATATATAAAACTGTTTAAATGCATTCAATTCATGTATTATCGGCTAATAATAAACTATTTTCAAATATTGTTGCACTTTTTAAACATTTGAAAACATCAACAATGCAAAATAAGCGTTATAAATATGATATTAGGTGATTTCTTCGCTTTTTATAATATTGAAAAATTTATTTATTTACTTATGAACAAGTTAAGCTTTTGTATTTATAGGTATATATTTTTCACTAGAGAATTCTTAGTTGAGAGAGCTTGCCTCGCAGATACGCTGAACCTATCAACTCATATTCTATCGGTAATCTACTTTGTCTCTGAGATCGGCTTGTAAAATAATGATACAGATCAGCAATGTATATATATACTTTCTCGGTATTCTTCCATAGCTAAATTTTGCATTCTTCGCGCTTCTTCCTTACGCAAAGTATTTATACTAATGATAATATATATATGTATATATATTTATATATATGTAATCGAATAGTCGATAGCTCACCGATTGAAATGGGCGAACAGATAGTCCATGGTGTCGCGATTGATCTCGGGCAGCGATCGTATCAGTCTCTTGAGTGTGTCCAGCTTCTGGTGCAGCTCGGTGAGCACTGTTGGGGCATTTCAAAAAACCAAATTAGGTGAGGATGTGTGATTTGTGTGATTTGCGGATGGAAACTTACGCCATTGATTGGGCGGACCGATAAATGTTTTGGCCTCATTGACGCTAACCAGTGGACTCTGGATCTCGCGCAGAAATAGCTTGAGGACGCCAGTTAGTGTGTGTATATCGACGTCCGGCTGACGCAGTGCGTCATAGTCATTCGCATCGATATTGAAGCGCAACGTTTGTATCCGATTATAGTCGCCACACTGCCGATAAATACCCTCCACGGGCTGTGTGGATTGACGATATTTCGTTTCGATTAAATCACAACAATCAATTACAATCCGTGGCACAGTCCGATGCTGCTCATGCTTCAGCACCAGCTCCAACTCCGTATTGAAACAGTTCTCATCGAAGAAGATGCGCTGCTCCCGCAACGTTTCAACGCTGGGACGACTCTTCCACCAGTTCGACAAATTCATCCAGGCAACCAGCCGTGAGGGACGCATTGGCCCAGCTACAGCCGGACGCTTCCCTTGCGTTTGGATTGGTTGTGGTGGTGGCTGCGTTCGTAGCTCCGTCAACTGACGTGTCAGCTCGTTGACCTTCTGCTCGAGCTCCAGGCTGTGTATGGTCTGCGCCTGCAGGTCCTGTTCCAGCGTATACATGCGCTGCTTGAGATTGTACCAGTGCTTGGCACAAGTTGGACAACATTTGGTTTTGGCGCTGGCGCTGGCGCTGGCATTGGTCGAATTGTTCGAGGAGGATGAGCATTGATCCAGACTCGTATTCGAGACCAGCACCGTGCTCTCGTCCAGCAGCAGACGTGTCAAATCTCTGGTGCTGCTGCTCTTCAACAGCGTCAATTTATTTGGCTTGGTGCGCAGCTCCCGCAGCAGCACAACAGCCTCGGGTCGACCGCACTGATCCACATGATTGCTGGAGCCGGCTGTGCTTTCTATGCGCAACAGCTGTGCTGTGCTCGTCGAGATATGCGAACGATTGTTTTGGCCACCGGATGCACTCGTCGATGACGTCACGGTGCGATCACGAAAACAGTTCATCAGTCGCTTCGGCTGCTGCTGCTGCTGGTGCGTCGTTGTTTGCTGGCGACGCTCGTGGGCAACGTAACCAGCCGCTCCCAGTATGATGTGCGCCGAGTCTGGTGTGCCGGGCGTAACTGGGCGTAAGTCCCTCGATGATCGTGTGCGCTGCATTCCGTTCGACTTTAGACTGCAGACGGCAAACTCGAACTCGAATTCAAATGCGAACTCGAATTCGACTTGGAGTTTGGCTCAGCTTATCAATTGTTTTGCATGCGTGCAAAGCAGCAGCAGCAACAGCAGCAGCAGCAGCAGGAGCTCCTCCACCGCCTCCTCCTCCTTCGTATTCTTCTTCTACTTTTCCTTTGCCAATCTCTCTTTCTCTCCCTCTCTCGCCCACTTTATATTCTGTTCACTCTTTCTTCCACTTTGCCAGTCTGACGTCAGCGCGCCGTGGTGCACAGCTGTGGCAAAAGAAGCAAGTCAATTAAATGCATATCGTGTGTCAATTCGAACAAGTACTTATTGCCTGCTTGCCACAGTGAAGACTGGCATCGAGTGCGGCATACGGATTGGACAGTTCAGCAGTAATATGTCAGGGTATATTAAATATATCAAAAGTTGGTCTACAGCATTTAAGATTGCTGCTTTTATTGCTATCGAAAAATCGATTTATATCGATCAAATCAATCAGACTTCATCTGTCTATGCTGTATAAGCTTACAAATTCCCTAATCTTATTGTCTCTCTGCTTTTGCCTGTTACACACACATTTCGAGAACTTCTCATTAGTTATAGAAATCTTGCCACAAAGCAATTAAGAAATTTGGATTAGTTTCCACTTTCACTGCCTGAATGGTTTCACTGTAGGCAGTCAGTGTGTGAATTTTACCACTTGCACTTCAGATGTTTTATGTAACTTGCACCACTGTGCTAAAAAACTGTCGCCTTCTCTTTGTTGTTGTTATTGTTATTGTTGTTGGTTATGCTTCAGTTCGCTCTGTGTCCGCCCGATGCACAGTCCAGAAATAGTCCCTTCCCAACAATGACGCAGTGGGATCTATAAAAAATCGCCTTCACATGCAGCTCGGATTTCGATTTCCACACGCTGTTCGACTCTGCGTGAATCAAACTATTCGAGCAGGAAATAAATAAATAATTCTATATGTATATTTATATATATGTGTGGGTGTGTGTGTGTGTGTGTGTGAGTGTGTGTGAGTGTGTGTGAGTGTGTGTGTGTGTGAGTGTGTGTTATCATCAACAATGGTTCAGTTTTTAATCGGCAACGGCCCTCACAACTACTCTCAGCTTGGAGCAGCACAATTTCAGCTCATGATAAGATAAAAGCCAGTGAGAATGCCTTGTAAGTGTCGCAGCCAGCGTAGCCGACTGCTTAATACACTGCACAACTGCACACAAGTAACTAAAGAACAACCAAAAGAGTTCAAACAAATAAGTTGTCTTATTAGTCAAGTTTTCTTAACAGTTTTAAGTTTGTTTTAAGAAAATCAGAAATATTTATTTACTTGTTTATTCATATATTCAACATCCAATTGGAATGCAATGTATCTTTACAAGTGTGTATTTTGTTTAATTATCGGATATCGATTTTTATCGGGGACAGCTGTCGATAAAATTAAATCAACTTTATACAGGGCAACTTATACTCCAAAATGGAAAGTCCTTGTTTTTTTTTGGCTTGTTACCACAGACCAACATAACTAAAAATCAACTTGACTTTATAAATATATCTTTTTTAACATTTGGTTGCATATGCTTTCCTCTGCCCCATGGCTAAAGAGTTCAGCTTATAATAACACATTAAATGCTTGCAGAGTATTTATTTTGTATTCAATCCAAGAATTTCCCTGTTTATTTATGGAATAAGAAATAACGATCAATTATCTGAATCAAGAATGATTTATTTTTATGAAAGCATATTCAGTAACGAATTATTTTTGATTGTACTCGAATTTATTTCTGATTAATCTACACAATCTCTTTTCCTCTCTCGTGCACTCGTTCTCTCTCTTTCTCTCTCTCTCTCTCTATAATTTTCCCTTAATGGAGCACTACTTGGTATTGTTGGTATAAGCCAATGCCGGCAATATCAGTCGGTGTTTACACTTGCTACCGCACACCGAATAAACTGTCGCGCACTCATTGAGACAATTGCGATAAGAGTTCCAAATTTGAGTTGAGTTTTGGCAACGTGACACGCACCGTTGTATACCCTGAACACATTAAAAATTGATAAAAAGGGTATGATAGTTTCGAGCAAATGTATGCAACAGGCAGAGGGCAGCCATAAATTATATATATATTCTTGATCAGTCCGCCTGTATGAACACGAGCGGATGCTAGAGACTTCGCAGATCAAGATTGCTCTATTTTATCGATAACTGCCTCCGTTTCTCGAATGTCGATATATTTCGATTTCCGATAGCAATAATTGCTACAATTTTAATGGCAGAATCTTCTTATTGAAACATAACATGCACATGCATATTATTGATCAACAGTCCAATTTTAATCAAGATCGGATAGGAAAGACCCAGGCTATTGTAGATAATATATTCTTATATTCAGGTCATTTCTGTCAACAGCTGCAAGCACTTTCTGTATGCAAAAATACTTTCAGCTCACTCGCCTACAGTACTCTGAGAGTAGTCATAATTTGAACATGAAAATCGAGTCAGAATATAACTCAATCCATAATTAAAAAGACCTAGATTAAGTTAGGGTTTTGACAAAGGTTTAACGCTGAAAGCATATCTAGGACATCGATCAATATATATCCAACTATTTGGAAGAGGTTTGGGCTCAAAAGGGTACACAAGAGATATAAAAGGTCAAACAAAGTGCATAATAACAAAATAATAATCAAGTTTAGCCCAATATTTCTGATGATGACTACATGGTAAAGTGATGTGATTTGGATTTCCAAATAATTGCCAACTGTTTACGTCACAGATTTAGATTTGGAGTTACCAAATCCATTTCGTTTCGCTTACCTGCTGATTTTGTTTTTGTTTTTTGTTTTTTTTTTTTGTGTGTAAAATGTTTGGAATCGGCTTCCAACTGGTTTTGAGCTGAAATTAATTAGAAACAAATTTGTAATGGAAGGATAGAGTTGAGTGAATTGAATCCATTGAAGTTGAAGACATAATTCAAAGTGTTTACCTGCTGCACTTAATCGAAATGAGTTCAGAGTTGAGTTCACTGATCGTTGTCGGCCTTGGTTTTCTGAGCAGGCAGAGAAATCATTTGACCAGCTGGATGAGCGCATCTCTTCGCACAAATTTAGTGCTTGAGCTCGGACTGGATCACATCTCACACTTGGCGCTTCTCAGCTTGTGTCGCTCATTAGAGATGCCACTCTCCCAGAGAAGCTAACCAGCTTCCTGCCACCAACAATTTGGAAGTTTTCGGGGTCTTGCTGCTCCAAATGTATCCTTTGCCAGTTGTTGTAAGTCTGCAATGGCTGCATCTGCAGTTGGCATTGCAGCCATCAACTCTTAATTATCTTGTATTTTTATTAAAAAAAAAAACAAAATTAAAGCAACTGGCGAATCTTGCCATTCAATTCTATATCGATAGCTGTAGCGCAAAGAAATTATCGATGTTTGCTGTGCAACATTTTGCTGCCTACTTTGCGGCTGTTTATTTTTAGCCAAACTGGAAATTTATTCTATGTGGTAGCCAGACTCAGTTGCTTATCTTGAAGTGTAAATTGTTTATTCAAAATGTACGTAATTGAGTGGCGTGAATAATAGTATTATTTGTTTACCAGTTTACGTTTTGGTAATCGATAGTTGGCTTCCACAAGCTATTGAAACATTTGTTCGCTATGCAGCACTGCACAACCCGCGCAAATTTTTGTATTCAATTTGAGTTGCACACCAAGATAACCGATGTCCTTTTGATTGCAATAACAACAAAACATTTACTCATAATTATCTGTTACATAAAATACACTCAATAGGCAATGTGGATGACGAGAGCAATTGGAATGTATGTTTTCCAATTAATATCATGCCAATAAATCTATGTGTATGTGTGTGCAAGCATGTTTATGCATACATTTGGAAGAAGCATGTAGAAATTGACTTGTAGACATTCTCTCTTTCACACGACTTCTTGGCGACTTTCATGCGCAAGGGTCTTTTACTGTGGGTCAAACAACACGCACACACACACACACACATACTTAATGAACACACGATGGATGCGTCGTTGTTGGAGGCGTTGACAGCGACGCGACGTTTTTGGAATTGACCGTTGCCACCTGGTCACCTGTTACTTTCACTGCGGCAGCAGCGCAACGGCGAACACCGAACAGCGAACACGTTTTGTCCGTTTAGTCCGTTTTGTCCATTTGCCCATTTGGCCAAACAATACAAAGTTATCAAAATTACAAAAACGTGTCTTCGGCGACAGGGGCAGCCGGCGGCAGCATTTTATTTTTATTATACCCTGCACTAATTTGCAAATGTGTAAAAGTGCTGATTTATCTGCTCCCTGTCTCCAACAGAATGGATCTGAAGTTAAATAAAAATAAACGAATCATTTACGTATGTATGCATGACTGTGTGTTAGTGTGTGTGTGTGTGCATTCATAGAAACTTGGTTCCTTCGTTAAGTTTTAAGTATTGTTGCCAGCTTGTGAAATGCAAATATCATAGAAATTTATAAAAAAAAGCTTAACATTAATAAAAACTTTCCAAAAATAAACTCGTCTTCATAAAAAAAAAACAATGAAATCAAATGTTCGTATATCTAAAGTACATATGTATTTATATTTCTGTGTATGTGTGTACATTCATAGGAACTTCCTTCGTTAAGTATTATTGTTGCCAAGGTGGAAAAAGTTGAATAATTTTTAAAAGCTAAATAAACACATACTATGTACATGTGTGTTTGTGTGTATGCGTATTAGAAACTGTACAGGGCATTTGCTATTCGATCATCCTGCTGCACTCTTATTTTTTTTTTTTTTTAATGGATGGCCTTAACAATTTGAAGAAATATATGCATAAATTAGCGATTCTTTGTGCAACAGCCAAACGGAAGTCTTTTCACTTGCCGCTCTCACTTTCGTTGTCGCTGCTACTCATACACGCCGACACGCACACACACACACATTTACATATATATAGATATATATTTATATATATTTATATATGTATTTACATATATGCATGTATACATACACATGTATGTATGTACATGCATATCAACTACCGCCAAATATTTAACGATTTGTGCTAAACTTGTGAATTAAGTGCCCCCCATTCGCATACATAATAATAATAATGGCGACAACAACAACAGCAACGCAAAACTTGACGCTGTGGAATGCAAACGGTATGCGAATAGAAAATAAAGTATTGGACAAATTGACTGAGTGACTGACTGAGTGAATGACAGGCAGGCGCAGACTTGTTTTTTACCAGCCAACAATACAACGACAACAACAATTGACAATTGCCTATCCTGCATGTGTTTGCTTTTATTGTTGCTTATCTATCTAGGCAACTCTGGTATTTTGCCATGCATACACACCAAACCACTCACACACACACACGGTTGCATTTTTGAGCGCGCCCAAAAATGCAATCCAGAGGAGAAAAAAATGAAAAAAAAAACCCACGCAATAACGAAAACCCAAAATAGAAGACAACTATAAAAACTGATGAAAACAACAACCAAATGGCATGCCAATGCCAAACACACACACACACACCACTACCACTTGCTGGGCTTATGTGTTGCTGCTTACCTGCGCCGACGAAACGTTTACGCGGACAGCGCAGCCGCAGCATCTTTTGCTGCACACAGCTACAGTGCTGTTGCATTATTTGGTAGTACACCGCAAACTAAAAGTACGTAACTTTTTTAGCATAGTCAATATAACTTTGACAAAAACTGATTACACTTATTGCCATAATAATAAAACTTCTGCAAAATAGTTTTTTTGTTTATCTTGCTGTGGATTTGTGTGTGTGTATGTTATTTTTTGTCAGTGTATTATCTTCTTATCCGTTGGTTGCCCTGCAGTCTCCTGCCAGCTTCTTTAACGTACCAAAGCACAAATATCAACAAGCTGCTACAACAACAAGAGCAACGATAGTTTCAAGTTATTTTTGTTGTTTTTGTGATTTTCTTCTGTTTGCCAGTTGATGTTGTTGTTATCCAGCAGGTAGACGAGCCGGGTTTCGTTGCACTGCGCAGCGCTGTCGCTGCTTCAGCTAGCGTCGTCGTCGCCCGTTTCGTTGTCTGAGCTGAGCTAAGCTGTTGAAACTTGGCTCAAGAGTTTTGGCGTTCAGTCCGCTGGCGAACGTTGTCTTGAGCACAGTTTGTCGTTGTCGTAACACGCATTAATAACAACAGCAGCAGCAACGTGTTGCGCGCGCGTGTCTGTGTGTGCGTGTGTGTGTGTCTGTGTATGTGCATTGGTATTGGTGTGTCGGTTACTGTGCCTGTCTTACTTCTTGACTGGTCCCGTTCCCGTTCGCCTTGCGCTTGCTAAATTATACACGTCGTTGTCGTCGTCTTTTTTTTGATTTTTTTTTTCCTGTGTTGCCGCAGTAACAGCAAACTGGTTGCTGGCATCAAAAGCAGCCGTAGCAGCAGAAGTTGGCAAAAGCAGCTATCTGTGAACAACAATAACGATAATAATAACAATAATAATAATAATAACAACAGCAACAACAACCGTATTTATTTTTTGTTTGGAAAATCGTCGCAACCACAAAAAAAACCGTTTAGCGGTAGCAGCGGCAAAAGGAGCACATTTAACAGTAACAGCATCAGAAGCATTAACAGAGCTATTACAGTAGCTGTGCCAGTGCATGCAATCGATCATTTCGAATTCAATTACAAGCAGCACACAAAAAAGGATAACAAAAAAAAAACAAGAACAACAACAACGATGCCCTGCTCGGCCGTAACTCTGTCAATAGCGACAATCTGTGCGATAATCGCGACAGCGCTGCTCGCGATCGCCTTCTCCACAGACAATTGGCTGCATTATGACGTCAGACGCAATCAGATACAGGTTGGTATTTGGTCTTTAATTTTTAAGTGTCAACAAAAATTATGCTAGACTTAGAAACACACATTATCCGCGTCTCTATGTGTGTGGGTGCATTTATCTGACACCCTTGTCAAGCCAACACAAAAACAATGGGTTCAAATCAAGCCAAGGCCTTGTCACATAGAAAAAAAATAAAAATAAAAAAAAAAACAAGACAAACTGCAGCAGGCAAGAATCAAAACAGCAGCCGAAGACGAAGCTAAGAGCCAAAGTCAAAATGGATGTCGAAATGAAACTAAGGCACACTGGGTACACACTTGAGAAAAACAAACACACACATGTGAACAGTGTGCACCAGATGACGGAAAATCTAGAAAACAATGGGAACAAATATGGAAAAATTATAATTGTAAAATGAAAGATTTAAAATGGCAACGTATATAATTCCTTTTTTCGCAACTTTTATAATTGATGAATGTTTCGAGTAGCTTCAAATATACTAAATGTGGATGTCATAATGATTTAAAATAAATCCAAAATCTTGTAGAACTGTATAATATAGGATATTTGTCCCACTGTGCCTGTGCATGCATGCTGCTGGCTGCAACGGTCAGCGTCGGCAGCGGCACCGGGCAGAGCGACAGCATTAACAGAGTAACAGTAACAGACGCGCGTGTTGCTGCCTAGCGAGCTACATACACACACATACATACATACCTACAAACGTTGAAGAAGAAGAAGATTAAATAAGGGCATGGCGGAGCAGAGTGTGAGGCATACGAAAAGAAGAAAGGTCGAAAGCAAACAGCGTGTTGACGACCATGGGGGGGGGGGGGGGGGTCGCTTGGGCGGGCAGGCGGCTGGGCGGGCCGTTAACGCTAAAACTTTCTACGCCAGTGCTTAGCCAGGCCAAGCGAACGCAGCTGAAGAAGACGACAAAGGAGACGGCGAAGAAGAAGTAGCAATTTCTCATTTTGCATGTAATATACACAAAACAATAACAACAAGTAGAGGTTTTTGTGGGTGCAGCCCAAGGCAGCGAGAGAGAGAAAAAGAGTGAGTATCATATATCGCATAGCTCGCATACCAAAACACAAACTAACAGCGACGCCAAAATGCTGAAAATATTTGCACGTTTTTGACATCGTCGCTTAACGATCGCCTTGCTTTGCGCTTGCTTAAAGGTTAATCTTGGCAACCCTGTGGGGGAGAGGAAGATAGCAAAAGTGGTGAATTTGGTTGATCTGCGCTCAGCAAGTACAACATGCATGTATATATATATATATATATATATATATATATAGAATAAAAGTAATTCAAATGTTCTCTGCGCGCTTTCGTCTCAGCTTAACCCATGGCAAATCAATTGATACGCCACGAGTTTATAGGGCTATAAATGGACGAGATATAAGCTACGTTTCTTCTATAGCCTGTTGCTCATCTCTAACAGGCAAAAGCAGACAGTCTTCATACCGTAATTGATATTTTACCAATTGTTACTAAAAATATACCGTATATAATTATGTAAATGTTATACTATATATATATATATATATGTTATACTATATATATATGGGTAAATCTAGCTTTTAACTGGGTTAACTGGGTATGCAGTAGTCAGGCACTTTCGTCTTGCGGCATTCTTCTTTGGCTTGTTCTACTACTAACAACTGAAATAGTGAGCTTGCTTCCAATTACCAAGCGACTTCTACAATGGTTGTAGTAGTATTAGTAGTATTTAAAACTCGAATTTTAGAAGGGCCATTTGTAAAACTGACTGCATTGTATCCATTGTGCTTGGCTACGATGCTTTCGTAGAACTCTGGGCGGATTACTGTTATCAGCACAATACAATTATGCGTACAATAGTTCTCTCTCTCTCTCTTTGCGCTCTTTCTCAACTCTTTGTTCGGTTCAGGCCAAACAAAGTTCAAGCGCTTTATAGGAAAACAAGAACTACAACAACAAGAACAAGAACAGCAATTGCTGCTACTATTTTGCTCATTCTGCTTCTACTGCTGCTTCTGTTTCGTTTTCTACTTCTATTTTAACTACATTGCCTCTCTTTCTAGCTGGCAGCTCTGCCTGTGTTTCTTCTTTTCTTCTGGTTTCCAGTACCTGTCTGCGTGCCAAAGCAAAAAATTGTTTCATTTTGCTGTTTGTGTGTGTGGCAAACCTGTTTTGAGTTTTCTCTCGTTTCACGTTTTCAGTTCGCTCAAAAATTGGTATGCGAGATACCCGCTTGAAGCACAGGCCGCGGCCCTCCCCTTACCCGCTATGCCGTACACATTCTGGTTGCCAGATCGCCGAAAGCCCTAAGTCGCCATTGTTGTGTATTCATTATTGTCAAAGCCATGTTGCCAGATGCGAAACAGATTGCAAATTCAATTGATGAAACTGTTGCACGTTTTTTTTGTCAACTGATCCAACAGCTGTGGTCAAAAGTTAGTGCCCGACTAGAAGATAATCGATTCTTATCGATATTGTGTAAATGGGGAAAGTTGACGCTATGAAATAATCTTGATGACGACTAACTTTAATCTCCAGCTTTTAAAGTCAGTCAGGCATGGTCTGGCTAGGTCGGCTTAAGCCGACAGACTGTTACATAGTATCGATAATTGACTTTTGTTATCGATATAGTGGAAATGGAGAAACAAAATTAAGGACGGGCTCTCTATGTCAACTTCTCCAGTTCTCAGAGTCATACCTGTACAAAACTGCAATATACCCAGCCATTTTTTTGCCATTTTCAATGGGTATACATATACAGAAAAAGAGAAACCCTTATCAGCCATATTGCATTTGTCTGCCGTTGTTGTTGTTGTCGATTTTTTTTATTTTTTGTTGACTTGTTTTCATGTTTTCTTTTCTGCGTTTTGTTTAGCTGCATTTGGTAGCCGTCTGGCGTTACTTTTTACCTCCAAATGCAATGGTAGACGTCAACTTTTCGAAAAAAAAGAGATGAAAAGCCGCAAGAAATGGAAAAGCTGAAAACTTGCTGTTGTTGCTTGTCTGTTGCCCATTTGCTATATGAGGTTTTTAAAGTTTTGGATCTGATTTTGTTGTTGTTTTTTTTCTTTTGTGTTCAATGAATGAATTTCATGTTGTTTTTTACGCTTAGTAAGCGCTTTGATTTGTCATACAAACCAAAAACAAACACACATGTTAATTTGAGAGACGAAGTAACAAATAAACAAAAATTAATTAAGCTTTTGCCAAATTACTCATACGCCATGTGCGGCCAAGCAGCGAACGCATCAGATTTCTTTCAAGCAGCATTACTTATATTTATTTTCTTCTCTTTTTCTTTACACTCGCTTGGAAAATAATTAGAGAAATTTTTGTTTTTTTCAAACAAGTTGAAACTTTGTCTATCAACAATTCTGGGACAAGAGCCTGGAAATTTTGACATCAAGAACGTTTCTTTTTTGTCTGATGGCGATTCGTATCATAAGATATGTTTTATTATCGATTTGCATTTATCGCTGTTGTCGAGAGCAACACAATTGGTCTCCAAAGCTCGTCACCAGCAAATTTCCCCCCAAACTTGTTGACGCTATCTGCAAAATTTAAGATATGTTGTATAATCGATTTGCACTTATCGGTGTTATCGACAGCAATCCAACTTAAAGTTTCAAGTTCTTCGTACTGAGTATATATAGAACATATAACATGAGGATTTTCTAACTAGAGTTTTTGGGCTCATTAGCCCAAACTGAATATAATTGATCTATCAAGTGTTCACTGTATTACTGTATTACTTATTATGTGTGGACAAATGCAACCTGAACCACTGTTTGCTTATTATTAAATCGTAAATCATCTTTGAAAATTGCGAGTGGCAGACCGTCTGTCTGTCTGACTGTCTCTCTCTCAGTCTGTTAGCCATCATTAGTTTGGCTAATTTTGTATTTTATTTGCTGACATCATGTGAAATTCCAAACTGTTGTCTCACCTATCCAAAACAACCGTTCTCTTCGTCTTCTTCTTCTTCTTGTTATTGTTGTTGCTTCAAAATATCCCAGTGAAGAATAAAAAAAATCAATTTACATAAAGTGAATTGCATTTGGCGTTGGGTTTCAGACAAATGTGTGTGTGTGTTTGCGCCAACTGTGTTCATCAGCATAGGGGGAAGCGGGAAATACGTCTTGAGTTCCTTCAGCGTGTCGTAACTGTTTACTAAAAACAGCTGAGTGATTCAAATCATTCAAACAATACTTATTAATAATTCAACACTTGTTATAACCCTGAACCCAATTAGTAACAGTGTGTAACGAAGTTGTTCACGAACAGAAGGAAACAACTGCGTACCCAAAATGAATATTTGCATTCTTGATCAGGCGAGTCCATTTACCCATATTCATCTATCCGTCTTTGAAAGGAACAGAGACAGAGAGAGAGAGAGGGACTCTCAATTTGGTATATAAACTCTCGCGAGATCAATTTTGTTTCATTTCATATCGATAGCTGCGCTCGTTTCGCCAATATCGATACAAATCGATAGCCGATAACTGTAAGAACTTCATTGAGATCGATTAAGCAACGCAGATTGGAGTGCCCAAAATAACTGTGCCTTCTTCTAGTTTCTGGTTCCCACGAAATGAATATTACTGAATGTTGAATATAATTACGTAACAGCTCAGAAAATATGATTCTAGTCAGTGATTTTCTTAGTATTTTGTTTAATTTAATGCATTCTTAATTTGTTAATGCATTAAAATTTGTTTTTCCGTTGTTTGCTTGGATGCGATTTGTGCGCTTTCGCCACGCTGATTATTAAGTGATGATGTTCAGTGATGATGTTCTCGAGATATGAGTCTCTTTCTAAACGTTTCTCACACGACTCTGTTGTAGTCTACTTAAATCTCAATTATTTTGGCCACTTGAGCGTGCGATTTTGAACGCTTTCGTTTCCTAACGAACTCGATAAGCATTTTTTTTTGTGCTTCTTCGTTGAATCAACAAATTGTTGAAATTTGATTCATTCACGTTGAGCTCGTGTTGGTTGATCTTTTTGTGCTCCATGTTTGAATTTGTTTTGTAGAGTTGGCTTCCGCGTACTTTTTTCCATTTTCGCATGTGCTTCTGAACTCGTCTTAATTATAGCTATTACTATTTCAATTTAAGTTGAATGTTGAACTTGGCGCCAAAGATTGAAGACCTGAAGATCTGTTGTCAATGTCGGGCTCCCACGCTCATTTGTTTGGGAAATAAAATTCGAAATAATGAAAAGAACAGAAACACGAAATAAAATAACGTCAAACCAAAAACCAGCTGAAACACTTATGTACAGCAAATAACAAATGCCAATTATCACAAGTTATTTGTTTGTCTACTTCTATTTTTTATTTTTTTGCATGCACTTTACAAATTTATTAAGACAACTTGATCAACTATTGCTTGTTGAGATTTATGCCACAGCTTAAAAGATAACGGGGTATATTGCACTTGAGCCAAAGTTTGTAACGGACAGAAGGAAACAAATCCGCAGCAGCAACAAAAAGTCGAGTCGATGTAGTCAAACTAGGTGACCAGTGACCTCAAATTTGGCATATTTGTTATCGCATATCATGAGCAATTCAATTGTATTTAATTGTTTCGATAACAACAATCGATAACAACTCGATAACTAATAGCAATAAAAGCCACAATTTTAAAGATTTTCACTTCAAATTGATCAACACACATAAGTTCAAAGTTTCTTCTTGTCACTAAATGTTTTCTTGGTTATTCCAGCCAAGGAGGCGCTTGACTAACGTAGCTGTTTACAGGATATCCCAAAGTCGAGCACTTTCGATTACAGCATTCCCGTTTTGTTATTTTTTTAAGATTTCTAAATTTGCCGCACCTTACAAAGTACACATTGTCACAGGTACAAATGTATATAAACACAGATGTGTACATATATATACATTTTTACATGCGTTCGAATGTACACACACACACACACACACACATACATACATACACACACGTGTGTATGTTTGCATCACCTGCATTTTTTGACAGCTTCTCGTTAAGTTTTCCGCTTCTTTGTTTTATTTTTCCATTCTTTTGTTTTGCATTTTTGATTTACAGTTGACTTTAAGTTAGGTTGAGTAATGTTACAGATACAGACATATATATATATATATATGTATACTGTCTGTATCTGTCATATATATATATATTTATAAAAGAGTTGAAAACACGACGGCGGCCTTGGGTCTGTAAAGTTGTACAACTTTAAGCTCGCTGGCATCCTGCATTGATGTAGTTTTTTTTAGCCAGTTCTTGAATTGAATATGTAGTTGATGTTTGGTGGGGTAGGTAGGTGTACTCGCTCGCTGGTAGGTGGATAGGTTGAGGGGTACACAGCACATGCTCGAGCGAAACCCGTTTGTGGTCTCTGTCATAAAAATAGTTGCGCCTTATGAATACATATCTGTGGACAAACAGTCGCAGCTGCATATGGCGCCAGACAACGCTCTAGAGTCTAGACTCTGGAGAAACTGGAAAACCCGATAGTCGAGTTGGTTAGGGTTTTACCTACCAACCTACCGAATTCCAAGTACGATATGAGGAAGTCTATCAAATTCAGACAGACAGACGGCCATGCCTATAACGACTCGATTAGTGTTATGCTGATCGATCAGTAATAAATTAAAATATCCTCTACTAAAATAAAAATAAAGTACACTCGTACACCAAGTTATCAAGTTCATGATTTGCTCAGGTTTTGATGATGACAAAAGATCAGTTTATCTGTCTATCTATGTATCATTATATATTTATCTTTGTATCTGTATTTGTATCTATGTATCTATTTCTCTCTCTCTCTATTTACATTCATCTCTCTATATATATCTTTTTATCTCTATCTCTATATATTGTCAATATTAGCTCCCCCATACTAATCTCGAGCTGGGCATTTGGGAACACGTTGTCTTTTTTGTATCCGAAATTTTGAAATGGCCTCACGTTTCACACGTTTGCCCGGTGAAATTCTATTTCTTTATGGAGAAATTGTTAATCAGCTAAAAAAATATATATATCACCACAATTCAGAGGTGAAGTTGCCTCTTTCCCAGCACCTCTAATCGAGGGAACGAGAAAGATAGATAGGGATAGAGAGAAAGAGAGAGAGTGAGAGCTTGCACGACTCGATGCTACCCTGTGGCCAAGTTTCCAATGAAGTGAAGACAATATGTTTCTGTCTTTGTTGCACAGTTTCAACATCATACCCCCTTTTTAAGCGTTTTTAATGGGTACTCGATGTAAAAAGAGAAAAGCGTTTTTTGCTGTCAGTCACAAAAAAAAAAAAAACAAAAAAAAACAACAAAAAAAACACGAAACGTGTTCAACTCGATGTCCGGTACTTAAATAACAATGCGATAGCCCAAAAGAAAACTCAACAAGCCAACAAAATGAACAAGAAGAAGACGAGGAGAAGTCGATAATCGTCGAGCTTTGGCTATAAGGTGGTCTGTAGGGATTAGTGGAGGTTAGCGGGGTGAGGGACGGGAAAGAGTGTATCTCTCTTTTGGCGTATACTGACACTGCAGAACTGGACTTTTTATGTAAATTTCGGGATGTCTATGAGAAATGTATGTGAGTGCGAGTGTGTGCATGTGTGTGTGTTGTTGTTGTTGATATTTTAATTTCTTACGCAATGCCACAAAACTCTTTGCTTTTGGTTAGGGCATCAACAAATGTTAACTGGGAAGTGGGAAGTTATTGGCCCCTAACCCTGATCTCTCTCTCTCTCTCTCTCTTTCTATCTCTCTCTCTATCTATCTCTCTAACCCACCTTCCCCTCCATCAGACCGCCCCCAGTGATATCGCTTATGAAATAGGTTGCTTTTCGCTTGGCTGGCGCTCGGACCTCCTCGTTACTTGGGTTTTCTTTTTTTGTTTTTTTGGTTAGGTTTAATGTATTAGCGCAATCGACACTGCCCAGCCACAACCCCACCCCAGCTCAACTCTCTCTGTCCCTCTCTCTCTCTCTGTCTACTTGTCTCTTTCTCTGCCTAACGGATTAATTTTGTAACTTTCTTATGAAAGTGGCTTGGGTGTTTCGGGGGCAATTAAGGGCTCTAACTTCGCTGCTTTGGCTAAGGTGGGGCGGTGTTTTCTTTGTTTGTTGTTTGTTGTTCGTTATTCGTTGTGTGTTGTCCGTTGTGTGTTGTCCGTTGGCTTGAGAAACCATTCAGCTATAAAGCGGCTCGAGAAATCAGTCGTGTGCACCAGGCCGCAGAGAGCTCCTGTTATAAATGAGAGCATCAATTGGTCATAGCCATGGCTATAACTATAACAAGTTAGAATGCTCGTCTCGAGAGAGCTTGATGCGAAGATACCCTTTGAAGCCAGCTGCCAAAGACAATAGACTATATCGATTTGTATCGATATTCACACATCGCATGCAGTTATCGATCAAATAAAACATGTTATTAAACATGTTTTTTTTAGTTCTTATAGTCTATGAGTGTTATCATACATGACAGACATTAACTTGGACATTTTTGATGGGTACAGGGTATAACTAGCCGAGGTAATTGTTCAGTTACGCCCAAGTGGGCAAGTCGAATAGAGGAGCAAAGAGTCGAAGGTTGATTGTTGTTGATTCATTTCGAATCCCGTTCAAAACATCAGATTATTTATATATATAGTCTTGATTAGCATCAATTGATGTGTCTTTATAGAGTTGTTCTTATTTTTCTAGCATATAAAATATTTAAAATTAATAACAATTGATTGAATTAAGCCAAAATGTAACCTTCTCGTCAGATTATGGATTATCAATATGTGTATAATGGCCCGAGCAACAACAAACAAAAACCTTAACGACAACAAACCAACACTGAGAACAAGTTTCTCATGTGGGCGTCTTTTAACATAACTGATTTGGCCTGTGATTTCAACTACACTTAAAGAAAAAAGAAACAACAAATCGCCATTATTTTATTCATGAACGAATGAATATGAGTATGTAAAAGGCAGAAGGAAGCACTCGGAACTCTGAACCCCATAGAGTATTTATATATTCTAGATAGTTATCAAAATTGAATAACTTCTTGCTGAAGGAAAGGTTAATTTTTTTCAATTGGACTTATTAGAAACGTGGAAAGCATTTGTAAAATATCATATAGAAAATGATAGAAAAGACGCTGTTCTTATTGGAACAAATGCTTTGTTTCGCTTTTTAACATTTTAAGACGATTTTTTGTCTGAGTGTAGCTCAATCACAATTATTCCAGTTGTTGTTTTTGTTGCTTCTCGATCATCATCCGGTCATCTTTCGTTTTACTATTGTTGTATTTGTATCTGAATCTCAATGAGACACGGATGCACATAAATATAGATCTGACAATGGGCGTCATGTGCCATTATCGTAGGTGTCTGTCTGTCTGTCTGTCTGTCGGTTTGTGTTGTACACATTCAAGATATATGTATAGATATATGTACATACACATATAGTATATACTTATCAGATTAAGCGTTGCCGTTGAACACGTTCCCTCGTTCGCAGTTGGCATACGTCATTACATGAGAGCTTCAGATACATCGCGGATTGAGCAATTTCAAGTCTTACAATTGAAGGTCGATCATTGCGTAAAGCAACAAACAAAATGCACTGCGAAAAACACCTCAAAATCAACAAAAACGAAACTGAATAAATGCTGCTGATGGTTTCCAAAAATTATCAAAACAGTTTGCTCAAAGTTGACAGTTAAAAAAAAACATATTATGAATAAAACTTAATAAGAATTGTTTTTTCTTCTGTTTTTCATGTTTTAAGTGTTAATAGATATCGACCCTAGAGTAGAGTAAGACCAACACCGTTCCTAAAAGTGCCAGTTGGACTGCTATTTATGTGTTTGGCATTTATAAAATGCTAGATATATGTTAAATGAAAAGTTATCCATTACTGAATTGAATACATTTTTTTGGTACATTTCATCAAGTGTAAATATTCATATAACCGTATTTAAATTTGAATCTTAAACAAGTATTGATTTTTCATAGATTTTGTTTTATTTTTAGCTTTATTATATTATATCATTATATCATATCATCAAACGAGCATTGATCCCTTACAGAATATTATCCCTTATAGAATATATATATATATATATAGCATATGCTAATTTCTGTATTCTCCATCATTGTAGGCATTTGCCGCCAAGCACTCGGATGCGGAGTCGCTGCTGCATAACTTGAATGCCAAGTATTATTATTATACGAGAACCCGTGGACTGTTCAGGATATGTTATCCCAAGGAGCGACCGCCAGCAACAGCAGGTAAGTCTCTTCCCGCCTCTGTCCAAACTATGAACTATGATCATTTTCTGCTTGACTTTCCAGTGCCGACGTATTTGTCACCGATTGAGACACACTGCTCGAACATCGACTACTTCCCCCAGGTGGATGATGACAAGATATCGAATGAGGATGCCACATCGCGTCTGCATTTGGCACGCTCCTGCATTGCGCTCTTCATCATCAGCTTTGTGACAATATTCTGTGCGTTCTGGACGGGTCTATCCGGCTGCTGGAAGCGATCGTCGGGCGCTATAACTGCCACATCGATACTGCTGCTAGTGACCTGTTTACTTGCCGCCGGCGCCATGGGACTCTGGCATACCGTTGAGTTCTTCGAGAAGGAGAAAGTTGTCGGCGAGGATTACTTCCAGCAGTGGAATACGGTGCGTGACTCCAAATGAGAGCGACTTCAATAGTAGCTTCAACTCTTCAATAACATTTCTAACTAATCTCCCTCTCTCTGTCTCACACACTCACACACACAGGTGCTGCGCGATAATACAAAGATTGTGTATGATTGGTCGTATATTGTGGCCTGGACAGGCATCGGCACTTGCCTCCTGGCTGCCATTCTATTGTCGGGCGCCGCCGTCTGTCTGCGCAACGAGCGCGAAAAGGAGGAGCAACTCAATCTGCAATATCTGATGCCCGGTATGAATGGTTGAATTGTTAGCCAGTTACATTCAATGCATGCACTAATACTCCTACTTCTTCATCGATTTGCAGTGTACTCGCAGAAGCAGCCACCGTATCCGCCCTATGCCAACTACGCACAGCCGCAAATCTATCCGGGTCCCTACTATCATGGATCGCAATACGGACCCTATAATTATTAATAACAACGAATATGCAACAACAACAGCATCAACAACGAACGAATGAACAAAGAAGGCGAAGAACAAATAATGAACAAATAGCATTTGGAAATCGTTTGTTGAGATCACAAAATGTGTAGAGCTATTTTCGATAAATATCGGGTTGGGCCGAAAGTCTCCCAGTTTCTCAACCTGTCTAAACCTTACTGTAAACTGTAAATGGCGAAAAGTTGTTTGCTATTTTGCTAAACATGAAAACATACATGCATACACACGTAATATAATAAACATACAAAAACAGACATATATATATATACATATATATATATATATATATATATATGCATATATATGCAAATTTATGCATATTTATATATATATTTATATAAATATATATGTGTATCAATTTTTTTTACAAGAATTTAGTTTATAGCAACTCCTATACACATACATATTTTGTTGTATAGAAATCATCTTGAGTCAAAATGCGTCTAAGAATTATTTGGTGCGCAAATGTTGCAAAAATTAAGAGAAAAAACAAAAAAAAAAAAAAAAAACGGAAAATGTTGAAAAAAAAATATATATATGTATGTACTTACAGCAGAGAGAACAATAAAGATATAATTTATTGTAGCATGTAACGTACACATGTAGCTTATAATATTATAATTTTAATGAATCTTATCATAATAATAATAATGTATGTATCTATCTAAGTATAATTTTTTGTACATGTATATGAATACGTAATTTGTATCACTTTACAAATGCGCACTAAGCGTCATTTTGTCTTCCAAGTATATATATATATATATATATATATATACGTATATATATATTTAAAACGAAAAGTGCGTGTGCATGTGTTAAGCTGTATTTTTAAATTAATAAAAGTTTCTTACGTTATACAAATATATATTTGAATTTTGATCTTCAACTGCGCCGATATCGATAACAAATTTGCCGAGTGTTTTTGCAAAATACTGTGCACATACGGATCTATACCATGTCGATATACATTTTACATTTGGTATTTTATTTTGAAGAAAGAATACTGCATTTACATTTCTACAGTTGGCGCATGCGGTCACACTTCAAGTCGCGCAACTGGTCACATTAAATTCCAAAAAAATCGTCACTCAAAAGCAAAAGCGAGAAAAAAGAGCCACAAGCAGATAAAAGAGGTGCACATTTCTTTGCACAAAAGCGCAACAACAACAGCAGCAACAGCAGCAACAACAATAGCGACAACAACAACAACAATAATATAAAATGTCCAGCAACGGTTTCGATGAAAATCCATTTGGCGAGCCCAATCTGGATAATCCATTTGCGGTAAGGCTGACAACAAAAAATTTCTGCTGCCACTGCTGCTGAAGAAAACCCCACACACACACACACACATGCACACACACTCTACCAGTCGTACAAATGTATTTGTGTGAGTGTGTGTGCGTAGGTGCAACGACGACATCACGTATGCACATATGTATGCGTGTGTCGGTGTGTGTGTGCATATGTGTGTGTGTGTGTGTGTGTGTATGTGTGCCGCCTACGATTTGATTAACGTGTGCTTTACAACATTTTCCCTTTTTTTTGTATTGTTTTTCGATTTGTCGTTTGTCGCTTGTCGCTTGGTGTTCAGGATCCCGCCATACAGCAGGCGACACGAATGTCGACAAATGTCTCGCTGGAGGACTACAATCCGTTCGAGGAGCAGTCAAAGCCCCAACTGCAAATTAACTCAACGAACACCGCTGCCGTCGTCCAGCCCCTATCACAGAACGTTGCCACACCACAGCCACAGAGGATGCCCCTATTCGTTGAGGGGCCCAGTACCAGCATACAAATCACCTCTGAGGAGCTTCAGGTAACAACAATCAACAATGACGAAACTGCAAACAAAAGAAGTAGTTCAAATTATAACCTTCATTCGCTTCCCTTAATATACTAATTCGATTATGTTGAATGCCTGTTTTGTTTTGGCCCATAGCGATTGTTTCCATACATGCCATATATAGTATTCCGAGTTGGATACATATATATACATATATGTATGTATATATATACGTATACATAAGAATGATATCGAACTCAAATTGCAACTGCTCCAGTTAACATATAATCAACATTCAAAATTCGATTCGATTCGATTCGAAGTGCATATCGCTTACTTAAGCCAATCAGATCGGTTAACTATAGCTTAGCATATCCAATCAGAGATTTATTTTTGGAAGTTCGTTCAACTCGTAAGCTAATAATAATTACTTTTTGATTTATTGATAATTACTTATTGATTCCACGATTATTACTTATTCATAGTCTATTTCACAATTGAGTTGTATTTTGAGATGGTCAAGCAGCTGAGAAGTTAGAGTAGCTATTGTTCGACTATTCCAGCTCGATGTTGCATTGCTGCGGTTGCACTGTTGCGGCTGCAGTTGCAGTTACAAAATAGATACTCCCATAGATGCAAATACATATTATTAACTTTGTCATAGTTGAGTGATTGATTTATCATTGTCTTTTTTCCGTTTTGTTCGGTTTGGTTTTGTGTCATATTACAGCGGCGCCAGGAGGAGTTGGATCGCAAGGCCGCCGAACTGGATAGACGCGAACAGCAGCTGCAGGGTGGCAATGTGCCGCAGTTGAATAACTGGCCACCGCTGCCGGATAACTTCTGTGTGAAGTCGTGCTTCTATCAGGACTTCGAGGTCGAGATTCCGCCCGAGTTTCAAAAGCTTGTTAAGCACTTGTACTACATCTGGATGTGTAAGCAGCTTTCTTTCTCTTCTGTTCACTGTATTATCGCCTGCCTGGCAAGGGTGTGTGTGTCAGTGTAAACACATTATTATTATTATTATGATTATGGTTATATTGAGACGCCCCAAAAGCCTGATAAGCAAACAGCACAAATAGTATTAGTCACAACAGTTCGAGTATGTGTGTGCCTGTGCGTAGTTGTAGATAGAGCGGCCCTCATACGATTTAGCTGTAGCTTAGCCAAGCAATCGAAATGTGAATTTACAATTGATATTCGATAAAAACTTACTCATATTTTATAGTTTATAATTGTCTAAGAGCTTAGATTTTCTTCTTGGAATTTAATGTTCTGTAACAGCAAGAGCAATATAGAAATATTGTATTGCTATTGCTGCAGCTACCAGTTTGAACAGAGCAAAAAGCAGAAAAGTGAAATCAATTGATGAATTTTCGTTTTGCGCTGTTATTTGGCAGAGCATTAGCAGTAGCAATAGCAGTATTAGTGGCAATAGTAGTAGCAATATTGGTAGGAATAGTAGTAGCAATAACATTAGCAGTAATAGCCATAGCAATAACAGTAGTAATAGTAGTAGCAATAGGAGTAGTAATAGTAGTAGCAATAGCAGTAGTAATAGTAGTAGCGATTTTAGTAGCAGTAGCAAAAGCAGTAGCAATAGCAGTAGCAATGGTAGTAGAAGTGGGCAATAGCAGTAGTAGTAACAAGAGAAGTAGCAATAGCATTATCAGTAGCAATAGCAGTAGAAATTGCAATTGCAATAGCAACAGCAATATTAGTAGCAATAGCAGTAGCAGTAGCAAAAGCAATAGTAGTAGAAATAGGAGTAGTAATAGTAGTAGCAATAGTAGTGGCAAGAACAGCAAAAGCAGTAGCAATGGTAGTTGCAGTAGGCAATAGCAGTAGTAGTAGCAATAGTAGTAGCAATAGCAGTAGCAATAGCAGTAGCAATAACAATAGCAGTAGCATTAGCAGTAGCAATAGCAGTAGCAATAACAATAGCAGTAGCAATAGCAGCTACGCAGAGCAAAATATGTGATTGCTTTAGCAGTTAGCTGTTAGCTGCACACTCTGCTCTGGCTCTGCTTATTGCTACAACTGCAGAAGAGAGCACATTGGACAACTTTTTGACATTCTGCTTTGTTGTTTTGAATAATTTTGTATGCTAATCTTGATCTTTATCCTTTGCGATTGCAGTTTACACTCTGACGCTGGCCGCCAATATAATTGGATGTTTGATTTTGCTGTTTCACGAGGGCAACGTGGCCAATTTTTTTCTAGCCATTTTCTATATGATCCTCTTCACGCCCGCCTCCTACGTCTGTTGGTGAGTAACAACTATCTCTCTATCAGTCTCTCTTTCTCTCTCTCTTACTCATTCAGGGTCTCTGTCTTTGTCTGTTTGATGTTTTTAGGTTCCGGCCCGCTTATAAGGCTTTTCGCAATGATTCGAGTTTCAATTTTATGGTCTTCTTTTTCGTGTACTTCTTCCAAACGGTGTACACGATTGTCCAGGCCGTCGGATTCCAGCAATTGGGATATTGTGGCTTTATAACGGCGATCGTTCAGTTTGATAACACCGCCGCTGGCATCGTTGTTGGCCTGTTGCTGTTGATCGTTGCATTCTGTTTTGCGACCACCGCCGGCGCCAATGTGCTGATGATAATGAAGATCCATAGCATCTATCGCAGCACTGGGGCCAGCATGGATAAGGCCAAGGCGGAGTTCACCACGGAGTTTTTGCGTAATCAGCATGTCCAGGAGGCGGCCACATCGGCTGTTAGCTCGGCGGTTAATTCACAGTTCAACAACAGCAGATACTAAACGGGGATCTGCGGGGAACTGCGGTCAATCATCCACACATTCAAACAAAAAACCAATCAATCAATCAATCAATGAACCAAACGCAAGCAAAAGCACAGTGAATCCACAGACACACACACACACACACACACACAGTCAAGCGATAAATCGATAATAATCTTAACTTATATATATATATATTATTATATATGTATATATATATATATATATATTTATAGGAAAAGGCTTGAAAGCATAACTAATAACTAATTGCTTTGTGCATAAAACACACAATTCCTAAAATGCCGTCGTCCTTATTACAATTTAGCCACTGTAATAATCTAATCACACACACACATACACACACATTATATATATATATATATATATATATACTTATTTCTAAGTGTGTCTGGTTAAGAGTAAGAATTAACCAAATCTTCAAATGGCGCACGTTGCCTTCGTAGACATTCTGGCCTAAAAAAAGAAAGCATAAAGCACTTACACAACAAACAACAACAACAACAAAAAAAAAAAACAGATATATATTTATATATCTACTATATCTAATATATAAATATAATAGGTACTTTAGTAGTACGCATTGAGATGGGAATGCTTAAAGATGTAACACCAATAAAAAGTGTCCTAAAGAAATTACTAAGTTATAAAACAACAACAACAATAACAACAACATCAAAATGCTTGCACAGCCAAAATCGATAACAATTTCGATAACTGCTCGAGCGCTATGTGTATGTATAACGATAACGATAATGATGATGATGCGATAAGGATTATGAAAAAAAATTCTGCTGATAATAATTATGTTTTCTAGTTGTTTAAGTCCGGTATATATATATATGTATCTTTATATATATATACACATATGTGCATCATACATCATACATACCTAGCGTACCACATACATATATACATACATATATACATACCATCTCTGCATCTAAATGTATTTAAAGTCTAAACAAAAGGCATAAATTATACAAAACAAGTTTTTGATCTTCATCTAGCTGAAAAATTGCGCATTGTATCTCCTCTCGCAACTATGAGTTATTATTATTATTATTATTATTATGATTATTACAATTATAATTATTGCTGTTGTTTCCCCAACTACTCCTCTTCCTGTCGTGTACTTTGTAATTGTAATTGTTAAACATGTGTATATATATGTGTATATATATGCTGATATATACCATACATAGTATATATACATACATATATTTATATATATATATATATGAATACAGCGTATAAATATTAACAAGTAAATGGTGTGTGTGTTTTTTTAAACCTACATTTTTGTTGTGCACATTGATTATTTGCTTCTGCCTAGAAAACAAATCAAAAAAAAAGACAAAAAAAAAAAAAAACAAACAAATAACGCATTACAAAAAATTCAAATAAAAAATAATATTTATAGACGTAATTTTGTTCAAATTTTTGGCATTTCATTCTATTTTTTTTTTTAAGTGGCAACTGGTGAAAAGAAAACTTTTTGATTTCAAAGAGAGCGCAATCGACTGCTTCGAATACTCTGTAATACCGAAGAACATTCTCGTGAGGGGGCCGATAATTCAAAAATCATTACGTCTATATCTTAACTGATGGCAGTAAAGATGTTACGAGCAGGCAGATCCTCTTCAATTTGGTGAATCAGGACGATGGATATGGTGGGGAACCAATATACTCCACTACCTTATGTACCAAAGTGTGAAACCTGCAGTTCCCAGCCATGCCGGAGTCGGAGAAGCTATAGAGGATGAATCATCAAAGCCAAAGGAATGTGAAGATTTAATGGTCAACTTATCCGTCAATGTGAGCTTAACAGAAATCTATTCCCATGCTGATTATTGGAAACTAGTCTTGATTGGGCTGATATAAGTATTGTATGCCAGATACCTAGTCATTATATTCAGAGGATAATCAGCAAATTTTATAGTTTAAGTGTGACTCAAGCGATATACTGCAATTGCATATGTTGCTCAACAATATTACTGATTCTTTCAGGTATCTAATGTATCTTATAATTTCATTCCAGTAGACCCATAAACCCATATTTATCTATATTTGTGCCTCCAGCTTCAAGGTGTGGGAGACGTGGGATTTTGTCGATTGCAGTTATCGATGTTATCTATTTCCTAGCATCTCAGACATAGTAATTTAAAATTTAAGTTTTTTTTTAATTTAAAAAAAATTTATGATTTTATACATTTTATATATTATATGTATATATTCAATGCTACATTATGTGTTTTATATTTTAAATATTTTCAGAGCTTGTTCCACAAAACAAGAGCTGTACTTTGTGGGATGAGAGATGTGAATTCCTGCAATTGTAATAAAGAAAAGAAAAGCAAAGTTCGATAGTCGATGGTGCACGACTAGCACACACCCAGTAACCAATCCAGTAATGCCCAGTCGATGTTGCTACTTTCTCTATACTTTAAAAACAAATAGTAAAAAGATTTGATTTGATTTTCCTATAACTTTATTATATGTTCTCATTTAAGTGAAATTCATTTTTAATCATTTATATCATTTTAATTCTAAATTTAATTATTATATAATTTTTTTTTTTTATATTATGTTTTGTGTTTGGTGACTTCCTTTTCGAAATTTAAGTAAGCTCATTTCGTGTCTTAGATAGATTCCCACAATCATAGAACACCCGCTTTATCCTATTGTTAATGGGTATCAAAACTGTATACAAGCAAGCTTCACATCTTGTTTTTTGAAATGTTGCCAAAAACATGTTTTGTATGTGTTTATTTTTAGAGGAATCCTCTAAATTCCTGCACTTGTCACGACTGCAGCAGTGGAGACAGCATCGGCATCAGCAGTGGCATCAACTTTTTATGCGGGCAAAGCTTGTGCATAAAATGGGAAATGGGGGTTCTTTGTTGGTTGATGGGCTGCCGCATTCCTACACTCAGAGAAAAATGCTGTTCATACTGTACCAGTACAAGCGTTCAAGAATATAACTCCATTATGCATATTATTGGAGTCCTTGGATTGTGCCTCTCTTCGGAACTGCAAAACTAACTTGACTGTTTAATTCGAAAGAATCAGTGTACAAAGCTTAAGCCAAGCATCGTTCTACGATCAGAAAGACTAGGAAGATGGATGTCTGAGTAAGTTAATATTAGTATTCCAGTTAAGTTAATGCCAAATAACCCAAATTCTTTCTATGCAGATTATATTTTCTATCCTGGATCAACCAGGACCATAAAAAGTGCAATATAAAGTGTGGAAATTGTTTTTTCAAAATATATTTGAGTCCATATCATAATCGTAAATAAAGCTAGTGTCAAATGCTGACGAGACAAGAACCGAAGTCAGTAGATAAGTTAAAAAAAAGAGGTAAGCACGATGATAAAATAAAGGGGCATAAAGTGTTCTGTGGTATAATGGTACAGTGGTCTCTTCGACGCTTATCCTTTCTTACAGTTGTTATATGTTTCTCCTAAGTTTCATTATACCACTTTGAAGAGGTTTCATTTAATTTGAACTTAAATATTTATACGCGTTTTAATTCTTGCCCAAATATGCTCAAGAGCGGCTTGCCCCCCCCTGCTGCATGCTCTCCGCTCTCCGTGCTCTGCTGACTGCTCTTTCGCTAGCGGAAAGTTCTTCTTTTGGCACTCACTTGACGCAGCAGACGAAGAAGAGAAGCTGACGTATTGCAAGCAGGTGGCAAAGTGGCAGCTTGGCATTTAAGCGTTAGTTTGGTTGCTAGGCGTCGCTAATTGCTGCTTGACAACAAATTGCGGTTGATTGCATTGCGCCGCAGAAGGACGACAGACAGACAGACGGGCAGCCAGACAGACAGACGGACAGAGCCTTTAAATCAACCGTCACTTAACGAGTGTGCGTCCATCAAATGCCACACTCCCCCTCCCCCTCCCCCTCCCCTTCCCCTCTTCAATACACAACATATCGATTTAATGTTCCCGCCCCCTTCGAATACCGCCCCAAATGCCAAGAATAGCTGACCTGACCCAAGACAAATTCAACTCGACTGAGTTGATGAGAGTGCGACTGTACACTCAGAAAAAAAGTGGCAAACTGGCGAACTCGAGATAGTTTTTCAGAAATTTCTGAATATGAATTTACACGTATAAATAAATATATTTAAATTTCTAGTTATGCGACAAAGGAATTCTTACAATTTAGAAAGGAATAAAGAAAATCAAAATCTTTTAAGGACACAAACTTGAGTGTTTTGGAATTATCTTAATGCTTAGGAAAAGAAGGAGTAAAGATAGTTGAAAACTGCAGTCAGTTTTTGAATGTTTTTTTCCATCAGTTTCAAATTAAAAAACAAATTAAATAAGAAGACTTGAAATTATTTGGTTTACGAGCATTGTGTCAAACTGGATCGTTTTTTTTTTCGATTTCGGTATATATCCAAACTCTTTTACGGTAGTAGGAAATTTTGAATTTGTGTTTTGATTTCGATTCTGATTTTGAGATTCATTTCAATTTCAATTCCAATTTCGATACCGGTTTTGCAAGCTGCTGAAAATCTTTAAAAATGGGGGAAAACATTGCAATTTGAAGTGCTTCACAATACTTAAATGAACTCAATTCAAGTGCAGAGTTTAATTCTAATAATGTTTGATTGATGTACATTGATTAATACTAAATACTAAAACCCTTCGTTCGTTCCCCCTGCCCATTCCCCTTCCACATTCTGTAAGCTGGCGATGCAAGAGCTTTTCAGGTGCTGTTGCTGCTGCTGCTGCCGCTGCCTCGTCTCGTTGCGCCTTCAATTAGTCACCAACTGAGCAAGTGGGCAAATGAGCAAAAGGGGGCGTGGCGTCGGTCCAATTTTTCACACTATACGGAAGTATTATTTGGGTCACATTTCCTGCTGATTTTAATTAAAATCTTCTTCGGCCAACGTTCTCGGACGGAAGTACAAATTTCCAGCAGTTACAAAGCTCACAGAAATACCCTACTCAGTGCCCCTCTACCACACTCCCTCTCCCTCTCCCTCTTCCCCACCCACTCTCTCTCTCACACACATAGTGCCTTTCTTAGTGACTTTAAGTGTTGCCGAGGCGCAGCCGAGAGAGCAAGTCAATCAGTGATGCCAAATCCGCTTTTTATCTGCTCTGAAAATATTTAGAAAATTGACACAAAACTTGAAAAAAAGTTGATTATTTTACTTCTAATTAATTTCAAAATATACAAAAAGAAAGCAGAACTTTTCTTATATCAGAAAGTCATTTTCTATTGTGTTTTTATATATCTAATAATTTATAAAAAGGAAAACTTTGCAATAGAAGTTTTTTTCTAGTCTTATATTTTTAATAGTCTTTCTATTTTCTTGGAAAGTGGTATGTTGGAGAGGTCACATGCTAAGAAAATCGTCCAGTAATTTAAAATATCGACGTTAAGAGTATATATCCTTATAATCTAGAAAATGATTTTATTTTACAATGTTGTTCTAATTCTTGATTGATCTCTGATTGAGAAATAAATTTCTAAAAAGTATAACTGAACAAGTAATAAATAAAATTCAGAAAGTAGTGATAAATTTTGGCCCATCCCAGTTTTGACCCATCCCTACAGCAATTTATTGGTTTAGTACATGAATTTCGAATGAAGTTGTTAAAAAACGCAATCCAGTCTAGTTAATTTAGTTGCGTACTGCATAATATCAATGAAAACCAATTTCCGATAGAAATGTGATATTTTATGTGTAAAAATTTGGGTTAGGTGTATCTCCTAGCCGAGCTCTCTCCACTAGATCACGCCTACTTGTTAAAGGTTACCCTTTCCGACGCTACAACGAGTGTTCAATTTAAATATAGCTTTTTTTGTTAAATTTTCTTAATCATTTGGGGCAACACTGGCGCCACACGACCGTACAACCTATTGCCCTTCATAATGCCAAGGTAGCTGAGTAGTTGAGTTGATGTGCTCCAGAGGGATTAAGGGACGAGACTGGGGGATGGGGGTGGTGGGAGCGGGAGCTGGAACGAGGAAAAGAAGAAGCGTTTCGTTCATTTCATCAGCGGCCAGATGATTTTGACTGAGATTGAAGATAAAACACATGCGCGCATCACATTTACCGTTTTGTGGCGTTTCTGTCTCAGTTTCGGTTTCTTCTTCTTTAATTTTTTAGTTGTGTTTGTGTGTGTGGCTTTTTTAGCCTGGTAGTGAGTATTATAATTTTGTCATCGCGTTTGTAACTCATTGTAGATATGTATATAGCTTTGATCAGCAGCAGCATTGTGACATGTCAATAATCGATGTAAAAGTTATGGTCTCATATATGGATATTCAGTTCATTGATTGATTTATATCAAAAGGAGTTTCAAAAGTATAAAAGCCAACACTTCGAAGCCGGCAAGGGTATCGAATGTTCGGTGCGCCTAAGATAACTATTCTCCCTTTGTGGTTTTTTCTGCTTCTGCTCTGTTTCTGTTTCTATTTGTGTTTGTGTTGTTTAATGCTGCTTACTGCTGTTTGCTCTGCTTAGCTCAGCATCGCACTCGCAGCTTTCCAAAGCTCACACACAACTGAGAGAGCTTGAGCGAGAGAGACCAACAGACAGCATGGCCGCAAGGCCGCACAATGCTGGACACACACACAAACACACAAGCGCACACATACACTCAATTCTCGAACTCACACTCTATACAATTACACTCGCAGTCAGATTGAGCTTCAGATTAAAACGGCGCACATGGCACTTGGCGTTTCCTTTGGGGCACTGGCTGCTGCCTCTGCCTCTTTTTTTATATATTTTTTTTGTTGCTGCTGTTGTTGTTGTGCTTCTTGCTTTTGACGCTTTTTGGTCCCCAGTGGGAAATGCGCAGCGCCCGCAGTTGGCAAATAATATTTAATTTCTGTTGTCTTTTGCAATTTCTCGAGAGTTTTTGTTCGGCAAACTTGGTGAGTTTGCTTGATTTATAGCCAGGTGTATGTTTGTGTGTAAGTATACATTATGAATATGTATGTATGTATGCCATTTGCTAAAATATTGCATATCCATAATAAATGTTTTAAAATTTAAATTAGTGAAAGTGACTGTTTGAATATTCCAATCGCAATTTTGAATTAAGATTTTATCTTTGCAGAAGTTCTGAAATTTAAAAGCAAGTACACATATTTTTATTTAATTTAAAGAAATTTCTATTCATATATTTTTAACGAGCAAAGCTCGCACTTTTGTATGCTACAATTTTTTTTTTCAAATATTTTCTTCCCAGGATAAATTAAATCGTAGTATTTTTAGGTATTTAATGCGTAGTGCTTTAAATAAAAGGAATTTTTTTTACAATCATTATATTTATTACGTATTATATTTATTATTTATTTATTTATTTTTTTTTATATATATATATATATAAATTTTTTATTTTATACAGTTAAAAGCTTTCTGTAACGATCAGAACTCAAGGCCTTCAGCCGTCGAAAGCTTTTTCCTAAATGCAATCGCGAAATGTTGCATCTGAGCGCACTACAAATCTGGAATTGCAGCGATGCGCTCGCTGTCACCCTCTCTCTCTGTCTTTCGCTGTTTCTTTCATACTCTCTCTCTCTCTCTGTGTTTCTTTGCCGTTACTTTGGCTATCAACACATGCGCGCCATTTCCCAATGGGTTGTCGGTGGCTACTTCTTGTACTTTCTTCAATGAACATGAGAAACATGTCTAAAATGCTTGCTGCTTTACTTGGACCGTTTGGCTACAACTTTTGTAACAGTCGCGCATATCTTTCGTCTGACACACACATACGTACAGACACACAGTAATTGTCAGCATCGTTGAGTTGGGCTGGCTCTCGTCTCCTTTCGGCTACAACACGAGGCTGCATGCTTCGTTCAATTTCGGTCGCCGCTGTGTGATAAGCTCGCGAAGCTCCTTCAGTGCCAAACTGTCAATCGTGTAGAGCGGTCATGTGGAGCGCTTCTCGTGCGCCTCTCCAATTGTTTTTTTTTTGAGTAGTAGTTTCTTAAAAGTTGAAATCAGCAGCCGCAGCAGCACCAGCAGCAGCAGCAGAGCAGTCGAAGAAGAAGAAGACGGCAAATTGTAGCAGAAACAAAAGTCCAACTATTACTTTTTGTTTGTGTGCTTGCAACCAAACAAAAACAACTAGCGAAACTCGAGCTGAACTCAAATCCCAACTCACTCACAAAAAAATATAAAAAATAAATAAAAATTGTTATAAAAATAAATAAATAAATAGGTAAATAAAAAAAGAAGAAAATGTAACAGAAATGAACAGTTGCGTTTTTTGAATTTCAATCGAATTGTGAGTGCTTTTGTGTCTGTGTTTTGTTAATTGCTCATGTGGAAAGTGTTGCTTAATTTCTTTTTTTGTTGTTGTTTGTTGTTGTTTTGAAAAACCAAGTGAGCCAAATACTACAGAGAGAGAGAGAAAGAGAGAGAGAGAGAGTAAAGAGAAAGCAAGAAAGAGAGTGAACGAACGTACAAGGATCCCTGTCAAAGGAAGCTGCTGATGATGATGATGTTGAACTGCCGCAAAATGTGCGTGTCAAATGGGTGAGCAAAAAAATATATATACAGAAGAAAAAACGTAGTCAAATTAAAATTAAATTATATATTTTTTGAATATATGTACACACTGTTTATTTTGCGTATGTATGTGTATGTAAGTGTGAAAGGTGCAAAACAAAGATGAAATTGCGCGAATTATGCAAAGCTTCTAGCTAGCTAGGTTTAATGGGCCCGCCTTAGGTAGAAGGGGGAGCGAGTGTTGCGGGGTTTTGCTGAAATGTCAATGTGCTCGTTCTAAAGCTGCCTTTGTATTTTGTACCGTTAATCCAATTTATATGTGACATACCCACATACACTCGTAGACACATATACCCATACACATGTATGCACATATATATGAATACAAATCAAGTCAAGGCTCGTCTGTGTGTGCGTAAGTGTGACCAATTAGTTCTCAAATTGCGCAAAACTAATGCCAAACAAAAACAACACAAAACAAATACCGCATTTTAATGGCTAAATTTCATTTTTTATGGTTTTTTTTTTTTTGGGTTCTTTATATGAGGATGTGTGTATATGTATTTATGTAACACAAAGCAGTAACAACAAATTGTCACAAAAAAAAATAAAAGGAACCCAAAACCTATTCTCGCTTTTAATGAAGTTGTATGTGGCCAAAGCAGCAGCAGCAGCCAAAGAAGAAGAAGAAGCAGCAGCAGAAGCACCAGTACAACTTTCACACACACAAACAAAAAAAATTACTCAATCGTTTTTGGCTATGTGTGCGTGTGTGAGTGTGTGTGTGTGTGTGTCTGTGTGTTAGTGTGCGCCACCCTCGGGCTAGGCCTTTGGAGCTGTGAATGCTGCTGCTGCTCCTTCGTCTTCTTCTTCCACCGCTTCTTCTGTGTCTTCTTTTGATTGTTATTTTTGTTGTTGTTGTTAGTGTGGCCGCCTCTCGTCTGCGCCTTGTTATTTTTTTTGTGCTGCGGTAGTCTTGCGGGCACGCCATAAGTTCGCTATTTGAGAAGGGGGAGCGACAATAGATAGCTAGCGGTGTTTCCCTACTTTTCGTTGCTTTTATTCGTTCTTTTTTTTTGAATTTTATTTATTTATTTATTTTTTTGTTGCTGACTAGAATACGATTATCGGCATGTATTTGATTGGCTTTTCGCATTTTGATTCCTTGCGTTGCATCACTTCATTTCAATTTGTTGTTGTTTTTGAGGAAGACGAAGATGCCGAATAAATCTCGACACTGACAGAGAAATATGTATTTAGTGGCCATTTGATTGGTATTCTTATAGTTGAATATTATCGATTTATCGATAGGCAAAGCATATCGATGTAAATCGCTGTTGGGCTTTAAAACTGGCACTGCTTTTGCATAAAGTTGAAATCGCTATTAAACAGCTGATTGACCACTTTTTGTATCACTTTCTTTCTTTTTTATCATATTCATAATTATTGGTCTGAGTATGATCAGAAATATAAATACTAGAAATATTTAAGGACATAACTGTTCTTCAGGAGAAAACGTCATTTGAAGTGATAAAAATATTTACAAATTTACAACCACTTTGTATCTTTTATATCAATTCATACATTAATTTAATAATATTAATATTATTAATATAGTTATAAAAAAAGTTATGAAGTGGTTCCACTCTTTTTTTCGTTATTCGATTATTCGTTATTCGATTGGTTCGAGTAACTGGAATTTTCGAATTAAGTTTCCAATTCACAATTTATTTATTACCTACTATGTTACTTATTTATTTTCTTTTGATATTTAATTTCTATTTGAATTTGTCCCTTTTAATTTAATTTAATTTTTTTCTTTAATTTTGCCTCTCAAATTTTACTTTTTACTGCTTGTGGTCCACATTAAAAATACAGTAATAAATAAAGTATTATTTGAGAATTTCGATTCGAACACAGATCGTCGCTGATCGTTAAGCGACAATTGTCGCAAGTTTAAACTGATCAATAGGCAATACATATCGAAAATCACTGATAAATAAATTGACAAAGCGCTCGCCGTTCTCGATGATTTGAAGCAGCACCAACACAGAGAGAGAGAGGTAGAGAGAGGGAAGTGATATGTATAGGAAGATGGGTACAAGAAAGAGAGAGATAGGTTGAGAGTCAATTGACTGGTTGGCTGTTGGCTGGCTGAGTGACAAGTGACACGAGCCACAGAAATGTTGCACATACGCCCCGTGTGCTCGGGTGGCACAGTTAATGCTTGACGCACCGTACCGTTTTCCCCATCCCCATCCCCATTCCCGTTTGCTTATTTGTTTGCTGGCATGGACGCTGGCCAAAAGGGACGACAGCGAAAGAAAGAATGAAAGATTCGGTTTGCTATTTTCGTCCTTCGTCGCAGCCGAGAGAGCTGTGAATGAATGTCATAATCGATAATTGAATGCTGAAAATGTGGCCAAATGGTTGGCCATCTCTTTTAGCTGCGGCTGCTGCTGCTGCTGCTGTGGCTGTTTTGGCCAATCCACTCCATAAATTTGCTTAATTAATGCCAATGACACACACACACACACACATCTATATATATATATATGGATGTACATTTATCGATGTGTGTATGACACAAAAAAAAAAAACAAAATGACACTCGCAGTCACATCTGAAATGACGACAAAATAAACAATGAAACGTTGCCGGTGCTGTTCACTTTCCAGCTGCAAAAATGCAAAGCTTTACAATGTATTGATGCTGTTATTTAAATTATGACTGTTTTGATTGTAATAATATAATAAACGGCAGGACAAATTAGTCTTAAGTCTGATTGAGAATCGTGCAAAAAATCATAAGCACCGAACTTAAAAAAAAGAGGCTAGACACAATATGAATATGCTTAAATTCGAGCTTCTTCTTCATTTCATACGATGCGCTGTCAAACAGACGAAATATACAAACGTATAAATGCAATATAGATTAAAGATATATCATATACATATGCAATTTGAAATAAATACCAAGTAATTATCGCAGAAAAAGCTAAATTGCCAACACTGGCCAAAGCAAAAGCGGCAAAACTTAGACACGCACACAGGCGCAGACACAGGCGTAAAAGAAAAATGGCAAAACAGGCGACGACGACGACGACGAAGGCGACGGCAAAGGCGTCGACGCTGGCGATGAAAACGTAGCAGCAGCAGCTGAAGACGCCAGCGAGCAGCAGCGATGAGTAGGACAAAGGCGGCGACATGTTTGCTCTTTGTGTGTTTGTGTGTGTGTGTGTGTGTCTGATTGCGGCTGCTGTGGCACTCTCTCTTCAGCGCTGCCTTTGTGCTAGTGTGTGTGTGCTATAATAATAAAAACATAGCAGCGTCAGCAGCAGCAGCACCAGCAGCAGGCAAAATACATGCTCATGCATAAGTATGTTTTCTGTGCTTTCAGCCTGTGTGTGTATTTGTGTGTGTGTGTGCGTGCGTGTGTCTGTGTGTGTGTACGTTTGCATAGTCCAAGCAAAAGAAAATGCCAAGAAATAAAGTGTCTCTCTGGCGCTCTGTTTCTGTTTCTGTTTATGTGTGAATGTGTGTGTGTCGTCCTTTTTGCCTTTGCCTGCCTTCTTGCTGCTGCTGACACACACACACACACATACACACACACATATATATATATATACATATGTGTGCCCTACAATTACATAATATGCGCGGCGCATAGCTTAAGACGCAAAGAGAATTGTTTAAGTTTTTTTTTGAACTCATCAACACAGCAAATTTTTGTCTATTTTGCTCTGCGCTTATACCCTGTAACACAAAATTGGCAGGCAGCAATATATATATATATTTTACTTTGTATACATATATTGGTTTACATTTAGAGTCGAGTCGATATCAGAGAGCAGCTTAGATTCGCTATATATATATATATATATATATATATATATTAGATAGATAGATAAGCCTATATAAGTTGTATACGAGGCATTTAGCTAGTCGACTTTTCGTACTTGTTTCTCAATGTCTTTTTTTCTTCTTATTATATTTCTTCTTCTTTCATATTGATTAAAGCAGCCGGCAGCTGCGAAAGTGAAAGGCCCTCAAAGCGTTCTGTGGGTGTGTGTGTGTGAGAGAGAGAGAGAGAGAGAGTGTGAGAGTGTGTGTATGAGAGAGAGTTAACTCAAATGCAGTTTTGATGCTCCCACATGGCGGCCTGTGTGTGTGTATGTGTGTGTGTGCGTGTGTTTGTGTGTGTGTGTGTGTGTGTGTGTTTGTCCTATTGCCCTAATGAAATTATATGTGCGACACAACGGTTACCAAAGCGCACACAAAATGCACCACTCTATATTAGTTTATGCTATGGCACACAACCACTCCACGCACATACATATTTACATATATGTATTGTAGTATTTGTGGTGTGTGTCAGTGGCGGGGACATCAAGTGCAGAAGAACATCGCACTTTATTGTAGTTTTGTCAACACACAAACACGCACACACACACACGCACACACACACACACACACACACCACACACACACCACACACACACACACACACACACGCACACACACACGACACACACACGCACACACACACGCATGCATATGTGTCATTATATGCAGTACAGTGTTCGTCGCTTTCGTGAGTTTTTCAAAAACATATTTTAGCTTGAAGCTCTTGAAAACTCTGTCTTTGGATCATTTGAGTGAATTATGCAAGTGAACACATATTCTACAACCAGCTGGTGCATACACTCAGAAAAAATTGCTATGATTTAAAAATGATATTTCTAAAATCAGAGAAAAGTTCTGTGAAAAAGACCTGCGTTTTTCTTTGCTTAGTTTCAACTTCGGTTTTTGCTAAAATTTTTGTTTTTTTCTAAGTGTACAAGTCATGATGTCAAACCAATTCCGATTCTACTTTGACAAATACAAATTCCGGTAGATATTCCGGTACTTTTTTTTAACTTGATTATTTCTTGATATGCCCTGAACTTATTACAAATCGGTAATAAGGATATATTGAGATGATGCAAAAGTTAGTAAAAGGCAGACGGAAGCAACTCCAACCTCATTTCGATTTTGAATTGTTATCTGTGAAAATGCGGTTTCAATTCTGATTAAAATATAGACTACTATCAATTGACTGCCCTAAAAGTTTTCCAACAATTCCTCGCATTTGGAGATCGAATTATGTTTGTGTTCGCTGATTGACAAATTAGATTGATTGACAATCAGTCATGGCATCGATTTGAATGAAAGAAGTGTTGAATAACTTGCAAGTTAATCATATTGCACTTATAGAGTGATCGCTGTACTTGTACTTGGACTCGTACATTGTAGATTGAAAGTATTTTCATGATGTTCACTCGATTTCCTTGGATTTTTGTCGGGTGCTTTTTCATAAATTGCTTTCAAGTTTTTTGACACTTTTAGTTGATTTGATTTTCATTTGATGGCTGTGCCAGCGAGCTGCGTTGCCAAGGCTATATATATACACACACATTCGCACACACACAGACACACACAAACACACACACCCACACAAACACACATACACACATACACATTGCAACACACACACACACCCACAGACAAGTATACCAAATAAGACGAGAGTATTTTGTAATGCAATCGTGGAGTTAGTTTTGTGCGCCATTTGACCCAGTTGGTGGTTTCTTTTGTACACACCCATACACACACACAGACACACATTAGGAATTACTTGGAGCTTCGTCCTTTTCACAAATCCTTCAGAGACTACAGGCTAAATTACCCACAAATGGCACATGCAACATGCCATTTACCGTTTTATTTCCTCAAGTGGAAAACTACCTTCATTAACAATTTGTGCACAAGTTAATTTAAAAACTGAAAAGCTTTGCGTGCTAACTATTACAAATCTTAATAAGCTATATTTTTCCCTTTGCCGCATCCATTCATTTTTAGTTCACTTTTTTCTCTTTTTCTCTTTACATACATGTCAAATCCATCAAAAGTAACAATTGTTTGTCATTACCAAAGTTATAAGGTTTATACATATTTTTATAAATAACCTTGTGCGTCTGAGACTAGAAGGGCAGAAACTTCAAATATTGAATATTAAGATTAAGTATTTTTCTTTTAATTTTAATCGGTAATCGATTCTCGATTGATATACAAGATATTATTGATCAACTGCATAAATTTCACCAATCAAAAGGCTTACATCCTTTTAAAACCTTTGAATGTGTACTGATGTGTATATAGATATGTTGTTGGATATATAAGAATATATTTCGTTGTTTTTCTGAGTGTAGTGGGATAGCACTTGTTGTTTTGTTTTTCTTCTGCAGCGATTTTGAGAGAGCATCATGTTTATCAACATCATCCAGACGGGCTATAATGTCTAATCCATTATATCGTGTGGATGAGTTGCGAGCTGCTTGCCTCTTGGCAAGTCTGCTTGCCACCGCGTGGCTGGCTTCTTGTCCAAGTGCGAGGGTTATTTGCACGTTCGGCCCGTTTCCTGCTGCTTGATGTTGTTTCTATTTGTGTTACTCTTCTTGTTGTATCTGCATTTGCTCATTTGCCACGTTGCTTTATTGCCATCTTTATTTGGGGCTGTCATCGTTCCCAGCTTCATACCCAATCCCCATTCCTGACATCGGTGGAGTTTGTACGTGCCCATTAGCTGATACGTGCTGTACTTCATTTGACTTGCCAACTGTCTGTAGGCAATGCTAAGTATGCCCCAAATGGGTGTGTAATTCTCCACCTGATACAGATTACACACCTGGCTCAAATACATTTTAATCAACACGAGCATTTTTCGATGACAAAACATTTGGCAAAATAAGAAGCTTAGTATATCTATAAATATATGTATATATTACTGATCCATCATTAGATGATCGAATCTCTTTTGAAGTCAATTCAGCATTGGCCGAAATTATGGTAAAGGTAGTCGAATAGCCCGATAAAGATGAAGAGTCAGTTTTAGACACATGCAAAAATGCAGGGAGAGACAGTAAAGGTGCCCAATGAAGAGTAGAAGGAAAAGGAAGAGACAGTGACAGAAGTCAAGGTAGGTCAAGTAGGCGTTAGTGTGATGAAACCTGCAACATATCAGAATTTTTGCCACTACAGATATATGTTAATTACCAAAATTGTTTAAAAGCGAAATGGGACTTGAGTTCGGTGATTGCAATTATGGCGAATCCATTCGCTCATTATCTGATGCGAATTCAAATGTCTTCAGATCAAGCTCTCAAATAGTCACATGTCCAAATATTTCATATTTAGACTCCGTATATTGTATCTGGGTTACTTGTTTGTACTTGGATAATCTTAAGATAACAATTTCGGCTGGTTTGGACTGGTTTATTTGTAGAGCAATTATAATTGTTAGAAATTGAAAGCTACATACACCTATTCTACCCAACCGACCAATTAAATTCGATGTCTAAAGAGAGACATCAATCTCTAAAAAATGGGTGTTACACACTTCAAGGCATAGTTGTAATACCATTCTTAAAAGTTTAAGCAGTTTGGAGCACCAAACATGCTCACATATGCAATTCTCCAAGAAAACTCGTATCAGGTTTACTTTTGCCTGTTCTTCTGCATTAGCGTCAGATTCAGAGCAATAATTTAATCACTAAAATAATGCATATCATAATTATAAACATGAACATAACCGTAAATAAGGTACGATATGACAGCAATGTTTTAATCAGCCAAATCAAGAATATAACCAACCAAGAACGCCTGGAAATAGAATGTTGTCAAGCTCACACTGACTGATAAGTTAACCGTTAAATCTTGGCATACCTTAGTGCACCGCCTGGTGGAATCGCGGCTCGCTTTCGATATCTGCCCTTTTCTCGCTTTTCCACATAATTCACTACACGTCCTGAGCGCAATATCATCGTTTTATCCGGAAAATTATTTATTTTGTAAAACGATTTTTTTCCGAATTTCTATTCTCGGAGTGAGTATTGTCAGGTTAAAAGTATATTACTAAATGATTTTCCTAAATGATTTTCCTGCTATGTGAACTGGCTATGTGAACTATGATGACGAATTTATAACTTTTTATACTCTCGGGCACTAAAGATCTAAAATATCGCATGAAATGCGCAGATCAAGTAAGTTAAAAATCGATTTCCGATAACAATAAAAGCTACAATTTTTAACTGACAATTTGATTATTCACAAAATGTAACGAAATTTGTAATTTTCACTAAAAAATATTAATTAATGCTTAGTTGTGAAATCTTAAACCAAAATTTGGCAACTTAATTATAATTTATATTAATTTAATTTAACTACAATTTTTGTTTCTTTATTTTGCCCAAATTTGTTGCAATTGATCTTTGCCTCTTCTGACATTTTGCCAAGATCTGACCAAATAGTTAATTTAAGCTTAATTAATTGAGAAACTAATTTAACAAATAACCTCTCAATTGATATAAAATATACCTTGTCATATTATCAGGAGGCAGAAGCTATCTGTACAGATATTGCCTAAGAATGAAGATTGACTTGGGTGCAACGATAATAAATGATCTGACTAGTGACTTTTCAATATATATATTGTTGAAGTCATTCACTCGGCTTGTCTCTTTGTTGTTCTTGTTGCTGAAGTCTTATTTTGTGTTGCTTTCTTTCTTCAAATTTTGCAATTCAATTTGCAGTCCTTTTTTATTGCTATTATTCATTTACTTGCCAACTGTCTGTAGGCAATGCTGAGTATGCCCCAAATGGGTTTGTAATTCTCCACCTGATACATATTACACACCTGGCTCAAATACATTTTAATCAACACGAGCATTTTTCGATGACAAAACATATGGCAAAATTAGAAGCTTAGTATATCTATAAATATATGTATATATTACTGATCCATCATTAGATGATCGAATCTCTTTTAAAGTCAATTCAGCATTGGCCGAAATTATGGTAAAGGTAGTCGAATAGCCCGATAAAGATGAAGAGTCAGTTTTAGACACATGCAAAAATGCAGGGGAAGAGAACAGTAAAGGTGCCCAATGAAGAGTAGGAGGAAAAGGAAGAGACAGTGACAGAAGTCAAGGTAGGTCAAGTAGGCGTTAGTGTGATGAAACCTGCAACATATCAGAATTTTTGCCACTACAGATATATGTTAATTACCAAAATTGTTTAAAAGCGAAATGGGACTTGAGTTCGGTGATTGCAATTATGGCGAATCCATTCGCTCATTATCTGATGCGAATTCAAATGTCTTCAGATCAAGCTCTCAAATAGTCACATGTCCAAATATTTAATATTTAGACTCCGTATATTGTATCTGGGTTACTTGTTTGTACTTGGATAATCTTAAGATAACAATTTCGGCTGGTTTGGACTGGTTTATTTGTAGAGCAATTATAATTGTTAGAAATTGAAAGCTACATACACCTATTCTACCCAACCGACCAATTAAATTCGATGTGTAAAGAGAGACATCAATCTCTAAAAAATGGGTGTTACACACTTCAAGGCATAGTTGTAATACCATTCTTAAAAGTTTAAGCAGTTTGGAGCACCAAACATGCTCACATATGCAATTCTCCAAGAAAACTCGTATCAGGTTTACTTTTGCCTGTTCTTCTGCATTAGCGTCAGATTCAGAGCAATAATTTAATCACTAAAATAATGCATATCATAATTATTAACATGAACATAACCGTAAATATGGTACGATATGACAGCAATGTTTCAATCAGCCAAATCAAGAATATAACCAAATAAGAACGCCTGGAAATAGAATGTTGTCAAGCTCACACTGACTGATAAGTTAACCGTTAAATCTTGGCATACCTTAGTGCACCGCCTGGTGGAATCGCGGCTCGCTTTCGATATCTGCGCTTTTCTCGCTTTTCCACATAATTCACTACACGTCCTGAGCGCAATATCATCGTTTTATCCGGAAAATTATTTATTTTGTAAAACGATTTTTTTCCGAATTTCTATTCTCGGAGTGAGTATTGTCAGGTTAAAAGTATATTACTAAATGATTTTCCTAAATGATTTTCCTGCTATGTGAACTGGCTATGTGAACTATGATGAGGAATTTATAACTTTTTATACTCTCGGGCACTAAAGATCTAAAATATCGCATGAAATGCGCAGATCAAGTAAGTTAAAAATCGATTTCCGATAACACTGAAAGTTACAATTTTTAACTGACAATTTGATTATTCACAAAATGTAACGAAATTTGTAATTTTCACTAAAAAAATGCGAATTTATGCTTAGTTGTGAAATCTTAAACCAAAATTTGGCAACTTAATTGTAATTTATATTAATTTAATTTAACTACAATTTTTATTTCTTTATTTTGCCCAAATTTGTTGCAATTGATCTTTGCCTCTTCTGACATTTTGCCAAGATCTGACCAAATAGTTAATTTAAGCTTAATTAATTGAGAAACTAATTTAACAAATAACCTCTCAATTGATATAAAATATACCTTGTCATATTATCAGGAGGCAGAAGCTATCTGTACAGATATTGCCTAAGAATGAAGATTGACTTGGGTGCAACGATAATAAATGATCTGACTAGTGACTTTTCAATATATATATTGTTGAAGTCATTCACTCGGCTTGTCTCTTTGTTGTTCTTGTTGCTGAAGTCTTATTTTGTGTTGCTTTCTTTCTTCAAATTTTGCAATTCAATTTGCAGTCCTTTTTTATTGCTATTATTCATTTACTTGCCAACTGTCTGTAGGCAATGCTGAGTATGCCCCAAATGGGTTTGTAATTCTCCACCTGATACATATTACACACTTGGCTCAAATACATTTTAATCAACACGAGCATTTTTCGATGACAAAACATATGGCAAAATTAGAAGCTTAGTATATCTATAAATATATGTATATATTACTGATCCATCATTAGATGATCGAATCTCTTTTAAAGTCAATTCAGCATTGGCCGAAATTATGGTAAAGGTAGTCGAATAGCCCGATAAAGATGAAGAGTCAGTTTTAGACACATGCAAAAATGCAGGGGAAGAGAACAGTAAAGGTGCCCAATGAAGAGTAGAAGGAAAAGGAAGAGACAGTGACAGAAGTCAAGGTAGGTCAAGTAGGCGTTAGTGTGATGAAACCTGCAACATATCAGAATTTTTGCCACTACAGATATATGTTAATTACCAAAATTGTTTAAAAGCGAAATGGGACTTGAGTTCGGTGATTGCAATTATGGCGAATCCATTCGCTCATTATCTGATGCGAATTCAAATGTCTTCAGATCAAGCTCTCAAATAGTCACATGTCCAAATATTTAATATTTAGACTCCGTATATTGTATCTGGGTTACTTGTTTGTACTTGGATAATCTTAAGATAACAATTTCGGCTGGTTTGGACTGGTTTATTTGTAGAGCAATTATAATTGTTAGAAATTGAAAGCTACATACACCTATTCTACCCAACCGACCAATTAAATTCGATGTCTTTCTCTAAAAAATGGGTGTTACACACTTCAAGGCATAGTTGTAATACCATTCTTAAAAGTTTAAGCAGTTTGGAGCACCAAACATGCTCACATATGCAATTCTCCAAGAAAACTCGTATCAGGTTTACTTTTGCCTGTTCTTCTGCATTAGCGTCAGATTCAGAGCAATAATTTAATCACTAAAATAATGCATATCATAATTATTAACATGAACATAACCGTAAATATGGTACGATATGACAGCAATGTTTCAATCAGCCAAATCAAGAATATAACCAAATAAGAACGCCTGGAAATAGAATGTTGTCAAGCTCACACTGACTGATAAGTTAACCGTTAAATCTTGGCATACCTTAGTGCACCGCCTGGTGGAATCGCGGCTCGCTTTCGATATCTGCCCTTTTCTCGCTTTTCCACATAATTCACTACACGTCCTGAGCGCAATATCATCGTTTTATCCGGAAAATTATTTATTTTGTAAAACGATTTTTTTCCGAATTTCTATTCTCGGAGTGAGTATTGTCAGGTTAAAAGTATATTACTAAATGATTTTCCTAAATGATTTTCCTGCTATGTGAACTGGCTATGTGAACTATGATGAGGAATTTATAACTTTTTATACTCTCGGGCACTAAAGATCTAAAATATCGCATGAAATGCGCAGATCAAGTAAGTTAAAAATCGATTTCCGATAACACTGAAAGTTACAATTTTTAACTGACAATTTGATTATTCACAAAATGTAACGAAATTTGTAATTTTCACTAAAAAAATGCGAATTTATGCTTAGTTGTGAAATCTTAAACCAAAATTTGGCAACTTAATTGTAATTTATATTAATTTAATTTAACTACAATTTTTATTTCTTTATTTTGCCCAAATTTGTTGCAATTGATTTTTGTCTCTTCTGACAACTTGCCAAGACCAAATAATTAATTTAAGCTTAATTAATTGAGAAACTAATTTAACAAATAACCTCTCAATTGATATAAAATATACCTTGTCATATTATCAGGAGGCAGAAGCTATCTGTACAGATATTGCCTAAGAATGAAGATTGACTTGGGTGCAACGATAATAAATGATCTGACTAGTGACTTTTCAATATATATATTGTTGAAGTCATTCACTCGGCTTGTCTCTTTGTTGTTCTTGTTGCTAAAGTCTTATTTTGTGTTGCTTTCTTTCTTCAAATTTTGCAATTCAATTTGCAGTCCTTTTTTATTGCTATTATTCATTTACTTGCCAACTGTCTGTAGGCAATGCTGAGTATGCCCCAAATGGGTTTGTAATTCTCCACCTGATACATATTACACACCTGGCTCAAATACATTTTAATCAACACGAGCATTTTTCGATGACAAAACATATGGCAAAATTAGAAGCTTAGTATATCTATAAATATATGTATATATTACTGATCCATCATTAGATGATCGAATCTCTTTTAAAGTCAATTCAGCATTGGCCGAAATTATGGTAAAGGTAGTCGAATAGCCCGATAAAGATGAAGAGTCAGTTTTAGACACATGCAAAAATGCAGGGGAAGAGAACAGTAAAGGTGCCCAATGAAGAGTAGAAGGAAAAGGAAGAGACAGTGACAGAAGTCAAGGTAGGTCAAGTAGGCGTTAGTGTGATGAAACCTGCAACATATCAGAATTTTTGCCACTACAGATATATGTTAATTACCAAAATTGTTTAAAAGCGAAATGGGACTTGAGTTCGGTGATTGCAATTATGGCGAATCCATTCGCTCATTATCTGATGCGAATTCAAATGTCTTCAGATCAAGCTCTCAAATAGTCACATGTCCAAATATTTAATATTTAGACTCCGTATATTGTATCTGGGTTACTTGTTTGTACTTGGATAATCTTAAGATAACAATTTCGGCTGGTTTGGACTGGTTTATTTGTAGAGCAATTATAATTGTTAGAAATTGAAAGCTACATACACCTATTCTACCCAACCGACCAATTAAATTCGATGTGTAAAGAGAGACATCAATCTCTAAAAAATGGGTGTTACACACTTCAAGGCATAGTTGTAATACCATTCTTAAAAGTTTAAGCAGTTTGGAGCACCAAACATGCTCACATATGCAATTCTCCAAGAAAACTCGTATCAGGTTTACTTTTGCCTGTTCTTCTGCATTAGCGTCAGATTCAGAGCAATAATTTAATCACTAAAATAATGCATATCATAATTATAAACATGAACATAACCGTAAATAAGGTACGATATGACAGCAATGTTTTAATCAGCCAAATCAAGAATATAACCAACCAAGAACGCCTGGAAATAGAATGTTGTCAAGCTCACACTGACTGATAAGTTAACCGTTAAATCTTGGCATACCTTAGTGCACCGCCTGGTGGAATCGCGGCTCGCTTTCGATATCTGCCCTTTTCTCGCTTTTCCACATAATTCACTACACGTCCTGAGCGCAATATCATCGTTTTATCCGGAAAATTATTTATTTTGTAAAACGATTTTTTTCCGAATTTCTATTCTCGGAGTGAGTATTGTCAGGTTAAAAGTATATTACTAAATGATTTTCCTAAATGATTTTCCTGCTATGTGAACTGGCTATGTGAACTATGATGAGGAATATATAACTTTTTATACTCTCGGGCACTAAAGATCTAAAATATCGCATGAAATGCGCAGATCAAGTAAGTTAAAAATCGATTTCCGATAACACTGAAAGTTACAATTTTTAACTGACAATTTGATTATTCACAAAATGTAACGAAATTTGTAATTTTCACTAAAAAAATGCGAATTTATGCTTAGTTGTGAAATCTTAAACCAAAATTTGGCAACTTAATTGTAATTTATATTAATTTAATTTAACTACAATTTTTATTTCTTTATTTTGCCCAAATTTGTTGCAATTGATCTTTGCCTCTTCTGACATTTTGCCAAGATCTGACCAAATAGTTAATTTAAGCTTAATTAATTGAGAAACTAATTTAACAAATAACCTCTCAATTGATATAAAATATACCTTGTCATATTATCAGGAGGCAGAAGCTATCTGTACAGATATTGCCTAAGAATGAAGATTGACTTGGGTGCAACGATAATAAATGATCTGACTAGTGACTTTTCAATATATATATTGTTGAAGTCATTCACTCGGCTTGTCTCTTTGTTGTTCTTGTTGCTGAAGTCTTATTTTGTGTTGCTTTCTTTCTTCAAATTTTGCAATTCAATTTGCAGTCCTTTTTTATTGCTATTATTCATTTACTTGCCAACTGTCTGTAGGCAATGCTGAGTATGCCCCAAATGGGTTTGTAATTCTCCACCTGATACATATTACACACCTGGCTCAAATACATTTTAATCAACACGAGCATTTTTCGATGACAAAACATATGGCAAAATTAGAAGCTTAGTATATCTATAAATATATGTATATATTACTGATCCATCATTAGATGATCGAATCTCTTTTAAAGTCAATTCAGCATTGGCCGAAATTATGGTAAAGGTAGTCGAATAGCCCGATAAAGATGAAGAGTCAGTTTTAGACACATGCAAAAATGCAGGGGAAGAGAACAGTAAAGGTGCCCAATGAAGAGTAGGAGGAAAAGGAAGAGACAGTGACAGAAGTCAAGGTAGGTCAAGTAGGCGTTAGTGTGATGAAACCTGCAACATATCAGAATTTTTGCCACTACAGATATATGTTAATTACCAAAATTGTTTAAAAGCGAAATGGGACTTGAGTTCGGTGATTGCAATTATGGCTAATCCATTCGCTCATTATCTGATGCGAATTCAAATGTCTTCAGATCAAGCTCTCAAATAGTCACATGTCCAAATATTTAATATTTAGACTCCGTATATTGTATCTGGGTTACTTGTTTGTACTTGGATAATCTTAAGATAACAATTTCGGCTGGTTTGGACTGGTTTATTTGTAGAGCAATTATAATTGTTAGAAATTGAAAGCTACATACACCTATTCTACCCAACCGACCAATTAAATTCGATGTCTATCTCTAAAAAATGGGTGTTACACACTTCAAGGCATAGTTGTAATACCATTCTTAAAAGTTTAAGCAGTTTGGAGCACCAAACATGCTCACATATGCAATTCTCCAAGAAAACTCGTATCAGGTTTACTTTTGCCTGTTCTTCTGCATTAGCGTCAGATTCAGAGCAATAATTTAATCACTAAAATAATGCATATCATAATTATTAACATGAACATAACCGTAAATATGGTACGATATGACAGCAATGTTTCAATCAGCCAAATCAAGAATATAACCAAATAAGAACGCCTGGAAATAGAATGTTGTCAAGCTCACACTGACTGATAAGTTAACCGTTAAATCTTGGCATACCTTAGTGCACCGCCTGGTGGAATCGCGGCTCGCTTTCGATATCTGCGCTTTTCTCGCTTTTCCACATAATTCACTACACGTCCTGAGCGCAATATCATCGTTTTATCCGGAAAATTATTTATTTTGTAAAACGATTTTTTTCCGAATTTCTATTCTCGGAGTGAGTATTGTCAGGTTAAAAGTATATTACTAAATGATTTTCCTAAATGATTTTCCTGCTATGTGAACTGGCTATGTGAACTATGATGAGGAATTTATAACTTTTTATACTCTCGGGCACTAAAGATCTAAAATATCGCATGAAATGCGCAGATCAAGTAAGTTAAAAATCGATTTCCGATAACACTGAAAGTTACAATTTTTAACTGACAATTTGATTATTCACAAAATGTAACGAAATTTGTAATTTTCACTAAAAAAATGCGAATTTATGCTTAGTTGTGAAATCTTAAACCAAAATTTGGCAACTTAATTGTAATTTATATTAATTTAATTTAACTACAATTTTTATTTCTTTATTTTGCCCAAATTTGTTGCAATTGATTTTTGTCTCTTCTGACAACTTGCCAAGACCAAATAATTAATTTAAGCTTAATTAATTGAGAAACTAATTTAACAAATAACCTCTCAATTGATATAAAATATACCTTGTCATATTATCAGGAGGCAGAAGCTATCTGTACAGATATTGCCTAAGAATGAAGATTGACTTGGGTGCAACGATAATAAATGATCTGACTAGTGACTTTTCAATATATATATTGTTGAAGTCATTCACTCGGCTTGTCTCTTTGTTGTTCTTGTTGCTGAAGTCTTATTTTGTGTTGCTTTCTTTCTTCAAATTTTGCAATTCAATTTGCAGTCCTTTTTTATTGCTATTATTCATTTACTTGCCAACTGTCTGTAGGCAATGCTGAGTATGCCCCAAATGGGTTTGTAATTCTCCACCTGATACATATTACACACCTGGCTCAAATACATTTTAATCAACACGAGCATTTTTCGATGACAAAACATATGGCAAAATTAGAAGCTTAGTATATCTATAAATATATGTATATATTACTGATCCATCATTAGATGATCGAATCTCTTTTAAAGTCAATTCAGCATTGGCCGAAATTATGGTAAAGGTAGTCGAATAGCCCGATAAAGATGAAGAGTCAGTTTTAGACACATGCAAAAATGCAGGGGAAGAGAACAGTAAAGGTGCCCAATGAAGAGTAGGAGGAAAAGGAAGAGACAGTGACAGAAGTCAAGGTAGGTCAAGTAGGCGTTAGTGTGATGAAACCTGCAACATATCAGAATTTTTGCCACTACAGATATATGTTAATTACCAAAATTGTTTAAAAGCGAAATGGGACTTGAGTTCGGTGATTGCAATTATGGCGAATCCATTCGCTCATTATCTGATGCGAATTCAAATGTCTTCAGATCAAGCTCTCAAATAGTCACATGTCCAAATATTTAATATTTAGACTCCGTATATTGTATCTGGGTTACTTGTTTGTACTTGGATAATCTTAAGATAACAATTTCGGCTGGTTTGGACTGGTTTATTTGTAGAGCAATTATAATTGTTAGAAATTGAAAGCTACATACACCTATTCTACCCAACCGACCAATTAAATTCGATGTGTAAAGAGAGACATCAATCTCTAAAAAATGGGTGTTACACACTTCAAGGCATAGTTGTAATACCATTCTTAAAAGTTTAAGCAGTTTGGAGCACCAAACATGCTCACATATGCAATTCTCCAAGAAAACTCGTATCAGGTTTACTTTTGCCTGTTCTTCTGCATTAGCGTCAGATTCAGAGCAATAATTTAATCACTAAAATAATGCATATCATAATTATAAACATGAACATAACCGTAAATAAGGTACGATATGACAGCAATGTTTTAATCAGCCAAATCAAGAATATAACCAACCAAGAACGCCTGGAAATAGAATGTTGTCAAGCTCACACTGACTGATAAGTTAACCGTTAAATCTTGGCATACCTTAGTGCACCGCCTGGTGGAATCGCGGCTCGCTTTCGATATCTGCCCTTTTCTCGCTTTTCCACATAATTCACTACACGTCCTGAGCGCAATATCATCGTTTTATCCGGAAAATTATTTATTTTGTAAAACGATTTTTTTCCGAATTTCTATTCTCGGAGTGAGTATTGTCAGGTTAAAAGTATATTACTAAATGATTTTCCTAAATGATTTTCCTGCTATGTGAACTGGCTATGTGAACTATGATGAGGAATATATAACTTGTTATACTCTCGGGCACTAAAGATCTAAAATATCGCATGAAATGCGCAGATCAAGTAAGTTAAAAATCGATTTCCGATAACACTGAAAGTTACAATTTTTAACTGACAATTTGATTATTCACAAAATGTAACGAAATTTGTAATTTTCACTAAAAAAATGCGAATTTATGCTTAGTTGTGAAATCTTAAACCAAAATTTGGCAACTTAATTGTAATTTATATTAATTTAATTTAACTACAATTTTTATTTCTTTATTTTGCCCAAATTTGTTGCAATTGATCTTTGCCTCTTCTGACATTTTGCCAAGATCTGACCAAATAGTTAATTTAAGCTTAATTAATTGAGAAACTAATTTAACAAATAACCTCTCAATTGATATAAAATATACCTTGTCATATTATCAGGAGGCAGAAGCTATCTGTACAGATATTGCCTAAGAATGAAGATTGACTTGGGTGCAACGATAATAAATGATCTGACTAGTGACTTTTCAATATATATATTGTTGAAGTCATTCACTCGGCTTGTCTCTTTGTTGTTCTTGTTGCTGAAGTCTTATTTTGTGTTGCTTTCTTTCTTCAAATTTTGCAATTCAATTTGCAGTCCTTTTTTATTGCTATTATTCATTTACTTGCTAACTGTCTGTAGGCAATGCTGAGTATGCCCCAAATGGGTTTGTAATTCTCCACCTGATACATATTACACACTTGGCTCAAATACATTTTAATCAACACGAGCATTTTTCGATGACAAAACATATGGCAAAATTAGAAGCTTAGTATATCTATAAATATATGTATATATTACTGATCCATCATTAGATGATCGAATCTCTTTTAAAGTCAATTCAGCATTGGCCGAAATTATGGTAAAGGTAGTCGAATAGCCCGATAAAGATGAAGAGTCAGTTTTAGACACATGCAAAAATGCAGGGGAAGAGAACAGTAAAGGTGCCCAATGAAGAGTAGGAGGAAAAGGAAGAGACAGTGACAGAAGTCAAGGTAGGTCAAGTAGGCGTTAGTGTGATGAAACCTGCAACATATCAGAATTTTTGCCACTACAGATATATGTTAATTACCAAAATTGTTTAAAAGCGAAATGGGACTTGAGTTCGGTGATTGCAATTATGGCGAATCCATTCGCTCATTATCTGATGCGAATTCAAATGTCTTCAGATCAAGCTCTCAAATAGTCACATGTCCAAATATTTAATATTTAGACTCCGTATATTGTATCTGGGTTACTTGTTTGTACTTGGATAATCTTAAGATAACAATTTCGGCTGGTTTGGACTGGTTTATTTGTAGAGCAATTATAATTGTTAGAAATTGAAAGCTACATACACCTATTCTACCCAACCGACCAATTAAATTCGATGTCTATCTCTAAAAAATGGGTGTTACACACTTCAAGGCATAGTTGTAATACCATTCTTAAAAGTTTAAGCAGTTTGGAGCACCAAACATGCTCACATATGCAATTCTCCAAGAAAACTCGTATCAGGTTTACTTTTGCCTGTTCTTCTGCATTAGCGTCAGATTCAGAGCAATAATTTAATCACTAAAATAATGCATATCATAATTATTAACATGAACATAACCGTAAATATGGTACGATATGACAGCAATGTTTCAATCAGCCAAATCAAGAATATAACCAACCAAGAACGCCTGGAAATAGAATGTTGTCAAGCTCACACTGACTGATAAGTTAACCGTTAAATCTTGGCATACCTTAGTGCACCGCCTGGTGGAATCGCGGCTCGCTTTCGATATCTGCGCTTTTCTCGCTTTTCCACATAATTCACTACACGTCCTGAGCGCAATATCATCGTTTTATCCGGAAAAGTATTTATTTTGTAAAACGATTTTTTTCCGAATTTCTATTCTCGGAGTGAGTATTGTCAGGTTAAAAGTATATTACTAAATGATTTTCCTAAATGATTTTCCTGCTATGTGAACTGGCTATGTGAACTATGATGAGGAATATATAACGTTTTATACTCTCGGGAACTAAAGATCTAAAATATCGCATGAAATGCGCAGATCAAGTAAGTTAAAAATCGATTTCCGATAACACTGAAAGGTACAATTTTTAACTGACAATTTGATTATTCACAAAATGTAACGAAATTTGTAATTTTCACTAAAAAAATGCGAATTTATGCTTAGTTGTGAAATCTTAAACCAAAATTTGGCAACTTAATTCTAATTTATATTAATTTAATTTAACTACAATTTTTATTTCTTTATTTTGCCCAAATTTGTTGCAATTGATTTTTGCCTCTTCTGACAACTTGCCAAGATCTGACCAAATAGTTAATTTAAGCTTAATTAATTGAGAAACTAATTTAACAAATAACCTCTCAATTGATATAAAATATACCTTGTCATATTATCAGGAGGCAGAAGCTATCTGTACAGATATTGCCTAAGAATGAAGATTGACTTGGGTGCAACGATAATAAATGATCTGACTAGTGACTTTTCAATATATATATTGTTGAAGTCATTCACTCGGCTTGTCTCTTTGTTGTTCTTGTTGCTGAAGTCTTATTTTGTGTTGCTTTCTTTCTTCAAATTTTGCAATTCAATTTGCAGTCCTTTTTTATTGCTATTATTCATTTACTTGCCAACTGTCTGTAGGCAATGCTGAGTATGCCCCAAATGGGTTTGTAATTCTCCACCTGATACATATTACACACTTGCCTCAAATACATTTTAATCAACACGAGCATTTTTCGATGACAAAACATATGGCAAAATTAGAAGCTTAGTATATCTATAAATATATGTATATATTACTGATCCATCATTAGATGATCGAATCTCTTTTAAAGTCAATTCAGCATTGGCCGAAATTATGGTAAAGGTAGTCGAATAGCCCGATAAAGATGAAGAGTCAGTTTTAGACACATGCAAAAATGCAGGGGAAGAGAACAGTAAAGGTGCCCAATGAAGAGTAGGAGGAAAAGGAAGAGACAGTGACAGAAGTCAAGGTAGGTCAAGTAGGCGTTAGTGTGATGAAACCTGCAACATATCAGAATTTTTGCCACTACAGATATATGTTAATTACCAAAATTGTTTAAAAGCGAAATGGGACTTGAGTTCGGTGATTGCAATTATGGCGAATCCATTCGCTCATTATCTGATGCGAATTCAAATGTCTTCAGATCAAGCTCTCAAATAGTCACATGTCCAAATATTTAATATTTAGACTCCGTATATTGTATCTGGGTTACTTGTTTGTACTTGGATAATCTTAAGATTACAATTTCGGCTGGTTTGGACTGGTTTATTTGTAGAGCAATTATAATTGTTAGAAATTGAAAGCTACATACACCTATTCTACCCAACCGACCAATTAAATTCGATGTCTAAAGAGAGACATCAATCTCTAAAAAATGGGTGTTACACACTTCAAGGCATAGTTGTAATACCATTCTTAAAAGTTTAAGCAGTTTGGAGCACCAAACATGCTCACATATGCAATTCTCCAAGAAAACTCGTATCAGGTTTACTTTTGCCTGTTCTTCTGCATTAGCGTCAGATTCAGAGCAATAATTTAATCACTAAAATAATGCATATCATAATTATTAACATGAACATAACCGTAAATAAGGTACGATATGACAGCAATGTTTCAATCAGCCAAATCAAGAATATAACCAACCAAGAACGCCTGGAAATAGAATGTTGTCAAGCTCACACTGACTGATAAGTTAACCGTTAAATCTTGGCATACCTTAGTGCACCGCCTGGTGGAATCGCGGCTCGCTTTCGATATCTGCGCTTTTCTCGCTTTTCCACATAATTCACTACACGTCCTGAGCGCAATATCATCGTTTTATCCGGAAAAGTATTTATTTTGTAAAACGATTTTTTTCCGAATTTCTATTCTCGGAGTGAGTATTGTCAGGTTAAAAGTATATTACTAAATGATTTTCCTGCTATGTGAACTATGATGAGGAATATATAACTTTTTATACTCTCGGGCACTAAAGATCTAAAATATCGCATGAAATGCGCAGATCAAGTAAGTTAAAAATCGATTTCCGATAACAATAAAAGCTACAATTTTTAACTGACAATTTGATTATTCACAAAATGTAACGAAATTTGTAATTTTCACTAAACAATGCTAATTAATGCTTAGTTGTGAAATCTTAAACCAAAATTTGGCAACTTAATTATAATTTATATTAATTTAATTTAACTACAATTTTTGTTTCTTTATTTTGCCCAAATTTGTTGCAATTGATCTTTGCCTCTTCTGACATTTTGCCAAGATCTGACCAAATAGTTAATTTAAGCTTAATTAATTGAGAAACTAATTTAACAAATAACGTCTCAATTGATATAAAATATACCTTGTCATATTATCAGGAGGCAGAAGCTATCTGTACAGATATTGCCTAAGAATGAAGATTGACTTGGGTGCAACGATAATAAATGATCTGACTAGTGACTTTTCAATATATATATTGTTGAAGTCATTCACTCGGCTTGTCTCTTTGTTGTTCTTGTTGCTGAAGTCTTATTTTGTGTTGCTTTCTTTCTTCAAATTTTGCAATTCAATTTGCAGTCCTTTTTTATTGCTATTATTCATTTACTTGCCAACTGTCTGTAGGCAATGCTGAGTATGCCCCAAATGGGTTTGTAATTCTCCACCTGATACATATTACACACTTGGCTCAAATACATTTTAATCAACACGAGCATTTTTCGATGACAAAACATATGGCAAAATTAGAAGCTTAGTATATCTATAAATATATGTATATATTACTGATCCATCATTAGATGATCGAATCTCTTTTAAAGTCAATTCAGCATTGGCCGAAATTATGGTAAAGGTAGTCGAATAGCCCGATAAAGATGAAGAGTCAGTTTTAGACACATGCAAAAATGCAGGGGAAGAGAACAGTAAAGGTGCCCAATGAAGAGTAGGAGGAAAAGGAAGAGACAGTGACAGAAGTCAAGGTAGGTCAAGTAGGCGTTAGTGTGATGAAACCTGCAACATATCAGAATTTTTGCCACTACAGATATATGTTAATTACCAAAATTGTTTAAAAGCGAAATGGGACTTGAGTTCGGTGATTGCAATTATGGCGAATCCATTCGCTCATTATCTGATGCGAATTCAAATGTCTTCAGATCAAGCTCTCAAATAGTCACATGTCCAAATATTTAATATTTAGACTCCGTATATTGTATCTGGGTTACTTGTTTGTACTTGGATAATCTTAAGATAACAATTTCGGCTAGTTTGGAGTGGTTTATTTGTAGAGCAATTATAATTGTTAGAAATTGAAAGCTACATACACCTATTCTACCCAACCGACCAATTAAATTCGATGTCTAAAGAGAGACATCAATCTCTAAAAAATGGGTGTTACACACTTCAAGGCATAGTTGTAATACCATTCTTAAAAGTTTAAGCAGTTTGGAGCACCAAACATGCTCACATATGCAATTCTCCAAGAAAACTCGTATCAGGTTTACTTTTGCCTGTTCTTCTGCATTAGCGTCAGATTCAGAGCAATAATTTAATCACTAAAATAATGCATATCATAATTATTAACATGAACATAACCGTAAATAAGGTACGATATGACAGCAATGTTTCAATCAGCCAAATCAAGAATATAACCAACCAAGAACGCCTGGAAATAGAATGTTGTCAAGCTCACACTGACTGATAAGTTAACCGTTAAATCTTGGCATACCTTAGTGCACCGCCTGGTGGAATCGCGGCTCGCTTTCGATATCTGCGCTTTTCTCGCTTTTCCACATAATTCACTACACGTCCTGAGCGCAATATCATCGTTTTATCCGGAAAATTATTTATTTTGTAAAACGATTTTTTTCCGAATTTCTATTCTCGGAGTGAGTATTGTCAGGTTAAAAGTATATTACTAAATGATTTTCCTAAATGATTTTCCTGCTATGTGAACTGGCTATGTGAACTATGATGAGGAATATATAACTTTTTATACTCTCGGGCACTAAAGATCTAAAATATCGCATGAAATGCGCAGATCAAGTAAGTTAAAAATCGATTTCCGATAACACTGAAAGGTACAATTTTTAACTGACAATTTGATTATTCACAAAATGTAACGAAATTTGTAATTTTCACTAAAAAAATGCGAATTTATGCTTAGTTGTGAAATCTTAAACCAAAATTTGGCAACTTAATTGTAATTTATATTAATTTAATTTAACTACAATTTTTATTTCTTTATTTTGCCCAAATTTGTTGCAATTGATCTTTGCCTCTTCTGACATTTTGCCAAGATCTGACCAAATAGTTAATTTAAGCTTAATTAATTGAGAAACTAATTTAACAAATAACCTCTCAATTGATATAAAATATACCTTGTCATATTATCAGGAGGCAGAAGCTATCTGTACAGATATTGCCTAAGAATGAAGATTGACTTGGGTGCAACGATAATAAATGATCTGACTAGTGACTTTTCAATATATATATTGTTGAAGTCATTCACTCGGCTTGTCTCTTTGTTGTTCTTGTTGCTGAAGTCTTATTTTGTGTTGCTTTCTTTCTTCAAATTTTGCAATTCAATTTGCAGTCCTTTTTTATTGCTATTATTCATTTACTTGCCAACTGTCTGTAGGCAATGCTGAGTATGCCCCAAATGGGTTTGTAATTCTCCACCTGATACATATTACACACTTGGCTCAAATACATTTTAATCAACACGAGCATTTTTCGATGACAAAACATATGGCAAAATTAGAAGCTTAGTATATCTATAAATATATGTATATATTACTGATCCATCATTAGATGATCGAATCTCTTTTAAAGTCAATTCAGCATTGGCCGAAATTATGGTAAAGGTAGTCGAATAGCCCGATAAAGATGAAGAGTCAGTTTTAGACACATGCAAAAATGCAGGGGAAGAGAACAGTAAAGGTGCCCAATGAAGAGTAGGAGGAAAAGGAAGAGACAGTGACAGAAGTCAAGGTAGGTCAAGTAGGCGTTAGTGTGATGAAACCTGCAACATATCAGAATTTTTGCCACTACAGATATATGTTAATTACCAAAATTGTTTAAAAGCGAAATGGCACTTGAGTTCGGTGATTGCAATTATGGCGAATCCATTCGCTCATTATCTGATGCGAATTCAAATGTCTTCAGATCAAGCTCTCAAATAGTCACATGTCCAAATATTTAATATTTAGACTCCGTATATTGTATCTGGGTTACTTGTTTGTACTTGGATAATCTTAAGATAACAATTTCGGCTAGCTTGGAGTGGTTTATTTGTAGAGCAATTATAATTGTTAGAAATTGAAAGCTACATACACCTATTCTACCCAACCGACCAATTAAATTCGATGTCTATCTCTAAAAAATGGGTGTTACACACTTCAAGGCATAGTTGTAATACCATTCTTAAAAGTTTAAGCAGTTTGGAGCACCAAACATGCTCACATATGCAATTCTCCAAGAAAACTCGTATCAGGTTTACTTTTGCCTGTTCTTCTGCATTAGCGTCAGATTCAGAGCAATAATTTAATCACTAAAATAATGCATATCATAATTATTAACATGAACATAACCGTAAATAAGGTACGATATGACAGCAATGTTTCAATCAGCCAAATCAAGAATATAACCAACCAAGAACGCCTGGAAATAGAATGTTGTCAAGCTCACACTGACTGATAAGTTAACCGTTAAATCTTGGCATACCTTAGTGCACCGCCTGGTGGAATCGCGGCTCGCTTTCGATATCTGCCCTTTTCTCGCTTTTCCACATAATTCACTACACGTCCTGAGCGCAATATCATCGTTTTATCCGGAAAATTATTTATTTTGTAAAACGATTTTTTTCCGAATTTCTATTCTCGGAGTGAGTATTGTCAGGTTAAAAGTATATTACTAAATGATTTTCCTGCTATGTGAACTGGCTATGTGAACTATGATGAGGAATATATAACTTTTTATACTCTCGGGCACTAAAGATCTAAAATATCGCATGAAATGCGCAGATCAAGTAAGTTAAAAATCGATTTCCGATAACACTGAAAGGTACAATTTTTAACTGACAATTTGATTATTCACAAAATGTAACGAAATTTGTAATTTTCACTAAAAAAATGCGAATTTATGCTTAGTTGTGAAATCTTAAACCAAAATTTGGCAACTTAATTGTAATTTATATTAATTTAATTTAACTACAATTTTTATTTCTTTATTTTGCCCAAATTTGTTGCAATTGATCTTTGCCTCTTCTGACATTTTGCCAAGATCTGACCAAATAGTTAATTTAAGCTTAATTAATTGAGAAACTAATTTAACAAATAACCTCTCAATTGATATAAAATATACCTTGTCATATTATCAGGAGGCAGAAGCTATCTGTACAGATATTGCCTAAGAATGAAGATTGACTTGGGTGCAACGATAATAAATGATCTGACTAGTGACTTTTCAATATATATATTGTTGAAGTCATTCACTCGGCTTGTCTCTTTGTTGTTCTTGTTGCTGAAGTCTTATTTTGTGTTGCTTTCTTTCTTCAAATTTTGCAATTCAATTTGCAGTCCTTTTTTATTGCTATTATTCATTTACTTGCCAACTGTCTGTAGGCAATGCTGAGTATGCCCCAAATGGGTTTGTAATTCTCCACCTGATACATATTACACACTTGGCTCAAATACATTTTAATCAACACGAGCATTTTTCGATGACAAAACATATGGCAAAATTAGAAGCTTAGTATATCTATAAATATATGTATATATTACTGATCCATCATTAGATGATCGAATCTCTTTTAAAGTCAATTCAGCATTGGCCGAAATTATGGTAAAGGTAGTCGAATAGCCCGATAAAGATGAAGAGTCAGTTTTAGACACATGCAAAAATGCAGGGGAAGAGAACAGTAAAGGTGCCCAATGAAGAGTAGGAGGAAAAGGAAGAGACAGTGACAGAAGTCAAGGTAGGTCAAGTAGGCGTTAGTGTGATGAAACCTGCAACATATCAGAATTTTTGCCACTACAGATATATGTTAATTACCAAAATTGTTTAAAAGCGAAATGGGACTTGAGTTCGGTGATTGCAATTATGGCTAATCCATTCGCTCATTATCTGATGCGAATTCAAATGTCTTCAGATCAAGCTCTCAAATAGTCACATGTCCAAATATTTAATATTTAGACTCCGTATATTGTATCTGGGTTACTTGTTTGTACTTGGATAATCTTAAGATAACAATTTCGGCTGGTTTGAAATGGTTTATTTGTAGAGCAATTATAATTGTTAGAAATTGAAAGCTACATACACCTATTCTACCCAACCGACCAATTAAATTCGATGTCTATCTCTAAAATGGGTGTTACACACTTCAAGGCATAGTTGTAACACCATTCTTTAAAGTTTAAGCAGTTTGGAGCACCAAACATGCTCACATATGCAATTCTCCAAGAAAACTCGTATCAGGTTTACTTTTGCCTGTTCTTCTGCATTAGCGTCAGATTCAGAGCAATAATTTAATCACTAAAATAATGCATATCATAATTATTAACATGAACATAACCGTAAATAAGGTACGATATGACAGCAATGTTTCAATCAGCCAAATCAAGAATATAACCAACCAAGAACGCCTGGAAATAGAATGTTGTCAAGCTCACACTGACTGATAAGTTAACCGTTAAATCTTGGCATACCTTAGTGCACCGCCTGGTGGAATCGCGGCTCGCTTTCGATATCTGCGCTTTTCTCGCTTTTCCACATAATTCACTACACGTCCTGAGCGCAATATCATCGTTTTATCCGGAAAAGTATTTATTTTGTAAAACGATTTTTTTCCGAATTTCTATTCTCGGAGTGAGTATTGTCAGGTTAAAAGTATATTACTAAATGATTTTCCTGCTATGTGAACTGGCTATGTGAACTATGATGAGGAATATATAACTTTTTATACTCTCGGGCACTAAAGATCTAAAATATCGCATGAAATGCGCAGATCAAGTAAGTTAAAAATCGATTTCCGATAACACTGAAAGTTACAATTTTTAACTGACAATTTGATTATTCACAAAATGTAACGAAATTTGTAATTTTCACTAAAAAAATGCGAATTTATGCTTAGTTGTGAAATCTTAAACCAAAATTTGGCAACTTAATTGTAATTTATATTAATTTAATTTAACTACAATTTTTATTTCTTTATTTTGCCCAAATTTGTTGCAATTGATCTTTGCCTCTTCTGACATTTTGCCAAGATCTGACCAAATAGTTAATTTAAGCTTAATTAATTGAGAAACTAATTTAACAAATAACCTCTCAATTGATATAAAATATACCTTGTCATATTATCAGGAGGCAGAAGCTATCTGTACAGATATTGCCTAAGAATGAAGATTGACTTGGGTGCAACGATAATAAATGATCTGACTAGTGACTTTTCAATATATATATTGTTGAAGTCATTCACTCGGCTTGTCTCTTTGTTGTTCTTGTTGCTGAAGTCTTATTTTGTGTTGCTTTCTTTCTTCAAATTTTGCAATTCAATTTGCAGTCCTTTTTTATTGCTATTATTCATTTACTTGCCAACTGTCTGTAGGCAATGCTGAGTATGCCCCAAATGGGTTTGTAATTCTCCACCTGATACATATTACACACTTGGCTCAAATACATTTTAATCAACACGAGCATTTTTCGATCACAAAACATATGGCAAAATTAGAAGCTTAGTATATCTATAAATATATGTATATATTACTGATCCATCATTAGATGATCGAATCTCTTTTAAAGTCAATTCAGCATTGGCCGAAATTATGGTAAAGGTAGTCGAATAGCCCGATAAAGATGAAGAGTCAGTTTTAGACACATGCAAAAATGCAGGGGAAGAGAACAGTAAAGGTGCCCAATGAAGAGTAGGAGGAAAAGGAAGAGACAGTGACAGAAGTCAAGGTAGGTCAAGTAGGCGTTAGTGTGATGAAACCTGCAACATATCAGAATTTTTGCCACTACAGATATATGTTAATTACCAAAATTGTTTAAAAGCGAAATGGGACTTGAGTTCGGTGATTGCAATTATGGCTAATCCATTCGCTCATTATCTGATGCGAATTCAAATGTCTTCAGATCAAGCTCTCAAATAGTCACATGTCCAAATATTTAATATTTAGACTCCGTATATTGTATCTGGGTTACTTGTTTGTACTTGGATAATCTTAAGATAACAATTTCGGCTGGTTTGGACTGGTTTATTTGTAGAGCAATTATAATTGTTAGAAATTGAAAGCTACATACACCTATTCTACCCAACCGACCAATTAAATTCGATGTCTATCTCTAAAAAATGGGTGTTACACACTTCAAGGCATAGTTGTAACACCATTCTTAAAAGTTTAAGCAGTTTGGAGCACCAAACATGCTCACATATGCAATTCTCCAAGAAAACTCGTATCAGGTTTACTTTTGCCTGTTCTTCTGCATTAGCGTCAGATTCAGAGCAATAATTTAATCACTAAAATAATGCATATCATAATTATTAACATGAACATAACCGTAAATAAGGTACGATATGACAGCAATGTTTCAATCAGCCAAATCAAGAATATAACCAACCAAGAACGCCTGGAAATAGAATGTTGTCAAGCTCACACTGACTGATAAGTTAACCGTTAAATCTTGGCATACCTTAGTGCACCGCCTGGTGGAATCGCGGCTCGCTTTCGATATCTGCGCTTTTCTCGCTTTTCCACATAATTCACTACACGTCCTGAGCGCAATATCATCGTTTTATCCGGAAAAGTATTTATTTTGTAAAACGATTTTTTTCCGAATTTCTATTCTCGGAGTGAGTATTGTCAGGTTAAAAGTATATTACTAAATGATTTTCCTGCTATGTGAACTGGCTATGTGAACTATGATGAGGAATATATAACTTTTTATACTCTCGGGCACTAAAGATCTAAAATATCGCATGAAATGCGCAGATCAAGTAAGTTAAAAATCGATTTCCGATAACACTGAAAGTTACAATTTTTAACTGACAATTTGATTATTCACAAAATGTAACGAAATTTGTAATTTTCACTAAAAAAATGCGAATTTATGCTTAGTTGTGAAATCTTAAACCAAAATTTGGCAACTTAATTGTAATTTATATTAATTTAATTTAACTACAATTTTTATTTCTTTATTTTGCCCAAATTTGTTGCAATTGATCTTTGCCTCTTCTGACATTTTGCCAAGATCTGACCAAATAGTTAATTTAAGCTTAATTAATTGAGAAACTAATTTAACAAATAACCTCTCAATTGATATAAAATATACCTTGTCATATTATCAGGAGGCAGAAGCTATCTGTACAGATATTGCCTAAGAATGAAGATTGACTTGGGTGCAACGATAATAAATGATCTGACTAGTGACTTTTCAATATATATATTGTTGAAGTCATTCACTCGGCTTGTCTCTTTGTTGTTCTTGTTGCTGAAGTCTTATTTTGTGTTGCTTTCTTTCTTCAAATTTTGCAATTCAATTTGCAGTCCTTTTTTATTGCTATTATTCATTTACTTGCCAACTGTCTGTAGGCAATGCTGAGTATGCCCCAAATGGGTTTGTAATTCTCCACCTGATACATATTACACACTTGGCTCAAATACATTTTAATCAACACGAGCATTTTTCGATCACAAAACATATGGCAAAATTAGAAGCTTAGTATATCTATAAATATATGTATATATTACTGATCCATCATTAGATGATCGAATCTCTTTTAAAGTCAATTCAGCATTGGCCGAAATTATGGTAAAGGTAGTCGAATAGCCCGATAAAGATGAAGAGTCAGTTTTAGACACATGCAAAAATGCAGGGGAAGAGAACAGTAAAGGTGCCCAATGAAGAGTAGGAGGAAAAGGAAGAGACAGTGACAGAAGTCAAGGTAGGTCAAGTAGGCGTTAGTGTGATGAAACCTGCAACATATCAGAATTTTTGCCACTACAGATATATGTTAATTACCAAAATTGTTTAAAAGCGAAATGGGACTTGAGTTCGGTGATTGCAATTATGGCTAATCCATTCGCTCATTATCTGATGCGAATTCAAATGTCTTCAGATCAAGCTCTCAAATAGTCACATGTCCAAATATTTAATATTTAGACTCCGTATATTGTATCTGGGTTACTTGTTTGTACTTGGATAATCTTAAGATAACAATTTCGGCTGGTTTGGACTGGTTTATTTGTAGAGCAATTATAATTGTTAGAAATTGAAAGCTACATACACCTATTCTACCCAACCGACCAATTAAATTCGATGTCTAAAGAGAGACATCAATCTCTAAAAAATGGGTGTTACACACTTCAAGGCATAGTTGTAATACCATTCTTAAAAGTTTAAGCAGTTTGGAGCACCAAACATGCTCACATATGCAATTCTCCAAGAAAACTCGTATCAGGTTTACTTTTGCCTGTTCTTCTGCATTAGCGTCAGATTCAGAGCAATAATTTAATCACTAAAATAATGCATATCATAATTATTAACATGAACATAACCATAAATAAGGTACGATATGACAGCAATGTTTCAATCAGCCAAATCAAGAATATAACCAACCAAGAACGCCTGGAAATAGAATGTTGTCAAGCTCACACTGACTGATAAGTTAACCGTTAAATCTTGGCATACCTTAGTGCACCGCCTGGTGGAATCGCGGCTCGCTTTCGATATCTGCCCTTTTCTCGCTTTTCCACATAATTCACTACACGTCCTGAGCGCAATATCATCGTTTTATCCGGAAAATTATTTATTTTGTAAAACGATTTTTTTCCGAATTTCTATTCTCGGAGTGAGTATTGTCAGGTTAAAAGTATATTACTAAATGATTTTCCTGCTATGTGAACTGGCTATGTGAACTATGATGAGGAATATATAACTTTTTATACTCTCGGGCACTAAAGATCTAAAATATCGCATGAAATGCGCAGATCAAGTAAGTTAAAAATCGATTTCCGATAACACTGAAAGTTACAATTTTTAACTGACAATTTGATTATTCACAAAATGTAACGAAATTTGTAATTTTCACTAAAAAAATGCGAATTTATGCTTAGTTGTGAAATCTTAAACCAAAATTTGGCAACTTAATTGTAATTTATATTAATTTAATTTAACTACAATTTTTATTTCTTTATTTTGCCCAAATTTGTTGCAATTGATCTTTGCCTCTTCTGACATTTTGCCAAGATCTGACCAAATAGTTAATTTAAGCTTAATTAATTGAGAAACTAATTTAACAAATAACCTCTCAATTGATATAAAATATACCTTGTCATATTATCAGGAGGCAGAAGCTATCTGTACAGATATTGCCTAAGAATGAAGATTGACTTGGGTGCAACGATAATAAATGATCTGACTAGTGACTTTTCAATATATATATTGTTGAAGTCATTCACTCGGCTTGTCTCTTTGTTGTTCTTGTTGCTGAAGTCTTATTTTGTGTTGCTTTCTTTCTTCAAATTTTGCAATTCAATTTGCAGTCCTTTTTTATTGCTATTATTCATTTACTTGCCAACTGTCTGTAGGCAATGCTGAGTATGCCCCAAATGGGTTTGTAATTCTCCACCTGATACATATTACACACTTGGCTCAAATACATTTTAATCAACACGAGCATTTTTCGATGACAAAACATATGGCAAAATTAGAAGCTTAGTATATCTATAAATATATGTATATATTACTGATCCATCATTAGATGATCGAATCTCTTTTAAAGTCAATTCAGCATTGGCCGAAATTATGGTAAAGGTAGTCGAATAGCCCGATAAAGATGAAGAGTCAGTTTTAGACACATGCAAAAATGCAGGGGAAGAGAACAGTAAAGGTGCCCAATGAAGAGTAGGAGGAAAAGGAAGAGACAGTGACAGAAGTCAAGGTAGGTCAAGTAGGCGTTAGTGTGATGAAACCTGCAACATATCAGAATTTTTGCCACTACAGATATATGTTAATTACCAAAATTGTTTAAAAGCGAAATGGGACTTGAGTTCGGTGATTGCAATTATGGCGAATCCATTCGCTCATTATCTGATGCGAATTCAAATGTCTTCAGATCAAGCTCTCAAATAGTCACATGTCCAAATATTTAATATTTAGACTCCGTATATTGTATCTGGGTTACTTGTTTGTACTTGGATAATCATAAGATAACAATTTCGGCTGGTTTGAAATGGTTTATTTGTAGAGTAATTATAATTGTTAGAAATTGAAAGCTGCATTCACCTATTCTACCCAACCGACCAATTAAATTCGATGTCTAAAGAGAGACATCAATCTCTAAAAAATGGGTGTTACACACTTCAAGGCATAGTTGTAATACCATTCTTAAAAGTTTAAGCAGTTTGGAGCACCAAACATGCTCACATATGCAATTCTCCAAGAAAACTCGTATCAGGTTTACTTTTGCCTGTTCTTCTGCATTAGCGTCAGATTCAGAGCAATAATTTAATCACTAAAATAATGCATATCATAATTATTAACATGAACATAACCGTAAATAAGGTACGATATGACAGCAATGTTTCAATCAGCCAAATCAAGAATATAACCAACCAAGAACGCCTGGAAATAGAATGTTGTCAAGCTCACACTGACTGATAAGTTAACCGTTAAATCTTGGCATACCTTAGTGCACCGCCTGGTGGAATCGCGGCTCGCTTTCGATATCTGCCCTTTTCTCGCTTTTCCACATAATTCACTACACGTCCTGAGCGCAATATCATCGTTTTATCCGAAAAATGATTTATTTTGTAAAACGATTTTTTTCCGAATTTCTATTCTCGGAGTGAGTATTGTCAGGTTAAAAGTATATTACTAAATGATTTTCCTGCTATGTGAACTGGCTATGTGAACTATGATGAGGAATATATAACTTTTTATACTCTCGGGCACTAAAGATCTAAAATATCGCATGAAATGCGCAGATCAAGTAAGTTAAAAATCGATTTCCGATAACAATAAAAGCTACAATTTTTAACTGACAATTTGATTATTCACAAAATGTAACGAAATTTGTAATTTTCACTAAACAATGCTAATTAATGCTTAGTTGTGAAATCTTAAACCAAAATTTGGCAACTTAATTATAATTTATATTAATTTAATTTAACTACAATTTTTATTTCTTTATTTTGCCCAAATTTGTTGCAATTGATCTTTGCCTCTTCTGACAACTTGCCAAGATCTGACCAAATAGTTAATTTAAGCTTAATTAATTGAGAAACTAATTTAACAAATAACCTCTCAATTGATATAAAATATACCTTGTCATATTATCAGGAGGCAGAAGCTATCTGTACAGATATTGCCTAAGAATGAAGATTGACTTGGGTGCAACGATAATAAATGATCTGACTAGTGACTTTTCAATATATATATTGTTGAAGTCATTCACTCGGCTTGTCTCTTTGTTGTTCTTGTTGCTGAAGTCTTATTTTGTGTTGCTTTCTTTCTTCAAATTTTGCAATTCAATTTGCAGTCCTTTTTTATTGCTATTATTCATTTACTTGCCAACTGTCTGTAGGCAATGCTGAGTATGCCCCAAATGGGTTTGTAATTCTCCACCTGATACATATTACACACTTGGCTCAAATACATTTTAATCAACACGAGCATTTTTCGATGACAAAACATATGGCAAAATTAGAAGCTTAGTATATCTATAAATATATGTATATATTACTGATCCATCATTAGATGATCGAATCTCTTTTAAAGTCAATTCAGCATTGGCCGAAATTATGGTAAAGGTAGTCGAATAGCCCGATAAAGATGAAGAGTCAGTTTTAGACACATGCAAAAATGCAGGGGAAGAGAACAGTAAAGGTGCCCAATGAAGAGTAGGAGGAAAAGGAAGAGACAGTGACAGAAGTCAAGGTAGGTCAAGTAGGCGTTAGTGTGATGAAACCTGCAACATATCAGAATTTTTGCCACTACAGATATATGTTAATTACCAAAATTGTTTAAAAGCGAAATGGGACTTGAGTTCGGTGATTGCAATTATGGCGAATCCATTCGCTCATTATCTGATGCGAATTCAAATGTCTTCAGATCAAGCTCTCAAATAGTCACATGTCCAAATATTTAATATTTAGACTCCGTATATTGTATCTGGGTTACTTGTTTGTACTTGGATAATCATAAGATAACAATTTCGGCTGGTTTGAAATGGTTTATTTGTAGAGTAATTATAATTGTTAGAAATTGAAAGCTGCATTCACCTATTCTACCCAACCGACCAATTAAATTCGATGTCTAAAGAGAGACATCAATCTCTAAAAAATGGGTGTTACACACTTCAAGGCATAGTTGTAATACCATTCTTAAAAGTTTAAGCAGTTTGGAGCACCAAACATGCTCACATATGCAATTCTCCAAGAAAACTCGTATCAGGTTTACTTTTGCCTGTTCTTCTGCATTAGCGTCAGATTCAGAGCAATAATTTAATCACTAAAATAATGCATATCATAATTATTAACATGAACATAACCGTAAATAAGGTACGATATGACAGCAATGTTTCAATCAGCCAAATCAAGAATATAACCAACCAAGAACGCCTGGAAATAGAATGTTGTCAAGCTCACACTGACTGATAAGTTAACCGTTAAATCTTGGCATACCTTAGTGCACCGCCTGGTGGAATCGCGGCTCGCTTTCGATATCTGCCCTTTTCTCGCTTTTCCACATAATTCACTACACGTCCTGAGCGCAATATCATCGTTTTATCCGGAAAATTATTTATTTTGTAAAACGATTTTTTTCCGAATTTCTATTCTCGGAGTGAGTATTGTCAGGTTAAAAGTATATTACTAAATGATTTTCCTGCTATGTGAACTGGCTATGTGAACTATGATGAGGAATATATAACTTTTTATACTCTCGGGCACTAAAGATCTAAAATATCGCATGAAATGCGCAGATCAAGTAAGTTAAAAATCGATTTCCGATAACAATAAAAGCTACAATTTTTAACTGACAATTTGATTATTCACAAAATGTAACGAAATTTGTAATTTTCACTAAACAATGCTAATTAATGCTTAGTTGTGAAATCTTAAACCAAAATTTGGCAACTTAATTATAATTTATATTAATTTAATTTAACTACAATTTTTATTTCTTTATTTTGCCCAAATTTGTTGCAATTGATCTTTGCCTCTTCTGACAACTTGCCAAGATCTGACCAAATAGTTAATTTAAGCTTAATTAATTGAGAAACTAATTTAACAAATAACCTCTCAATTGATATAAAATATACCTTGTCATATTATCAGGAGGCAGAAGCTATCTGTACAGATATTGCCTAAGAATGAAGATTGACTTGGGTGCAACGATAATAAATGATCTGACTAGTGACTTTTCAATATATATATTGTTGAAGTCATTCACTCGGCTTGTCTCTTTGTTGTTCTTGTTGCTGAAGTCTTATTTTGTGTTGCTTTCTTTCTTCAAATTTTGCAAATCAATTTGCAGTCCTTTTTTATTGCTATTATTTTGTGCCGAAATGAATCAAATGGGTTGCAAGGAATCAATCAATTCAAATTTGGTACCCTTTTTCATTTTGTTTTTTTTTTTTTTTATGGTATTTCTTGCTGGGCAACAATTTTTGTTGAATTTTCATTTAATTATGAGCATTGAGCGTTGTTGCAACAGCAAATTGATTATATGTAGTAGTCTATATTTTGTTGTTGTTGTTGTGTTTTGTGTGTGTGTGTGTGTGTGTGTATGCTGTTCGCTTCTCTACAATCAATCACGTTGATTTTTCGGTCAGTTAAGGGGGGTTGGTTATATATACATATATATATTCAATACAATGCATATATATATATATATGTATATGTATATATATGTACATTTATATTTGGGGCATGGGATCGCTAACCGGTTATCATGTGGACCCAAAATGAAAGGCATAAAAGCGTCAAATTGCAGACTTGTCTATACACAGACACACACACACGCACACACAGCTGGGGCTATTAAATTGTTGGTAAATGCACGCTGGGGACTCTACAGCGGCACACAGCTCCCTCTTCCCTTCTCTCTCTCGCAGTCTCAGTCCCTCTTTGTCTCTCTCTCTCACTCTCTTAGTCCTCTCAACGCTGTGTGCTGTAAGTTGCACGGCCTTTTGCGTGTCTCGGTCGGACATGAGGCATGTCAAATAGTTGTCAATTATTTTTATTACAATTTTCCTCTTTGTGTGCCGTCGGGCCGTCTTTTTACAGTCACGCCCAACGCACATTCAGGCAGCACCACCCATTTGCCATCCCCTCCTTGTCCCCACTTGTCCCCCTCCGTCACCCTACCCCCACCACACCTTCTTTTTTAAAAATGTTGTATGCCATCTGCTTGTTCCTTGGTCTCCTTAGTTTTTTTTTTTTAAATTTATTATTTGGTTGCGCGTCTTTTGTTGATTGCCAGGCAGGCGTTGGCCTCCCTCTCGTCCCTGTCGTCCTTGGCGTCCTCAGCATGCACACACATGCCGCATAAGTTCAAGCATAGGCTTAATTGGCATTCAGCAAGTGTGTGTGTGTGTAAGTGAGTGTGCGAGTGAGTGTGTGTGCAAGTGAGTGTGTGTGTGTGTGTGTGTTTGTACACTCTGAGAATGTTCCTTGTTCGTAATGCAACTTCAAGCCAAGCCTCTAACTGCCAGCCAGCCCAACTAGCTGACAAAGACGAAGACAATGACAAAGAGAAAGCTAAGCCCAAGAAAATCATTAAGCACATTTTAATTATACTTAATTTTGTAGTTTGAAATGAAACCATCTACAATAATTCACTTAGGAGTTCGGGACCAGCATTTTTTATTATTACAATACAATACATAAGAGCCAGAATAGTGGCTACAAAGGCAAACGACTATTCAAAAATAGACTTTGTTTAATATGCTTACATTTTAACTTAGAAACCTGGATGGCTGAATGGTTTTAAAAAAGGGAGACTCTATTTCACTATATCCCTTGGTTTAGATATATGTATTTATATTTAATGAAATGTCTTTATTGTGGCTATTTCAACAAGATAATAAGCACAAAGCATATCAGAAACGATGGCACTTTTCAGCTTATTGTGGCCAAAAGGAGATGCTGCTCTTTAACTTTTTAAAATATTATTTTCTTGTCGTCATCAGGTGAAATGTTTATTTTTTATTTTACATATATATCGAATTCGTCTTCAGAAAAATATTCACATTGGGCGTTCAGTCAGCTGTGAAGTTTGAATCTGAATAAATGCAATATTAACATTTTTCTTTACAACACATCTGCATAAAAACACATTTCATTGGTTGCTTTTTTTTTTTTTTTTTTTATTAATTTTTTAAATACAGTCATATTTTTCTGTTTTTTTTTTTTTTTATATCTAGAAACACTTTTCGTTTTATTTTAAAAATGATTTTAAAATCTATCCTTAATGTTACAAGAGCAAAACTGATTGAAACATATTCGTAATACTCATTCCAAAATTTGTAGTTTTTATATATTATTATTATATTTTATTTTAATGAATAACAGCATTAACTTAAAGACCAAAGTATTTATTTAAGGACTTAAATAACTTTACTTCAACTAAATAGTTTTTCAATTTTTAGCGAATAAATAGCAAACGTGCCTTTTTATGGGCTGCGATTTAATAACTTTCAACTAAGTTGTGCTCGTTATTTTTGCGAGTGTATATATATATATATATATCTACATATATATAGATGTCTATATGGTTGTATATATTTTTATAATTTTGCCATTTCTTTGCGCCTCGCATTGCATACATTTCCATTTCCATTTTCTTTGCCACTTTTTATGCTTTCATGCGCATTGTGAGCGCTTTTCCTGTCATTCGCATAATTGTATGAGTGTGCGTGTGTTTGCGCGTGTGTGTGTGTGTGTGTGTGTGTGCGTGTGTATGTGTGTGTGTGGCATTTCAAGCAGCTCAGATTGTGAAGCGCGTTACAATTTTGTGTCGGCAGCCTTAACAACAAATTCAAATCCAGCGGAAGTAATTTGATGCACACGCGAATAGGGGCAACACTGGGGATGGAGAGGAGCGGAGGAGTGGGTGGAGCGGGGAGCGGGGAGTGTGTAGAGGTATGTTAAGGGTGCTTGAGTGTGCGAGGCACCTTGCCCTCCCGCCGGCTCACCCAGCGTGCAGCAGCAGCAACAACTGTGCACGCTGAGCTTTTTGAATGGGAATTGACAGGCAGCGTCTGACTGACTGTTGGCACTTGCAACATGAGGCATTGAGGCATTGAGCCCGCTGACATATTGAGCAGTTAAGCAACTGCCGCATGGTGATGCTGCTGCCAATTATATGCTTGCCACACAAATTGCCCATAAATGTGCGACGCACAAAAAAGAAAAAGCAGCACGTCGAATACTCTGAGAGACAGAGAGACAGGCAGATGACAGTTTTGTAGCACGAAAATAAAATATATTTCCTCACTGTGTGGCAAGTATTATGCTACTTCAAATTTTATGAGCCAATTGCCACGGTCGTGTTGAATTTTTTTTTAAATTAATATTTTGTATTTGATATTATTTAAATATTTTAATTTTTTATGTATTATATTTTAATTTTTTATATTTTTGTTGTCCTATTTTATATTGGATATTTCTTATGTAATAGCTTAAACACTTTTGAGATCTTGGCCCCTTTTTCTGAATGGGATGAAATGTAGTAAAATGGAACGTGTCTTTTAAGTTCAACTGAAAACAAATCAAGTTTATTCTAAGTTTTAGGACTAACAAATAGAAAACATTAAATTCGTTTATGATATTTCGTTAACACAGTCGCCTAATACTAAGTGACTGCCCATAATCGATAAGAAAATATATCTCAATTTAAAATCGATTCTTATCGATATTTTCAGCTAATATAAATCATCGATTATCGATAATTGCTTGATGCGCGATAGCTTTACTTTCAAATTTCTTTAGACTTTATAGTCTTTTGTTCGGTCAGACAGATATATATTTATATATTATGTGGGTCACAGATGCTCCTTGCTGTATGTTACAAGCTTTGGCACAACTTCATGATGCCTACACTTAAATGGATGCAGGGTAGGAAAGGATTATGCACACACACATGTTGGGTGAGACAGTTGAAGTAGCCCCAGCTTGTGTAGACAAATGCTGGGCTGCATACTTTCAGGCGTCGCTGTCAGATTTTATTTGCCTCAATTAAATATTTTAGCTAATTAGCCAACACTTTACACTCGCTCACACAAACACACACACACACACACACACACACGCACGTGCACACACTTGATGATTGATGTGAAATGCTAAAGAATTATGCCAGGCAGCCAGCGCGTCAATCAGTCAGGTAGTCAGTCAGTCAGTCAATCAGTCACTCGCTTTGTGCGCCTGCTGCTCTTATGCAGTGGCAAAGCTCTTCGCTGACTAGCCCCTCGCACCCCTTTCCCACACCGTGCTCCGTGCCCCTTTATATTCCAAATGAGGCGTGCGGAATGCGCATATATTCAACAAAATTACCGCTGGCTTTAGCCTTGCGTATTGACTTTTGCCAGGCTTCAAATGATTTCATTCAAATTTGATGAGCGCGCAAAACAACAACAACATAAAAAAAAGGAGAAGAATAAAAAGGCAAAACGCACGACTGAGTGTTTTTTATTCACATTCAGATTCACATTCACATTCACAGTCACATTCACGTACTGATTAGCATATTCGCATTGCGAACGAACGACTCGCGACCCATACAAAATATGTTTGCTTAAGTGTTTAATTTGTTTGCTTATCAGCAAATAGAGCTTGTGTTATATTTAATCAATTTTATGTTTTAATCACCCAAGCTGGGCTGAGTGGGTGCCAGGACAACCAAAGTACTCAAGTCACTCTGTGTACATAGACATATAAACATATAAACATATGGAGTGTTTTTTCTTCGCCGTCTTTGACAGTCTGCATCGAACGATAAGCGAAATTCAGTCAAGGGAACGCAAATTGAAATTAAAAACAGGATATGTCCTTCCTTTGATCTATCGATATTTAAAAGAAAGTAAAACCTTTAAGCTTATTGGAATTCACATCTTTTGTTGGGTTTTCAACACAAAATGCCAACGGCTGCTATTTAAACTGACTGTCTTTTAAAACATAAACTTAATGTTTTGGGATGTTCAAATAACTTAACTTCTTTGGAACTCAAACTTAATTGTCACGGCTCTGTCACGAAGTTCATAAATGACCTTCCGATGGAGTAAGGTTAACTTTTTTGCTAATCAAAGGTTTCAAACTGCTATTTGTGAGTTATCCGATACTGCTAGCTTTAAGTTGCAAGCAGCTTGGGTCAAGGCAGCTAGGAGCTAGATAAAGATAAATATAAAAAATATATACATAAACATAAAGCGAGCCTTTGCAAGTAGGTCTGTTCTCCATATTCAATAAGTACACACTATAATCAGAATTTCAGCTCTAAGTGAGTTGCTCAACTATTATCCCCTAGGGATTTTCAAGATTTTGTGTCTTTATTTTCTGTTTAACTGAACAAGCTGAACAACACTGGATAAATATATTTGCATATTTTGTTGCAAATGTCGATAAAGCGCTTCAAATGAATTGGCTGTCGTCAGCTTATGAATTGCGAATTGATTAATTTAATAATAATTAAATATTAACGTAGATTTATGGTTTAAGGGTGAATGGTTGAGCTACCTGCGCTGACAGCTGTTATCCTCGTTATCCTCGTTGGTATCCTGCAAGTTGAAACTGCTTTAAGCCTGCCAGCTGCAATTGCATTAAAGCAAATTCTGCGTGAAGCACAAGCTGCCTGGCTGAATGGGTGGCAAGGAGCGGCCATTAATTCTCATTGCCGTCGCCATTAAAACACTTTTCAATTTTTCAAATAGGGGCACAAATTTCTGACATTGAAAAATTATTCGGGCAAGGGCTAAACGAACAAGGGTCAAAAGCAAAACGAAGCAAAGCACGTGGCAAACGGCAGCGGCAAGCGGCAAGCGGTTGCTGATGAAAGAGAAAAGCGAATAATAAGCGAAAAAGAAGCTTCGACACAAAAAAAAAAAACAAAAATGTTAAGAAAATTTTATAAGAGAATGCTTTAGATGAGTGAGCTCAACTGCTCAAATACCCTCTGCCCAGTTGTTAAATTTTTGCTAGTTTTACTTGTGCAGTTGCGCAACAATAAGCCGAGATATGCCTTTGAAGTTGTGACATTTATCGTTATCGGAAATCGAAATGTATCGATATTGGCGAAATAATAATAAGAGTCTCCGAGGGCCACGTCTTTACACTGATTGACATGGCTTGAGCGACTCGGCTGTTTGATCCTGATCAAGAACATATATATATACTTTATGAGCTCGCAGATGTTGCCTACTGCCTCTCACATACTGTTTGCGGAGCACCCGTTATACGCATTTTACCCATTTTTAATGGGTTCAGGGAATATAAACAAAAAAAAAAAAAACGATTTTGTTCCGAAATTTATGTGACCCACTGTAGCTCACAGCTCGTAGTTCGTAGCTCGCGCCCCTAACGAGCTGTTCCCGACCCGATAATAGGTAAATAAAACCAAAACACAATTCCCAACTCCCAACCCAGCAAAATTCTCAAATCTTAGTCGCCTTGGGGCTATCATCTATCGAGTGATTTGAGCTGACGACAGAAAAAAACAGCAGCTGTTGAGATATGCCACCCCTACGCCCACCCCCATCTCCTTCAAACACACACACAGACCCTCCCCCGCATATCCCTGGTGTCAGTTTCGCACTTTCATCCTTTCGCCCTTGAGTTGAGTTGAGTTGAGTTGAATATTTACCGCCTTTCGTCGGCTGGAAGCACACTTCGCATTGCGCTCTGTTTCACAATGCGTTTTGTGCTTTTACAACACTGGATTTCGTTCAATAATTAAGCAAGCCATCATCAAATTTGCATAGCTCAATTCTCTATGTAAAATATCTAGGCATAACTTTAAACGACCATAACTTTTATATAATCAGGGGTATTGAATTTCATACAAGAAAAGGGAAAGATGAATTTTTATCCAGAAAAAAAATTGGTCATGAAATCGTTAGATTTCTGCAACGATTATGCATATAATAAAATAATCACAAAATAATCGAAGACTATTCACTGAGTATCGGTTTTAAATATTAAGTATACGCTATGGGGCAAGAATATTGAGTGCTGCAGAGAGCAGACTATTAGACAGCAGCCGACAGGCTGGCAAGCTGTTGGCCATAAACATTCCACTGACACTGACATTTTCGAAAAGATACACCTCACACACAAACATACACACTGACACCCACACACACACATACGTAACATTACTCAACAAACTGTCGGCACTTACAGAGTAAGAGAGGGAGAGAGAGACAATTGGCACAGGAGTGTCATCCATCCATGCAGGCATTCAACCCGCAGCAGCTGTAGAGCGAAGGAGAGAAAAAAAATCAGTGAGAGATTGAGTTGACCCAAACCCAAAGGCCAACCACAGAAATCGAAACGAAAATGCATTAAGATTTCAATAATGTTCAGAATGTCATTAATTTTGCTCGTACACGCCTCATACTCGTACGTGCAAATACACTGAGAGAAACATGGCACACAAATCAAGTTGCTAAAATCGAAAAAGCTGAGAAAATCGGAATCAAATTTTGAACTGATGGAAAAAATAAACAATTTGAATTTTCAGAATTTAAGTTCTTAAGCTTTTTGAATTGATTTGAAAGCAGCGTGTTTCGCCGAGTGTATCTGTAGCACCTATGTATGTGTAACAGCCCCCACCTCCTCTCGAACATTGCAGTGTATTGCTGTGTATTGCATCAGGCCTCAGGCGGCAAGCTGAAAAGTGAGAATTGAATGAGAGACACACATAGACCCAAAGGCGAGACATGAAGCAACGAACAACAACAGCAGAGACAAAAGAGGAGCACAAGGAAATCAGAAAATCAGGAAATCAGTTTAAGCAATATACAAAATTCAGAGATAATAATAATTGTATTGTGTTCCGTTTCGGTGCCTCAATGCTTGGAATATTTGCTGTCTGCATGCCTCAGTGCCTCCTGCTGGGAGAATGTGTCCACACGCCTGGGGGTCTGGTAATTGCATTAATCTTTACTCCACACACACAACAGACACACTCACACACACACAGTCACACACATACATACATAGTTACACACGCAAGGAAACAGTTTTTTAATTGAATTTCCCATGAAACTGGTGCGTTCCGCTTATTTGTATGCAGAAAAGGGATGAAATGTCAGCACACACAACAAGTATACACACACACACACACTACCTACACGCACGTTACCTACACGCACATATACACATACTACATAAATCAACCTCAACTACAGTTAAGCATTAATCAATGCAGAAATAAAGTCAAGCGACACTTTTATACCCTCAGTCCATAAGAAATTCGAAAAAGGGCATGAACTTGTGTCAAAGTGTATAAAAGGCAACAAAGAAGCAACTGCAAGCGCATTAAGTCCTTATATATGTATGTATATATAGATATATATCTTGGTCAACATGAACAGCTGAGCATTTAAATGGAATATAAATTCTTGTCTTATAAAGAGACCAATTTTACTGCGATATAAATCGATTTTCGATAGCAATAAAAGACATAGTTTTCAAGATATATTTTTCCAACTGTTATATATATATATATATACATACATACATGTATATATATATATATATATATGCATGTTATATCCAGGCATATTATTAATAAATTAGTTTGATATTGAAAACACTACTATCAGCAATCCTACTTTGTTTATAACATCTGGATTGAGGGTAACATCGAGTCGACCTCTCCCGACTACTGTATTCCAACTTGTTTATGTTTGACTTGCATTAGTTTAAAGGTGTTTGCATATTGAAAGTAATACCTACATAGATATATATGCTTTATCCCATCTATTGACATGACATACATTCGTATCTTGTTTAATTAAAAGTTCGACGGGGATTAAGAAGTTCATTAAGTTGAAGCTTCCACTTAGGCTATAATGATTTATGTCCTTAGTTTTAACATAGACATAGTTTGTCAAGTGTATTTGTAAATATGTGTGTGTATTATGGATGTTATGAAGTGCGGCAAGTGTGTTGACAAAGCCATCAAACTCCAAGGACACAAGGGCAACAAGCAATAAGTATTAAAGATATATGGCTGTAAGTAAACGTATAAATGTATGGGATTTGGCAGCAGCCGGCTTCAAGTGCCAAAAATTGATTACGAGCCAAACGGAAGTAAAACCGAAAGCGCCAAGGAGAGGTGGGTCGGATGGGGGCTGCTTACGCAGCGTATGAGCGATTTTTTGTGGGCTTGAGGACTTACCCGCTGGCAAAAGCAATTGATACAAAATCATGGTCACAATTTGCGCAAATTGCTTTATCGTCGAAGTGCCGGGAAAAAAAAATCGCTGACAAAATGTTGTCATGTTTATGCATGAAATATCACTTGTGTCTTGTCTATCTCTCTCGCGCTCTCATTCTCTCTCTCTTACTCTCTATTACCTGTCGTGTAGGATTCAGTGAGTGCGTATTGCTTATTAATTGCTTTTCATCTTTGGAGGGGACAGCGAAAAGCATAACGCCTAAAGTTACATCTCAAATGAGATGTTTTTTCGTTTTATTACTTATCGATGTTTAACAGAAGCGATATTGCCAAATTATTTTGGAAAATGCTCATGTATCACCCCAAAGATACGAGAAAAATTGTAAAGTATTAAGAAAAGAAAACTCTATATTTGAGAAGCACACAACATTTAGTTGAAAAACTGTACTTTGTGAATTATAAGCTGGTATTTTTATGCATATGTATATGAATATGGATATGTATTCTGTGTTGATGTGGCAAGCTGAGCGTTTCCCCTTTTTATCTGTTCGCGACTCTCGAATTTATATACAATTATGTTGATATATTAAAAGAGTCGACAAGGTGGGTGCTTCTGAGTGGATTGCCTGCCGTAACTGGGTGGCTGGGGGTAGGTTCGGTCAAAACGCACATCTCAGCGCCCTTGTGGGATGGCCATTTGCCAGTTTCTGGCTCGGGCTCTGGCTCTGGCTCGAACTGTGGCCCTGAGCACATGCAAATGACGATCCTAATTTATGCTGCGGTTCGTCTGCACATTTACATAGCACTTCCAAAGAGGGATGGGAAGGGGAGCGGGAGGGGGAGGGGGAGTAAAACACTCAACCAAAAAATAGACATGCTTGTCTCTAAATTAAAATCGGGACAAGGTCGTAGCTGCTACACCAAAAAAAAAAAGAAGCAATTTCTTCGTTGAAATTTCGAAATTCCCAAAAATTTTATTTCTTACTACTTTGAGTGGGATACGCGGCTCTTGTTCTCAAAATGAAACAAGTATAAGTTTTGGTATATCAGCCTGATATCAGCAAAAAATTAAAATTATAGAAGAAGACGTAGAAGTCAAATTCTGATTCAGATTCAGATTCTGATTCTGATTCTGAAAAAGAAAATGTTTTTTCCTGAGTGTATCGTATACGGTGTGAACTGTGTGGGAATTGCGGGCAGCTGCTTGACCTAGAGCGGCATTTCGAATCACTTAAGTCGCCGTCCACATGCACGAGTCGACATGTTGGGCGAAGGGGGGGCGGAGCTGGCAGGACGGATGGTTTAGTTGGATCTCTGGCTGCAATCATATTCATAACCAGGCTTAAGACAACCAACTGACAGCCATTCGAAGCCATGTAAGCCGCCAGCAACAAAACACAAAATACACAAAAACACAAAATATAAAGGCCAAAACAAAGACAAAACAAAAGGACAATAGCTAGACAGGGCTAAGGGTGGCAGGGAAACCGGGAAACAGGGAAACAGGCGGCAGCCGGCAGTCGGCATTTGTGGCTACTTAGTGGCCAGCGTTTGACATAAACGCTGATAAGGGATTCCATTATAACTTCCCCAAGCGCTTAGCTAGATAAACAGCCAGTTGAAGTTTATTCCAGCAAGTAATCGAAACGATATTTTAACTGGACTCAGGCCGAGGCCCAACATTAAGTGTGGCAATATATCAATGTTTTATTTCAAAAAAATTCACAAAATGTAAAACAGATTTTCATTTAAATATTATATTCAAATTACCCATACGAATTAAATGATATTAAATAAGAAAGTGTGTAAATCTAGGGCCATTCAAATGGAAAATGGTTGAACACTTAATGCTGAGATTGGAAAAAAAGCCAATCGGGTGAAAATTGTTGAACATTTGTGGTCCAATAACATGGAACGTAAAAAGCTAAGAAGGCAGAAATAGAAGCACTGAGAGAGCAACTAAAGAAGCGATTGACATAACTCGAGTAAGATAAGATAAGTTTGGCGCAGCTAAGCACGCTTAGAGATTTCTCAGAGATATGCGAGTTTTGAGAATGAAATTAGGGAAGCAAGAGCAAAGAGCAAAACTTGAGCTAAAAGTTAGAAAAGTTAATAGAAAAGTGGAATCCATGTTGCCATTAATTAACTTAAGTGGGAAAACCACACAGAATAAAGTTATACGGTCAACCAACGATGGAAGGTTGAATGAGGAAGAAACCAACGTACTTCAAACGAAGATTGGGAACCCAGTTAAAGCCACCTTTAAACCAAAGATAAGGAATTACTTTTATTAGGCTGAAATGAAATGCAAAACGATTACAAGTGAAGCTAATTTATGAAAAGATTCAAATATGTATATATATATATATATATATATATATGAAAATCACAAATCACATAAATTGAAAAGCCAAATCGAATAAAGGACAAAACTTCGATTTGAATGCGATATTTACCGCAAGGAAATCACTCGATTTTTGATAAGAATTAACGTGCTACTCGCAACAGGGGCACGCCAGACCGTGGGGGGCGCAAGTGACAACAAGGATGTTGGGGAATGTGCTGAGGATTAAATTTTGATGAGACGATTTCATTTTGATGTTAAGCATAATTTGTAAAGTCTGAACGAGAGCCACAGGCCACATTGAACGGACTTATTAGTCAACTAAGTGTATCCTGTATCCTCAGCTCTGTGGGGGGTGGCCATAGCCATGGGGCTTGTAACAAGGCAGGGGCAGGTCAGCTGAAGAGGGCGATTAGTGGTAGCAGTGTCTGGCACTGTGTGTGTGTGTCGGCTGTGTGGGCAGAGAAGAGACTCATAATTAACCTCAGCAATCTCGGGCAAGAAGTGTCGCTTTGGGAATATTGCGCATACGCCGCGTGCCGCTGCCACTTAATTTTTTTGTGTCTTGTTGCTTGTGGCGAGGCAATCTTTGACCTGCTCCCATCGCTATACGCAATAATGATGATAAGTTTTCCTTGCGAGATTGAATATGCACTTGAATAAACGATCTGCTGTTTGTATTAAGCACAAATCGTACTGAAATCAAAACTTGACGTTGATTTAAGTACAAGCATCTATAAGTTTGTCTAAGTGTATGCGGCTGGAGTTGGTCTTTCGTCTTTGCTGTTTTGTTGCTTCGTTTATAGTGCTTAGTGTCTGGGGTCCTCACAAGGGAAACGCACAACTTTGACAAGTGGTTACCATTTTTTAACGTCACATTTTGTGGCCACGCAGCACTTGATTGGGAATGCCGGGCCGGAGATTGGATGAGAGAGGGTGTACTGGGTACTGGGTACTGCTTTTTACTGACCAATGAAGCGTAAATTTTAAAAATTGTAATCAATAGTAGCAGAAATTGAGCTGGCTGCTTGTTTGCTGGCCTAACTGTTTATCTGCCAAATGGAATGCTTCATTGACTTTTATGTAAAGGGACAAATAACAACAGCAACAGCAGCAGCAACAAATAAATGGATGTAAGAAAAAGTTTCTTGGAGTTTTGAAGGGAGCACGGAGCAGCTTGTGAGTCTTAAATTTCAAATATCCTGGTAGACATATGGTGTTTGAATATTCCAATAATATTCATAAGTTTATGCTCAAATATTCAGATGTTCGCTCGATAGATGTATTTTTGTCTAAGCAAAAGTAATTATGTAAATGGGGACCAATTGATAATTATCGATTTTAATTATCTACTGCTGTCAATAGTTATAATTAAATGTAACTGTTAGTTCGTTTTCGAGATTCGACATCAATTGTTGTCGATGGTACGCGTTTGCTGTTGTTCAAAAATCGATAATACGGTTAGCGCTAACGATAATTCTCATCCATCCAATAATATACTTACAGCCAGATTGTTCAACATGTCCAATGTTTTTGACATTCACATGGATTCACTGTATGGACTTAAATTGAACAGCTGAGAAATAATAAAACAATTAATTAAAACATAAGACAGACTTCTTGTTGTGAAAACCATCTAATAAGTAGGAAACTAATTTCAAAATGTTTATATTTTCAATTTCTATTTTGCTAAAAGCTTTCTTCTATAAAGTGTACGAATATGAAAATAAGCAATTACGTTCCTAGAAATATCTGCTATGTGTTACTCTAACATTGTCACACTCTTCAAAGCAGCGATAAAGACACAAAATACTCTAACATTCGCCACATACCTAACGAATGTTGAAAATGTTCGTACTGTAAACATTCAGGAATGTTAGAGACACCGCCTATTAATCTAGTAGATCGAGCACTGAAATAGGTATGCGGAATATTGTTGTACCTGCCTCCTTTAATGAACCCATAAAAATAGTACACCAGTGTACAAATGCTGTATGTTAATATTATGTATATACACTACTCATATGAATATATATGTAAATATATACATACAATATATCGCACAGCACAAACAGCTCGTAAACTCTGAGAGCTCTGAGGGGGGAGGCAAATAGCAGTTTCGGGGCCAAAACTCATAAAAGTTGCTGCTCACTGTTGTCCGCGCAAACTAAGCCGTTTAAGCGGCAGCGGCACAAAGTGTTAAGACTTTATTTAACCTGTGACCCCCCGCCCCCGTCCTCTCCCTAGCGCCTCCACTCCCAGCCAATGGCAGCGAGTGTTGAAATGTTTGAATGTTTTATAATTACATTTTATGCGAGAGATCGAGAGAGAGGGAGAGAGAGAGAGAGAGAGAGAGAGAGAGAGAGAGAGAAAGAGAAAGACTTGCTGCTTATTGCATATTGTGCTCGCTTACACGTTATTCGCGTACACTCAAAGAAACAACAACATTGCTTTAATTCCCGATTGATTCCACAATTAATCATTTAATTTTGCAAATATTTTGTGGCCAAATCTTTTTAATCTTCATTAATGAACTTCGATTGTTTATCTAACTGATTTAGTGACATTTTCAAATCTAAACTTAATATCTTAGTAATCAAGTTCGCGACTGTTTCAATATGTGGACAAACAAATTTAATGTATTCGCAAACAAATTTGTGATTTACAAAACCAATATTTATTCTTGATTTGATAACAATTTTGGTTTTATTTTATTGTGTTGAAGAATTTAAAATGAGAAAAAAAAGAAACGCTTTTGAAATAAGAATATCATTTTGTGTTTGTACATAAATCGAGCACAATTTACTTGTCAAATTTAAACGAAACATCAAGCAATCAGGTTCTGAATTTCAAAACTCATTTGTTTAAATATCATATCAATCAATCTTCATATCTCAAAACAGACGTTTATAATTTTTTGGTCCATCTTGGTTTGGCTGAGTGTAGGCAGCCTGTAGGCAGTCAACATTGTCGAAGGGACAACAGGTGTAAGAGCGGCACCCGACCTGGGACATGCGGTTGCTTATTTGGTTTTTGGAGTTTTATTGAATGTTTGCTTTTTTGGGACTGCGTTTACATAATGAATTTTGTTTTGTAATTGCATGAGTTTTATGTGTTCGCTCAACTTCCGTCTTTTAATGGTCGTTTCCCATAAGCCTTTGTCTGCTTTTGTGCAGACTGTACTTACTAGCTGACAGCGCTTTAATGTCAATGCACATAAATCAAACCACATCAAGCACCTTGATCAGAATCTTATCTGGTTACAACTCGACTAGCTAACCAGCTAAGCAGCTCAGCTCAGCTGCCCAGCAGCGTTTTTGTTTCTGTTTTAATAAATTTGCTTGCCATTTGGGGTCGAGGAACATGTTTCAGGTTCAGTCCCAAAAATCCTCAACTCACTTTTTCAGCGAGTGCGGTAACCGTAATAAATCCCGATGTCTGTTCAACGAATGTGAATTGTTAGACATAAAATGAAAGCCATGTTATGAATGCGGCTTACAAGTTTTACAGTTTACATCCCTATCCCTATCCCATTTCCACATCCACTTTGCATTTCCATTTCAATTTCCAATGTCCAATATTGAATCCCTCTGCTCTTTATCTGTATCATTGTTTCAGTCAACAGCTATTTATTTGTGTGATTGAGCTGAATAGCTCGTTGTATTTGCCAACGGTAATCGGATTGATAAACATTGATGCATCTACTTCTATTGTACACACTGTGTTGGCCAGTCCTTTGGGTTCGTAACCAATAATAACAAGCTCATTCTGTACTTGTTGACTTAATCCCGTCTAATTAGCTCCTGAGTATTTGATTGACTGCGACTCTGCGAATGTACATTGATAGACAAGTTGTTAATGCGTAAGTAATTCAACTTTGATTGTTGATAAAACGCTTGTGGAAACCAAATTAATGAGATGATTATTAATGGGTAGATTGATTGCGATTAATTGAGAAGTTGTTAATACGTCAGTAATTTTGCATATCAACTATTTTAATGTGATGATTGACAAATGATTGATGAGAAGTATGCTGATTGATTGTGATTGATCGATACTATTGTTGATTAAATGCTCGTATCTATGTTTTGGATGGTATGAGAGACAAGTGATTGATTGACACCCACTTTTGATTGATTGATATACATATTTCTATTTATACGACTGATTATCTTTTATAGAAGGTGACAAGAAAATATAAACCTGATAATTATCTGATTTGGTCCACAATCCGATTGACGAAAAATGAAATAGCAGTCAAATAATTGGCTGTTGGTGATTGATTACTACTTTATGGAAACATTGACATTTAATTCATGTTGATTTATTGCAATTGCCTACCTAATTAGTTCATAAAGCCGACTTAATGGTTCATCTCTGATGTGCTTTAGTTGATGGCCGTTTGGCTGATGATTGATGGTTAATGGTTGATGGATTAATGATATCAATCAAATCAATAATTAGTCGCTATGATTAGCATTTCTACATGCAGTTAACTTAACGAACTGCCCAAAATATAAATGCTGTTGTCTGCTCGTGCGGCATGCGGCATTTGTGGCAAATTCACAGCTTGAGGGCAACTTAATAGCAGCTTTGTATTCCATTGCACAATTTACGTATAATTTGATGCCTAATTAAAGCAAGCACGCGTGGAAAATGTCTCTTTTAATTATCAATTCGATGAAATGCTGTATTCTATTGTATATTTATGCCGAACATTGACTAATCTTTTGTAAATGCTTCTTATCGTCGGCAGGTGACAACAAAAACGACAACAACAACAACATCTACTTGTAAATAAAGTGACATGAGGCTTAAACAACAACGACCGCAAGAACAACAACAGACAGCAACAGCACAAAAAACCAAAATCGCAAACGATTAAAAAACGAGCACAGCGAAGGATCCTCGAAAAAAAAATAAAACAAAAATACGAAAAAAAAAACACCTCGAACAAGAAGCACAACAAAGAACAAAAAGGCAACATACGAAAAATACGCGAAGAAAGCAACCCAAAAACTGAACAGCGTCGGCCCAAGAAACAAGCCAAACAGATATCCCCCAGTAGGCAGCTGCCTACTCCACCCCGTCTCCTCCACCCATCCAACCTACTCGCTCCAAGTCGCCTACCCGCAAAGCATAACTGCAACTTCCAACTTTAACAGGCGATAAAGAAATCCAACAAACAGAGTAAACAAAAAGTGCGCATTGTTTTTGCCATTGTCATTCAACTGGCCCACACCCACACCCACACCCACCCCCTGGCCCATACCCCAGCCCTCCAGACCCCTGCAAAGCCACCACCCACACCCCAACGCATCACTCTGCTGAGAGAGTGTCAACAGTGTTGGGCTTATTGTTCGAAACGCCTTTGGGCACTCAATTAAGCCCCCAATTCAAGGCAAGCAAGTTGAAAGCTTTGGCAAGCCTTGCCACGCCCCCACACCCTTAAGTGGGTGCTGAGGTGGCTGAGGTTGGTGAGGTACACACACACACATACACGAGACGAGGAGAGGAGAGGCAACGAGTGGGGTGGTGGAGAGTTGGCCCTAGTCAGCCCTGGCATTTGAGTTGATGTGACAATGAAACTGAGCGTCAGCGCGTATCGGGCGCATGCATCCGCACATAAGAAGATCCTCTCCAGCGGTTATCATTCGCAGCTCAACTACGGCAGCACTGGAGCCGCCGCAGCATCCTCATCATCATCGGCGGCGGCAACTGCAACGGGCCTATATACGGTGAGCACAAACCCCAGTACAATCGTAGACTCTAATCAACTCGATTCAAATGGAAAAAAAGTACCACATCTAGCTCCACACTGACTTAACTTTACTTCTGATCCCAGACTGACTTAACTCGGATTAAAAATTGGACTAGACATAGCTCAACACAAGCACAGACCCAGACTGAGACTAGATATCGCTTAACTAAGTCCCAGACTTTGACTGAATCAACTCGAGTGAAGAATTAGCGTACTTAATGGTTAATACTTACCTCAAGCACAAAGCACAAGCTTTTAATGCGTATTTGATGCTTCATTTATAAGGAGCACCTTTTTTCTTTCGAGTGCAGACTTTATTACTACTGCCCAGTCCGCTTTCGTCCTGCAACATAAACAGCATCATTAAAGCAGACCAATTCTTTGTGGCCCATAATTTCATTTATTGTAACTTTTTTTTGTTGGCCCCCCTGGGGTTAGCTAACCTTATGGCTCAATCGATTAGATTGGGTAGCTGATTGAGTGTTTAGTCGATGGAAGTGGACTAGGCAGATGAGTTACGATAATAGCGATGCTAGAATTTCGAGAGGCTTTATTGACTAAAATTTATCTCTCTCTCTCTCTCTGACGAACATGTGATTAAAGTTAAAACGAAGTTAGGTTAGAAGATACCCTGACAAATAATTCAACTGTATTTATATAAGTTATGTTGCAGTGTAGCTTGAACCCACTTTCTTATCAGTTATCTGACTTAAATAAATGTATTTTTTGTTAATTTTAATTGTTTTGTTTTATTATTTATTTTTATTAAAAATTCTGTCTTTGCGCTTGCTTGTCTTACCGTACTTCATTTTTCGGAAGTGCGTTAGTCAATCGTTAATCAATCTGTCAATCATCAATCAATTAATCGGTCAATCGCTCAGCTAGTGCATTAGGTCGATTTATCAAAAATTCTGTATTAGAGCTTACTAAGATACATGCTACTTTACCTTAGCTTACCTTATTTTTTAGGTTTGATTTTGATTGCCACTCAGTCAATCAAGCCGTCAATCTGTCACTCAATAAGCCACTCAGCCAGCTAGTCCGTACAAATTGTTATACTTTTGTGAAACTATTATTATTTCTAGAGAAACTTATATGTTGCCTATGTGAATTGGTTTCAAATGTTCTATGGAATGAATTAAATCGAAAACGAAATTGATAAACCATTTCATTTCAACGGTATTTCCATGAGAGTATTTGTTTTGCTTCATATTGGGGTTCTTTGTTTTTGAGTTCTCGAGAATAAATGTTTAATAGACAATATTGTGTAAGGGGGAAATCGATGTACTTTATATGTACTTCAATATCATAAAAAATGTGCACAAATCGCTGGCATGCAGTCATGCAGAAGTTGTGTGTGTGTGTGTTTGTGTGTGTGAGTGTGTGAGTGCATGTGTGTATGTGTGTGGAAGTGCTTACGCTACAGGATATGAGTAAGGATATGGGTCGTAATCGTGAAAGTACTACTTGTATAAATGAATGGACACTTTCCAGGCATTTCCAATTTGAAATCAATTTCAAGAAAAAGAAAAAGAGCTGGAGAGATGAAGAGATGAAGAGAGAGTGAGAGAGAGAGAGGGAGAGAGAGAGAACGAGGGAGTTAGCTGGAGAGTTCAATATATGCTTTCACTTTTTAGCCACATAAAGTTGGGATCGTTAACATATTTATGGAATGGTCGCCGATGGGTATATTTTACAGCTGGCACCAGAAGTCCCTCTTAAAGCCACAATGGATTCCAATCAATTTCTGCGGCACACTTAATTGCCCAGAATTGCTCAACCTCAACCTCCCTTTCTCCCTTCGGCAACAGACACAATCAAATTTCCAATCCCATTGGCTCAATGGAGTAAATGAAATGTTATGTTTAAATGTATATGTTATGCGGTTAGATGCCCCATTAGGGAACACATAATTCACACTCACATGCACACACACACACACATACGCACAGACACACATTAAGAAATCTTGTGTGCATTTCATCAGTTTCTGGCAATTAGGCACAAAATGTTTTCCCATTCTCCTTGCCAATCTAAACACCGCACAGACCGCTTCTTCTGCTTGGTAAATGGGTTTAATTTTGTATCAGACTTGTGAACTCCAAATATCACTTAAATATTTGCTGCGATACAAAAGGTATCAAAGTATGCTGCCCTTAAAGCTAGAGCCATGAAGCGTTGCAGGTGACAACTGAACTTGTTGTGCATTTAGTATTTAGTCAACTTACATTAGGGGACACCTTAAGTGCGTTTTCAATAGTATAATAGAAAAATAATTCAATAACAGTTTTCTATCTCACACCCGCTCCCCCTTCATGGGCACTATAGCAATCATGCACAGGTCGGCGTCGAAGCCCCCAGCCCGACACTGGGCGCATAATAATTAAAATTAAATTTTGATTACTCCTGGCACGCAGGCGAAAAGTATTAAAACTTTTACTTCAAGAGACTGTGTGTGTGTGAGTGTCTAAGGGGGGAGGGAAGAGGGAGTGCAGCGTCGCTGTGTTAGGCGAGAAGCAAACTTATTATGTGGCAGCGTCACGTTGCACGGAATTTAACTTGTGCCCTCGGTGGCCATGGTGGCCATGGTGGCCATGGTGGCCATGGAAACGAACCCACTGAAATTTCATAGGCAAGCTTTTAAGCTTTAAGTTTTTGACAGCGTAAAGTTATCAATAACTAATACGATATATATAACTATTTTATTGGAATTCAATTTGCACTCCTCTGGCAAATCTGAATTGACGTACGTTGAAACTGAAAGCGGAATTGGAACCGATTAAAATACATAATCGGATTCGGATTTCGAGTACCGGAACTGATATTAAGAAGATCAATATAGTCGTATCCGTTACTTGGGTATTCAAGCAGACATACGGGAAATAATTTATTCCCCATTTGAAGTCTCTAGCTCGTAGACAGCTAAGGCTGGATCAACTCGCCTAGTGATGCTGTTCACGAATATATATACTGATATATATACGGAAACATCTTCGATTTTCTTTTTGTGCAGATGTGTTATGTGTTACCCACTTGCTGGGGATCAATGGGAATGCTGTTATCCAAATATTTAGCTGGTGTTCATTTTATTCATAGTTGAACATGCTGTGAACTTTGTCTGTTTTAGCTGGGCAACTTGTATGCATATGAGTACTGACAGTCTTACTTTTGTTCTGTTTTTTGGGGTTGCCGCGGCAGATGGAAACGCATGAGCATGGTGGCAAGTACGCAAAGGATATGTCCAGGCTTGACTGCAACAGCGACACGGATGTCATCAGTCCAACGGGCACCAGCAGTTCTGGCGGCGGTGGAGGTGGGGGTGGAGGTGGAGGCGGAAGCGGCGGTTGTGCACAAGCGGAATGCGGCGGCAGCAGCAGCAGCAGCCATCATCATAAGCGTCATCACAAAAGCGGCAGCGCCTCAGCAGCGGCGGCAGCGGCAGCAGCAGCAGCAGCGGCCAACAACGATGATGACAACAACAGTGCGGCACATTCGTCCGACAGCAAGAGTCCCAGTCAGCGGTAAGTGCAACACACACCCACTAAAGCAAACACTCACAAAACCTCTCACCCACTCACAGACATATTCACACTCATTCGCACACACACACACTCATTCACACTCACACACCCATTCAAAAGTACATGCAGTTATGTGTACGAATTCGTAACTTTTGTCAAGTGACAAGTTAAAAGCTTGACAAATAAAAACAATAACAACAACAACAACAATGAAAACAACAAGTATAAACAATAATAAAATGAATTCACCAAAGCAATCTAAAAAAATTTGGCCATGCCAAACTTAAAATACCCTTGCAGACACAAACACATTTTACACATATACTTTCAAAAATGCGATTCCCAAAATTCTTAAGATATATAAATAAAATGGGGGAAAAAATAAATAAAACTTTTTGAATCAACTTCAAAGTACAGCAGTTATTTAAGCTAATGCTCTAATGAGATGAATTCAGACTACATAGAATATTTAAAGCGTTGCGTGTAAACAGTTTCTATTTTTATTTTTGAAATGAGGTTAATTTAAGGAGTTTCTTAACTAAACTGGAACTTTATTAATATCCGAAATCAGAAACAATTATTATTATATTGTGTAATTATTATTTATACTTATTATTATCGTCGCGTAAGGGGAATTCTCTAGTTATTAGTTTTAGGATATTAAATAAAAATAATTAATTTTAATTATGGAAACCATTTTGCTGTTTTTAATTGAGCTTTGAGGCAAGTCTGATTGATCTGATTGGGCTTTATGGGTTTCCCGCAATTCATGCAACAAATGATGATACATTTTGCAATAAATTACCCCCAGAAATCGTTTATATTTCATTAATTTAAATATAATCTTAAATTTCATTTTAAAAATAATTTAATTCAATTTGTTAATATTTGTACTCTGTTTTGTGTCGAATAACTTTGGTTGACATTAAATGAATAGATAAATAAAATTAAACCACAAATATGACTCTATTCGTATATTCAACGGATATTTATTGGTCTGTGATTATGTTTGTGCATATGTCTCAATGAATACTGCAGTTGCACTGCAATTGTCCAATAACTGCAAGGCTAAACTACGATTATAACAAGAAAGAATGAGAAGGAAACTTAAATACCCTTGCAGACGGTAGTCTGTCAATCAATTGAAAATAAAGAAGTTTTTCATAGGACACCTCATCTTTTGGCAGATTGTTCATATGGCAGATATATATATGAAATTATATAAAAGTTATACTATTCGTTATGTTTAGTGAGTGACGGATGACTGACGGGACATATACGACTCCTTCAGGGCGTCACAAACTGAAAGTCAAACTTACAATACCCTCTGCAAGGGTATAGAGGATATGGGAAAAACTCTTGTCTTCCGAACCATAATTGAAATGCGCTCTCAATTCTCAATTCGTACTGTTCACACGAACAGCCATAAATACATTTCCATGTAGAGCCTGGCCCCCGGGCAATGTATACAATCATTCACACCCCATTCACACACACTCACCCACACATACACACACACACACATTCACACATGCATACACACATACTTGTGTAGAGCAGTAAGCGAATAATTGATTGCAAACAGTAAAAAAACGTATAAAAGCAAAAATAAGCGCTAACAAAAATCGTAGCATACTTTTTTGGGCTTCGCAGCTGCTTTTGACTTATTATTTGAGTTTGTGTTGGCGCCCGCCGCGCCCGCAGTTGATGCCGCGTATTGACATATTGACATATTGCCGCCTAGTATGTATATATGTGTATATGTACTCGTACCCGCATTTGTATTCGTACTCGTACTACTATATTTGTATTCACACACACACATACACTGATTTCTCTTTTTGATTTCAATGTATTTTTATCCTTTTGCCACGCATTCAACTCGAACTTACCCATCCGATAATCGAACAAAAAATGTGAAATCAATATGAAAAATGCCGGGGATGGAGGAGGGGTTGTGGGACTGAAAATAATGAACGGATAATGTGAACTGTTCGGTTCTCAGTTAGACTAGTTAAGTCAACAGCAATTAGCCGCCATTTAGCCATCATTGTTCATTGCTCATTCTTATTTGGCAGCCCAAATAATGCCATTTTTTGCTGAATGTGAAAATAAACATTGACCGTTCACCCTCTCCTCCCCGCCCCCCATCCACAACATGATGCAGCTATTGAGAGTTCGCTGTGTTTGATTTGGCCACATTAAGTATCTGGGCAATCAAAATCCAAAATCCCTCTAATAGATCGCTGCAACTTGAACTAAGCTGGAAATTAAGGAATTCAAATTTAATAATAATAAAAATAATGACAATAAGAGTAATGAATCGTAAAGTTCAGAGACTAAGGACTAAAAACCACAAAGTATATCCTGCTAAGTGGTCCTGGGGGGTTTGAAGGGGTTGGGGTGCGTAATGCCCACTACACACACGTAACTCACACACACACACATACACACACACACACACTTGCAGTGTGTGATAGCTCTGACATTACGTATTCCCCACATGCCTATCTTCAACATATTGTTTGAGTAAACTTAAGGTATATTTAGACTGAGTCTCAGTCTCACCGTCTTTTTGTGGTTGACATGAAGGAAATTATGTAATAAAGATAATTAGCTGGAACAGTTTTATGTTCTATCTGTGAATGTGTGTGTGCGTGTGTGACCATGTGTGTGTTTATGTTGAGGATAAGTTTTTGGGTTCAGTTTGTTCAGTGATTTCATGAATTAACCTCGGGACCTTGGAGACCAATTTGCCATTACGATTAGTCTGGTTGACAACTCTCGCATTCTCGAGAAGATTCTCCTGCTCTTTCGCACTCACTTTACTCCTCTCTCTCTCTATCTCTCTCTCTGTCTCACTGCCTCTCTCTCTCTCTATCTCTCCCTGTCACTCTTGGTGGCAATTGTGGGCAGCCTTACGTGATATCCTGCTGCAAATCCGTGCCAATGCCAAACCAAATGGGCTTTAGTTAAGTGAATTATGTCATGGCTGCTGGCCAAAACTTGTAAGCCAATTGTGTGTAAGTGTGTGTATGTGTGTCTGCGTGTGTGATTGTATGATTGTGCAGCAGTTTTGGGTTAATGCCTGATTGGGCCATGGACTAACAGCGATTGAAATCGCCATTGGGCTTAGGTTTACTCATCAGTTGTATGTTCACGAATAAATTCGAACACCTGCTGAACAAATTGAAATTCAAACAGTTAAGGGACTTGACTTAAGGCTTGATTCGGAACCCCGAAGCTCAAATTCTTTTCAGTTGAATATATTCATTGACCATACATTGTCAATATGTTCATACAAGTCCAGTTAAGCGATGCTCTATAGATCTATAGAAGATACATAATTAAATATCCATCATGGAATTCAATTTGGAAAGCATTGCTTTTTAGAAAGATATTCCTTAATTTTTACAGATATATACTAAATTCAATATTAAAATGAGCTAGTTTGCAAAAAATTAAAAAGAATTCCTATCGAAAACAATGATTTCAAATTGAATTGAGATACAATGGGAACATGGAATGTATGGTTCCATTATTATGTAACTGAAACTGAGTGAATATAAGGGTAACAGAACCAGCTAAATACACTCACTCCTAATACTAACAATAAAAATAAAAATACTTTTTATGCCAGTTGGAACCCATTACAAATTAGGGGCATACACCAACATGTGCCACACACACAGTCGGTTGAGAGTATTATACATTTATGGCAGCTATATATTGTGTATATATTTTACCCCAATTGGAAGATCGTTCAACTCATCGCTGACCAGTGCGCAGAGCAATTGCCACTGCACAGATACTAATTTAAGATACACAGAGAGGGATAGACTTATATTGACACCGGCACAGCATCAGTTGCATCAGCCGCATCCCAATCGAGGACACGATCATGGTCAGCATACTCGCCAGCGCCGGTGCCAGGTGCGTTTGCATCACAATAGTCCTGCCTCCGATGGTAGCTGTTATTCGTTGGCGGCAGGAGCCGGAGGCGGAGGAGTTGGAGGAGGACCTTTAAGTTCCGGTAGCTTTACGCAGGTTAAGACCCTCTCATCGTTCATCAGCGAACATCCCGAGGAGCTAGTGAGCAACAGCAACAGCAATGGCAACGGCAACTTCAACAACAACAACATCATCGAAAATGGCTGCAGCGGCACCAACAGCAACAACCCCAATCAGACAACAAAATGGAAAAGCCTGCGTGCTGTGATGGCATATTACTGTTCATTGCGTCGCATTAAGAGGAACGGTGCTTTTACAGAACCCAACTAACTAAACTAAACTAAAAACTTAAACCACATCTAATCTAATCTAATCTAGTCTAATCTAACATAATCAAGCAACTAAATAACGTTATGATTGCTAATCGTACTTCTATCTTGCATTCTCTGTGTGTGTGTGTGTAATCAAAAACCCCCCTCTCTCTCTTTCTCTCTCTCTCTCTCTCTCTCTCTCTCTGTATCTCTTTCCATCTCTCAAAACATCCTAAATACCGTACCGTACCATTTATCCAATCCAAACAACCAATAAACTTTCTCTCACACTCTATATAATAGTAATAAGCAAAAAAAAAAAGAAGAAAAACACAGTTTATTTTAGTTTTTGCGTGTCTCTCTCTCTCTCTTTGATACACACTCTGACTGTCTCTCTTACTCTAAGCAAATAAGCATATAAGTATTGTATATGTGTGTGTGTGTGTTGCAAGTACAACTTACTTTTATGTATGCCACACATAAATAATACTCGATTTTGACCGTTGTATGTCAGACCATTCTCCACGTTCTCTCTCTCTCTCTCTCTCTCTCTTTCTCTGTCCTCTATCTCATTCATACAACATTGAGTCGCTTGCTCGCTAGCACTCTTTGGTCCATCTCTTTTTCTCTCTCCACCAAGTCGCCTTATAAAGCTCACACAGGAAGTTTTGACGCCATCCTCAAACTATATTCTTCCTTTCTTCTTCATATATATCTATATATATATATATATATATATATATATATATCTCACACTCTCGTTAACTAACTCTGTCGTTTCTCGTGTTATTATTATTAATATCAACTCATACTTCTTCACAGGGCGCTGCTTTATCAGAGGTTTTTGCTTGTCTCATCTAAAGAATATCTCACAATAATTTTTTATAAGCCTTCTGTATTTTGTTATCGGTTCCTATGTCTCTCTCTCTCTCTCTCTCTCTTGCTTCGCCTCTTTATAATTGTCATTATTCATCAGACAGAGTCATTACTGATACTAGATCTTCTAGATTAATCTTCTTCTCACAGGGTGTTCACTGTTGAAACACTTCTAAGCCAGATGTTGTTTTCTTCCTTGGCTCAAACTTTATTATAATAATGCCACACTTTATCCCAAACCACTTGGGTTTTGTGCCAGTTTTTTGGCAAAAAGTTTATCAAGCTAAGGGCAAAGTGCATCTGCACACACACACACATACATCCACACCCACATATACACACAAACATATACATATATATATGTGTAAAAAAAAAAATGAAAAAATCTCGGCAAACAGCAAAAGTTGAAGTGGCTTTTGAGTGGTGCAGTGTGTAGAGAGAGAATCGATATGTTTAAGCTGCCTGCCTGCCTGCTTGCATTGTAGGCGAACTTTTGACACACATATGAACATATACACGCACACACACACATACACACACTTACAGCTATAACTGTGCCTATGCATATATGCGACAATACTTTGGCATCGTTCATGCCAAATAAGAAATTGCCTTCTGAATGACAACTTACAAAGAATTTGAATTTAGCAAATTGCAAATTTATGTTGAAGCTGGCAACTAGCTTTCATACACACACACACACACACTCTCACACACACACAAGCACACACATTGTTGAACTGTGCAACTGTCGACACGACCTAGAAATGAATGCAGCATATCCTTTTTTAACCGTCCCATTACACTAAAAAAAATACAAAAATTAACTAAATATACCCTAGATTTGAAATCAAACTAAATTGAGAATCACTCGAAAATACCACAATAGTTCATAGTTTTTGAATATCTCTAAAAAAAAAACAGAAACGCTTCTCTTTGACAGTACTTAAAGTATCTAGCTTAAAAATACTTTTTATTTTGCAGGAATATATTTCTAGAAAAATTGTAATTTTGTTTGAAAAATGCATAATAATACAACAAATTCTCGAAAGTATACAGAAAGGTATAAATCCTTGCCTTTTGCAAAACACACTCTCTAAATTGGAGGGCCTGCATTTTATTGCCAAGTGTATGAACTATGAACCGTGCGGCAGCTGTCAAAAGCGCTGCGAGAGAACATGCAAATGCATGGAATTTTCTTTCGCTCTCTCTCTCTCTTTCCCCACTCTCGTTCTCGCTCTTTCTCTCTCTCCGTCTCCCTGTCGATAAGACTATGCAGCTCCGAGTGTCTGTTAGACAGTCGCATTCGAAATTGCGAATTGAGTTCTCGATCTGATTGTCGCAATGCGATTGTCTTTCAATTCAGTGACACTTTTGAGCACTTGGCCGCAAACACTGCACATGCATATTACATGTATTCGATGGTTGGCCTTTTCACATTTGTTGCATATGCGTCATTTGTGTGTCAAGAGCAACAGAGATCGGTAAAGGTGTTTGATCACTGCACTGGCGCCATCTATGGGCGAGTGTGCTTAGCGTATGCATTCTACTTTTACATTGAATGCTTTTATTTCTATTGAGCTTGATTGGCATTTCAAACCAGCGTCCAGCGAATGGGGCCACTTCAATATAAATTCTCGTTCAAATAAATACAAAAAAAAGAATGAAAGCAATAAGAGGTGATGTCAAAGCCAAGCAACAAGCAAATCAATAATAATCTAATTTTGATTCAACTGCATCAACTTGCATCGAAATATCGCTAAAGTAAATCAATTTTAAAACACTCTTGCAAATTGGACACGGAAAAGTTGCCAGAGCTACTAGTGAAGCGTTGTCACACAATCATATGGCTTTTGTTGTATATGCGTCGAGAGACATAGATACAGATTGATAAAGATGTTTGATTACTGAACTGGCGCTCTCTATGTGCGACTGTGTGGAACTTGTTCTATTTACTGTTATCTTGAATGTATTTCATTACTCAGCTTGATTGTCATTTCAAATTAGCGTCCAGCAGATGGCGCCACTTCAATTTACATTTTTATCCTTTTAGATGCAACAAAGTAATTTTGATTTGAGACGCGATTGCCAATTGCACGCGAAAAAGTTTGTAGGGGTTGCTAATGCAGTGTTGGTACACTTGAACACAGCGCTTGAGAGGAATAAAACCAAACTGTGCAACGGAACATTTAACGGAAAGCCCATGGAGCTCATTTGTTTGCTGGCAATCGCTGGTAATTAACGCGACTGCGGCGAAAGCAGCTGGCCACAATGACAACCAGAATGGCTGTCCAGAGAAACAGGGCGAAAAGTCAAACACAACGCAACACAAGCACTATTATCGTTTGTCAGCAAAGTGAGTGGTTTGTGGGGGGTGTGTTTGGGGAATTTGTTCTTGTTTTTGGCCATGTCACTGCGTGACAGTTGCAAAGTGGCTGCCAATGGGGTACATGTGGTGCAATCCGCTGTGGTGCCAAGGCGTTAATTGAAATCTGAGAGTCGAGAGTCAACTCAAGAGGCAACAAGCAAACAAAATCCAAATTTCGGCATCATGCCATCAGCCATTGCGCAATTTCCAGCTGTGTATGCATGTGAGTGTGTGTGTGTGTGTGTGCGTCTCGATGATTTGTGTTGCAATAAAAAATGGCTTTTAATACATACATGCCGCAAAAGCTTAAAACTTTAGCTTACAGCTCCGACAAAAAACTAATCAGCTCCCTTTCAATTTATTATAAATCGAAATGTGTGTGCGTGTGTGCGTGTGCGTGTGCATGTGTGTAATCTTATCGTACAGCAAGCCTTTTTACGCTTGATGGTTCGCAGCCCGCATGTGGCCCAAAAATCAGACCAAAAAGACCAGGCCAAAAGCCAAGTCAACGAGCTGACCGTTAAATGAATTGCCAGCCACTCGCCTAAGCCATCACCCAACCCACCTACACCACTCGCCCCCTACAGTCCTTTTCTCATTCTCTCTTTCTATCGCCATCTCTCTCGCAAAGACTCTTTGTGTGTGCGCGTGAAAATGCTCCCCGGAGCCATATGAAAGAAAATGGACGAAAAGTCCACAAAAGCAAATGGAAACAGATTCATTCACTGGCAAAAACAACAAAATCCTTTAGAAACCTAAAAAAATCTTGTGCTAACAAACTTTTGAAAACATTTCAAAATTAAAATAAAATTATTTTGCAGAAATATGTTGCTAACAGAATTGAGAGCATTCCTGAAAAGAAGAAGCTTAAGTGGTTTAAGAGAAAGCGTTTCAACTTTTAGGAAACATTTTTTTTCTTGCAAAAATTATTAGTTGGTTTTTTGGGCTTATTGTCTTAGTTCTAGGCTTTGGCTTTTTCTAGTTATACTATATTTATTATTATTTTCTTTAAATTTTCCTCAGCAGAATAAACTCAAGAAAAACGATATTTGAACAGTTATACGAAACATTTAAGTATCGTCAGGTTTGAAAATTAGCTCATCTTTCAGATTAGATTCAGATTGTGCAAATATAAGATATATAAGATATATACGATCTGGACGATGCATAAATTGAATTTAAGAATATTTTTAGTCTCGCAACTATTTCTAACAACTATCGTTGAGCCAGTATTGGTAAACACTGCAAGTATTTGGTGAACTCTAGTGTTGAGTAAAACGCTGATATTCGTTTGAGCTTGTTTCACCTGTCTCTCTCACGTGTCACTCTCTGTCTCGCTCACTCTATTTGACTCTGTCTCTCTCTGTCTCTGTCTCATGCTGTCAGTGTCTATTTTTCTTTTTATCATCCCAACATACATTTACTACATAATAATATTTCTACGTCTAAAATAACAACAATAATCAATTACAACAAACACCAATGACAAACTACATAAAAAAATCAAATACAAAAAAAAAAAAAAACAAACGAAAAAATTGAAATGAAACCAAACAAAAATTTCACAACTCGTTTAGGAAATCGCGTATCGGAGATGGAGCTTCAGATCCAGATTCCGATTGGTAAGTCTCTTGCGTTTTGTTAACACTTTTGGTTGACTCTCACGCTCTGCACTACAAACACACACATACACACACAGACACACAAACACAAACACCTACATATATATACAAATTCACACAGACAGACACGCATTTAGATCGCTTTTTGATTATGTTGCAAACTAAAAAAACTTCAGTAGGAAAATATTGATAATGCGAATGATGCTGATTATGATAATGATAATAATGTTGATAATCGATCACAATTAATGATGATTGAACTGCATCTGATTGGCATGTGAAGCGCTTTCTTTTTCAATTGCTGAATCGAGCAACCGCAAAACCGAGTTGCAAAAAAAAAAAAACACGTTGAACACATATTTGTTAAGTGGGTTAACAAGCGAGAGCCCACACCAAAAATCTCAATCCAACCACAACCTACCCAGAACCACACCATAACCACGCCACGCCCACACCCACACCCACACCACACTCTGCTCAACTACTTTTGGTGTTATCCAATAGTTCACCCAAAAAAAAAAGGGAAAAAGATACGAGTAGTTGACATTTGCCAAATGCTTCTTAATGCAAGCACCAAAAGCTGGCCATTTGGCAGACAATGCCACACAGATAAACATCCACACCCATATCCACACCCACACCCACATCCACACACACACACACACACACACACACACACACGTATACACAACACGTGTATAAAGGACATGCCACGCCTAGTTCCTGTTTTCTTTTCCTTTGTTTGTTTTGTTTGGTTTGGTTTCTCTTCTTACTTTTAGCCTAGCCGCATTGCAAGCTGCGTTCTGCTTTTGTACCACACGACGTATGCGTAATAGATATAATATTAGGTAGCATCAATCAATAAAACAAACCAATATCTTTACACACATATATTTAATATAAATACTAAGCGACGCTGTAAATAGCACAGAAAGAAACCAAAAAAAAAAAAAAAAAAAAAATTACAAAAACAAATTTGACTACCTAAAAACCGTTTATAATGTAGTTTGGCATTTAAATTGTATATATATAAAACAAAATATATAAAATGCTATAAAAAACAAATGGCTTTGTAATAACATACCACAAAATAAAAATTCATGCGTTTTGTACTTAAAACATGTATTAAATAAAATAACATACACATCTCGAAATATACTTGTATATAATATACCCATTTACTCATCATCATTCGTCTCACATATCAAGGCAGTTTTAACTTAGACTTTTGTTGCTGACTGGCGTTTTGAGCAACAACCAACAACAATAACAACAACCAACAAATTCTTCAAATGCTTCTCCTCCAGTTCCAAGTCCCAGTTCCAAATCTCAAAATCCCCTAGCTGCCAACATTCCACTTGCACTTTTAGTAGCCTTGCTGTATGTATAACCACTTAGACACCCTGTGCCATATTTCATTTTACCATCAATATTATATTTTTTTAATGATATAAGAAGCAATACAACAAATACGTGTTTTTTATATCTTTTATATATTTTAATTGCCTTTTAAATTAACGTGTCAAACTGAAACTGCAATTGGAATCGGTACCGATTGATATTCAGAATCGAAATCGGAACCAGAACCTAAATTCGACTCGGCTCCGATACTTTATGGAACTTATCCATTTTAAATGGGTTCAGGGTTTGTAAAAAAAATAACGGCAGACCTCAATTCGCCTGCTGACGACTTCATTATAAAAGAAGAACTGAAGAACCGATGTTGAAGTTGCATTGCTCAAATGCTATGAAAGTATTTCACAGTCAGTTAGGCCCGACTGATATGTTCTCACTTATTTTCTCATAATACCATACCGGTAGCATCCTATAACAATTAACATAGCGTAAAAGGTTTGCAAGAATTCCGGAGTCCTTGCCGGAATTTGAATCTGTTAAGCTTCCAAGAATCGGAATCGACACCAAAATTCATTTCGGTTTGACACGGTTTGGTGTGTTCATCGACTTCTTCGAATCTTTAATTGTTTAGATGATTTAAATAAGTAAGTAAATAGCTACTGCCATATATTATGATCAAATGCAATTACTATAAAATAGTAATGCAAGATATTTGTTGGCCAAAAATTACATTTAAGCCAATGCACAATATGCTTGAGATTTTGAATTAATTTGACATTGGGTATAGGGTATCAGCTGGACGTTCACACTCGACTTATTGCACTCGTTGCTTTCTTACATTGATTTCTTGTCCGCTTTTCACAATGCTTGCTATTTTCACTTGCAATATTTGTTTTGTTTGCTCAAGTTCTGTTTGTCAGCTCTTGCCGAACAATATTCTCCGTCTGCCTTCCAAGACGTTTGCCTTCGCCTCCTCAGCAGGCCCCAAATGTTCAACGAAAATTGGTTTTGTAGCCAAACAAATAAAAGAAAAAGAGGAAGCAAGATGACATCAAAATTAAAAAAAAAAGCCGAGTAAAAACTAGAAAGCAGGCAAAACTTAATTTAATTTATTCGCTTTCTATCATTATCGACTTCACCAAACTTGCTTGTACGTGTAAACATAGATATATAGTTTGTGGCTATGTGTGTGTATCTATTTTAACTGTTCTTAAATCCTTACTATACCATATATATATAAATATATACTTTTTGCATGCCTGTTTGCCGTTAGAGCTCTTAAGAACGTATATGGGAGACACCTAAAGGAAGCCGGAGACGGAGACGCAGCTGTCCTGCCACACCCACCCATTCCACTCTGCCGCACAGCCATTCCCCCAATTTCCCACTGCTCCCAGCCCAACAAGTTGGCTGTCACAGTTGCGTCCGTCAAGACGTCTCCTAGCAAGTCCACCAGAGCACCACCTGACCACATATCTACTACTACTACTACTACTACTACTACTACTACTGCTACATCTGTTTTAGTGCGTGCTTTTCTATTTGTGTGTGTGTGTCCGTTAACCGTTAAGCGTTAGACGTATAGCGTTGCCATATCGTTGCGTGGCATTTTGTGTGCGTTTTTGTAAGGTTACGACTTTTGGGTTTACCGTTTAATAAATGTTTATTGCTCCCAAACCAACCACCAAACCAACCCGCATTGCGTAAGTGTTTATTTCGTTGTTATCCTTATTGCATATATCGAGAGCACCCTAGATAGTTACTAGTACACACATCGTTCAACCTAACCTCAAACTTAAATGCACGCTTCTGCATTATTTACCCGCTCTCTGTTGCGTTATACTCTCTATATATCTTTCCAATTCTAGCTCTCTCTCTCTATATATATATATATACATATATATATATATAGATTTACTAGTACATCTGGCAAGAGATATCTGATAACTTCCTTGTCCTTCCCCAACATAGTAGTTGCTTGAAATTTTCAGTTTCAAAACCCGCTCGTAGCTCCCTAATTGTAGTTTGTAGATAACGGAGAGTTGCTCGATTTGTGTATGTAAAGACTTGTGATCGTTGAACGTGTGTTTTTTTGTGGCATATCCTCGAAACAGGACACGCTCGAATCAACGCTGGATGAAACTCCGCACCACAGTTCAAATCTCATCGGCCATACAGAAGAAACCACCACTCAAGCGCGAAGACTCTTTCCTAAAGCGTTTCTCAACTAGACAGATACCCGAAACACAGGTGAGCCAAACTTAAGAAACCTCTCAACCTACCGCAGATTAGGCAAAGTTAACATAACACATATAACTACATATATGTAACTACTTTATGGAGCGTGAAACTCATAAGTTAATTAGCAGCCTGATTCCACTAGTAGCATTTTCTACATTCTTGATAAACTGCAGGAGCTAAAATATGTTATCTGTTCATTTTTCCATAAGGTACAGAATTCTGTACACTCTACATTCGTTAAGAATGTATAATTTATCGAATTTCGTGTCGATGTTATGTTATACCAATATTTTTTATTATTTTATTATTCATTTATTATTATATTATTATTAATAATTAAGACTTGTAATGGAATCGCGAAATGTTAAAAATGTGGATGTAAGAAATGTTGGGCATATTGGAATCATGCTATAAGCCATATTCTGTACGCTGAATTATATAACTAACGTCTTGTTTTCTTGTTGGATTTGTTGGTACTGTAGGAAACTGTTGAAGACACGGGTTCAGAAAGTGCCTCTGGTGACGTCGATAAAACAGTGAAACGTAGACGACGCTATCTGCAGAAACGACGATCCGTTGTTAATCCAGATGAAAATTTTTACTTCTATTGGTTAATGATGTTAACTATATGTGTTCTTTATAATCTATGGACCCTAATTGTGAGGCAGAGCTTTCCTGAACTGCAGGTAAGCCGCAAAGACAAAACAAAGATAAAAAAAATATATTTATACGCTTTTCTCTTTTGTTTTCCCAAACCCAAACCCCACCCATCGCCCCGTTTCCCCCTCCCACGTTGGGAAAGAGAACACCTTTTGTAAGTTGAGTTGACTTGCCGGCCTAATAATAATGCCCCAACGGCCATAAAATGTTCGCAAACAATGAAGTTTATTATATATTTGAGTGAAAGTGGAAAGAAAGCAACGCCGAAGAATCCTTTGGATTTGCTCTTGACCTTTTCAAATGGAATTTGAGACCCACACTAGCCTGTAGTGTATACAAAAAAAAAAGGCAATAAGAGTCTGATTAGTTCTTCACAATGCTAGTAACTCAACTCACTTAATTGAGCATGGGTATTCCAGCATGGCTCTTACCAAATTAAATAACTATTAGTAGTTAAACTTGAATTTAAATTGCGTACCGTTCCGCTCAGCATAAAAGTCAACTGGAAAAAACGAAGAAAATATATTAGATAAGAAATGAAGTTATAAAAACCTTAAAAATGTTGACGTGGACTAATTTGCAAATATGCTTCATGACAGCCACGTATTTATTAGTTTACTTCTGTAATGTGGACTACAAACAGTACACAGATTTAAATAAATACTAAATATAAAGTTAATGATGAATGAAATTAAAAGGTTTACAATTGAATAACAATATAAACAAATATAGAATAGGATGGGCAAGTGGTGCATTGTGTCTTGCAAGGATTGAGGAAACCCAGAAGACAAAGCAAATTAGTAATAAGGTGAGTAAAAAACATTAAGCGGGAGACATAAAGAGTGACACATAATGCTTTTCTTAGAGACAACAAAGTGGTGCCAATTAGGTCGGTCCGCTCTGCTGCAGTCTAGCAGTCAAGCATAGAGTATTAGACAGTCTTGTTAACAGTCGTTTATGGCCTGAAAATTTCTCCACTGCCACACTCTGTCTCTCCATCTTCATCTCTCTCTCTCTCTCTCTCTCTGTCTCACTCACTTGATGTTTGGGTGAGTTTTTGTGTTGTTTGGAGCGCTTCCTCTAATGACTCAATTAAAAGACACGCAGCCGTCTCATAAGCCAAATGGTCGATAGCTCTGTCTTTGGTTTGTTGGTTTGTTTGCCTGTTGGCTTGTTGGTTAGTAGATACGGTACTGGTCTTGTCCTGGACCTGGACAAATGTTTGTTCACGGCCCAGTTAGCTGGTGTTTGTCATCAGATTAGAGTTCGCTAAGGGTTGCCAAACCATAAGCACTGGCTCACATTCTTGAAGGTTTCTCAAGGGGGCGGTAAGGAGATTGTGTGGCATGTGATACAGTCGTCGTCGTTGACCTTTCGACCATAATGTGTATGTGTGTGTGTGTGTGCGTGTGTGTGTGGCACACTTCTTGTTGTTATCGTGCCTTTTTTGTCGAATTTTTTGTTGTCAGCTTGGCATTTGTGGAGCTGCCCCCAGCAGCCGTACCTCCCTGCCTCCCTCCCCACCTCTATACCCGCCCCCATCCCACGCCTGCATAGCTTATTCTCATGTAGAATTGTGCTAAAATTATTGTTCAAACACTAATTGCCCTTGACCTGAGCTGTTTATTTATTTTTTGCATGCATGCAAATAGCCGAGTGCATTAATTGAAAAATGTCAACTAATTTTTACATTTCAACTGTGATTTCTTTCCCATCTATTTCTATTAATACCGACAGCAATCTGTGCCTACCTTTTGGCTCATCTGCGATTCAATTACAGATGTTGTATTTATCTTAGATATAATAGTTCAATTACGCACAGGCTATCTGGAGCAGGGCCTCATGGTAAGTACTAAGAAGACGCCTTGGCACAAAACTAATTCTCGAATAAAGATTGAAATAGAGAACATATTCTGAAATTCACCATGTGAAATTCAGAACCGGAATCGGTAATTCGAAATTCCACATTTTTGTAAGAACCAGCATCCGGAACTGATATTATGATTAACTGACACATCATATTTAATTATTGTTAAGGACCAACAGCCGACTTGACGTAACATTGTCAGTATTTTTGTTCAGACAGATAGACCATAAGGGAAATAAAAGTTCTCGTATACAAATACACAAGAACTGATTTCGACTATGCAAATAATATCAGTTCCAGTATTTGGTATTTGGGTTTTAAGCAAATTCGGAATTTAGGTAAACATTTGGTTCCAATTCCAATTCGGGTCCCGTTTTGACAACCTGTTTATAAAGTGGAATGAATTTCATTTAACTTCGTTCACCCTTTTTTATGTGCTTTTCGTTTAGGTCTACGATGACAGGAAGCTGGCTTGTCATTATGTGCACTCGAGAGAGTTCATTTTTGATATGATAGCGCTGATACCGTTAGATCTGCTGCAGTTGAAGATGGGCACACATCCGCTATTGCGTTTTACGCGCTTTTTTAAAGTGAGTGCCCCCACTACCAAAATAACAGTTTGTAATAAAATATGAGATGTGTGTACATATTATTTCAGGTATATCGATCTGTGAGATTTTATTACATCGTAGAGAGTAGAACAGTTTGGCCAAATTTATGGCGTGTTGTTAATCTAATTCATATCCTGTTAATATTGGCCCATTGGTTCGGTTGTTTCTATTTTTTACTCTCCGAAGCGGAGGGCTTTCAGGTAAGAAAAAAACAGAAAAAAAACTTTAGACAGACCTGAGTATATATAAATCATTTGATTTCTTGTTGCTTTTCAATATAGGGTGACTGGGTTTATCCCTATAGACCGGGAGACTATGCGACGCTGACACGCAAGTATTTGGGCAGCCTGTACTGGTCGACCCTAACGCTGACCACAATCGGAGATCTGCCCACACCCGAAACGAATGCTGAGTGAGTATTTTGTGTATTTGAGTACGGTTTCTAGTACCGTTTCTAGTCTCCTACTTTGACCTTGGGCTGGGTTTCTCGTTCGTTTTTTCTTTGCCAATCCATTCCATCTCAAAGACCGAACTTTTCGGTGGACGGCCCTCGATCAATACCAAGGCGTGGCATTAAATCACGACTGCTACAGTTCGGCTCTAGCTATGGGTATGCGATCTTAACCTAACTAAGCAATAACATAATCTCAATTCTCAATCTCTAATATAATGCGTATCAATATCATTTGCTATACTTGTTGGGGGCTGTCCACCAGTTCGGTTCAATTACTCTCCTTTTTGGGGCAGACAACAATTGTATATATAATCGGACAACTGATTAAAGCTTTGACACCCACTTTATGCAAAATACTCACCTAATCTAATATCAAAGTTTTCGAAAGCGTGCGACAGCCTTCAACAATTCCAATGATATTTATTCGCTTACTCAATTTGTCATGAAGCCAATTTCAATTAAATAATACAAATAAAAAAAACAAATACATTGAAAATGTGCTTTCGAAAACTTTGAATGTGACAAGAGTTTTGGCACCAAAAACAGAGCGCTATGAATGAGGGAAAGACAGCAAAGAAAAAGAGAGAGAGAGAGAGAGAGAGAAAGAGAGAAAGAGAGAGAGAGTTATTTCCAAAAGTAAACCATTAAATAAGTAAAAAAATTATAATAGTTTTCTTCAAAATTATGGAACAGGCTAAAAGAAGCAGCTTGATCAGCATCAACAGCCGAGACTTCAAATTCGATACTTCATTTTATCGATAACGCTTATCAAATATTTATATATATCGAATGTAATTTTAATGCAGCGACTTGCAATCTATTTATAATATACATGGACTTACACCAATAGAAAGCTTTCATCCGGCTCGAATAAGAACACTCCAGTTAAATTAAAACAAAAAAATTTTCATATTGATCACATTGAAAGAAAATTTCACTATATGACTAGAATATATTTGACAGCTGTGTTCACTCGATTAAATTTAAAATATTGTTAAAAAATAAAGAAATAACCTTGAACTAAAATAAGAAATTTACAAAATTTACAAAACATTAAAACAGTTGCTTAAGCATATACTTTTATATAGTTCTTAAATAAGTACCCTCTAGCGCTCTGGGACTGCCAGAACTCAATTTATCACTGTCTTGGCCAACTTCTAGTGCACTTCTGGTAAAAACTTAATGGTTATTCTTTGCTCTTCTGCTCGGTTAGATATATTTTTACGATCGTTAGTTATTTGATTGGCGTGTTCATCTTTGCGACTATTGTGGGCCAAGTGGGCAATGTGATAACAAATCGTAATGCCAATCGTCTGGAGTTTGAGCGTTTACTCGATGGCGCCAAGACCTATATGAGACATCACAAGGTAATTTCACGCTTACACACACACACACACACACACACATATATACACATACACATACATATACAGGTACACACACATACGTAACTGATACGTAACTCATTTGCCTTTAGGTGCCTGGTGGCATGAAGCGCCGTGTACTGCGCTGGTACGACTACAGCTGGTCGAGGGGCCGCATTCAGGGTGGGGGCGATATAAATACAGCGCTTGGCTTGCTGCCGGATAAACTGAAAACCGAATTGGCCTTACATGTTAATCTAAGCGTACTGAAGAAGGTGACCATATTCCAAGAGTGCCAGCCGGAATTTTTGCACGATCTGGTGCTGAAAATGAAGGCATATATTTTCACGCCCGGCGATTCTATATGCCGCAAGGGCGAGGTTGCCCGCGAGATGTTCATCATAGCCGATGGCATCTTGGAGGTGCTTAGCGAGACAGGCAAAGTGCTGACCACCATGAAGGCGGGTGATTTCTTTGGCGAGATCGGCATACTCAATCTTGATGGGCTCAACAAGTAAGTGATTGACAATATCTCAATTCGATTTCACATTTGAAATGCTCTTTTTCCCCCCATCGCAGACGAACTGCAGATGTGCGATCCGTGGGCTATTCGGAGCTGTTTTCGCTATCGCGCGAGGATGTGCTGGCTGCGATGAAGGACTATCCGGATGCTCAGGAAATCCTACAGACTCTCGGACGCAAGCGTCTCATGGAGGTGCGATGCGTCAACAAGAAGTACGCCAAGGCGGCTCTCGAAAAGGAGAATGCCGCCTATGCTGCCGCCCATCCGCATCTGCCACACCCACACCAACACGCACATAGCCACCATCATCAGGTGCATCAGAGCGACAGCAGCGAAAACAGTGCCTCCAAAAAAATTGTTGACAAGCTGAAGCACGATGTAAAAGGCTTTCGCAATGTGCTCAAAAAATCCAGGCAAGTTTCACCATCCCCATTCAGCCAAAACATCTAAGTGACCTTTGGAAAATCGCTAAGGTGGACACAAAAATCGAACCTAAGCTTTTTTATTACTTAAACTATTAATTATTATTAAATATTAGACTTGTTATTGGAATGCGATTATCATTTGCGGCCTATTTTCAATACGATTTTCTTTCTAAGTGCAGATTGATTAGCCATCGCCATGTTTAATTTGCTTAAATCTTAAACCACTCTGTTTCCCTCGCTTCTTCTCTCAATCTCTGTCTCCGTCTTTCCCATTATGGCTGCCTGTGTCCCACCATTTAGAACGTCGAGGAAGAGCGATGAATCACTGGAAATGCAACCGCTGCACAATACCTCGCCGCGCGGCAGCAAGATAATGCTGAAGCGGATGTCCCGCGTCCGCTCCGATGAGAAACAGGATGCGGATAGTGCCGAGGCTAGGGATGAGCTGCACGATAAGACGCCCAGTCCGATTGGGGCGGGGCTGCCATTGTTGCAGCGACTGCGTCTGCTCAAGGAGAAGCAGGTGAGTGGGCGACGTCAAAGGTTGAAGGTCAAAAGGCGAGTAGTCCGTCTCATTATCATCTAACCAGCCACCGTCACATAGACACCACCAACACCATCCTGTCAATAATCTACCAAACCACCCAAAAAAAACACCACCCACCAGCAACCAATCACCCAGCTAAATTTCTATTACACCCACACACACACACAGCCACAAAAACGCAATATTTTGCTCTACTCACAACTGATAAGAAAGAAAGAATCTTAGGCACGCCGAAGATGAAATGCGCTTGCAGACCAAGCTTCACTGTAGTTTTGAAAAAACCCACCAATTGTTCCTATCAAAGCTATATGATATAGATATAGATATGATGACGTGTTGTCCAAATGTTAGGAGTATAATAATAGCCTGATTCCACAACATCCTTTAATGTGGACAGTATGTATGAATGTCATATCGATGTTATTAAATGGTGATATCAATGTCTCAAACAGTTCACATTTAATGAAAGATAAGCGTTTATCTTAAAATACAATTACTATTTATTTAATATAATTAATTTCTAACAATTTAATATGGAAAGCAAAATACAAATGAAATCCCTCTTTAATTTTAAATTAGGTTGTTTACACAGAAAGGGTTTTATACTTTAATTAAATATTTTCTCAAAAGTGGAATAACGAAAAAGTGTAATAAAGAATGTGACGAAATCTTGAGCTCCGTGGAATCATGACATATATATTAATATATTAAGTGAGTTCTTGGTAAATCAAAAAAGTTTTTTAAAGAAGAGTAAATTTTTCAACCAATACATATATTTATGGATAGATGTAGTGAGAGAAATGCGGATATGTTGTAATTTTCATCAAGATAACTTATAGGCGGCGGTCAGATAAGATAGCAGTCAGATAAACAGATGGGCATTGCTATAGCATCTCAATTGTTAATGCTGATCAAAAGCATATGTACTAAATGGGTTTGAAGACATATACTCATTGCAAGGGTGTAGCCACATCATTTATAAATGTTGTGTTATTCGCACAGGTATAAATCAGAAGCATTCTATTGTGTTTTTCCTGCCACGACAAAGAGCAAACAACAATCCACAACAGAACTGTACAGTTGCAACCTGAACAAATAAACAATACGTATACACAGCAATCGCAAAGAATACCCGCAAATATAATCAAAATGTATGTATATATATATATATGTATATGTATATATATACATATACATGTGTGTATATGTATATGCATTCGTACACCCGATACTGGATGCGTACTCTCCATTCCATTGCGAGGTAGCATTGAGTGTTGCTTTCTCTTCTTCTTCTTCTTCTTCTTGTGCTACTTCTTGTTGCTGCTTTTTTCCGTTTCCGTTTTCCTTTCGATTTTTCATTTTGTTTTCTTTGTATTGCTAAGCAGTTGCTTTTAGTGCACCTTGAAAGTATTTATTAACTAATCGTTAATCATCTTGTTTGAAGCACGTTTTGCAAATGAATTTCCTTAACAACGACGAACAACGAAATCCAGCCAAGTTTAGTCAAAACTTAATCCTAGTTGACAGACAGCTCAATTTTCTTTAGCTTCCAATTGAATTTTCAGTAATTCGGACTGAATTGAGTGGCAATATCTAAAATAAATAATAAATAAATAAAAATGAATAAAGCTTTTATAATTAAAGTCGAATTTTTAACTAAGCCCAAAATTTGTTTTTCGCGTAAGCGTGAGCCAATTTCATTGTCAATCTGGCTCTGTCCGAGATCTTTCAAGGGAAACCCTACTTATGCATACTAATAATGTTCTGGATTTAGTTATTATAGTCAACTACAGCTTTGTATGGCTTAACGGTGATCGATCTGCTTAAAAGCTTTGTAACTTTATATATCTAACTGTATATGAAACCAATATGAGAATCAAAATTTGCTTGGCTATTGCCTTAAGATCCCCACGCTACCAAAATTACTTAGTTGCTTGTCCAAACTTGTATATCTTTTGAATTGAAACACAACAGTATATACCAAGCAGTACAAAACATGACACAGACAAACCCATAACAAACTACACAAACCACACCACATAACATTATTCAACTACATCAACTCACTCAACTGCATTAACCTATAGTAAACTACATAACATCACCGTGAGCATCACAGCACTACACTAAATGAAGCCAGATTACACAGCCAAGTACCACTCTAAGTCAGATGCCACAACACACACACACATATGCACTCTCACACTAATATACACACATACACACACACACAAAACAGCCACTGCATCTCGCATAATCTGTGAAGAGCTTATCAAAATTTTGATTGAGTTTGATTTACGCATTGAATTTGAGTATATTTTTTTTTTTAAATTTGTTTTTCCTTTTGGTCGTTTTTCATTTCCTTAAAGTTAGCTGCAAATCCGAAAAATGCAAAAACCAAAAAAAGAAAATACAATCCTGCAAAAATTCGTGTTGTATGTAATGAACCCCGTCTCCTAAATAGTAGTTTTTGTATGTGTCTTTATGTGTCTTGCACTAGGATCGCGAAGAGCGAGCTGTTAAGTCCACACCACCACAGAAATCTCCACCTCACTCACATGTAACGTGTACGTTATCGCCGCAGGAATCGATACAGGAAGAGCCCGAACGCGAGTTCAACGAAGGCTTTCCTCTCATCCAGAGATTGCAGCAGTTGAAAATTAAAAACGAGCCACAAACGAGCGCCAGCAACGAGTCCGCCGGCGTCGTCGTCATGGTAAAGCCGCATAAGCCCAATCTTAATATCAGCCCAACCACAATTCAAAGTCAATGTCGAAACGAGTTTCATTTGCAGTAGTACCCCCAAAAAGATCTTAATTCCAACCCAGTTATCAGTCAAGAGTTATTAATTCAATTTCTACTAATCCTCCAGGCACACACACCGCCCAACATCAGCAGCAAGGTCGACTTTGGGCCCGCACAAGCCGGTAGTGCAGCACCTCAAACGCTGACCGTTACCCAAATCAAGCCCATCATGAAGGTTTCGTTCAAGCAGAAGATACAGCAGCTGCAGGGTATTGTACCGGCTTTGCCAACCAGCAGTAGCACATCCATTGGCACTACTGGTACCACCGCCAAAAAGGAGCCACCCAAATCGCTAGCTGTGGTGGCTACGCACTCGAAAACGGCAGCACTACCACTACCACTAGAGGGGACAGCAGCAGTTGCAGGGGGTGGTGGTGGTGCTATTGCTGTACCCATAGCCAGCATATCGAAAAAAATGATGAGACCGTCCCGGAGGCTGATAACACCGCAGCAATCGGACACAGATACGGATGGCACGCCCATCAAGCCCTGGTCCAAGCTGAAACTGGCCACACTTATGTCATCCAGCTATACGAGTCTAACCAACTGTTCACCCGACGATCTGGCAACGCCGCTAAAGAACTGCTCCCTCAGCAATATACCGCAGCACATGGACAGCAGCGTAAGCTACCGACCAAGGCACCACAGTGCGCGCAGCTCTCGCTCACCCCGACACGGTGCTCACAGTAGTCACAGCTATAGTCACGGTAATGGTCACGGTCACGGTCACGGCGGTGGCAACGGCTCTAGTTCGAGCCCATCGGTCACATCGAGCACCCGCAGCACGTTGAGCACACGACGGGACTTGCAAAAGCCGGAACAGAAGCTGCCGGCCGATGGCGATGGACCGCAACGTAAGTTGTATCAGAGCGTATTTGATCTGTCGCCAGAATACTGCGGATTGCCGTTTGTGAAGAGACTGAAGATATTGAATGAGCGACAGAAGCTGGCCGAGCTGGAGAAGGCGCTGCAGACGCGCAGTTTCAGTCTGGACTGCTCCAAGTCCAGCAATAACAACGAAGTGCCAATTTCGGAATCATTATATCGCTGCTATAGCGACACATCCGGCATCTATTCGCAGTTTCTCAGCACGTACGAGTCGACGACTAGCTCAACATCCATTTCGACCAATACATCCGCATCCGCATCCGCTTCCGCCTCGGATAGCAATTCAAAACAGCAGCAACAGCAACAACAGCAGCAGCAGCATTTGCAACATCAAGTGGATTATATGCCACTGAGTCCCGAATCGAATGAAACCGTTGAACGGCGCAAGCTCAAGAGCATATTGAAGAAACTGCAGAAGAGTGGACCTTCTGCTGATCCAAGTGGCGATGGTGATGCCCAAGACGAGGCGAATGCCCAGACCCAGACCCAGACCCAGGCACAGGCACAGACACAGACCCAAACCCAGTCACAGGCGAAGGTCAAGCTGGCGAGGGGGCTGCTGATGGAGCCAACCTTGGAAGGGTACGTGGCCAGGCACAGTAAGCTCTTGAAGAGTGTAACCTTCCATTCAACTCTTTCTAGCCCGCCAGCCACTGCCAAAGAAGAGCTGCACTTTGTTGCTGCCCTCAGCAACAACGGCAGCAACAGTAAAAACAATAGTAGTCGTAACGGTAATGGTACGGGTAACGGTACGAGCAACGGTACGGGCAACGGTACGGGCAACGGTACGACGCCTATAGATAATCTAACTGGCATATTGTTGCCAGATCCATCGACAGTCTGGTCGCCGACGTTAGCATTGGTAACGCCAACGAATTCGCCGCAAGAATGTTTTACATTTGAGCCGCAATTTGGCGACGGCGTCATCGCTGGCGTTGGCAACGTTTCAACGTCAACGTCAAACGCATCCGCATCCACATCTGCGACCGCATCCGCGTCCGCGTCTGCATCATATGTGGTCGAATGCTCCGCTATTGCTTCGTCATCGTCATCGTCGAATAAAATACTCTCACAGAATACCGAATTTCATGCACAACAATCCACAACATCCACAGATTTGAATTTGAATTTGCAGCTCCGACAGAATACGACAAATGCGACAATGTCTCAAAGTCAAGCGGGTCAAGTCCCAAAACTGGAAGGTAATTACTGTTAACCATCATTAATCGCTCAACGTTCTTATCGATAATTTACTACTGTTTCCCGAGCTATACAAAAATACCAAAAATATATGTATATATATATACGAGTATGTGAATATCTATATATTTATCTATATATATTCAATAAAAAATACCTGTATGTGCATAAACTGAGTACAATCACACCCACCTCAACAGTTCCAGAAACAAAAACATAATAGATCCATTGATTGTGCTGTCCTCAACGACGAACCTTATGGGTATTCCCCCATCTATAAGTGGTACAATTTCAACAAAGTTGCGCCCTCACTTTATTTGTATCAATATCAATTTAACAGATTGCGGGAATACCCCTAATGTTCTGCATGAATTTTCGCACACTAAACCAAAAATTCTTATTCGCTTCGCTACGCTTCTCTCGCTATCTCTCACTCACTTTCACATTCTTGCTCGCTCGCTTGCTCTATCTCTCTCTTTCCTTCTCTCTCTCTCTCTCTCTCCAAGTATATGATTCTCATAAGTGTTCAGTTGAGCGTTTCTTATGCATGATGGTGCTACTTTATCGAAAATACTTTATTTGATACCATACAAAACTTTTCGAGTGCTTATCCTAGGATAAGTTGGTAGAAGATGCTATATATATATAGATATATTTATATATCTATATATACTAAAAGCCACAAAGTATCTATTATTATTACTATTAATATTTTTATTATAAGCTATAAGCCTTGCTTAGTTTAGATTACCTAATGCTATGTACCACCAGTACATAAGATGAGGTATTTACTTAAAGTATCACTAAGCTAAAAACCTGAACCTAACTTATTTTGTAAGCTAAGCGCCTTATTAAACATTTTGGTTTTTACATTCATACATTCACATGCATACATATTTTGCCTCGATTATTCCACGCATATTTATCAAAGTGGGTACTACAATATGATTAGAACTAAGCCGTACACTTAGAGAAACGTATAATAACTGTATTTGATTAAGTACACACACACACTAAATATGCACAGCAACCAAAAAGCATTTTCAGCCCCGTAAACGTTTAAGCTCGTTATCGTTATCGCTATCGATAACGATCGATATCGCTATCGAGCTTGAAACATGTCAAAGCACAAGCACGCACGCTTTGGAACGAAATGGAATGAAACAACGACAGCAACGGTCAACAGTTGCTCTCTCAGCATGCGAATAAACGAACAAACAACACAGAACATTTAACGCTTTTGTAAATATGTAATATGTATGAAATTGAAACTGAATTTAAACGAATTTAAACGGAACCAGCAAGGATGCTATGCTCTTTGTATGGGAATGTGTGTAAATAACTTTTTACTGCGTATGTATGCATTTCCCTTTTTTGGTTTAACACGTTGACAATTACAGCAACAGCAATAATAGCAACAACAACCACAAACTGCAATCCACTAAAAACAAACACCTTACAGTAACCAGTAACCGCTTTTTGACTCTTACAGTCTTACAATGTGTTATCTTCTCTACACAAACATACACACGCACACCTACACAGATACCCACACACACACACACAGAAACACACCTGTCCGTTGTCAAAGTGCCGTGATCCAAGTACCAATCAATCAATCAATCAACGCACAGGGTTGCCTCTCGCTTGACAAGTTAACTAACCAGTGTCTCCACACCAAACATTTGAATTTCAAGGCTTTCCAGAGTCACAGGACTACTTCAACCAAATACTGAGCGGCATCAATCACGTGATCAAAACGCACATGAACGAAATGCACTCAAAGTTCGAGTCACAATTCTCGAATATGGCCGGCGAGGTGCGTCGTCGGGATGCGATAATTGCTCAGCTGCAGCTCAAACTGCGATCTATCGAACAAAAATCAACCCTAGCAACCTCCAGCAGTAGCACAACGCGTCGCCTGAGGCGGGAGAAGCTCCCACAGCTATCCGTCGACGATGATGAGCCAGCCGAGCAGGATAATAGCAGTTCCGGCTCCTCCGCCGAGCTGCTTTTCATGGTGAGCAAATGCATTTTCCATTTCGTGTGGGGTTTGCTACCTTCTACATTTATTGACTCCACCTCCAATCTTATTAATATATGTTATATTCATTGACATATTATATATCACCTCGATGTTTATCAAGATCGTATAAGAATTTTTTTGTCTTGTTGGTTCCGGAGTGGTACCTTCTGGTATTGCAATACAAAGGCTTTAGAAAAAGAAAACAATATCTGTATTTGTTTCTTTCATTTATGTATCTATCTCTGTCTTATTGTGTAGCGTGGCGATTCGCTGGACACTGTGTTCACATCATCGCCTCCCATTCAGGGCGGTCGTCGAAGCATATCGCCAGGTCCCAGCCGGCATCATGCGGCTTCCGCGAACGCCTTGAACTGCCCGAGCACCTTCTACAGCGGACCGGGCAACCTAACGACTCGGCATGCCCAGAGTCATCCCAGCTTCTACGCGCCGCACGGCAACGGACGCAGTCGAGCGGGCGGCCTGCCCGGCTATCGTGATTGGCACGAGCAAGCCATGAGTGGCAGCGGCAGCAGCATGACGGTACCGGAGGACAGCAGCATTACTATGGGTGGCGGCATGATGGTGTCTGATGTTACGGGCAATCTGCAAAGGTTGTCGGATAGCGTCATCTTGGACATCGGTGAAAGCTCCAGCTCCAGTTCGTCATCCAGCAAGGTGAACATTGCCGCCGATGACGATGACGACGATGACGAGGCTGAGGATGAGCTGAGCGGTGCGGCGCTGGTCAGAGCAACCGGTGGCAGTAGTAGCAGTACCAGCGTCAGCACCGCCAACGATTGGGAAGTGCAAATGCTGGCCGCCGAAATGGAGCGGCAGGAGCGACGGCGCGGACACTCGCTCTCCGATAATCTTGGGGAGTTGCGGCACTGCAGTACCTTTCTGCGCAGGCGTCGCAAGTTTAGTGACACCGAAACCGAATACAGTGAAACCGATCCCGATGAGCGACTGGCCGCAAGTGGCAGCGGTGCGGTAACTGCTGCCGGTACTGCAACAGCTGCCAGTAGTGCAACTGGTGGCGGTAGTGCAACTGGTGCTGCTGCGGCTGCCACCTCATTGACTGTGCCAAGTGGCAGTAATCGACCGCGTGCCTCGAGTCTGGATCAATTCAACCTGCGCTATGGCATTGGACGTGGCATATTTAAAGCAATGAGCATCGATCGTGATAAAGACAAGCTTTGAGTATTATAATCTGAACTACCCACAACAGCAACAACAACAACCACAGCAACAGATAAGAACAAATAAACAATAAGCTAAGCAATACAATGTTACAATAGGTACAAACAATCACACAGAAACCACGACATACAAGCTAACTGAAGTGAAGAGCATTAAAAGATATATGTATGTATATGTATATATATATATATATATATATATATATGAATCTATATATATACATACAATATATACATAATAAATATATATTCTCCATATAAGAAAAGCCAGGAAAAAAAAATGAAATAAATATAAAGAAAGAAGAGGAAGTATACTATAGAAACCATACAAAGTAGTTTTAGAGTTCAAGAAGAGAAGAAACGATTAAATTGAGGCAGGGAGAAGCTATCCACTATTGTTCCAGAAGCATAGTTTTCTTAACTTACCCAAAAACACACAATTATCATCATATTGTTATCGTTATCGTTATCACTACCAAACTAGCACATACAATTATCATGTTCTCGTTATCGATAACATGTTATATCTTTATCGTTTTCATAATCGCTACCGTAATATATCGATGCCATATGTCTAATTCACTCAATATACAATTCTTATGATACCTTTATCGATATCGCGAAAATGTTTTACATCAGCATACATTAGACAAAAATAAAATCAACTATCATGTTATCGTCTCGTTATCATTTTCATTATCGTTAATATCGTTGCCATAGTCAAATGTGGTTCAGTTTTAAAATACTGGCAACGCCTTGAATGCAATTAGCCTTACATTTGATATACGATATTCAAAATTTATACACGTTTTATATGTGTGTGTGTGTGTGTTTTTTTTAATGTGTGTGAATGTTGTGCAAGGTGTGCTAGTGTGCGTGTGCGAGAGGGAGAGAGAGAGAGAGAGAGAGAGACAGACAGACAGTTGCGAGTACCCACATAATACCGTCCTATATACATACATATATGTATAGCTATATGATTTAGAAGGTCCTCTCACTCCATTTATCCTTTGCCTAGGTTCTCTGGAATATAATGGATATGCTTCACTAGATAATATGAATGTGTGTGGAATGGAATTAAAAAAAAAATGTATATTCCTCTTATCCTTAGAGAATATTAAGTCCGTAGTTATATATATACACACACAAACACAAATATATATACTATATGTATGTATATATGAATTATATACTTATATATGATATAAAATAGTGTAATGAAAACCGAAAGCTTTAATAACTTATATAGAAAACTATTTAAGAAACGTTTTAAATACTAATCGATTCAAAAAATTATACCAAAACCCAAAAAAAGACAGAAATTAAAAACCAGACCGAAAACCGAAATATAAAAATATAAGAAGGAAAAGATAAATCTATACAATGATATATATATATATATATTAATAAATAGATATGTATATATACATAAAGCTATGAGATATATATATATATATATATACATATATATATATATATATGCATATATACATATAAATATATATACATACACACGCACACATATACAACTACTTATATAGTACCTTTAGAATTAGAACTTATTGAGTTGAAGTTATTAGACCTATCCAAGCGTTAGTCTATCCCTATTCTACACTTTAGAAATTTAGCCTAGAACTCTATGGAATACGGCAATACCAAGTACTACTTAGCAGTCATTAACGATTATTTCATCTAAAAACTTTCTAATTTATCAGTTTCAACCGATTTTGTAATATCGTATTATAACTTATTGAGTTAGTTCCATGTCGGTTGATCGGTTCTACTTAGCTTTTATATAACGCCACCTTCTACGTTAGACCAGACTTTTCAGAAAGTGGCCCAGTTTAGTCACTACCCAAATGCAAAGCGATAGTAAAGCTTAAGTCTAAAACAAAATGAAAACCAAAGCAAATATTTCATCTATAAGCTAAGCGCTATTTAAATGTAACTCGTAAGCACAAATTCCCAACTCAAGAAACAACATTGCTAATTATTATTTTATAAAAAAAAGTACTGTTTTTAAACTAATCTAAAGATTTTACCAAAACAAAAAACTTGTTGCTACATTATGCTAAACGAAACGAAACAAAAAAGAAAAAAAAACAAACACTTTTAGAGACCGTCCCTACACCGCCCTAAGCTGCAAGACGATCGATAGCCCCAGCGAAAATATCGATAGCAAGATGGAACAAAAAAAATGCGTATACAACTATTAAATATGAAAAAACGTTTACAATACCTGCCCAATTCATTTTGATATTGATTTTAGCCCTATCGATAACCGCCAGCCTAGCAAACAAATTTTGTTATGAAATCAAAGGAAAGGCACTGCAGCGTCTACCATAGAGTTTTTTTTAGCGCCTATAGTTAGCAAATGTCGAAACACTACACTGTTAAAGCTGTCGCTATCGCTATCGGTATTCCTAAAATAAAACTTACAACTATCGTAACTATTGTAGTTGGCGCACGAGTCGAAACTAGGCGAAGCGAGACACGATGCGGCGAGACACTATTCAGATACTATTCAGATATATGTTCTATATATATACTATTTAACTAATACAACAACAAAAACTAATTACTAACTACTGCTTGCTAACAACTAGATAATGCATTGTACAAAAAGCACCACGATTCTACGGTGTCGAAAACGCAATATCGATAACGATAAAGCATCAATTCAAGGAACAATTTCAATGGGTTCAATAAAGGGTCACAGCCAGCTAAGCAGTCCAACTAAATTTAATACGAGTACCAACAAACGAAAGAAAAAAAAACACAAAAAGCCAACTTAATATAACGTTTCTTAATCATCAATATACTTAAGGGTTTATATATATATATATATATTGTGTATATTGTAGTAAGTACAAGATGGTTTTCCCTTTCCGTTTTCACAGTGATTTCATTGTTGTAGCATTGTGGTTGGAGTAGGAGGAGGAGGAGGCCAGGAATACTAATTTCTTAAATTATATACTTACTTACATACGCCAGGGACCACAAAAGTTTTGATTTCTGTTTATCCTTTTATATATATATGTATATGTACGGAAATTGTGACAAAATATAGAACACGAAACTAGCAACTACTATAAATAATACTACTTACTAAAACTAATCTACTACCTAATGGATATTACGCTATAAATGCAACTATGTTAAATAGTAAATTGTTAAACTGTCAGTATATAGTTTGAATCACACATGCACACGCACACACGCGCACTCGCACACACACACACACACACAACTTGTATGAAACTCTGTGAGTCAATTACTTATATATATGAATACTTTAAATAATTTTAGCCACCCCGCCTCGCCCCGCTCCACTCTATGTCTAGTTTCATAGTACTACAAGTTGATTGTCGTTGTTGTTGTTTTTTTTCCTTCAAATTAATCGATTATAAGTTATCGATATTTTTGTACACTAATTTAAGGTAGCCTCTTAAGCATCCCTCTCCCACCACCCACCCTCCCCCAACACACACAAGTCTAGTCTTAAAACCTTAATTTTCCTTCTCTTTCTCTTTCTCTGTTTATTGTTCATTTTGCGCAATGTTAACAGATACCATTAAAAAAAGAAAAGAAAAAAAAACAGAAGGTATATCTAGATAAAGAAATTTATTAAGTACATAAAGTAAATGAAATTAGCACATGTTAAAGAAACGCAAATAAATAAACGAATGAGAAAATCGCAAAAATTATATTGATGAGAAAGCTAAAAAAAAAAGAAACACTAACAGATAAAACGATAACAAGAACAAGAAAAAGATGAGTGCCAAAAATCTTCATCATATCAATTTTACTCACCATGATAAGGTATGATGTCGCTAAAGAAAAGTAACAAATGAAAAGATAACAAATGAAAAATCAAAGTTCAGTAAATACATAGAAATAATTCAAGAGCATAAATTGGGAAGAAGCAAGCGAAAATATGCGAAAAACAAATGCAACTAAGGTGAAATATGAAAAAAGCAAATATATAATAAAATTAATAATAATAATAGCGAAAAAATAATATTAAATAATAAATGAAAACAAAAAAAACACTCAGTATAAGCAAATACATTCGAAATTTTGCAGCATTTTTGCACTGGGAACGGGACACACACACACAAAAGGATTCACCTTAAATTTAGTATTTTGATGTTGCTGCGATTTGTCGAGAAAGTCAAAATACCCCTCTTTAATAGCCACAACAAATAAGAATGTTCTAGTAGAAAAAAATTTACTTATGTACACATAAAGTGTAACTTTTATCACAATCGATGGAAATCGATTTATATCGATGTGTAAAACAACGGGTCAGTTATCGATAAAGTGATGATTGAATTTAATGTTTTTTTTTTGCAGTGTGACTGTCTATTCATATACATTTATGTTTGCTTCGCGAAATGTGCAGTTGCAATACTTGACGACACAATCACACAGATCACGAATGAATATAGTACATATAGTTTTGCACATCTGGACACTCTTTCTCCATTTACGTTAGGTTCAGTTCCTGCAATAAACATATCTAGCTAAAGCGCCATCTGCAGTGCGGAAACTGAACCAATCAGAGAGCGAAAGCTCTCATTCATAGATGCGCAGAGCTTTTGGTAGTTGCGGGGGTTGCTTTAAGCAGCTGGTAGCTGATAGCTGATAGCTCAGAGAGAGAGAGAGAGAGAGAGAGAGAGAGAAGCAACGATGAATGTGCCGTTACCAGGAGCAATAAAAAACTGGCAGTCTGGCAACGCCAAAGAGAGCTTTCACGCAGACACGCGTTCATTTTCATCCCCCCAAAAGTGTGCGATGCTGGCGCATTGAAAGCCACAAATTCTTTAACGCATCGCCGAGAGTCGCCACAACACGGGGCACAGTCAGCACTCGACACTCAGCACTCAACACTCATCAGTCGACGCGGCGAAAACCCCCCAAAAAAAAAAACAATCAACCAAAAATTGCATTCTACTTTTTTTTGTATTTTTTGGTTTAATAACAGAAATTATAAATTAGAAAACAAAAAACCGAAAGACGGCAAACAGAAAATTACAAAATATGTGTGTGCTGTTTATGGGATTTTGTTTACAGAATCACTGGCATGTAACGGTAGTTTGACGTGTGCGTGTGTGTGTGTGTGCGGGTGTGTGTGTTGTGTGTGTGTTTTTGTGTGTGTGTGTGTGCAGAGAGCAGAGCGGTGAGCGGAAGCGGAATCGGTAAGTGAAATTTCACACAAAACACAACAAAAATGATTTGTTTACATTTGCTAAAATCTCAAGTGTGTGTGCGTGTGTGTGTCTCGAAAAGCTTGCGCAAAGTGTTGTGATTTTCTATATATATATATAAAATATATATATATATATATATATGGATATATATGTGATTTTTGTTAGCTTTTTGTTGTTGTGATTCATAGCATAAAAGTTCCTGGTTGTTTATTTGATTTGCTGTTCCCCAGTTCCCAGTTGCCCAGTGCTTAAATTGAAATGGCCTGTACAAGGGGTACTCCTCCAACCTCCAACATCCCCCCATCGCCACACTCTTCTATTGTAATTATGTAAATTCCGGTTGGGCAAACAAACACACACACGTACATATGTGGAAAACTGCAGCGGACTCTGCTTAACTCTGGACGTTTGCTCTTTACTTCACCTGCTAAATTGTCGAGGGGAGAGTTCTATGGATAGTCGAAAGAGGGAGGAAGGGCGGGGTGAGTGGATTGATGATGGTTAGGGTTGGTGTTTGGCCCGCTAATGTGCGTGGGGAAAGGGGAAAGAGGAAAGATGGTGCTGGTGGCCAATCTGATTTATATGTCGCAAAACAATGAAATGATTTATTCAATGGAATTCCCCATTTTTATTTTCACTCTTTTCTTTTTTAGTTGTTCTACTTTTATTTTGCTTTCCGTTTTAGTGTATTTTATTCGCCCCTTTTTTTACTGCCTGGCATTTTATGATATTGTCAGTTTGGGCTTTTGGTTTGGTCCGCTTTCATCATGAACTAGTGTCCGGCGGGTGGTTTCAAAAATTGCTCGCATACAAATTTTTCTCATTTCGAAAATATCGTTAGTGAATTTGCATAAAATGTGCGAATAAATGCTCAAAATGCTGACTTGGAGGCCAAGATACAAGCAGTGTTATAACCCGGAACCTGAACCGTTTGCCGAACTTTCGAACCAATTTCGAACCGAAATCTGAACAAAAATTCAACAGTGCACTCATTGTTTTGTACCGGTGCGTAGAAGTACCGCAAGGTTGCAATAGTGAAACGAATACCGATGTAATTTCCAAACAAAATATATACAAGAACTGGAAACTGTACCCAAATTCGTTTTGGTTTGATTGAAGTTGTAAACAGAGAAGATGAAAAAGAAAATTCTAAATATGGTTTTGCTTTTCTAGTTTCCAGAAGAATATACTTTAAATTAAGCGATCAACTTCTTATAGAATATAGTCATATGGGAAACTAGAAAACCAAAATGCTCCTTGAATTTTTTTGTTAGGAATAATTCAAAAATAATTCAAGTAATTCGAATAATTTCCAATCTTTGTTTTTAGCTTTAGCTCACCAATACTAATGCATTGTGCTTGAGATACAAAGTGCACGGCATATGTGGAAAAGGAATGGGTTGGCCCTCGTTGAACACTATTTGCCCAGCTGTTGCATAAATTTTCGCATTTTTGCTGCTCGTCTTTGCTCCCATACACACTCATATGTTTGTGTGTGTGTCTGTGCGTGTGTGTGTGTGTATTTGTGGATTTGTGGATTTCATGCTGAAAGAATTTCATAGTTCGGTATCAAGGCAGGCGGCATGACAAGGCGTGCTACAGTGTAGCCTTTTCAAGCAAAATACCCTGTAGTCACTGCCACTCCTTAATGGGGTATCTCAACTGCAACTGCACAACTACTTGAAGGTAGTTATAAACCCCACCATTATTATTAATTTGCTTTTATATCAAACACTTAGTAACTTATCCATATATATAAACTTAAAAATGATTTTTCTCTAATCAAATCTATTCCATAAACGAATTGATTTTAAAGTGCTCGCATTGGGAGTTTTTCGCTGAGTATATTCAGAATATTTTCAGCTTATCGTAGGTATTAATTTTCAATTCTTCTGTTAGCTTCGTTAACCTGAAAAACATGACTCGAGTGTTCGGCTGCAGGCTATTCGCCCAGTGAGAAGCTGAAATTTTCACAGCAAGGGTATTTAATCTTCGGCATAGCTAAGACATTCCTTCTGACTAGTTGTCTTTTCTTTTTTCAGTTGCGGTTCAAGTGCGACCCCGTTTTGGGGCGTTGTCGATGTTATGGGGTGAAGGGTGAGGGGCGGGGGATGGGGGATGGGTGGTCGGTGGTTGCCTGTAAAAGAGCTGATGTTCGAGGCTTCAGAATTGTGAATTGAGGATTGAGGCAATGGCGTCGTTTAGTCCTTGCGCATTTTGTTTCTTTTCTCTCTTGTTTTTTTTTTTTTTGGTTTCGTCTCCATAGCAAAATCAACAAAATAAAAAAACAACAAGTAAGATTGCTCTAGCGGCAAGAGCTCGACTGAGAGATACGCTGCAGGCAGCTTTTAAATGCATGGCACGCTTTGCTGAGAGCTGAAATGAAATTTGTACTATTTTTTAATCATTTTTTCCAGGTATATTAAAAATCAGTTCGATATTCGGGGAGTTGAAGCATCAAAAAATTGATCAAATAAAAAACTTACACTCCACATTATTGAAGTCTGCAGCTCTTAATGTGTCCGACTCCGTCTTCTTCACGGAGAGACAGGCAGAGATGCCTAGATCGATTCGAATATATATATATATATATATATATATACCTAGTGGAACCGAAATTGCTTTCATCTGTCTGTTACTTTGCCTTAACTAGTATATCTACCCTTTTCGCAATTATAATGGGTGCAGGGTACAAAAATCATGGCTTTTGGCTTATTTTCAGCTCAGTTCAGTTTCAGTTTCATTTTCAGTGGGGCCTTGTTTTTAGACCAAGCAAGAGCATTATTATAATTTGGCCACTTTAAGTAAACAATTGTCATAATTAACATGTAAACATATATCAACATATATCAAGTACACATATATCCTCATATCTCCCTCTCTCTCCCTCTCTCTCTCTCTCTCTCCATCTCAGTAATGCAAAGGCGGCGTTATGGCTCTGCAAGGCTGGCGCTTTTTCGGTGTCTCGGCAACAATCATCATCTATATAGGCGGTGTCCTATTTCTATCCATGAACAATATACCCGGCTCTCATCCAAAACGCACACGCATCGAGCGATTTGCCGAGGTGACATCTCTCTCTCTCTGTCTCTCTCTCTTTCTCTCTTTCTTTATATGTGAAGTTTGTGTTTTGTACGCTTGCAGTTCTCCAGCTTTCATAGTCCCCGGTTCCCCATGCCTAGTCGCAAGATGACGATTCGCTGGTGTCGCGACCTCAAGTATCTAAATCGCGATCTTCCAAACTACACAGATTACAAGGCGGGCGACTACTACAGTGAGTATTGGCTACAAGTGATGCGTTCATAGCTCAAACCAGTCTCAAATTACTGCTTACAAACATTTCTTTGCTTTTAACTGCGTGATTTGAAACTGATATGAATTTGAGCTCTTGAAATCAGAACTAAACTTATTTTAAGTAATTAAGTGCTTAATTAAGTACTTGAATCAGATTTCCATTTAACTGATTAATAACGGAATCGCCTCTCTTTGCAGCTGCTCTGCCCAGCGATGTAAGTGCCAGCTTGCAGTCACAGGGTGTACAGGGTATACAGGGTATCTCTGCATCACCCTTGCTGACCGCCTTGGCCAGTTTTCCGGGGAGTGGGAACACGTGGCTGCGATATCTGCTGCAGCAGGCGACGGGCATATTGACTGGCAGCATTTACAAGGACTATGGCCTGCTAAAGACGGGGTTTCCGGCGGAGAACGTGTGCAATAGCTCAGTATTATTGGTAAAGACGCACGAATGGGGTCCCAAGGCCTGGGCGCCCTTCTCCAAAGCAATACTCTTGGTGCGCGATCCCGAAAAAGCGATCATCGCCGAATTCAATCGTCAGAGTGGCGGTCATATTGGATTCGCATCCCCCGATCGCTACAGGCGCACAAAGGGCAAATGTAAGAGCACTTAAGCAATCGTATTCACAAACCGGAAATCGAAGAAAGGGAACGGAATCGGAATCGGAACCGGAATCGTTCAACGCAATTAACCAGAGTGTCACATCGAATCCAGAATCGGCATCGGAAGCCGATTGAAATTTAGAATTAGGATCGGAATCAGAATCCAAATTTATAAATTGACATTATTTGTCCACAACGGAACCAAAATATATCGTAGCGGAACATCATTATAACTGATCCCGTTACTTAGGTGTGTGTATGTGATTCGTGTGTCTGTATTCCAGCTGGCAACAAGAAATCACGACTAAATAACACATTCTTGCTGATCTCAATTTAAAATTCTCAAATATCGATCCGATAACAGATAATTGATTTGCTCAAATTTTAGCGGACCGTAAAATCATTTTGGGCTTGGCAACCTGCTCAATGCCGTTAAACTCTTACATCTTTGCAGTGTTTTTATTGTCATTTTGTGTGAGTTAAGAAAAAATAAGTTAAGGTTTGGTTCTGATTTCGATTCCGATTCCGATTCTTAATTTCAAGAGCTTCTATATATAACACGCACCCAAAACTTAATCCCCGCACTTGTTTCAGTGTCGTCTTATTGTTTTCTTGTTTCTTTGCAGATTGGCAACAGTTTGTCAGCAATAAGCTCAAGGGCTGGGAAACAATGAATCTCAGCTGGGCACGCAATTTCACTGGCAGCATTAAGGTTGTGTTCTATGACGATCTGGTGCACAATACGGAGCGGGAGCTGCGCCAAATACTCGACTTCCTCGACTATCCAATCAATGAGGCCCTGCTGCGCTGCGCCATCATGCGCAAAGAGGGCATCTTCCGGCGAAAGAAGCGACTTCTCTCCTTCGACCCGTACACGGATGCGATGCGGGCGGAGCTTGGCGCGCGACGTCGCATTGTCTACAGTTTGCTGGGTCGACAGGATTAACAACAGTTAGCCACTTAGCCACTTAGCCACTTTACGATTAAGAATCTAGACTAAATTCATTTCACACACGACGACGATTTTCGAGCAACGAGCAATAAGCAAAGCAAAGCAAAATAATACTTAAAAACAAAAACCACCTAAGAGCAACAACAGTTCTATATATACATATATACTTTTTTTTCTCGCCAGCGCATCTTTGCTGCTGCCCAAGTCAACATTATCTAGGACCATTTTAGATCACATTCGAAGAAAATGAATGAGTTATAGAAGAAGAAGAACGACAACAAGTAGAAAAAGAAAAGAACACAATAATATTTGTAATCGTTATTCCCTTACTTTCGTTGCTGCTTTTAGCGTATTACTTGGTTAAAAAAAATAAATATATTTACATGATTTGTATCAGAGAGCGAAACAGGTGTTTCCCTCTATTTGCGAGCTACGAGACTCGGGTAAGGCTATGAGTATATATATATACAATGATGTGGTAGATGTATTCCAGACAACATCATCCCAATGTCTCTTCAATTTTTTCACTTTTCTGATGGGCAATTAAAATGCACTCAGAGAAATGAAAGCCAAATAGATTAGGTTGGATGATGGTGGTTTTAGAAGGAATAAGAAATAATAATACAGTTAGTTTGATATATATGTATATAAATATATACACTTGGCATTGCAATAAACGAACTTTTCTCAAGATATCCCCAATTCAAAATGGGAACGCATAGAACAAGCAATTTTTAAGTGAATATTGTTATCAATACATATATATATATATATATATATATATATATATATATATATCGGCACTGCTCTCTGGTACGTATAGAGTTATATTTGATAATGTTCGGCTTCCTTTTTCTTTTATTATTATTTTTTTTTTTGTTTAGCATAGGTTGTAGGAGTTGTAATAATAATGCGAGCAACGAACGTAAAGTGAAGTGAAGAAATCAGTTTAAAGTTAAATGTTAAAAGGTATTATGATTCCTGAACGAATTTATTAAATTCATTATACGCCATGTTGTGCTTCATCGCTCATACTAAATACGTTTATATGCATAATTGTATATATGTATATGTACACGTATATGTATGTATATATCTATATGTGTATATCTGTATATCTGTGTATTCCACTGATATTACTCTGTTTACACTGTGTACTCCCAAATACTCGACTATCCTTGTAAAAAATTTTATACACACGATTCTACAATTGAAAAATGTATTGAATATAACAAACAAATGATGATGTTACAAAATTGTACAAAACCAAAACGAACAAAGAACAACATCTTTTTGTATTTCCATTATTGGGGTTGCGTTCAAGGATTTTCCTGCGGTTAAAGCTCTCTCTGGCAACGCGTAACCTAATAAAACTTTGAACTTCAAGTTCTACAAGGTCTACATTAAGCTTCAATTTAGCCAGGACTAAACGGCCTGTCAGCTTTTGTGCTTGGCCACGCAAGCTGCGAGCAAAAGCTTAAGCAACGTTTCATCAAGGCCAGCAACTTTTTCATCCAGTTAACCGCGCACAGGTCCTGCAAGCTTTTAAAATTTGAAGGGCAGTGATTTAGCCAGCACACCTAGATGGCGCCACCAATGCGAAAATAGAAACAATTATAATAAACAAACAATAAAGACACTATGAAAAAAAAAAAAAATTAAAATTTCAGTGATTGAATTTTGGAATCAGCTCACATTTTTTTATCAATAATATTTGAAAATTATTACTTTCATCGACAAGTTTTAGGGGGTTTTCAATAATATTCTTTAGCAATGAGAGAAAGACAAAAATTTCTGTAAAAACTACGATTTTTAAATTCCAGAAATTGTAGAATTTTTAAATTAAATTGTTTAAGACCCGAAAAATATTTGATAAAAATAAAATAAAGTTATAAGTTTTAAAAGATAATATAATAAAACACTATTTTTAAGGGTATTTCTAGCAACATCTATGTAGGTGTGTATGCATCTACAGTGGACGCTCGACAATTGAGAAAAAAAGGATCAAGTCTTTAAAATCATAGCTAGAAACTGTAGCTAATTTTGGAGACTTAATGAGAATATATATAATTAAAGCGAAACTTTTTTTGTACATTAAATTTAACAAGATATATATAGATATATGAATTTGTTTGTATATATGTATCCAGGATCTCTGAGCACACTGAGCACCCTGAGCACCCTGAGCACCCTGTATGCGCAATGGGAACGTGCTGCATATGCATTTAACACACTCGCACTTTGCCAATACAATGTATTAACAGGGGGCCGCTAGATGGGAGGGGATAAGAGGAGATAGGAGAGGATGGGAGGGGTGTCATAGGTAGGCGTTAACCCCCTAACCCCCTAACTCACTAACACCCTCCCCCCACCTCTCCCTAATCCTACCATTGGCAAGCTGTCCATTGTTGGGCCGTGTTTTGTGCCTTTTGTTATTAACGCTCCCAAAAAAATTGTGCCATATGCCGGACACAGGCGAGCATCGCAATGTGTGCTGAGAGAGCGAAAAGGAGAAAGCGAGAGAGAGAGAGAAAGAAAGAGTGCCAGAGAGAGAGGGGAAGTATGGAAAGGAAAGGAAAGCAGAGAATGCTGCTTTTGCTACTGCTGGTGCTGCTGCTGATGTTTAGGGGTATTTTTTGTTATACCTTGACTTCTTTTTATTTTTGGCTACGACTGGATGGCTGGATGGCTGCATGCGTATAAGTGTTTGCCAGTGTGAATGTGTGTGACAGCGAATGCGCAGACGCTGGCAAAATAGTAGCGTCGCCGTCACATTGGCTTCGTCAAGTTGGCTCGCTGCCGCTTCTGCCCAATTCCAGCTGAACGAAACAATCGCTGGCGTCGCCGTCGACGTCGACGTCGCTGTGCTGGCCAATCAGCGTTAAGCAATCGGTCGCTTTCTATATATGAAGATACGTGGGAGCTGCTGCTGTTGCTGTTGCTGCTGCCATTTTGTAGGGGTGGCCGCTTTGGGCACGCCTCCCAGTTCGGCTGCTGAATAATGAAAACGTGTCCTACCCATTGAAAATAAAGTCGGTGAAGTTAGCGAAACTCATCATAGAATTCTTTATCACACAACACAACGTGCGCTTGTCTAGTAGTGTGAAATCTGTTCGCGTTGCGTTTAGTTTTCTGTTTGCGATCAAATACACAGACACAGGCACACACAGACACACACACACACCCACTCACCCATATATATATAGAGAACAGCTGTGCGAGCGACAAAAAACGAAAAAGAGAGCTGCAAGCAGCACAAACAGCAAACACAAAAAAACACTGCAAGCAGCACTGAGAGAGAGAAAGAGAGAGAGAGCAGCAGCAAAAGAAGAAGAGAGAGCTTTAAGCGTGGCTTTTGGGCAAAAGTTAAGCTCAGCTCGGCCCAGCACAGCACAGCGTCAAAGCTTCCGCGGGTTGTGTGCAGCGACGTAGCGTCGGCTTACGTGCATAACGGTTAACGGTTAAAGGTTAACGGTAAACAGTGCTTACGCTGCCAGCGCGTAACTCAGACCCAAACGTAGTGTCGTCTCGTCGTGTTGTCGTCGTTTCGAGTTTCGAGATTCTCGTTTCGCGTTTCGAGTTTCTCGTCTGTTGTCAATCGCTGCTGGTCAACGCGCCGGTTATCGGTCATCGGTTATCGGCCATCGAAATACGCTCAATTACAGTCAGTGGACTGGCAATATTTATAATATTGATAAGCGCGCCGCATTGTGTAGTGCTTCTTATTATTGTTCTTGTTGTCGTTGTTATTGTTTTTTTTACGTCATTTGCTACACACACATAATACACACACAACACACACGCATACGCAGCAGCGCCGACGGCAAAACAAGAACCTAATTATTTTTTTTCTTGTGATATTTTTTGATCAGTATACAAAACTCCGAAGCGAAAGCAAAAAAATCAGTGCAAAAATTTCAAAACAGTGCAAAAATTAAAAATAAATATAAAAAAATAAAGAGTTCAAGAGCCAGATCAAAACGAGAAAGAGAGTTATTTTATCGGCCGATATACATATATATATATATTATATATATATATATATATATATATATATATCTATTATATATATATATATATATACATACAGATTTGGCGTCCTGCATTGCATTGCAGGACACTCGTTGCAAGTTGTCAAAGTAAGTGCTTCAAAATTTACTCGCCAACAACATTCGACGCCTCAAGGGCGTTCAAACTGGAGGAGGATTTCGTCGGCGGCTGTATGACAATGTCGATGTATTCGACAACGGATAAAATGAAAATGTCAGCGCCCAGTTGTTTTCCAGGACGCTACAGTCCATCCTATCGAAGTTCGGAGCAGATGCGACGCTGTATGCCAAATCCATCTGTAAGTAATCAAACAGTTTGCAGCTAAGCTAACAATGCCCCACAAAGCATTCTTAATTGGTCAAAACCCCCTACGTCCTACACACGCACACACACATACATACACACACATACACACACACACACTAAGAACAAAAAGTCTATCAGTGAGCAAAGTTCAAATGTTCCTCTTAAGCATTCCTAGCAGAATAGAATTTAACTTAAAACTTTTTGCTTAAAGTGCTCTAAAAGTAGCTACATATTTGTGAATATTTGTTTATTGGTCAATCAGAAGGTTAATCGAAGGACAAAGACTTGTTTCCGTTCCCCTTAATATCGATTGGTGCAAATCGATAAAACATAATTTCGATACTTGAAAGATAGATTATTTGCAAAGTGTCTCAAAGTTCAGCAATACTTATTTTGCAACGGAACTGTGGATCTATTGGTCTATGGGTTGACTTTAAGAACACCACTTTCATTTATTATTTATATATTTATATATATATATGTATGTATATGTATGTATGGCTTACAAGTATATGTATGTATGGCTTACAAGTATGTATGTTGTAACAGTATTCAGTTTGGTTTTAAGTCGCTTAGGTGTAGCTCAACTCAAGTAACATACACCTATTCTACATATCCAACCAATTGAGTGCGATGCCTAATGCAAAAGAGACCACACTCAAAAAAAATTGGTGTTATACACTTCAAGGCATAGTTGTATTCATTCTTAAAAGTTTAAACATGCTCACATATGCAATTCTCCAAGAAAACTCGTATCAGGTTTACTTTTGCCTGTTCTTCTGCATTAGCGTCAGATTCAGAGCAATAATTTAATCACTAAAATAATGCATATCATAAATATAAACATGAACATAACCGTAAATATGGTACGATATGACAGCAATGTTTCAATCAGCCAAATCAAGAATATAACGAAATAAGAACGCCTGGAAATAGAATGTTGTCAAGCTCACACTGACTGATAAGTTAACCGTTATATCTTGGCATACCTTAGTGCACCGCCTGGTGGAATCGCGGCTCGCTTTCGATATCTGCGCTTCTCTCGCTTTTCCACATAATTCACTACACGTCCTGAGCGCAATATCATCGTTTTATCCGGAAAAGTATTTATTTTGTAAAACGATTTTTTTCCGAATTTCTATTCTCGGAGTGAGTATTGTCAGGTTAAAAGTATATTACTAAATGATTTTCCTAAATGATTTTCCTGCTATGTGAACTGGCTATGTGAACTATGATGAGGAATATATAACTTTTTATACTCTCGGGCACTAAAGATCTAAAATATCGCATGAAATGCGCAGATCAAGTAAGTTAAAAATCGATTTCCGATAACACTGAAAGCTACAATTTTTAACTGACAATTTGATTATTCACAAAATGTAACGAAATTTGTAAACCAAACTTTGGCAAACTTAATGGTAATTTATATTAATTTAATTTAACTACAATTTTTATTTCTTTATTTTGCCCAAATTTGTTGCAATTGATCTTTGCCTCTTCTGACAACTTGCCAAGATCTGACCAAATAGTTAATTTAAGCTTAATTAATTGAGAAACTAATTTAACAAATAACCTCTCAATTGATATTAAATATACCTTGTCATATTATCAGGAGGCAGAAGCTATCTGTACAGATATTGCCTAAGAATGAAGATTGACTTGGGTGCAACGATAATAAATGATCTGACTAGTGACTTTTCAATATATATATTGTTGAAGTCATTCACTCGGCTTGTCTCTTTGTTGTTCTTGTTGCTGAAGTCTTATTTTGTGTTGCTTTCTTTCTTCAAATTTTGCAATTCAATTTGCAGTCCTTTTTTATTGCTATTATTCATTTACTTGCCAACTGTCTGTAGGCAATGCTGAGTATGCCCCAAATGGGTTTGTAATTCTCCACCTGATACATATTACACACCTGGCTCAAATACATTTTAATCAACACGAGCATTTTTCGATGACAAAACATATGCCAAAATTAGAAGCTTAGTATATCTATAAATATATATATATATATATATTACTGATCCATCATTAGATAATCGAATCTCTTTTGAAGTCAATTCAGCATTGGCCGAAATTATGGTAAAGGTAGTCGAATAGCCCGATAAAGATGAAGAGTTAGTTTTAGACACATGCAAAAATGCAGGGGAAGAGAACAGTAAAGGTACCCAATGAAGAGTAGGAGGAAAAGGAAGAGACAGTGACAGAAGTCAAGGTAGGTCAAGTAGGCGTTTGTGTGATGAAACCTGCAACATATCAGAATTTTTGCCACTACAGATATATGTTAATTATCAAAATTGTTTAAAAGCGAAATGGGACTTGAGTTCGGTGATTGCAACTTATGGCGAATCCATTCGCTCATTATCTGATGCGAATTCAAATGTCTTCAGATCAAGCTCTCAAATAGTCACATGTCCAAATATTGAATATTAAGACTCCGTATATTGTATCTGGGTTACTTGTTTGTACTTGGATAATCATAAGATAACAGTTTCGGCTGGTTTGGAGTGGTTTATTTGTAGAGCAATTATAATTGTTAGAAATTGAAAGCTACATACACCTATTCTACCCAACCGACCAATTAAATTCGATGTCTAAAGAGAGACATCAATCTCTAAAAAATGGGTGTTGCACACTTCAAGGCATAGTTGTAACACCATTCTTAAAAGTTTAAGCAGTTTGGAGCACCAAACATGCTCACATATGCAATTCTCCAAGAAAACTCGTATCAGGTTTACTTTTGCCTGTTCTTCTGCATTAGCGTCAGATTCAGAGCAATAATTTAATCACTAAAATAATGCATATCATAAATATAAACATGAACATAACCGTAAATATGGTACGATATGACAGCAATGTTTCAATCAGCCAAATCAAGAATATAACCAAATAAGAACGCCTGGAAATAGAATGTTGTCAAGGTCACACTGACTGATAAGTTAACCGTTAAATCTTGGCATACCTTAGTGCACCGCCTGGTGGAATCGCGGCTCGCTTTCGATATCTACGCTTCTCTCGCTTTTCCACATAATTCACTACACGTCCTGAGCGCAATATCATCGTTTTATCCGGAAAAGTATTTATTTTGTAAAACGATTTTTTTCCGAATTTCTATTCTCGGAGTGAGTATCGTCAGGTTAAAAATATATTACTAAATGATTTTCCTAAATGATTTTCCTGCTATGTGAACTGGCTATGTGAACTATGATGAGGAATATATAACTTTTTATACTCTCGGGCACTAAAGATCTAAAATATCGCATGAAATGCGCAGATCAAGTAAGTTAAAAATCGATTTCCGATAACACTGAAAGCTACAATTTTTAACTGACAATTTGATTATTCACAAAATGTAACGAAATTTGTAAACCAAACTTTGGCAAACTTAATGGTAATTTATATTAATTTAATTTAACTACAATTTTTATTTCTTTATTTTGCCCAAATTTGTTGCAATTGATCTTTGCCTCTTCTGACAACTTGCCAAGACCAAATAATTAATTTAAGCTTAATTAATTGAGAAACTAATTTAACAAATAACCTCTCAATTGATATAAAATATACCTTGTCATATTATCAGGAGGCAGAAGCTATCTGTACAGATATTGCCTAAGAATGAAGATTGACTTGGGTGCAACGATAATAAATGATCTGACTAGTGACTTTTCAATATATTGTTGAAGTCATTCACTCGGCTTGTCTCTTTGTTGTTCTTGTTGCTGAAGTCTTATTTTGTGTTGCTTTCTTTCTTCAAATTTTGCAAATCAATTTGCAGTCCTTTTTTATTGCTATTATTCATTTACTTGCCAACTGTCTGTAGGCAATGCTGAGTATGCCCCAAATGGGTTTGTAATTCTCCACCTGATACAGATTACACACCTGGCTCAAATACATTTTAATCAACACGAGCATTTTTCGATGACAAAACATATGGCAAAATTAGAAGCTTAGTATATCTTTAAATATATATATATATATATATTACTGATCCATCATTAGATAATCGAATCTCTTTTGAAGTCAATTCAGCATTGGCCGAAATTATGGTAAAGGTAGTCGAATAGCCCGATAAAGATGAAGAGTTAGTTTTAGACACATGCAAAAATGCAGGGGAAGAGAACAGTAAAGGTACCCAATGAAGAGTAGGAGGAAAAGGAAGAGACAGTGACAGAAGTCAAGGTAGGTCAAGTAGGCGTTTGTGTGATGAAACCTGCAACATATCAGAATTTTTGCCACTACAGATATATGTTAATTATCAAAATTGTTTAAAAGCGAAATGGGACTTGAGTTCGGTGATTGCAACTTATGGCGAATCCATTCGCTCATTATCTGATGCGAATTCAAATGTCTTCAGATCAAGCTCTCAAATAGTCACATGTCCAAATATTGAATATTAAGACTCCGTATATTGTATCTGGGTTACTTGTTTGTACTTGGATAATCATAAGATAACAGTTTCGGCTGGTTTGGAGTGGTTTATTTGTAGAGCAATTATAATTGTTAGAAATTGAAAGCTACATACACCTATTCTACCCAACCGACCAATTAAATTCGATGTCTAAAGAGAGACATCAATCTCTAAAAAATGGGTGTTGCACACTTCAAGGCATAGTTGTAACACCATTCTTAAAAGTTTAAGCAGTTTGGAGCACCAAACATGCTCACATATGCAATTCTCCAAGAAAACTCGTATCAGGTTTACTTTTGCCTGTTCTTCTGCATTAGCGTCAGATTCAGAGCAATAATTTAATCACTAAAATAATGCATATCATAAATATAAACATGAACATAACCGTAAATATGGTACGATATGACAGCAATGTTTCAATCAGCCAAATCAAGAATATAACCAAATAAGAACGCCTGGAAATAGAATGTTGTCAAGCTCACACTGACTGATAAGTTAACCGTTATATCTTGGCATACCTTAGTGCACCGCCTGGTGGAATCGCGGCTCGCTTTCGATATCTGCGCTTTTCTCGCTTTTCCACATAATTCACTACACGTCCTGAGCGCAATATCATCGTTTTATCCGGAAAAGTATTTATTTTGTAAAACGATTTTTTTCCGAATTTCTATTCTCGGAGTGAGTATCGTCAGGTTAAAAATATATTACTAACTGATTTTCCTAAATGATTTTCCTGCTATGTGAACTGGCTATGTGAACTATGATGAGGAATATATAACTTTTTATACTCTCGGACACTAAAGATCTAAAACGTCGCATGAAATGCACAAATCAAGTTAATTAACTTGATCAATAACTGCTTTTAGTTTCAGAGGAAGAAATCAATTTTTTTGTGAAACTTTACTATCGGCAGATCTGCTGAGGTATTTAATAATTGTTTTTTGCTAGAAATCGAATTGAAATCAAGAACTAGTCTGCTAAATGCAATCAAGGATGGCAGTAAAGGTATTTAAACATTTTATTAAAAAATTCACCTTTGCAAAGTATGTATTCGAATCAATGTCTTCGTCAGACGAATTCGTTGCAATAAATGAATTAAACACAGCGTCAAAACACAAAAATGGAAATGTTCGAAGAGTCCTACTGATATGTGTTTTATGAATGCAAATTTTCAATGTACAAACCCTATTTTTTCATAACAGCTGCCTATATCTTTGGCATTGATTAATTTGCAATTCACTTTAACTGGGAATTAAAGACACAACCTGAAGTGTTTTTCGTAATTTATTGATTTGGATCAAATTCAATTTTTTGTTTTCTTACTGGTACTCTAAGGTTTGTTTCCCCGTTTGGAAGACCCATTTCAATATTTCAACGTTAAAAATGTTGATAACTACATAAATTTGGATAATGTGGCTTTTTTGCATGTAAATATCTTCTTATGACCATAATATGTATTCTATAACACTATGGTCTAATTTATTTATAGCTTGGTTATAATTATAGCTAACAAAATAAACAGAAAGCTTATAGCTACCCGTTCATCTATTGAGTAAAGGCTATATATAAATAGGAAAATTGAACTTAAAGTAAGTAGCAGATAAATATTTGTCTTAATTATTGCTCAAATGTCAGCCGCTCATCGTTAATGGTATTGTTATGGGTTCTATTTGGTAGGGGGAGGAGGACTATATGGATTGCCTTTTTTCTATTGTTGTTGTTGCTGGTTGCTGGTGTCGCTAATGGCGCCAAGTTAGCAAAAGATGGGCGTAACCTTGAAAAGCGTTTTGTAATTTATGTGCATTAAATATTTATTAACTATTGTTGGGTGACAAATAACACAACAAACAAAAAAAAACGTTGGGCGCCATGAAAAAATGCCCAAGTAAAGGAGAGGGACACAGAGCGAGACAGAGAGAGAGAGAGAGAGAGAGAAAGAGTGAGACAAAGATGGAGAGAGCTGCATGCATAAATGTGTAAATGAAGGAAAAGAGCAAAAAAAGACAGAAACCTTTTCCAAGTCAAATAAGGAACGAGGAAGAAAAAAAGAGACACACAAATGGCACACATGGTCGACTTGCAGATACCCTGCACCTAGGCAGGACACATGCTTGCCCTGAATAAGAGAAAATTCTATACAACAAAGCAATGCACTCATTGGCATCGCCTCTTACAATACCCTCTTGGTTGCCTGCGTCTGTCTCTCTCCAATTATCACCATTTCCTGCACTTTACTTCTTACCTAAAACATAATACACTAAAATAAACAGGTAGCTTATGCTCTCCCCAGATTTGACACACAAAAAACTCTGTGCTATCCACGGCAAAATAGCAGCAACAAACAGAAAACAATGCACAATAATTCTCTAACTCCTTTTCACTTTACACATTACATGTGGAAAAAAAGGATAATCCATTTGGAGAGTGTCAGCAGCAAATGCAGAAGAGATGCGTGTTTTAATTTTATGCGCTTTAATGCTTGTACAATAATATTAAAATACCAATATCCATAGCCATAGCCATAGCCATAGCAATATGCAATTGCAAGTGGATCGAACTCCAGCGAACTCTCCAAACGAAGGCTCTCTCTCTCTCTCTCTCTCTCTCTCTCTCTCTCTTCCGCTCTCTCTATATCTCTGTAGATGTGCATTTAGATGCATTTGCAGCAGCAGCAAAAACAAACATTTTGCATTTTGCATTTGGATTTTCCTTACAGTTATATAACTGTTTTCATTGCTTTAGGCTTACGACTACATGCTAACTACAAGATTGAGCTGAGGTTAGAAATCTCTACATTATGCTTATGCGTAGAATTGTGTCTGTGTCTGTGTGTGTGTGTGTGTGTGTGTGTGTGTGGTGGATTTAAATTGATCAAGTAACTGGCAACTGGCAGCTGAAAACCTGCAACTGTGTGTGTAAACTACATGAAATGAGTGAGTTAAGCGTTCGACAACCGTCTTGCAGCAAACAAACAAAAAGAAAAAAACTATCTGCATGGCACGATAAAATGGCGTCCGTTTCCGTTCTGTTAGGCTACTAGATTAATTAACATAACTTCACCGATTTCTTAATGAATATACAAAAGGGTAGATAAAGTTGATTGCATGCAACGCACACAATTCGCATTCCACCTGATGCAATGACACACATCCCACAGCAACCCACACCACCCACACTCCATGCAACATACACCATTCACCATCACCCTCATCCCCCAGCCCCTTGAGATGTAGCTCATTTTAATCTGAGCACGGGGCACTTTAAAAACACTTACTGTAAATAAAAACAACGAACGCGTCGCGTCGCGTCGCGTCGCATCTTCTTAAAGGGACAACAACAAGTACATTTGCTTATCGGATTTAACAAGAAGCAAACTCTCCTCTCGCACTCGCCCTCGCCCTCGCCCGCTCGCTTTCTACTCTCCTCTATATCCACCTTCCTTCAACCCAACAACCCCCACTCTGCTTTGGGCCACTTTTCGGCTTTCAGAAGGAGAGAGCCCAAAAAGCGTATGGCAAAAGGCGAATGATCAAAGCAGCGGATTTATAGGATTTATTTGACTACCCTTGGTTGAACTGAGCGCATTATCGTTGTGAATGGAGGGGGTGCGAGGTACGGGGTACAGGGTACAGGGTGCGAGGGGATTGCTCTTTGGCTGGTTACAGCAAACACTTAACGCCTTGCAGTCCATTAAATGGAAATTTGTCACAGACCAAAAAAGAGCGAAAAAAAAGAAACAAATGGACAAACGGTCGACTGGACAAGCAGAAGGACCAGGACACCACAGCCCTCCCTCCCCCTCCCCTTCCCCCTGCCTTTTCTCCACACCCCTAGTTGGCAGTTGTTTGGATTGAGCGCTAAACGGGAGACCTGCCGTTAATTTGATTTAAATATTCATAAACTGCATTAAATGCCCGTAACAAATGTGCCAATTAAACGCGCCACAAACCAATCAAAAAGCGATCAGAGCTCTGAAAATGCATTAAGAGCGCGCTGTCCTGTTCTAACCGTCTGCCCAGATACCCTGTAAATTAGCCCCCTTAAACATACAAGCCAAGCCAAAAAAAGCAGGAATAAATGTGTGAATGTCGAGTGATTTACTCCGTTCAAGCTTCAGTCTGAATTATGCTTCATTCAAATACTTCTGATGAATCTCATTAAGTCGGATTCTTATACAAAATTCAGCTCATTCAGAAAAAAAAGGAACAGAGATATATGTTGCTGATCAGGAACATATATACCGGATGGGTTCAAATCCGAATCAAGCTAGAAGAGGAAAAGAATAAGAATAAATAATTTATGTAATTATTCAGGTTGGTTTTTTTTTTCAATCAATTTGCAATTTAAAGACCATTTTCTAAACGTTTTTGTGGTTAATTGATATTCGTACATTTTTTGATACCTTTGTCTTGATCTTCACCTTAATCTTCCTCTTTATCATATTCTTCCCCATTATCTGCCCCCTCTTCAGTTTCTTCCACTGTCTCTTCCCCTCCATCGACCTCTGCCACGTCCACGATAATGACATTTTCCTTCAGCCAATGCTGAATAGGCAGCAAACGAGATCTGCTCATCTGATGATTATTCCACCCAAATATTGAATTTAAACAAAGTTTGTTTCAAATTTCGCTGCGACAAAAAAAAAAGGAAAATTAATAAGCAGCTGAATTTTGCTTGCTGTTAATATTTAACCTGTTCACCCATTATTGAATGGGGATAAAATAGAAGTGGGCATTACAATTTTCTCGTGGAATTTGTAACGCATTGAAGGAGACATTTCCGACACCATTATTCATTTATTCCCTGAGCAGCATCAACACTCGAGTTGATATAACTTTAAGAGCTAAGATTTGTTATTTGAAATATAAGCATTTATTCCCTGAGCAGCATCAACACTCGAGTTGATATAACTTTGAGAGCTAAGATTTGTTATTTGAAATATAAGGTCTCGTACACCTTGGGCAGATTCGGTTTACTTCATTTGATCGATAACAGCCACAGTTGCACGAATATCGATTTCCGATTGCATTCAACTTGCCGCAATTCTAAATGTGGAATGTCAGTTCTCGTATACCATATACATTGATGTATTTACCAATTGTGCAAGTATTTTCTGTATAGATGTATACACACCTACACACATACACATACAGGTCTAATGAGTGCAAGGCAAAAGAATTTCCATTGTGCTCTCTGCAGTTGTGGCAGTAGCAGAATGAGCTATACAGCTTGTGCTATGCTCCTTTATTTGCTAATGCTACTGCAAATGACACAGCAGGGCAGATCAGAGCAGTTCAGAGCAGAGCGAAATAGCATTCATTTAATTGTTTTCTCTGGTTTTCGGGGCAAAACCAACAGTAAAACCAATAACTACATCAGTGGAACATTTGAAAATGCTCTGTCAACTTGGTTTAAACCAAATTGTTGCACTTAAAGCTGCACAAGTTATTATGTATTTATTTAGTTGCTTTTCTTGTTGGTGTTTGTTTTGAATTTTTTTTTTTTGCATTAGGTTTTTGGTTGCAGTCGCCAGTCAGAATCGATAAAATTCAACATTCATTCAACATTCATTGCGTATCTGTTTACACACATCATAAATATTAAATGGCTGACAAGCAAAAAAAAAAAAAGTAACACACACACACACAGACACACACAAACGCACACACACACGGAAAAGCGCACAGAGTGAGAGTGAAAATAACACATAACAAGACAGGCGAAAAAAGAGAGCGCAGAGCAAGTGAAACGAGAAGGAAAATAAGTGAATGAATGAGCAGGGCAGCCGTTAACTTGATTAATTTATAACACTAATAAAGAATTTATGTGCAAGTGTCAACCTGCACTGCGGCCTTAAAGCAGTGTACCACTACCGCATCCCCCAAGCACCCCAGGCACCCCCTTCGATTACCTCCCTATAAGTTTGTATTTGTATTTGTATTTGTGTTTATATTTGTATATGGATATGGGTATGCATTCGAATGCGAAGTGGGGCCAGGTCAAGGAACACACACTCGCAACTTGGCTACCCTGCGGTATTGCTGCGGGGTGATGCGCGGTGTTGCGGGTTGCCGGCTGCAATAATTTTGATGAATGAGTGCGCATATTAATTCAAATTCATAAATTAATTTCTTGTTAAGCGGCTGCTCTTTGTTTTCCCCGCCAATGAAAAACTGTTGCCTACTTTTCAACATGAGCCAACGTTACCATTTGTCATAGTTTTTTATGGAAGGTGTAGTTGTGGAATATCTTCCCTAAAATTAGGCAAGCTTATGGTCAGCTGACTGACATTCTTTGAATTATAATGATTAAGTACATAAATAAGTAAAGCAATTATTAGTTGAAACAAACAAGAACGCATACATTTGATTGTTATGGTGGTCGGAAAGGAATCCAAATCTTTCTTAAATTACATAAAGAGCAGACTGAAAGAGGTATCTTAATTATATTGAATATTATTATCTGATCCGATTATATAAGGGTAACAAGGGTATATGGAAGTTGTGCAAAAGCATGTAACAGGCAGAAGGAACCCTCGTCCCCTAAATTATATATATAAATATTCATGATAAGCAACCACCACCGATTCAGTACAGCTTTATCCGTCTGCCCGTTTAAGTTAGCCGATCACAGAGACATTTGAAATATAATTTCTTGCAAATCAAATTTCAGTCGAGTTATTTTCAATAGACTATATAAACTATATATTCCAATTATTATATAACTCACACCCAAGCAAATTAGTCTATTAGTCCATCTATACACACATACACTAGAAATGAGCAATTCCAGGCATGCTCACATTTGAGTGTGCAAAACGTTTTAAAGGGAAATTTGACGATAATACTGGAATATATTTAAACTGAGCTGGGCTCAGGTTAAGTCGAGCTCACTCGACTACAGAATTCTTGCTTGTTCTATCCAAAAGTTGTAATTATTATGGGATTGGTGAGTGGAATGGGAATGAAAGCGTTTGTTTTAACTGTGGCTCGACCTGCCAACAATTGACTCGATCGGTGGACATTAGCTTGTCCGTTCGTCACAATTAGGCAAGCCGGGCAAACAAACAGTTGTTACTCTCAGATACACTTGTACACTTATATGTGTATGTGTTAATTTGTATGCTCTTTTATATATATATATATATATATATATATATATATATATATATATATATATATATATATATATATATATATATATATATACATACGTCTAAAGATAACGGTGGCGCAATATACATTAAAAATGCGCAACATTTTGATTTCTTGAATGGCCGCCGTACGCTTTTTGCGGTCGTCCCCCTCCGGTCCGCAGTTCTTAGTTCTGCGCCGGAGTCGGAGTTGCCATCGATGTGGAAGAGTCCTTGCTGTAGCTGCTTTTTACTAGCTAGCTATTGACTCCTTTCGCCTGGGAAACCTTCACAGCCAAATGAGCGACTGTTGTGTTCTATGTTCTGAGTCCTCGTCGCCATCGTATTTTCAAGTTTTGTGCGCATCTAAATAATTGATTAACTGTAAAATTCGGGCGCGTTACACACAAAGATATATATATTTATATATATATATATATATATGTATGCATGTATGTATGTATGTATGTATGCATATATGTACTTTTTCCAGTATATAAAATCGATATGAACTCGAAGAACTAAGGACCACAATGGCGACATCGGCACATCGTCGCTACTCAAACAAGTGCCAAGGAATTTTTAATATTATTTATTTAGAACCCAAACACGGCGTTAGGGCCCTTAAGGGTAGGGCTTGCTGGGGGTTCGCGAAGGAGGAGGTAACACTAACAAAAATCAATATCAGGCTCACGATGCACAAATGATTCGACAAGTTACCTCGATAGCATCTTTAAAGACGAAAAGCCAGCAAAACACTCTCTGAGAGATACCCTGACCCCAGTTTTTGAACACAAAATAGACTTATATTTTTATATCTTAATTACATTTGAACAGTTAATCAATAAAATGTCTCTGTATTTTATTTATTATGTGGAAGACTATATCTTTGCAGTTGTGTGTTTATATGTAGCATGAGGTAATCGACTTGTATCGATAACTTAAACTAAACTTCATCTGTGTATGGTATTTAAAAAGTTACATTTCAAATTTGAATTATTTAATGTATAAAATAAAGACTCTTCATCAAAAAAAAAATTATTTTTGTTTCTCCATAAACGAATATTCCTCTAAGATATTTACCCTTTTTTGTGGATTGTACGACTCAAACTGGGAGATACACATCAAGAGATTTCCGCCTCTAAATTCATGCATGTTTCTTCAAAAATGTTGTAGTTAAACTCGATGCTATTTCCTCACCCAACCCCCCATAACCGCCCGCCCTGAAACTAAACTCGTACATACATATACTATCCCTGTTTGTCTCGTCTTTTCAGAGTCGTTTATTAGAAGATGCTTCCCTATTATGCAATTCGTGGTCAGCACGTCAGAATGTAAGTTAATACGCACCAAAAACAGAAAACCAATACCAAAACCAAAACACACTCTATGATTTCTAATACAACATATTTAAATAAATGCTGACTAAGGTTTCCATCCATATAATAGCGATTACAGAGTCAAACTTTTTGTTGACGTCGCCACCAAATCGTCTCTTATATATATTCGTATGATTTTGTCAATATATTTTTTGCGATATTTGTATTAAGTTAGTGTTCGGTTACAATTATAATTCAAACATACTGTTTAAGTAATTGACTAATTTATGTTCATTCTCTTCGATACAGGGTGATATTTTTGCGGGTATCAACGATGGCATACTCAGCAGAGCGGAAGCTCTCGCCGCCGTCGACATACAGAAGCACCAAGCCCAGCATGTACATAGCCAAATGCCCTCCCAAATCAAGCACGATGTGATGTACCATCATCATTCAATGAGTGGTCCCCCGCAACGTCCATTACAGGTAAGCTCGATATCCAACCTATACCAATACTTGATAAGCTACAATTGTTATCCACGAAATCTTACATAAGCCAACTGTCTAGTTGGCTGTAATCAGACATTTAATACTAACTGGTCTCTGGAAAGACATTGTGGACCAAGGAGCCAACTAACTAAACTAGGTATAGCCAGTAGTAAACTCTTCCGATTTTATTATAAGGACAAAAGAGCCCTCAAAGCATATCATAGCAGACTATTTCGCCTTGGCCAGGAACAGATGTAGTATCTTAGGGAACACATCGAAACCCTCAGGCCGAAAATGATGCTTGCATTCCTGCAGGAATTTGGTTGAAGGGAAGAGCCGTAGGGGGCATAATAGACCTAACAAGTCGCAGTACATGAAGCCACCCTAATAATAATAAATAAATTGGTATCGAAGTAAGTTGCACTATACTTTGACTTCTCAGATCATAGAAGTGATGTCTCTTGTAAAAGTAATTTCAGAACTGTGGCACACATATCCTTTTTTAGATTAAACTCCAGATTTTTTCTTCTCCACTTCAAAAATAAAAAAATAAAATTAAACAAAGAATCGGACAATACCAACTAGCTTAACTTAACTAACTAAACTAAACAAAATAATTATAGTGTGATATCATTCAAATGCTCAGCTTGCTAACTATTGTCATGTCCTTCCAATTGGTTAATACTTTTGTATAACATCGAAAAATATCGATGGTGTGTTGTCAAAGTTGGATAATCCCATTGGTAGACCCTGCCCATAGTGGTTTTTAAATGCACATAAAACAAATTAAAACTTACTGAAACAAAGTATCAACTAAAGCACAATCCGAACTTAAGCAGATATATGTTATTTGAGCTTATATATGTATTTATGTATTTATATATTTGTATATATATATATATATATATATATATATATTGATTGAAAATCACTCCCATCACAAGCTTATAAATAGTAAAGCAGCAAATGCTAAAATTGAAGGATTGTTCAACAATTGTAACCGGAAATTTTCCTCAAATGGCTGATTGCACTCGCCTTAATTTTGGCCACTTTGTGTGTATGTGTGCGGGTGTATATGCATGTGTGTGTGTGTGTGCTTGTGTGTGTGTTGCGGATGTGAAATATTATCCGTTTAGGTGCTGTTGCAAGCTTCTACGCTACACAGCATTTTGTGACGAGTCATTCTGATTAAAACAACGGCGACAACTTCAATTTCCGCCTTTGTGCGAGCGTGGTTGTGTATGTGTGCGTCAGTGTGTGTGTGTGGTTAATTTGAAATGTTTCTTTAATAAAATTAAAATTGTGACGTGTAAGCCTTCTGGGAACGGGCCACGTGACGGTCGTTTGCCAGGTAAGCACATCATGATTCGTGTCGTTAATTGTATTGTACCGCCAGTACTTCAAGCTCAAGGCGGGTCGCGCCCCCCTCCCCCAACATCAACATCAACCTCAACCCCACCCACCCAACGACTATCGAGTCTTGGTAGTTGCACATTTTGGCCACTAGCACAACCGGAGGGTTGGAGGAGGAGGTCTGCCCGATTTTTGTCGCGCTATACCCGCTGACTGACTGGCTGACTAGCTACCCGGTGTTCCCCGGTACGATTGGTGGTTGGAACTCTATTAGAAGTTGATTGTAATCAAATTACATAAGCAACCTGTTCCTGTATCTCCCAAAGCTAGTTGTTGGGTAGTTATATGTTCCCAGTTCATGTTGTTGTAATGCCACTTGTTTTCGGCACAATCGAGCATGACGAAAGTGCGCGCTGTCCACGCGCCATCGACGCCGGTGGTTGTTGTGGGTTCTAATTCCCATTCCCATTCGCACTACCACAACGACTACCGCTACCCTATAGCTATCGACTCATTCCATTTCATTTGCTTGACGTGTGTGTGTGTGTGCTGCTCGTTTGGGCTTTAATTTTCAGCAAACACTCGTCCCAACACATACTCGAGTCTGACAGAATGTTAACCAACGGCCCCACTCCGTCTATCAGTTCCGAAGAAATTGGGTCTCAGGTGCAGCAACAACGTTCTTCACTTAGTGTGATATCACAGGCACTTGAGAGCATCCCAATCGCAATCGCAATTGCAATAGCAATCAAATTGATCTCTTGAATGATGTGTTGTGTTTTTTGTTCTTGGCAGAACAAACTTATAAGTTGTGATTAGTAGTTGTTGTACTTTCAAAAATTAAGCATATTTTTATTTAAAAGCCCACACTGAATGAAGAAAACTTATTCTGCGTAGGGTATACGAGAACTAATAGTCCAAATTTGAGGTCTCTAGCTCGAATAGTCTCTGATACACGCGAGCTGATACAGATGAACAGACGGACATATTTAGAATGACTCAGCTATTGTTCAAGAACATATGTATTTACCTTATGGGATTTGTGATACTGGCCTCCTTCTGCCTGTTGCAAAGATTTGCACACAACCATTATACCATGCTTACCCATTTTTAATGATTTCAGGGTATATAAAATTATAAAGGAAATTTGTATAAATATATAACATTTCTTACTCTCACTTCCTCTCTCTCTTTCTCTCTCTCTCTCTCTTTTTCTTTCTTTCTCTCTATTTGTCGCAAATATGCGTAAAAAATCAGCTCGATTCCCTTTAAAATGCACAATCACGACTAGTAATGAGTCTTATTCCTTGGTAATTGCAAGCCCATATCGATTCTGTCCCGATTATCCTGCTCTAAATTACAGTACGCCCATAATTTTGCACCCACAATAAGCCCAACGCTCTCTCTCTCTCTCTCACTCTCTACCTATCTCTCTCTCCCTCTCTCTCTCTCTCTCTCTCTCTCTCTCTCTCTCTCTCTCTCTCTCTTTTTCTAAGCACTGGCCAAATTGTTGGCTATCCTTGAGTGAAATAAATAATCGTAACTGGTGGGAATTTTGGCAGCAGTTGCATTAACAGCCATTTAGTTGGTGTAAACATTAGTTGGCGACTTTACGTGAAATATTGAGGCAACTACACTCAGAGAAGAAGTTGATGTGGAATTTAGAAAATCGAAATACACTTTCAGCGCCAAGGGAAGCTCAACTTATTATTCAGTAGCTATATATTTCTAAAACGCAAGTTTATGTCTTTCAAAAAAAAAAACCGGGGTTTTCTTTTCTTAATTCCTGGGCTTTTTAGAAAAGAATTCTGAAAAAAATATCTTTAATCCACTAGAAGTTTTTTTTTTTTATTACACATAATTCTTGCATCTAACATTTTAAAACTTAATTTTGAATTTTTAAACTTAGTCTGTCGAAAATAAGACAATTCATTTCTAACTTCTTTGGAAAATGTTTGAACTTATGATAAAATCTACTTTTAACAAAAAGGGCCTTACAAAATGTCACAAACGATTTCTCATATATGTAGACATTATTTATAATAAATGCAATAATTTGTTTAGTTTTCAGGACGATTTTCTAATTCCAGTGCGATTTATTTTCTGATTGTACAATTCGCCTACGTTTAGACAAATGTGTAAGCAATTTTAAAGTGGTTCGTGGGAATGACCTACTTGGTTGCAGTTGCAACCAATTGCAATATTTTAGTGGCTCCGGCGAGGACCCCCCCACACATTGGCATTTTTACCTGCACACCTCTCGGATCCGAGCCAGTCCACGTGTCTTAAACGTTGACGCTCGAAGTTTGCCAAATAGCGATACCATTGATGCTCGAAGTGTGCAAAGGAGAATTCATCTTCCATGTCCTCTTTATGCTGATCGCTGTCCATTGCTCGATTAAACTCAAAACTGCTTAGATTTTGGTGTCCTAACACATTTTACGGCATAAACTAAAAAGTATTTTTGTATTATGCGTTCTGTGTTGTTTCAAATGCGATTGGGATAATTATTACTGCCTCGATTTCTATTTTTCACAAAGCATCTCCGATCCCTCCAACTATTTTTATTCCTGAACAGTAATTATATGCCACCGTACATTGACAAAATACAAATTTTTAACATGTCGTCCTTATATTCTCAGAACATAAACAAGAGTCTTGGACCCTTGGGGATAGCTCCTTTTATATCTTTTTGCAGCACCAGCTGTTGTAAGCTAACTTAAATATTTATATGTAAAATAACAAATTAGCACAATGAAATCAAGAGAAATATTCACCGATCTTGCACTTGATTTAAAGAAGGCGAATTCATCTCCAAAGTAACCAAAAAGCAAAAATTTGGGCGTAATAATAACAGGTGAGCAGATCTCATTTGCTGAAGGATCAGGCATGTTCTTGATAATTTAGGAGGCCGATGGAGAGGATGATGAGGAAGAGGAAGATAAAGTTAAGGATTGAATAATCGATGTTCTTATAAATTTTAAGCGTTTAGAAAATTGTCTATGAATTGCATATGGTAAAAATAAATAATTAAATTTTTATATAAATTATTAGATAAATTATCTCTCAGCGTCTATCCGTCCGTATAGAGCTGTGTGCACGATATCTCGTAGTCGAGCTCTCTCGACTACAGTATCCTAATTTTACTTGTTCAATCCCAACATTATTCTGAACTCCTTTCAGTTCCTCAACAATCCTTCCATTAACATAATTCCACTAATGCGTGGTTTGAAATTATATTTTGATGGGCCTATCACCTGTACCAGGCAGCTTGCTGCACACCACACCACATCACAACACACCATTCCCCTTACACCCCCATGCACAGCATGCTCGTGCCGTTTTGGCCACTTCTCGTCAACCCCTTAGCAAAGTGTGCAACTTTAAAATGTTCCACTTGATTTGATGGCGGCTGTCTATCAATTTCGGTAACATGTGTCATAAGCGTTATGCGAAATGCCATAAAATCCATCCCCAACCGAACTTCAACCCCAACCCCAACCCCCACCAGTCCCAGTCGCAGTCCCATACCCGGCACCAGCCCCACTTGGCAAAAAACATAACAAAACTCATTAAATTAAAATAATTTACAGTACAGCCCTGCCTCACCATCCACCACCATCCTCCATCCATATTTTTGCCTACAAAATGTGCAAGTTTGGCGAGCATATGAAAAGCCAATTATGACAGAGCGACGCAAAGGGGTAAATAAACGAGCAAATATAATGCTAATTAAAATAATCATATCCATCATAAAACTCAATGCAACCTGGTTTAGGCTGTGGGGTAGTGCTCGGCTGGCCAGAAAGGCTGGTGAGCATTTGTAACAATTACAAATGAGAGCAGCAAGAACAATAACAACAACAGCATCAACAGCAAACAGCAAACAGTGATTATCAATTTTCTAGACAGATTCAATGTTGAAGCAGCTTTCACCAGATCAGGGGTTGGGTGGGTTGGAGAAATTGCCACGAGGATTAGGGTTGGGGTATGACGGGAATAGTAGCTGGCCACTTTGCAGGCATTTATCACAGATTTTGCACCAGCTACCAAAACAACACTGGCAAAGTTTGATTGACCCCCGACCTCTTAGCGGGTGGTTATTTTTTTCACCCCCTGCTGCAGATACTATATATTTATATATATGTATATATATGGCGCGCCAGTCTAACCGAAAAAGTACACTTAATTCAATTTAAATTACACTTTCATATTTCCGGCCGCACAGGACTGCTGCCCGAGGCCCAAAGGGGCCCAGTAGCCGTTACCGTACCGTATCCATTAGTATTCGCAACATATGGCTCAATTTCCCTCAAATAATTTTCAACATAAACACACACAACGCACACAACACATGCACACACGCCCATGCATCCGCAACGGGGTGAACATACAGTTGAATCCTGATATCCGCTATTCACTACCCGCTACCCTCGCTGCCCCGGTACCGCAAGTGACGGCTACTTCTAGTTCGGGCTGCCAGGAGCCGGCAACCACAAGTGGTTTATCATATTGAAATTCATTTAGTGCACCTGTTTGATTTTTGTCGTGTTTGTCGAAAACGCAAGCCAAACAAGAGCAAGAAAAAAAGGAGAACTCCAGCAAATAGTAACAGGCCCAACAAAACTGGTCATATTATTTGGTAAATATCGTTAACTTTCCCCATTGCCACACCACACGCAATCAAATTCCACTTAGTCAAAAACCACTAGACCCACCCATCAGTAGTGTCTGTATCTGTTTCTTTTATGTTGGGAGTAGCCCTAAAAGCGACCATGGTACAGCTAAACCAAATATGTATATCTAAGCATAAACTTGACCTGATATTTCTCCAACACTCTAATTTAAACATGCACTTGAATATTCCTCTATAATCAGTCAGTTTTGCTTTACAATGAAATCGCTTTTAATGCTGGCACTACCAAATATGAGCTTCTTTCATGTAGTTACTTTGTAAGCTTACCTTGTCTCTTTCACGTTTCTCCCACAATGGGCAGTGAGGAGACTTTGTGAGACTTGACAAGTCCTCCTCTTCTATCCTCCTCCTCTTCCATCGTATCTATCAAGAGATAGAGAGAGATAGGGAAAGAGATAGCGATAGATATGTTAATATTCCCACAATCTCTCCACAATGCTCATTGTCGACTTTTTGGGTCTTCTCCCTTAACAATGCACAGAAATCCGCATAGCTTGGGGGCCGCTTTGCACTCGTACATTATTAATCGATTTGCTGTCCTAGTTATCGATTGTTGTGGTATTTATCACCACTAGATTGACATGATTAAATATGTAACCATATTAAATACTGTACCATGACAAAACGACTGCCACACACCAAATAATCCGAAACATATATACACAACAATTTTCGCATCAATAATAAAAACCCCTCGTCTTTTTTGTATACACTAAAATTGTGTTCAGCTGGAGTATCAGCCGTTATTTGCCTGTCAGATCTAAATTACTATAGTTTAAAGTACAGTTGTCATTTGAGATCATACATATCAACGATAGGGAAGAGAGAAATAGAGCAAAGAGAGAAAGATAGAGTATTACAGAAAAGAAAAATCTTGTCTACAGGGTATCTCCTAGTTAAGCGCTCAAGCAACCTTGCCTTTTACAACAAGCACTTTGAAAATGATTATTATGATTATTATTTTACTATTTATTTAATGTTGATTTACGAGGATGTCCAGTGTTCATTGCCTAAATTTGGTTTACGTTATGTGGGTAAACTAATATAATCTTCAGAGATACAAACGGGTAATTTTACTATATAGGCCGATAGTGCTTGGTATACTAGTCTGTACCCTCCTCCATAGGCTCGTTGAAGGGTTTGAGGATCTTGAAGGAGCACATGAGGGACTCGTCGATGGACATCATGGCGCCGGCATTATCGAACTCCCCACAATAGTTGGGCGCCGAAAAGAGTGTGACCAGCCGCCTCTTGGCAAAGAACTCGTATCCGTCCTCCATCACCTGATGGGCGCGACAAATCAAATCGAGATCGTGCTTCTGCAGAAATTTGTCAACAACCTTAGAGCCAAAGGTGAAACTAACACCGCGATCATTCTCGGCCCAGTTAATTGTATTCTTATCCGGATCGGACCACAGTATATCACATAACAAGCCCTGGTTGGGCACATCTGTGGGTCGCATTATCCGCTTGATCTGCTCCATGGATGTCAGATCGGGACTCAGTCCGCCATGACAGCAAAATATCTTCTCATCGACAATGGCCACAACTGGCAGACAATTGAAACAGTCCGTGAAGGTCTTCCACAATTTAATGCTATATCGTCGCTTGCACTCATCGTAGAAACCGTAGATGCGATTCAAACTGGCGCATTCATGATTGCCGCGCAGCAGAAAGAAATTATCGGAGAACTTGATCTTGTAGGCAAGCAGCAAACAGATCGTCTCCAGCCCTTGCTTGCCCCGATCCACATAGTCGCCCAGGAATAGATAGTTCGATTTCGGCGGAAAGCCACCGATTTCGAACAGACGCAGCAGATCATTATACTGGCCGTGTATATCGCCGCAGATCTTCAGGGGCGCCTCCAACTCCAGCAGTATCGGCTGGGCGAGAAATATTTCGCGCGACTTAAGGCACAAGCCGGTAATCTCCTCCTCCGTCAGCTGCATATTCTTATCGTTTGGCACCTCGAGCAGGCTTATGATATTATCCAGACTGCGTATATTGGCCATCTCCCCAGATTTTAGTTTAGTATAGTTGAATTCTGCGGCCTTATAATTATTTTATATAAGTATATATTGAATATATGCTAAAAGTAATTCCAGACAGAAAATGAAAATGGAAAAATTGGAAGTGTTTTTGGTATACTTTTTTAAATTGTTGTTTTCCGTAGACTGAATGAAATTTTAGGCAGCCAGAACGCTGTACGGAACGGAAATGAATATTGCATAGCCTCCTGTATATTTTTGAAATAGTTTGCCTTTAGTGAGGTAGTTAACAGATATACTCATCGGGTCTCGTAATGTGTAAAGCCAACTAACTCACCTAGCGTCATGTAAAACATTTATTATTTTAATTCGAGAACATGGCAATGTCGACTCTGCTGATCAAGAGTATGTATACCTTATATTATATTTCCATTTTAAACGGTGAATTTCACATTTAATTTAAATACAAAAAGAAATCAAATATTAATGACTTTTTTTAATGGATATTACTATCAGTTTGATTCACGATTCGAAACAAAATCTCGTTTGAAAAAAGATTTGCTTGAAATTGGTTTGGAATTTAGCTAGGCTTGATAAAAGCAATTACTTTACTGATTAACTAGTATTAAAAGCGTGTAAGAATTGTGCAACCTGATGTACACACTATATAGGGTATATCATAAACAAACAAGTTTATTGTTGTTCTCCTTTTCTGTTGGTTCTAGTAAATGTTTAGCGGTTTCCTGCTGTAGATGTGTATCTGTGTTTTATGTGTGTGTGTGTTTGTGTGTGTGTGTGTGTGTGTGTGTGTGTGTGTATGTGTGTGTGTGTGTCTGTGTGTGTGTGTTGTGTGTGTGTATTTTGTCGTGCAGAAAGCTTTGTGTCATCCAATGACAATTTACGGCCCACTCTTATCCTGGCAAGGAATACAATTCACTATGACCCATGTGGTATATCCCATGACCATGTCTATGTCCACGTCAGTTCACTTCAGTTCAGTTCTGTTCTGTTCTCTTCAGTTGAGTTTAGTTTGGTTTATTATTTTATTTTTTTTGTTTCTTTACTTTTTTTCCTTTTTGTTTTGGCTCGCTTGATTCAGTTGCGTTGATGTTGATTCATTTATTTATTTAGTGTTCCTTTGCTCATCAATTATTTACTACTGCGTCTGTGTGTGTGGTGCTTTTGTCTTTCTTTTCTTTCTTTCTTTCAGCTTTATATATTTCTCTTTTTTATTGCAAGACAATAAGCGATGAGCTCGTGAAGGAATGAATGTGACTTGAATTCGCCTACACCCAAAGAAATTATAAAAATATTACCCTTGAGTTTGTCATGATAATAATAATAATAATAAAAATAATAATAATAATAATAATAATAATAATAATAATAATAATAATAATAATAGTAATAATAATAATAATAATAATAATAATAATAATAATAATAATAATAATATTAATAATAATAATAATTATAATAACAATAATAACAATAATAATTCGTTAGAGTTTTCTTTAGTTGCACATTCTCCCGATTGGGAAAATTAAAAATAAAAATAAAGAGAAGTACAACGTCATAACTATTTTTTTGAGTGTAGCTGGGTGAAATGGCGTTGGTATTATGGCCAGGAATGGGACGGCTTGGACCCGCGCATGAAATGCAAATGTGAGCGTGGTCATCACTCGGAAATTGTTACGCAATTACGGGACACGAGGCAATTGCACAACGACAAGGAGAACGGTGGCGACGAGGACAACAAGGACGACGAGTGCGACGAAGAATCGATTCACGATTTTATATTGTACTTTCGCCAAAACTCGTCTCGACTCATCCATTTTTAAAATGCATGCAAAGTGCATTTAATCGTAATTTGATTTACAACTGCTTCGCCATCGTTTTCGTCTCCGCCTCCAGCACACAGCCACGCCCCCGCCAACCCAAAGCAGATTTGAGCTTATACAATATTTAGTACACGCTTAAGTCCTGATTATCCAAATTGCAGCTTACAATCGACGGCAATCAACTACTTAGTACTTACTACTAAGCACTTATATACCTTAAAAAAAAACTTTCACTTTTCTGTTACTTTTTACTCAATGCTGATGCGATTGCCAATTGGCAAAAAAATAAAACGGAGTTAGCTTTAAAATGTAACAAATGCAGTTAGACAAAGTGAGTTGTAGTGTCCACTCTAACAATTCTGAACCGGATTCGAACTGAACTTAAATTAAAATGCCGGAGACTAAATAACCTTGAAGACTGAACCGGCTGACATCCCAATTGCTCTATAAACAAATTCAAAATAAAATCAACCTACTGATTTTCTGAAAGCTAAGCGATAAAGTCATCCGATGCTGATAACATTTTGTCCCACTTTGAAGAGAAATAATATTGCCCTGAAATTTAGAAAATCATCATATTTTTGACGCCAAGAATAGCTCACCTTAGCTTAAAATATAGAGTAAAATCGATTTTTACCTTGATATTTGTTTAACGACGATTTAGAATAGATTTTGGGTTTGACTTTTTAAATTAAAAATTGTGCAGCTGGCAAACTTCCCACATAAGCTCCGAACTCAGGTCAAGCACGTCACTGAATAGTGGGTGGTGGCGGTACGAAGAAGGTAACGGGGGCTGGTACCCTTTTTTATGTTGCTGTTTTTGTATTTTTGCTGTTGATGCGATGACACTTAACAGGTTAACCTGCTTAAAGTGCACATCAACGGATCACTTGACCCACACTGCGAACCCCTTCGAACAAATGCGTGGAAAAACCGAGCATATGTAAAATTTAATGCATGACAATGAGGGAGTGGAAGGTGTGGAGGGGGTAACGGGGGGACGGTAAGAATGGCATCGTGAAAAACTGGCAACAACTTTTGCAATTATCAGTTACAAATGCTCAGCCCAAAAAAAAGGCGGGCAACAAACACCATTAGACATGCCCAGTGAATTAGGGATTGGGATGGTTGATGATTTGAGGAGGGTTGCATTGTGTTTGGTTTTGTGTTTTTTTTGTTTTTCAAAATATGTTTTCAAAATGTGCAATAAGGTTGTTATTTACTTTCAGCGAAGTGAGCATCAAATTGATCGTATTAATGGCCATAACTAGTTTATACCGCCCATCTTATCAATTCAAGGGGATTATGCGCAGATTTCCATTAGCTGGGGCCATGCAGAGGCCACAGCGAAGCGAGTCGAGGGGTGGCTGCTCAACTATCTCCCTCTCTCTCTCACTCTCTCACACACACACACTGCCTCTTTATCGCTGTCTCACTTGCGCTCTTAATGCAATTTCAATGGTCAATGCGAAAAACAGTCTTTTTCGATTTGCCATTGTTGTTACTGTTGTTGTTTGATCCGCTTGTTTTTTATGCCTGGGCATACAATTTGGTGTTCAGCCTGGACGACTGCCGACTGCTGACTGCCTACTCCTGCGACTCCCACAGGAATTGCCCAGGCAATATAACTGAAAGCAAAAATGAAGATAACAGTCAGCGCGGCAAGTGCAAATCCACCCGTCCATTTAACAACTTCTGAGTGTGTGTGTGTGTGTGTGTGCCCCACCCGCAACCACCCGACCACCTGACGTTCCACATTTCACATCCACATTCACATCCACATTCACATCCACATCCAAATTCACATCGTGTACCTTTTGCTAACCAACTAACTGCCTTTTTGCTTTTCCCGTCTGCGTGCATTTGAATGGGTGGTTGCTATGCTTCTTCTTCACGAAGCCAAAGGATGGGGGGAGGGGAGGGGAGTGTAGGGTGGATGAGGCAGTTAGATGAGCCGCCTGTTACGCCTCTGTTTGATGCTTGTAAAGACCACTTTACCCGCTATAATAAAAATAAATCATAATATTTTGCGCCCCTCGTCGCGTGCAAGTCTTGCATCCGAAAGAACACAAAGACAACCTGTGCGTACGAGCTGTGCGAGGCACAGTGACACTAAACCTATTGAAAATGAAAGCCAAATTGTTATTATTATGTTTTTCTTTCGACTTTGACATCATAGTTATAATCAAATTGATTTTTGAAAGACAAAACACTAGATAGCTTCCAATACCTGGCAGGCATCGCAAATTAAACTAGGTACTTTTAAACAACCCCTGCTTTAGAGCAGGCTATCACACCGAAACCAATGTATTTCACTAACGATGTTAACGATTTTCAATTTGTTTTTAATTACTTTGGTGTTTGGTTTCGTACTACCTTTGGTATATTACTGTACTGCTACGGTACTGCACAATATTGACAAAAGTTTACTGTACCCTTACAATGTTTTGGTTAATCATAATATCCGTTCACTATCCTGGTTCTTTAAGTATATTAAATTGCAGTTTCAGTTTCGGTTTTGAATTTGGATTACGCTTGCGGTACCTGCTTTTAAAACCTTGCCAACACTATTAATTTCCGTGTATTCAATGTTAAGCAGTGTTTCAAATGTAATATACAATTTACGCCCCACTAGAATATACTCATTTATTTTACCAATCCTTTGTAGTGTTCCATTACATACTGATAGCGTACCGTAAAATCAAGGCGCAAAAGCAATACCGGAACTTGTATACCTTACCAGAATCGGAGAAGTGGAACCTAAAATCATTTCGGACTACAAAAGGCTTTCTTTTAATTAACATTGCGATACGTTTTGGAATCTATAATTTTTCATACAACTCTCACCACTGTAAGACTACTCAAAGCTACACACACACACAGACACACACTCAAGCTGGCACACGTTGGCATTTACCTTGTTTGCCGGTACTCGTTACTCGATAGTCGACACTCGGCAGTCGACCACCGTCGCTGCTGCTGTCGCCGTCCATGTTGCGAGGTTGTAACCCCGGATAATGTACTTAATGCATCTACATATTAATGTCGCCCGAAAAACCTGTGCAACCCTGCCCCGTCCCGTCCCGCCATGCCGCGCCTCACCTCGACTCTCCCATTCTACTTCTGTCCGCCTGTCTTCCGTTTGCAAATCCTTACCAGCTAGTAGCATGAACAGTATTTTCTATTACTGGGCCGTATTGTGGTCCCCCGTGTATGCCTCGTCTTCGTCCTCGTCCTTGCCCGGCCTTCGTTGTGCCTTTTGCTTTTTGTTGTTTTTATTGCACAAGGGTCGCCGCACACCCCAACCCCATTCTCTGCCCTTGCCGTGAGCCGTGTGATTGCTGCTACATGTTGCCGGTACGGCGCTACTAGTCCTACGATTACACTTGTTCCGACCGACTGAGGGGTGTGCGTGTGTGTGTGTGTGTGTGAGACCCAGGTTATATTGATATGTCTCCCAGTAGAGCTGGCAAAACAGCCGGTAGCGCAGTTAAGCTGGGACCGCAATGTGTAAAAAATTACGAGCTACATTGAAAATAAAAAATAAAAAAAAAAACAAAAAATAAGCAAAACGCCGGGGAGTTGAGTCTGACATTGGGTGGTGCCAGTGGTGCGTGGTGGGTGCGGGTGGTGCAGGTGCTGCGGGTGCCTGCGGTGTCTCGACTCAGGTGCTGTGTGTGTGTGTGTGCGGCACGCATGATGAGCCGGCAACAATATGTTAACCCTGAAATTTACTTCGCGTCCATCCTTCCCCCCCACAATCTACTTGCACTCAAATAAGGTTGTTTTTTGAGCTACTTTATGAGTGAGAGCTACCGACACACTCTAAGAATTTTTAGAATTCATCAAGTTCGTTTGAGGGAGAAACCACAAGAATTATGCAACGCTCTAGTTTTATCCATGTCATAAAAGAAGCAACTTTAAATATCTCAACATCTCCGCTCTTACGATCAAATTATTATTAAAATAATTTAAAAATAAAAAGCCTACATAATAAATAAATATATAAAATGCATGCGCATTGTAAAACAATTAAGAATGCTAACGTGAAGATAGTTTAATAGTGAGAAGATGATCTTGAGATACCCTAGGCTTGCTGGTAGTATTTTATTTTATTATTTCTTTGCCGATCTTAACAAAACAACTTAAGAACTGGTTTGAGTGCTATACAAATACTATAAATTTATATTGTGGCTCAACGTGTCTTTTTGGTTTCTTAACTGTTGCATTTAGCAAAAGTCAGCTGACACGAATCTGCACTGAACAGGTGAATGACCCTTTCAACTATGCGTAACTTTCGCACAGTGTACGCATGTCCTGGGAATTCCCAGGCAACAGAAAAAAAACCAAACAAAACTTTTTGTGACGTTCAACGGCGACAGCAAAAGGTAAAAGTAAAAGTAAGTAAAGATACGACGCGTAATGCTGCATGCTGCGTGCGGCATGCCCCTTTTTGGTGGTGCCATCCCCCCTTCGTGCGTAAGCTGTGCTGCGCTGTGCTGCGTTATAAAAATAAAATGAAATCTATTACGTGGCAAACCAACCCCCCACATTTATGTGGCAATTTGTTGTTTCTTGATTGTGTTGCTGGCAAAAAGTAAAGTGTATCATTTTCACATTTGGCGACCCCTTTTGCGGACCGGATCGAGCACGAAGCCTAAAGCACGAAGCACGATATACGAGACACGAGGCACGCACTTCTCGTCGCACACTTTGTCTCAATTCCCAACTGTCAAAGTTGTGCCCGGCAATTTATGAAGATTTGTGTGTTGGCCGCCGGTAGTGCAAGAGGGTGCTACTGCTCTCTATGGAGGGTTGCTCTGCACTGCTCTGGTCTGTTCGGGTCTGCACTGGTGCGGTCTGCCACGCCCCATCGATTATGTGAACGCCCTAGTGCACTTGTTTTGATTTGTTTGGAATAATAACAGATGCTTGTGCCGTCGTACATATTATTCATTGTTCAAATTATTAACGCTTGACAATAAAAATTGTATTTGAACAGCACTCGAAAAACCTCAATTGCCGAACTATATCCCGCACCCGTACCCAGTACCACAGTACACAGTTCCCCGCCCCGGGGCAGGCCAGTCAGCAAATTGCAATTTGTGCAAATATTTATGTACATTGAAAATTACTCATTTGTGTAACACCAATTAATTTCAACAAACAGCAGTAGCAACAGCAACAGCAGCGGCAGCAACAACAACACCAATCCATTTATAAGGAGCCGTGTGCCATTGTTTTTGTTGTTGTCCATTGCCACCCCCACCCCCACCTCCACCCCCTCCCCCTTTACCTCTCTCTCTCTCTCTATATCTCTGTGTCGCACTGTTACTCTGTTTTCTCCGTTTAACAAATGGAAAATGAGGTCTTTTGTTTCCGAAAATAAACGATGTTTGTTTGCGACTTCCACAAAGTTTGCCCAGGTCTCTTGTGCAGGTGCTCGCAAGCGAGGGGGCCCTGTAGTTAAGCACACACACCCCCTTCACCCCACCACCCACCACTTGTCCACTCCCCCTGATTATCAGCCCAAATGCATTTGATTTTCGGTTTTTGCTTTTGCAAATTGCGCCTCACAAATTGCCACTTCAACTTGTTGTTTACATTGCAATTTTTCAATACACACATCAACCCCTCCCTCGCACGCCACCACCAAACTTTTGCAAGCTGCCTGCTTTAACAAATTGCAACTAATTTGACAAACTAAGCACGCTGGCAAGGAAAACAAACGAAAATAAAACAAACAAAAATATAAGAAAAAAACCCAAAATGAATCCATAGTTAATTAGTGTCTACTTTAAGCTGAAACGCTTCTTAAATTACCCAAAACTGAAATAGTTTTGAGCAGCGAGAGTGACAGAGGGAGACGGAGAGAATCTCGCCTGGAATCGGAGCAGCTGGGATAAATTTTAGATTAATTAGTACAGAAAATTCGGAATTAGTCTTATTGCATTTGCTTTGATTGCAGTTCTGTCAAACCGAAACCGCAGTCGAAACCACTTTCTTACCGATTGAAATTTTGAGTCGAAATCGAAATAAATTCACTTTTCAATTTTGTAAGACCCAAATACTGAAAATGCCGTATTGGAACCTAAACATTGTAGCCGAACAGCAAACATATACACACATAGATGCTAATGTGCCTCTGTTCAAGCTGGTATTCGAGAAGCTATCTTATCTCATCTCTAAAACAGTTTACTTATGCAAATGGTTAGAGATGCTTCCTTCGGGTTCGGGATATAGCAAGAATCAAAAGCTACATGACACACCCTGTGAGACATTAGGGCATCTGCTGTGACCTCAATTTCATTACAAATCTCGAGATTATGATGATTGCTTTTGCTCAAATGCCAGCTGTAATCAAATGGTATTACACTGGTATTAGGGTCTGGAAGATTCTCACTTATTTTTTCAAACACAATTAAGGCTGTGGGTCTCTGAGAGAGATTCTACAGAAATAGAGAGCAAGGGAAAGACAGGTCAGGACGTTTCTTATCATAATCATCAGAAGTTTCTTGCTATATCCGGCTTCAAGAGAAGTTTGACGGTACTTTTGATCCGCATCCGCATTGGGTAAATATAAGGCTTTGAATTACTTCTTTTTCTAATTGGGAATATTTATTAAAGTACTTATTACTATTTTTTAAATAATTGACATAATAATGCGAAAATTACAGCTGCAAAGTTGGCCATGTTTTGACAAAAAATGAGCATTGGGTGATTTTATTAATATTGTAAAAAAAAAAGTAGAACTTAATTTATAGTCAACCTGATTTCGAATTTCATTTCGAACAACAATGCTAAAAAAAAAAATTTAAATTTTTGTAGACTTGCAATTTCCTGAAGTAATACTAAAAACAAGAAAAATCATAAAATCAAAAACGGTATCGAAAATTTTTTGGGTCGAAGTAAATATAATAAGTATACGCGTCAAACTCAACTGTTTTGACGGACTTTTTGGAAACTGGTTTTTTGAGAAAGCATTCCGACGGCGTCCCAGTCGATTGCACGACAGCCGCAGATCGGCAAGACCAGCCCCAAGGCAGGTGAGATGGCCGAGATGCTTAATCTGGACAACATCATTGGTCGGCTGTTGGAGGTGCGCACAGCCCGACCCGGTAAGAATGTCCAGCTGACCGAGTCGGAGATTCGCAGCCTGTGCCTTAAGTCGCGCGAAATATTTCTCGCCCAGCCGATACTGCTGGAGTTGGAGGCGCCCCTGAAGATCTGCGGCGATATACACGGCCAGTATTATGATCTGCTGCGTCTGTTCGAGTACGGCGGCTTTCCGCCGGAATCGAACTATCTATTCCTTGGCGACTATGTGGATCGGGGCAAGCAATCGCTGGAGACGATCTGTTTGCTGCTCGCCTACAAAATCAAGTTCTCCGAGAATTTCTTTCTGCTGCGCGGCAATCACGAATGCGCCAGCATCAATCGCATCTACGGTTTCTACGATGAGTGCAAGCGTCGATATAGCATTAAATTGTGGAAGACCTTCACGGACTGTTTCAATTGTCTGCCAGTTGTGGCCATTGTCGATGAGAAGATATTTTGCTGTCATGGCGGACTGAGTCCCGATCTGACATCCATGGAGCAGATCAAGCGGATAATGCGACCCACAGATGTGCCCGACCAGGGCTTGTTATGTGATATACTGTGGTCCGATCCGGATAAGGATACAATTGGCTGGGGCGAGAATGATCGCGGTGTTAGTTTCACCTTTGGCGCTGAGGTTGTTGGCAAATTTCTGCAGAAGCACGATCTCGATTTGATTTGTCGCGCCCATCAGGTGGTCGAGGACGGATACGAGTTCTTTGCCAAGCGGCAGCTGGTCACACTCTTTTCGGCGCCCAACTATTGTGGGGAGTTCGATAATGCCGGCGCCATGATGTCCATCGACGAGACGCTCATGTGCTCTTTCCAGATCCTCAAGCCCGTCGAGAGGCGTAAAAAGTAATAATGAATAGAGAAAAGTAGCCTCCCCCTCCCGCAGATCGCTGACCCCTGCCTCTATATATATATATATTACACGGCCAGTCCAATATGCTGTAACTGTGTTTTACTTGAACATTGTAAGCATTGTAGCCCCATTAAAATTATAATAACTAACCGATAAGTAATTCATTATTAAGCTTTTCGGACAAATTCGGAGATTCTAAAAATATTTCAACACTCTCGAATAAACATTTGTATTTGCATTTGCATTCATGAACAAACCAAATACACATTAAATGTATTTTTCTGCCTCCCCCTCACAAATTCATTAAGAACTCTTTGTTCCCTCGAAAGGATATATATGCATGTATATATATAAATATATACAAGCACAGAATAAAAATAATAATATCATCAGCTGTCTGGGTCGCCACAACAAATTAGCCCAGAGCTAAAAATTGTAATGAGCCCAGGAGAAAAAAGGACGAAAGCAAAACAAAACTAAAGAACAAATGAGAAACGCCGGCTAAAGCAGGCAAATTTACGCTAAAAACGCTATATTATGCGAAAAGCGAGATAATAACAAATATAGAAAAAAAAAAAAAAAAACAAAACAAAAAAGGAAAAATAGGAAAAAAGGAATGGAAAGGCGGCAACAAAAAATTTCATTATATGTAATGAGGTCATTTGCGCGTAAACAATCAGACAACCAGACAGACACAGCAAGAGCGAGAGAGAAAGAGAGAGAGAGAGAGAGAAGGAGAGCGAGAGAGAACGCGTACATGTTTATCAACAAACTGGCAAATAAATAAATTATGTTGGCAACGCTATTCAATAAATAATGAAGCAAAAAACGCAATGCAAAGCACCAAAACAGATAAGAAGCAAATAAAAAGCAAAATGGCGGCGGCGAAACAATCATGTCTGTGTTTGTGTGTGTGTGTGTGTGTGTGCATGAGATTCGCTAGAATCATTCAATTGATGCAGCATTTTATTTGCCATGGCCAAAATGCATTTGATTTGCCTTGGATTATGCATTTTTAGTACACTCACACACACACATCACACACATACACACACACAAACACACATACACAAACTTATGTACAGTTAGACGCTCATATATAGATAAATGCCACACCCACACGCAACTCGTCAGCCGTCTCGTTCTAGCTAACGTAGACCAAGACGTACAAACATATACAAATGTGAATTGTTTGTGTTATCTGCCTGCTTGCACGTGGCGCCATCTAGCGCGCAAAGTCATCGCTCATTTTAGTTTTTGTTTGTGTTTTGTTTTGTTGTTGCATAATTTTATTAATTACAAATTATGCGCTTAATGAAATGGGGCAACACTGGCCACACGCTGACGCCAACGACGACGACGACGACGTTGACAGCAAGGCGGCTGCTCTCTCGTAGGCACAGCCCAAATGAATTTTGCATAAGCCTCAGCCAACCACAATGCAGCATCAGAAAACAGGCTTCAGCATCAGTAGCAGCAGCAGCAGCATCTGTTGGCGTCGCTGCCCGAACGCTGTGTCGCAACCCCCACCACCACGCCGCTTTTCCACTGTTACTGCGACGCAGACGAAATGCTGTTCGCTCTCATGCTCTCTCTCGCCGCGCAGGGTGTGTGTTGAGCAGTGCGCACAAGCGAGATAGCCATATGCGGGAGTGGGAACGGGAACGGGAGCTTGCGCCAAGGGTGCAAACCAATAACAGTCAGACTAATTTTGGGATTGGTTTATAATTGAAGAGTTTGCCATTGTGTTTGCTGCTGCTGCTACTGCTGCTGCTGCTGCTTCTGCTGCTAGCAGACAGAGGCCGCCACCTCGTGTAGTTTTTATAGCACAAACAACCAACGCTGCCCGCCTCTCTCTCTCTGTCTCTCTCTGTCCCAGTCTAGCCCTCGCTATGTCTGCAGTGAGCGAGCGAGCGAGCAAACAAACGAGAACGAGAGCGGGAGTGAGTGAGAGAGCTGATGTCGTCGTCGGCTTTAGTCTGTTATGTACTGAACGTGGAGCCTGGTCACAGCTGAGAGCTGAGCTGCCGCCAGGCTGCTTGCTTCTTATTGTTGTTTTTCGTAGGCCTTCCCCATGCGCCGCCTGCTTATCATTTTAGAGTTTTACATAATTGCCCACAGCCAACATGCGTGTCTCTCTCTGTCTGTGTGTGTGTATATATGCATATGTATGTCTATGTATTTATAGCTTGTGTCCATTTCTAAGCGTCGCATTGAGGGGGCGTGGCATGTTTTGTACATGCACAGACAGACACATGCCTAGCATAAATACGTATCTTTTTAGAAAAAGATAAATAAATATGAGTGTATAGCGACACTAACCCGCACTTCCCCCCTCCCCCCATTCAGCACCACCTTCCTAGCTGTTGTTGTTGTTGTTGCATACTTTTTAGTTGTAATCAGTTTAAATGCTTAGCTTAACAACAAGCAACACACACCCAAAAAAACAAAAACAAATGCGACAGTGTGTGAGAGGGAAAGAGAGAGAGAGAGAGAGGGAGCGCGAGAGTGATATGTATATGCGTGCAGAGAATGAGAGGGAGAGGGAGAGAGGGAGAGAGAGAGAGAGAGAGAGTGTAGAGTCTACTTTGTAGAGTTTATTGTAGGCAGCAATGGCTGCCTTTCGGATTTTGTTCCTCTTCTGCTTTTTAGTTGCTATTCATATTTGTTTTAATAATTGAACAACTCTATAAATATTTGATGCATAGACAAAAGAGTTGCGACCGTGCCTCAACATTAACCTATCCGTTGCTGCTTACCTCTCACTCACTCCCTCTCTTTCTCTCTGTCTCTGTCTCTTTCTCTCTCCATGTATTACTCCTTTGCAGCTGCATGTGAATGTTTGTGTGTCTGTGTGTGTTTTGCCTCGACTCTCGTTCAATTAAAGCTACACGACACAAAAGATTTTGTAACAAGTGCTTAGCACCATTCCCCTCCCCCACACCTCCACACTCCTTCCCCTTGCCCTTCCACCAGCCAACAAACCCATTCAAAAGTTGCGCCAGTTTTTCAACTCAAGTTTCACAACACTTTTCAGTGTTGTTGTTTTGTGAGAACCCTTTATCGCCCAACTTTTGCGACTGGACTTTAATTAGATATAAAGTCGTTGTACGCATTTTACATTTCCACTTAATATATATAGCATCCACTCTACACACACACACACACACACACACACACACACACACACACACACACTTTCTCAACTTTAAATGCCATTTGTGTGTTAGCTGATCAAAATTACTCAATTATTTAGTCGGTTGGGTCTAAGCCGTTCATTCGAATGGGACCTTTAATATTTGAGTAGATTTGTGCAGTTCACATGATATATATATATATATATATATAGATATATATATCTATATATATATATATATACATACCAAAACTACATTTGTGAATTTTAATTAACCCAATGTATGCTTAGTAATTAATTGTTGTTCTCTAAACACAGTCAGAGAAGAAGAAAAAGCCGACTGCGAAATACTCTGCTGCCAACAATTGTTTTCCACTTCTGTAGGGGCTTTATAGCAACATGCCTTTTGAATTCGCCTAATTTAGTGATCTCATTTAGTTTCATCGATTTATTATCGGATTCTATCGATATTTTTGTATTATTTCTTATCAGAGTCCCTTGAGAGCCAATAGTCCAAGTTGGGTACATTATATTCTTCACCTTCGTCTTCTTCTTTATCGTTCCTTTTGTTAACCAACAGATGCACCATTCAATGGATCAACTGGATATGCTGGACCCGACGGGCTCGATGACAACGTTAGCCCCCATCTCGGAGTCGCCATTAACGCCCACACACCAGCACCTGCACGGTTCCTATCACAGTATGAATCACATGATGAGCCACCACCATCCGGGCACGTTAAGTGGCCACACGGGGGGTAAATATCCACATACCATCCAATACATCCATATGCCCAAATACACCGATTAGATTACATATTACCCTGAAGACCGAGATCCAATTGAGTTGAATTTTATGATATAGTACGATAGAGTATATACATGTATATATCCCAAAACTATTAGGTACTCAAAGCTATGACAAATATATAATTACGGAGATAGAATCCTTCCTGCCTGCATTCAATATAAGGATACGTTTCAAGTTTCATCAATTTCAACGGGACTAGGAACAGACGGACTTGGACAGATGAATAGATGGACATGGCTTTATCGATGCTGATCAAGAGTATATATATATGGAAGTCGGTCTTCAACACATAAACAAAAACAACAAAAATAAATATTGATTCTGGGGCCAAACAAGTCTTTGATTGTTTTCTTAAAAAAAAAAAAATAGTAGTAATAATAAAAGACTTCTTTACTCTGCTTTGGAATAGGGCACCATGGACACTCAGCGGTACATCATCCTGTCATAACGGCGGCTGTGGCAGCCGCTGGCCTGCATCCGGACACCGACACCGATCCTCGGGAGCTGGAAGCATTTGCGGAGCGATTTAAGCAGCGTCGCATTAAGCTGGGTAAGATTCAGCTGCAGTTAGTTATTGTTGCGCTTGAATTAAGTACAAATATTGTTCTGCCTTTACTTGCATCAAGCTTTAAGGAAAATATCCGATGCACTTTAAGAGCTCATTGCTTAGTACAAATATATCTACAAACGTTTGCTTTAAGCTGACTTCAAATGAGTAATCAAGTTATTTGAGAAATGTTTTGATTTGAAACAAGTTCAAATATTTGTTTAAAATTCGATTCGAACTGTAAAAGATTAGGCACTTTAATTTTTGACTTTATTTTATGCAAATATCCGAAACAATTCACGAACCCTTCAAATATCTCATTTGTAATCAATTAAGTTCTTTATTTGACACACATCCCAAAGGCAATTAACCGTTTTGAAGAACGATTGTAGACGGAGTTATTTATTTATATTTTATTGATTTGATTTGATTGCAGGTGTCACACAAGCGGACGTGGGCAAGGCGTTGGCCAATCTCAAGTTACCTGGCGTCGGGGCGCTGTCGCAGAGCACGATCTGCAGATTCGAGAGCCTGACGCTGTCCCACAACAATATGATCGCACTGAAGCCGATCCTGCAGGCGTGGCTGGAGGAGGCCGAGGCGCAGGCGAAAAACAAGCGACGGGATCCCGATGCGCCCAGTGTTCTGCCGGCGGGCGAAAAGAAAAGGTAGAAACGGTTTCAATTACCAAACCAAACGGTAAACGATAAACGAAACAGACACCAATTCAAGCAGTGCCCAGAAACCCACTCCCACCACACAGCTCACACCTTCTCCACACCTTCTCCATGCATCATTTTCCAAGGCTGTAAACTGAACTACAACTATCCTCAAATCGACGTGTATCGAAGTGCATCTAAAACCATCCAAACCAGCCATTATTATTCATTTTCAAATGGGGCTACAAGTCGTGCTTAATTAATTCACTCTTATTGTTTCCGTTTCTTACAATTTAAACTAAACTCAAATGGAAACGAGAAGCAACTGCTTTGTTAGCCTTGCCAAAGATTACATGCTTTTCCTTCCGACCCGGGTCAACCTACTCACATCTGAATTTCACTACAAATCTAAATAAAGAAAACAAAAATGTGTAGCGTTGTTATAGTTGAGTGAGGTCGACTAGCAGATGACATAACAGTTACCGATTATTCCTCTGACATCTATGTGATGTACAAGTTTACTAATGTTTGCCAAAGGTACCTGTGCAACTGAAGTAGTCTCTCGAGCATATATAAAGCCAGACAAACTGATGGATAAGCAGACGGACACACGACTATCAAAACTCGGCCAATGCTGTTGATCAAGAATATATATAAATATATATATGCTATGGGTTTAAGGACGTCTACGCCAAAGCAGTCATTTTATGTTTGACTTAAATTAGTAAATGTCGTCATATGAGTTTACCTAGGTTTGGTTGGGGCAGATGTCGGCAGAAGGGTGGAAAAGACTCCCCACATCTGAGTAACCAGATTGCAGGCAGACGGTTTTCCATTCCGTAATAGTTTTGCCTTCTCCTACAGAGAGCCTTAGATCAACAGATGAATCAGGGATGAATCGATTTTCTTTTCTGTTCTTTTTGAACCACAGCTCGAGTAATTCTAGCAGTCGAAGTGGCTACAGTTTTAGGGTTTACAGCCTTGCCCAACCCTTTGCTAAACCTCGACTCTCAAACAACAATTCAACCACCAAATTGGCAGCGTATTTAATTTGGCAATGTGCTAAATAACCAAAACAAAAGCAAAACAGCAAAAAATCAAAAACCAAAAACCAAACCCAACGCAAAATTGTTCAGCATTTCGCAAAATGAAAAAAAAGAGAAATGAAAAAAGTACATAAACAGAAACAGTTGTAATTAATGCAATTAGTTAGGGCCCCATTTCTAAAGTAATCTATATCGAGTCTTTTTTCAAGAAAAAGGACTTCCATTGCGGCACCTGAAAAGCGTTCCCTGGAAGCCTACTTCGCCGTCCAGCCGAGGCCGTCGGGTGAGAAAATCGCTGCCATTGCCGAAAAGCTGGATTTGAAGAAAAACGTGGTGCGCGTCTGGTTCTGCAATCAACGCCAAAAACAAAAACGTATGAAATTTGCCGCTCAACAACACTGACAATCAAATAATACAGCCACACAATTAGGTATAGTTAGTAGTGTAACACCATCAATGACGGGACACGGCTCCGCCGGATTCGGATACTGATAGTCGTTTATGACGGCAGCAGCAGCAGCAGCGGCAGCAACAGCAACAGCAGCAGCAGCAACAACAACATCTTCTTCTCTAATGGGCGACTATTATCTGTAGTGTGATTCGGATATGGATACGGATACCGTTATGGATTCGGATACGGATACGGATGCGGATACGGATTCTGAATGGGATCTGCGATCTGCGATCTGGGATCTTCGTATACAAATTGGACGACATTTTGGCCGGCAGCAGACAACAACAGCTCATCAGCTACCACAACCAACAATCAACAACCAACAACCAACAATCAACAAACTTTACTTTACTTTTCATTTAACAGTCTGGCAGCACCCACACACACACACACACACACACACTCACACATCGACACACAGACATCGACACACACACATCGACGCACACACACAGTTAAACGCGATACAAACACAAGAAGAACTACAAGAATTTTTTAGGAACGAATAATGAAACAATGGACCAACATATCAAATGCAATAATTTATTGAATTGTATAGGAGAAAAAGGTGGGTAAAACAAACAAACAAAAATAACAAACACAAATAACAAACAGAAAAAACAAACACAAAACCATGTTAAAAGTAACCCGATTACTAAATACCCTTGCTGGCAAATGATTTATTTCGATATCATTTAACATATCTGACATATCAGTAGACATCCTGACAGCCACAGCAGTAAATGATGATCTTGGTGAACATAAGCCCCAAAATAGATTACTTCACAAAGTGGATTTCAAAATAAAATGCAACTTTCCAAAGCAGATGATTTATTCTTCAAATGCTAAAATGAACACAACGTTTGTTGTTGTTTGTAGTCCCATTTTGACATCCTGAAAGCCAAACAAGCTAATCATAATCTTAGTAAAAATAAAATTCCCCGGAATCAAGTATTATTTCATTTTCCAAAAAACACAAAACTTTCTAAATTGAACGTTGAACATTTCTGACTTTTATAAATGGCTGACAGGGCGATTTTCAAAACTATTGACTTCTGCTCGAATGATATAGTAGTCTAAAGCATATCGTATGATATATGTATGTATATATATATTTGTATATTTATATCTGCTTTGGAACACACTCTGCAATCACGTGAAATGTGCAGCAAAATCAAGGCAGCTAAGAATGCAGTAGTCGCAAATGCTAGACTAGCACATATCCTGTTACCAGCTCGAAAATACTGAAAAGCACACTCACACACACACATACACACATACATATGTATTAATATTTTATACATGTATATATGAAGGACATTAAATGCATTACACACGCGCTGCAAGCAGATAGGTTTCTCGATTCCCAGATACAGAAAATACAAAATTTGGGTTTTTGTAAAACTAACATGCCCAAAACTTTATGCTTGAGATTTCTTGTGCTTCTTTCATTTTCCTCCATTTGTGTGATTTATCATGCAAATGGTGCTTTAGACGAAATCCATTAAAGTGATACCTGTACAAGAATCTACAAAGCTCAAGCCTCAATTTATGCAACCCATTTCTATTTGGGTACAGGTTATACAGGGACATAGACATCATTTCACGAGGGATGATTGCCCGGCTACCTATTTCTATGGCTAGGTACTGCCTGGAACCGATTATAGGGGACAGCTATCGCATATATAACATTCCTTAACAGATATATGTGAAATATAGCCGATTCTTTTCTCTTGTAGCTTTGTTGTATCTCTGAACTGAACACTTAAGTTAATGCCATTGTCCTTTGATATGCCCTACTAATCAATTAATTTTGAAATTTATTTTATTTTTTCAGATTTAAAATAAACCACAAAAAGATAATATAAAAAAAAAAAACCAAAAAAAAAACACAAATAAAAAACTTGAAATGAATAAACAATTAACACCGGGCAACAAGCAAAACTAAAGACACACACACAAACACACGCACACACACACTGACACATACACACACATAAAGCGACCAAAAGAACTCCACAAAATTGCTTCAAGTGATCCGATAATAAGAATTGCGCTCTAATAAAAAAAAAAAACAAAAAAAACTACAACTAAGCAAAAACTGGGTTAACTACAACTACAAAGCATACACACCCCCATGTATATATATTATAGAGATTCGATTCGATTCGATTGTAAATACCATAAAAAGACAACAACAAAAAAACGAATCTAAAATTCTTATATGAATAATGGTTTTTGCTAGCTTCAAAAGAAGCGGGAGCAAAACACGGTAGATGCAATAGTTAGACTTTTAATCCAAACACAGAGACACACGCTCCGAACCAAACCGAACCAAACCGATCCGATCCGATCCGATCCGAACCTAAACCCGAACCGGATCCAATCCCAGCGGACCCCAAACCAGCAGCAAAACTTATTGATGCTTCCTTCCTTCAGTGCGTTATAGTATTTACTTAGTTGTATTTAATTTATTTTGTTTTTTTCATCTACATCATACATCCAATTAGAAATATAATTAACCTTAGCACACACACACATACACACACACACACACACACGCACAGCAGATATTTTTTTCCTAAATTTAAGTAAACTAATGCAAAACAAAGGAAAAGCAAAAAAATGTTAGCAACAACTGAAGATATTGCAACGAATTTAAACAGTTGCCAAACTAAACTAACGGAAAAACCAAAAGAAATACTAAAAACAAAAATACAACGACAAAAAAAAAGCATAACAAACACATTGATTAATAACTAAAAACTAACTAATAATACAAATATATATAATATAAAATTTTAATAAAAATATTATATATACATTTTTTTTGTTTTTTTTTTTTAATTTAGCACATTTTAATAGTTTTAACTAGACTTGTACATATGCAAAATGAGAATGATATACTATTTATGGTACTACATGAGTACTATAAGTGTATATATATATATATATATATATATATATATATGGCATATATATATACATATAAAAAGCGTGAGAATGATTTTGAATGTTTAGCAGGCATAACAAAATCGTAAGCAAGAAGCGTAAAAGCAAATTCAATAATAATTTTAAAATAAAAAAAATAGTTTTGTATTAAAAATAAAAAACCAAAAAAATTACAACAAAAACGATAAAAAATAACACAAAAAAAAACCCAAAAAAAAACACACACACACACAAAAAAAACATTGCCGACAAATTAGTGCATAAAACAAACCAATTTTTTTCAAGCGCATAATAATAATTATAATAATTATATTTATAATTATATATATATATATATAAATATATATATATAGAAATATATATATAATTATAAAGCATAAGGAGAAAAATGTAATAATATGGTAATTGATAATGACACAAAAACAAAAAGCTCATAACTACATTTAAATTTAATTTTAGTAGTTTCTAGACACAAAATATTGTAGCATGAAAATCAATTGATAAGCGGACGGCGGGCGATAAATGCAGCTAAATAAGCTAAAACTCAAATATACAAAACAAAAAAAAACCTATAAAAAATTTAAAACCAAACAAATATTTTAATTTTGTACAGCATACGTGAAAGATCTTTGAGAAATAAAAATGAATAAATTTCAATGGGTTTTACAACAGCGCAGCCGAGGGGCACTCACACATTTCACCTTAATGCAAAATCGTTTAAGCATTTCCAAAAATATCCACAAATCAGTTGAACACTTTTTCAGATGATATATATATATAGGTGTGTAAGTCCAATCACTATCGATGTGTGTATGCCGGTTTTAGTAATGCATGCGTATTTTAAATGCACAATTTATTTATTAGCCACTTTTTGGCCTTGGTACTTGGCGAAAGGATAACTCACTAATGGTTCAACGCTCGCTCCAATAAACGCTCTCGATTGTCAAGTGGATCCTGTGTCAGGGACATAAACTGACCAAAGGACTTCAAGTTTTTAGTTTCGAGAACATAAAACGATTTGTTATTCGAACTCATTCCCGTTCGGCCAGCAAATTTTGTATTTTGCTTCAAGCCGCCTGCCTAAAAGTATGCTTTTAAAAATAGATTTTCTGCAAGTAGTTCGAGCTACAGATTTTATTGTTTAGCCTAAGGGTATGCTTTACAATCCGACATTCAGTCAGACGTGCTGCAATTTCAAATAGAAATAAATTTTGTGTGCGAAAAGACTTGGAGCGAAATACATTTACTATTTGTATGTTTTGTTTATTGTATATTGTTTCTTGAAACAATAATAAGATAGCATTGCCTATGATGTTGTTCTGCGAGCATTGGCAACACTTAGCTACGTTTAATCCTTGTGAGACATGTGTGTATAATTTATTATTAGTAGTAGTAGTTTTTAGAATGCAATCCGAATTTACAGCTACTTCTAGACGACCTTGTAGCGTCCCTTGTTAAAGACATGATGGGCCGAGCTCAACTTGAGCAACTCCTCCTTGATGAGGCGCGTTATCTCCCGCTTAGCCTTCTGCACGGCCAGCTCGCTGCAGCTCTCGATGGCCAAATAGAGTTTACGCTCACCCTCCGGCGGATTTTTGCCCTGCGGCACATACGTGCCACGCACCGTCAGCCCCGCCTCCGAGTATTCGGAGATTTGGGCCAGCGCCTCCTTTGAGGTGACCTTCCAGCGTGCCTGTTGGGGGAAATCATTGATTTCCAGCTCCTCCTCGTATTTGGTAAACGAATTGCTGTTGGTGCCCATCAGTGCCGCCATGCTCTCTTCATCCTCCTTGGGCTGATAGTTGAGCTTGTTGTTCAGCTTCGCCACCAGCTGTTCGACAACAGTGCGCGCCGTCAACATCGGTTGTCCAGTTTGACCCGGCTGACCCTTCATTAGCGAATCCGCTGCAACAGCGGCGGCTGCCGCCGATTGATTGGCCTTGGTGTCCAGATTGCGACTGCTGCTTATCTTGGAGGCCAGTCGCTTGGCCAGCTCCAGTTTGTCGGAGCCGACTGTTGATGCTGAGGCCAACTGTTGTTGTTGTTGCTGTTGCTGCAGCAACTGTTGCTGCTGCTGTTGTTGTTGTTGCTGCAATTGCTGCTGCTGTTGTTGCAACTGTTGCTGCTGTTGTTGTTGCTGCTGCAACTGCTGCTGCTGCTGCTGCTGGGCGAGCTGTAGTTGATTTGTGCCGCCAGTGGCAGATGTGCCCAACGCTTGCCCACTGCCAGCCAGCGTCGAGGTATCCTTAACGGTTCGCTTGGCGGCAAAGATTTGCTCGATCTGCTGATCGATATCCTGTTCAATGTCCTCCTCATCATCGGAATCGGCCAGGCCGAGAGCGGCCTTCTGCAGCTTCTTGCTCTCCTTGACCGCATTGAATTCCTGCTCATCGAATTTGAAGCCTTTGCCACTGAAACCGCCACCGGTGTGCACCGTCTTCCCCTCCGCCTCCTGGGCGGCCTTGTAATCCGTCCACAGCGTTTGCAGCTCCGGCGGTATTAGTGTGCCGGACAGATCAAAGGCACGTATCACATCGCCCGCATAACGTGCCTGCTCCGGCGTAATAAACGTAAACGCACAGCCCTTGTTCCCGGCCCGACCAGTGCGTCCACATCTGCAGGAGACAGCATTACATAATCTGCATATAAACCTATGTATGTGATTGAGCTCACCTGTGCACATAGTCCTCGTAGTGATTGGGCACATCGTAGTTGACCACCAGTATGAGATCCTTGACATCGAGACCGCGTGCCGCCACCGAGGTGGCAATCAGCAGACGCACCTTGCCCGACTTGAAGTCAATGATGGTCGAATCGCGATCGAACTGATCGATGCCACCGTGTAGGCTCATGCACGGATACGATGCCCTCATCAGATCACGCAACAATATGTCGGCGTTCTCCTGCTTATCGACAAAGACAATGATGCTGCCCGTCTCCTGGTAGATGCCCAACAGTTCCAGTAGCTTGAAGAACTTGGCCTCATCGTTCAGTATGACCACATGCTGTTCGACATCCTTGCAGACCACCGATCGTCCGCCGACAATTACCTCCACCGGTTTTTTGAGTATGCGTCGGGCAAGTGCCTCCATTTGGCGGGGAAATGTGGCACTGAACATGACCGTTTGTCGATCCGGTCGGACATTGTCGATAATGCGCATCACTTGTGGCTCAAAGCCCATGTCGAACATGCGATCGGCCTCATCGAGCACCACATACGTGACCCGTCTCAAATTGGTTACCCGGCCGGAGTTTGCCGCCAGCATATCAATCATGCGTCCCGGCGTGCAAACAATAATCTCAGCGCCACGTTTCAATTCCGCAATCTGCTCGGAGATGCCAGTGCCGCCATAAACGCAAACCGGTCGCAGACCCAACGAGCGACTGAATCTGCGAATGTCCTTGCCAATTTGCATGCAGAGTTCGCGTGTTGGTGCCATTATGATGGCAATGGCGCCATCGCCATCCTCCAACGTTGGCTGATCCAAGATGTGGCGGAACATGGGCAGAATGAAGGCCAACGTTTTGCCACTGCCCGTTTTGGCAATGCCAATCAGATCTCGGCCTGACATTATGGCGGGTATCGCTTGGCACTGAATCGGTGTTGGCTTATCAAAGCCCAGTTTCCGCAACACATCCATCTCCTTCTTGCTAACGCCGCACTGCGCCCACGTCTAAGAGAGAGACAAAGAGAGAATTAAAGTGGCAAATTTTGATTGATTGATTGACTGAGCGCACCTTGATGGGCTTGGGGCAGCCCTTGCCCTTGACTTGAACACCCTCGAGATCGGTGCGATACTTGTCCACCTCGGAGTTGGTCATGCGTCCCAATTCGGGCACCTCCACGTAGAAGTTCTTACGGAATGGCGCATAGCTGACCGATGAATGATCGATTTTGGCCAACTCTTTGCGATGCTTCATCGCCAGGTTGACGGCCGTGTCGCGTATATCCTCCAGTTCATCCTCACTCGAATACTCCAGACTATCCATATTCTGTTCGATTAGTTCCCCCTTCTTCACCTGGGTCGTCTTCTTTTTGGCCACGCCCGTTAGAATGACGACGCCCTGCGCTTTTGGCGGCGGCGTCACGAAATGATTGACGCGTCGCATCTCCTTGTTGACCTCCTGCATATAGGCATCCAGTGGATCCATGTCATCCTCATCATCAACATTATTCTCCGACTCTGCCGTTGTTGTTGGCGCTGTCGTCGTCGTCTTCGCCGCCGTCTTTGTCGCTGTTGTTTCGGTTTCCATTGGTGTCGCTGCGGCGGCAGTTGGGGTTGCCTCTGCTAACTGCTCCTTGCTAGTCTCCTTTTCTTTGACAGCAGGAGTGGCAGCAGCAGCAGCAACAGCAGCAGCAGCACCAGTTGGAGCAGCAATTGGAGCAGCAGTTGAAGCAGCAGTTGGAGCAGCAGTTGCTGCTGCTGCCTCTTTTGCTGGCGATGTAATCACCATGTTGAGCACCCGACTGAATGTGGGCCGCTTCAGTGGCGAAAACTTAGACTCGACGAGATCATCATCGAATCGCTTGCGTATGCTTAGGAATTTCGATGGTGGCGAATCGGGCTCCTCCTTGGTTCCGTCCATTTCAATTGTGCCGGCATCTGGCGACGCATTGTTGTCCTCCTCCTCGGACTCATCCTCGAGGCTCCATTTCTTGATCGTTGTCGTCGTTCCAGTCCCGCTTTCCGTGCCCGTCTCCGTTCCCGTACCCTTTGTCATTCCCGCACCCGTTCCCGTTCCGATGCCCGTTGTTGCCATCATTGTTGTGGTTGTTGCCGTGGTTGTTGTTGCTGTTGTTGGCTTGCCGGTTGCATCTCGCTGCTTGCCGGCTTCCTGTTCGCGCTGCTTGCGCTCAGCACGCCAACGTTCGATGCGTTCGCGTCGCTTGATCATCTCCTGTTCGAGACGACGCTGCTGCTCCTCCTTGTCAATCTCCACCTCTTCCTCGTCGGCCTCCACCTCTGCTTCTGCCTCACCGTTTGTCGAGCTGCTCGACGACGAGCCAACGGGTATGATGAGTGTCGCTATCGGCGCCACTGGACGACGTGTGGATGTCTCCCGTTCTCGTTCCCGTTCCCGATCCCGTTCACGTTCCCTTTCACGTTCCTTGTCCCTATCCCGTTCCCGTTCCCTTTCTCTTTCTCGATCTCGATCGCGTTCTCTTTCCCTTTCCCTCTCCCGTTGCTCCCGCTGTCGCTCGCGCTCGCGTTCCCGATCTTTTTCACGCTCCCGCTGCTCTCGCTCCTTCTCCTTGTCCTTCTCCTTGTCCCGTTCTCGCTCCAGCTGGCGCCTGCAACAGATGCAATATTTTTAGTAGAGAAAATGGATTGCTTAGGATTAGAAATAGATCGACTGAGACGAAGATTATATATACACAGCTGGACAATAACTACTAATAATATATCATATTAATTAGTAATAATACAACATTAGTTGGTAATCTAAATGACAATCACAAGTCTCATAAAATATGTGTTAAAACGAGTTCCATCAAATTGGGAGAACTTTTTCCCATTGGTTTTGATTGCAAAAGGTAAGATTTGAATTTATTCATTACGACAAAGGCTTAACTGAGCTACCAATTAATATTAAATGGTCACTAAAGGATACAGTACTGGAAAGAAAACAGAGCGTAAGCTGCAAGATCAAGGAGAAATTTAACGATCAATTTGACGATCTCAGAACTTCATAACAAATTAAAAACTGAACAAATATCGAGTCAAGTTAATAAACAATGCTAAACGATGCGTGTCACCAAATAATTGCTTCCGCACACCTCTCCTACTGTCCAGATGTATGTATGTATGTATATATATATAATATATATACACGTGTAATGCTTGTGTTGACTGCTTACTTCTCCTTGTCGTAATCCTTGGAGCGGGAACGCTTGCGTCGCTTTGTATCGCGCGTGGAGCTCATCGACTCCTTGGGACAGCTCCTTGGCACGCTTGCGTTCCTCGCGTGCAGCGGATCTGCTGCTGCTGCCGCTGCTGCTGTTGTTGTTGCTGTTGTTGTTGCTGCTGCTGATTGCGCTGGGCAAGGAGCTGCTGCCATTTCTTGAGTCGCTGCGTCCGCTGCGACTCTCATAGTGTCTGTCCCGCTCTCTCTCCCTGTCGCGCTCCCGATCACGTCCACGACTTTGATTAACACACATATAGAATATTTTTTTATTAAATGCTTTTTTTCTTTTGTGGCTGTTTCAAACTTACCCAGACGAACTTTTTGACATTTGAGCTTGGTCGGCGTCTTTTTATTTAACCTTTTTTTTAATAATGAGTGCAGCCAGACTATTACCAAAACGTCGCTTGTCGCTATCTATTTGAGTTTGTTTTTAATCAATAATTATTTGTAGTTTGTGCTGCTTGTCGCGGTTTATTTCTTGACTTGAATTCGGCAAATAAAACAGTAATCGTTTGCCCAGCAGGGCTGCACACACAGTCATACACAACCAAGTTAACCAGGGCTGTTGAGAAAAAGTGTCAGCGGCGTTGCCAGATGGGCATCATCATAGCGACATCTTTTCACAACAAAACCTTGCACGAAATATACAGGCAATTGTGCAAATATTCAAATACAAAATCAATGAGTTATCCGTGAGCGAATAACACAAATGACATCGTTTTGACAGTACTGCCGCCTACTTAGCAGCTTAAATATCGTGTGTTTGTTGTCGATACATCGATATGACCGCTCAGCTGTTATGTTGCTGCACGTGCTACGGACCAAAAGCGTCTAAACAAAAATTTATGTTGCTTGTCGCACAAAATTAGCAAACGAAATGTCATTGCCGGCAATCGAGATAATTGTGGGCACCTACAGCGAATATCTGTTGGGCTACCAGCTGATCAGGCAGCGCGACGACAGCCAAGCACAATTAAAGCAAACATTTGCCGATAAATCGCATGCCGGCTCCATAAAATGTTTGGCCGCCAAGGGAAAATGGATCGCCAGCGGTGGCATCGATGATCGCATCTTCATATACGACATGGAGCGACGCAAACAGGCGCATATTCTGACCAATCACACGGGCACAATTAACACACTCGTATTCGCATCGGACGCAACGCATCTGTTGTCGGGCGGCGCCGATGGCCACATGATTGCCACTCGCGTCGGCAGCTGGCGCATCGAGGGCGACTGGCCGAAGGCGCATAATCGCAAATCGGTTAACCTGCTCGCCTGCCATCCCAGCAATCGTTTGGCCCTCTCCCTGGGCGCCGATCTCGTGTTGAACACATGGAATCTGATTAAGGGTCGCGTCGCATATCGCACCAATTTGAAGAGCAAACGAGAGCTGGGCACGGCCCCCGACTGTCTGTCCTGGTCTACAACCGGTGAGCATTTCACGCTCAGTGGCCCACTCGCTTTGGCCATCTTTGAGATACGCTCGGCCAGCATTGTGCGCCACATCAAGTTGCCATCGAAGCCCATTTGTGTCGCATGGCTGGATGCCTCCAACTGCTTGGTGGGCCTCGAAAACGGCAGCATTGCCTGGATCTCACTGACGGAGGGGGACGAGGAGGATCAGGAGCAGCATGTAATATATATATTTGTTGTAATCTGTTTGTTGATTGAAACTAATCTAAATCTTTCGATTGACTGACAGCTGCACATAATTGCAGCGCACGAGCAGCGCGTGAAGGCCATGTCCTGCCTGGAGGACACTCTGGTCACCATCTCCAGGTAAGTGAGTGACTGAGAGAAAGAGAGACTGACTAATCAACTCCTTTAATCCACCCAGCTCTGGCGAGCTCAAAGTGTGGCAGTTTCCACGTGTGGCCGATAAAAAGCTGCAGCTGCTTGCCGAGGCCAACATCGATTGTCGTCCAACTTGCCTGGCGCTGCTCGACTTACAACAGTGTGGCAAGCAGCAGCAAGAACCGCAGCACGACAAACAGTTGCCACAAAGTCGACTGGAGTCGCGGCAGCCGAAGGAGCAACAGCCAGCAATGCAAACAACAGCAACAAGGCGTGGCTTTGTCTCCATCGAGTTTGATCAGCAGGCGAAAGATGACGAGGAAAACAGCGAAGATTCACCAGAGAGTGCTGAAGAAGGGGTGGAGAGTGATGAAGAGGAGAGCGATGAAAAGGAGAGTGATGAAATAGAGAGTGACGAGGAGGAGGATGAGCGGCAAGCACAGAAGCAACAGCGTGCTGCCAATCGCAAACGTCAAGCGCCTCTCAGAAGTGCTCAAAAATCAAATAAGTCGAAGAAATCAAAGGCTAACAAATAACAACAATCAAATTTTGCAGCACATTTTTCCTACTTATTTTAAGATTATGATCTTTTTTTTGTTTCCGTGTGAATAAATGACTGCTGACTACAATAAGAATATTTATTTATATGTTATAGTTGGGCACAAATCTTCTTTTCCTAAATGCTTAGTTCGGCATCAGAACTGTCAACAAAACTCAAAGAGAATTTAAAATGGAGTAAAGAGAAAGCCTTTCGCTGTTTGCTTTGCACTGTAAATCGGCCCGCTTTCTGTCTCACTCCAAAGAGAATAAAATAGAAGCAAGGGAGCTTTGCGCTCTTTGCTTTTGCAATACCGTTAATCAGTTCACGGCAAACGGAGATTTGTTTTACTCTGTGTCAACAGCGATGAAACAAGTTTGATGTAATCGTTGGAAAGATGCGAATGTTCGTGTACGAAGCCATTGTCTACAACATGAACCATAAATCGTAATTAAATAAATAACACAAGAGTTGTGCTTATGCCAAAAAAATATAGCTTGCTGCTCGTCGATTTTATTAGTTGGTACATAATCATAATATTAGTCAAGTAATGGTCAAATGTAATAACAACTGGGTTTTTTTTTGTTTTGCTGCTCAACAATGATGATACACATAATATATATATTTATGTGTACATATATTTAAATTTATGATGTATCTATAAGTAATATGCATACAATAATTAATTAAAGGTCCACAAAACGTGTGAAAACCGAAAACAAACAATTAACAGCGTTTGCGAAGGTACACAAGGGGAGGGGGAATGGGGGGAAAGGGAGGGTGACTCTCATTGGGAGAGAAAATATTGTATGAGCTTTAGGTAAATGCGCTCAAGCAGCGGCCAGCAATGCTCCACGAGCAGCTGCAGCAGATGTCCAAGCGTCGGCGACAGCCTGCACATGTAAACCGTTAGCGCAGACAGCACACGCAACAACATGGGTCATGGGTTATTCGGCTCCGGCTGCACTATGCAATAGCTGCTCTCAACATCATCATCATCATCACCATTAGCATTATCATCGCCACCATCAAACTTGCCGAGATGCGACGCCATTTTGTCCTTGTACGCATCGAGCTGGGGATGTTCGACGATTTTGGCGATGTTGCACTCGCAACACCGAACGGACATGTCACCAAGGCACAGCGCCAACGGATGTCTGTTGCGTTGGCAATGCTGTTCGATGTGGCCGTATGTGTGGGGACCGCAACCGATCTGATGACAGCTCAAACACAACCAATTCTCCACCGTTGATTCGCAGTCGCCGCAAGCGCTCTTCTTCTTCACTCTTATTGCTGATGCCGCCATCATCAAAAAAAAACAAAATACGTAAGCAAATTTCAATTAGTATCGCGCATAATTCAGCACACAGAGCAGCCTACAAATAGTAAAAGTAGGCAACAAAAAATGAAATAAAAATAACTTTCATTACTACTGTCTTATTGTTCATTCTTACAATAACAATTGTAAAAGAAGTGTTATATTTTAACTGTCATCGCAAAGCATAGCAAACATGCATAATATTTTCGGAAAAAGTGTTGCTGTTTTCCGTTCAACTAGGGAACGAACATGTTGCAGCAAGCTGCGCAATATGTTCGATTGGGCAGCTGGCAAACAAGCTAATCCATAAAAAAATATAATAATATATAATATATATAAATATATGTTATATACTGATATAAATCAAACAAAAATAAGTGATATTAAAAGCTAGAAAAAATTTCCATAAAAAGCTTTATACAAAATTATTCATGCACATAATAACTGTAACGAGCGAGAGAGAGAGAAAGTGAGAGATGAGCTTACATTTGGGAGCCTCCGCCGTGCGCAAAAGGCTCAAGTGTGGGCAGCTTTTGAGCGCACAAGTTGTAAGCAATTCCTTTTGCTCGAATGCCTGTACAAGCAAACCATTAAAAAGCTCAACAATTGAATGGAGTCAGAGAAATTAATAGCAAAATAGAAAGAGAGAGGTGGAGTGTGGGAGGGGGGGATATTATATCTTCTCTGCCTGTTTGCAGCCAGGCACACATCTCTAGAATAGAGTATAGAAAGGGAGACAGGCAGAGAGAGGGAGGGAGAGAGAGATATTGGGAGACAGGATGCTCGACAATTGAATGTGAATTAAATCGCACCTCTGACGCCTGTTTGATTTGCGTTTTTACCTTGACTTTGGGCCTGGTGCCGCTGGCCGAAATCTGCTTCTGGCCACCACCATCGCCATCACCTTCATCATGGATATAAGCAGCGGGAACGGAAGCATCTGCATCACCCTGCGACGTGATATTTAGCTGCTCCAATGCGACAGCAAGAAAATCCTCATTGTTATTCTTCTCGCCCAGCGTGCTGCTTTGTGGCAGTTTGCTGTTGAACACCAGCGACTTCCAATGCTTGCGCTGCTGCTCCACACACAGCTGCAGCGTCTCCACACAGCTCTGGAACGCGACCGTTTGGGAGCCGAGCGCTGATGACGAGGATGACGAGGCTGTGGACGAGATCGGCACTGGATCACCTAGCAGGGTCTTGGTGCACATGGTCATCGCATAAGATATAGAATTTACATTGTAGCCACCCTCGAGGCACACAATGATCCGTCCGCCAGCCAATGCGGACAGCCAATGGGTGAAGAGGCCATAGCCCTCCGGTGTCACCTTGCAACCACCCAATGGATCACCGACGGCCGCATCGAAACCGGCCGAAACCAAAACCAGCTGCGGATTAAACTCGTACGCAATGGGTAGGATTAGCTGCTGAAAGGCCAACGCATATTCCACATCGCCCATGCCCTTCTGCAAAGGGATTGGTGCAATCCACTCAATTAGAAATTGGAAGAGTTGACAACAGCAAAAAAGCTTACCTTATTCCATGGGATGTTCACATTGAAGCCACATCCGGCATTTTTGCCACACACATCGTAGTTGCCATCGGGTCCCTTGGGAAAGAAGGCGCCATGCTCGTAGCGGTGGACACTAATGTAGAGGACCTTCGGATTGGACTCGAAGATGTGCTGGGTGCCATTGCCATGATGGACATCCCAGTCAACGATCAAGATGCGTTCCAATTGATATTCACGTATCGCATACTGTGCCGCAATCGCAACATTGTTGAATATGCAAAAGCCATGCGGATGATCCGATTCGGCATGGTGTCCCGGCGGACGGACATTGCAGATGCCACTGCGCGTCTCGCCGCGCATAACACTATCGACCGCCTGGAGTACGGCGCCGGCGGCGAGTGTGGCACAATCGAAGGTATTCGGATGTAGATAGACGGAATTGTAATCGGCACCCAATTGCTGCAGTTCATCCGGATTGCGGCCGACCAGACGACGGACCGTATTCACATGGGCACGTGTATGGGCCAGGCACACCTCATCCGTTGTCGCTGTGCGCGGCTGCAGCGGCTTCATCCGTTCGATCAGCTGATAATCGGTGTGCATTTGATGGATCTGACGAATGCGTTGCGGCTGCTCCGGATGTGTGTCATCGTGCAGATTGCAATGGAGCAGCATCTGCGCATCGTAGGCGTAACAGACTCGCATTGCCGGCACACCCAGCTGCGTTTCGCTGCGCAGCAGGCGCAAACGTGCCGTGTTGCTTGCCACAACTGTAGCACTCAGCTGGGCGGAGGTGCCACGCGTCGGATACCGTTGATCGACGGCCGGCACTGTTTGTATTGGTCCGCCTAGCCAAATGCGTTGAACGCAATGCAGTTGTCGCGCTCCATCGGTTGCATCCATTGCGCCATGCTGCAGCTGCTCCAGTTCGCCGGGTGTGTACGTCTGTTGCAGCTGCAGGCAGCGCCAGTACGGCCGATGCACGTAGATGCAGTTGAGCAGCGCCGTACGCAACTCTGTGCTGGGCAACAGCAGCGGCTCCACCAGCGCCGGACACGGATCGCCCAGCAGAGCACGCAGCGTGAGAGCAGCACCCTCGGACAACGAGTCGACACAGTAGCCACCCTCGAGGATGACGGCGATGCGTGCATTGGCCAACGGCAGCAGCGGATTGAGTAAATGTGGGTAACAGGCGGGCGTCACTTCCATCTCGCCCTCGGGACAACCCAAGGCCGCATCATAGCCGGCCGACACAAGTATCAGCTCCGGCTGATACTCAAGGGCGACGGGCACGAGCAGCTGCTGGAAGATGGCCAGATAATCACCGTTGCCCATGCCTTTCGCATTGAGCGGCACATTGAAATTGTAACCGGTGCCGGCGCCAGAGCCAATCGCATGAAAATCCGATTCCGGCAAATTGGGCCAGAAGCTGCCATGCTCGTAACGATGTATCGAGAAATACAAAACCCTATCACACAGAGAGAAAGAGAGAGGGGGAGAGAGAGAGAGAGAGAGGGAGAGTGAGAGAGAGCGCATGTTGAGCAGTGAAGATTAAGCGATATATGTGTATGAGGGGATATGCGGCTCACCTGGGATCATCGTAGAAGAAACGCTGTGTGCCCTGGCCATGATGGACATCGTAGTCGATGATCAGGATGCGCTGCAGCTGATGGGCATCGATGGCATGCTGGGCAGCCAAGGCGACGTTATTGAAATAGCAATAGCCATTAAATTCGGATTTCATCGCATGATGACCAGGCGGCCGGATAATGGCCATGCCGTTCTGTGCCTTGCCCAGCAGCAGTTGATCCACAAGCTCAATGCTTGAGCCGCTGGCCAAAAGCGATAGCTTAAATGTGGACTAAATGAAATCAGGGCGGGAAGCATTTGTTAAAGTGAACTTCAGACAGATCATGTAACATAAATATGTATATGTATGTGTGATGTACGATGTATGATGTATGATGTATACTATCTGCAGTACTTTCAGTTTATATATTTATATCTGATTGAGACTACCTCAATTACATTATATATATATATTTACAAATGTCATTGAGACTATCTAATCGGACTACGGACTATGAATACAGCGTCTGTAATATATAATCTGTATCATCATAAGCATAATCACGATGTACAAATGTTATCTCTACTATCTGAACTGGAATACAATACAATGTACAATAATAAAATGGGAATTATCTGTAGCTTATATTATATATACCTATATATATGCAAATGTAGATGAGACTTGAGCTGATCTGACTATCGGAATACAAAACCTGTATTTGCATTCTAACATTCATTCAATTACCATACTATGTATTGTATTGCACTATATAATCTGGCCATGGAAATAGATTAGCACACATTTATACGATTCACACACATATAGAAAAGTAGTTTATATTATCAAATCTAATATATTCTCACAATTCTTACGCTTGGCTGATTTCAGAGATTAGAATCTATATATATATGTATATATGTGTATATATGTATATATTCTACAGATACCACAATTGTTTTATTTATTGTTTATTGTTTTTCGTTTTTTGTTTTTCTTTTCTCCCCCATCTTATCAAATGCGTAGTTTGTGGAAAGGTTATTTGGATGTCTTCACAGAGCTCCCTCCACTTACCGGATGTATATAGATAGCATCATAATGGGAGCTCAGTTCTTCCAGTGCCTCATCATTGTGATCGCCAGACGTTTGCTCCAAGCGCTCGTAATGCTCCATCGAGTGCAGCTTGAGGATCTCCTCCTTTGTGGCCAGACGCGATTTCAGCTGCAGACAGCGATCCACCAGTTTCAGCTCCCGACAACTGTGCAAGCAAAGAGTATATATAGTATATATATATATATAGAGTGGAGTGTTTCGTATAGTATACCGTTCCATTGTGCGCGTAAAGCGCTCGGGTCTCTCCTGATGTGTTTCATCCCAGAGGCAGCGGTGCTCGCTCATTGAGTCATCATAGATGAGCGCTGTTGCCCCACGCTGCATATTCTTAGCATTCATGGCCTGCATGATTGGTAGATGTGATTAATATATATATATATGCACACACACACACACACACACACACACATTTACTCACATTCTGAAAAATGTCCACCACTGGCTCTGCAGACTGGGCTTTCAGCATGTTGCGCGCTCGACGTTTTGCCTCCTGAAGCGCTGGACTCGGTTTGCGAGCAGCGCAGCTGCTGCTGCTGTTGCTGCTCAGCGCAATCGCTGCATTTGTCGCCGTCGCCGTTGACGCCGTTGAGTTGAGCGTTGATTTTGACTTAAGCATTGCCCGTGTTTGAATTTTTGCCTGCTGTGCGCCGCGTCGCGTTACAATCGGTGAGCTCTGTTAGCGAGAGAGAGAGAGAGAGAAAGAGAGAGATTAGTTTATATATACATATACAGAGAGAGAGAAAGAGAGAGAGAGAGAGAGAGAGAGAGAGAGAGAGAGAGACAAAAATAGATAATAAACAAAGATAATAACGACTCTTTTCGAGTTTTTCACTAACTGAAATTTAATGTTTATTATTTGCTTGAAATATGGACTTCGTTTGGCAGTAACAGGTTTAAAACCTAACCCTATGCCATCTATATGACATATGCTATATGATATAGTCCGATCTGATCCGCCTGGCATAAATTGTCAGCTGCAGCAAGATAGTTTAGAAACCGAACGCCTGCTACTAAACCACAAAAGTAATAATAATAATAAAGAAACATTGCCTTATTTTTGCTTGCTTAAGTTGGGCTTATCGAGGAACCACTGTATTTAGTACAAGTTGCCTGTTGATTCACAAAGTTTGCTTGGATTCTTTTCAGGTGAATCGCTTAGCAAGAATACTCTTATTTTACACACACACAAACACACACACACATGAAGACACACGCAATTTAATTAAAACGGACTAGTTAATTAGAACAGCTGGTTTTAGTGCTGAAATGCTTTGTTTCAGCTTTAGCAGAGTTGGGTGCGCATAATTAATTAACAGAAGTAACTGGTTACTGGAACAACAATAACTACAATATGTAAAATATATTTATGAACTATATATATAGATATAAACCGTTGGCCACCAACCAAATCAGCGCGTTAACTGAACTGATTTCCTGTGTGTTGCAAAGTGTTAATCGCGATACCGACGCCGGCAGAGACGGCAACGGCGAGCTGAGCTCTGACTGCGACTGCGAGCTGAGACTGTGTGGGTGTTGTTGCTATTGTTGCTATTGTTGTTATGCTTGCTTTTGCCAATGCCGCATTTGGTGTTGGTCGAAAAAGGCGCGCGACGACACGACACGACGACGACGTCAGCTGTGGACTTACCATTATTTCTATAGTATGTATATGAAGATATATATATATACATATATATATATATCTATAGGATGATGATGAAGCTTTAAGCTGATGCTGTGGGCGTCTCTCTTGCTTGCACTGCTTTGCTCTGCTGCTGCTGCCGGTCTGTTTGGAGGTGGGCGCCCACAATGCGTGCGTTAATATGCGTGCGTGCTTGCGTGCGTGCGAGCGTTTGTTTTGGCTGCTCACGTTGCTGTTGTTGTTGTCGTTGCGTGTTGGGGCCAACTGAATTTTTTCACAGCACTTTATTGATTTGAGCTTAAGCTGTTGTTTTGTGGCATATAATTACACACCATACATATATATCTATATATATATATGTACCGATATATATGCTTGTGCAGGAGTCGTCTTGCCTTAGTTATTAAATATAGTATATTCGCTATCTCGCTCGCCTTCACGCTGCGTCAGTTTAAGTCCGTCCGTCCGCTGGTCCCGCCGACCCGCTGTCTCTCAATCTCCTGTCGCGCTTCAGTTGATTTTATGCTTTAAGCGTGTTGCTCTTGTTATAAATAATATCCAAGCTATGCCCATAAGTTTCTTAGCGCGTTCGCTTTTCTATTGTTGCTTCTTTCAGAGCACAAAAAAACAAACAATAAAATAAGTTTAAACGCAAAACAAAATAATAAACACCGTTCGTCACACACACACACACACACACACAAACAGAAAGTCGAGCGCACTGAAGGCAGTCGAAGACCCTGATGGCTAAATGCAACGAAGATTGACAGCAAAACCAGAGAACCAGAACCAGAACCAGAATGTGATTCAAAGGCAAAGGCGGCGAGTGTAAATCAATGCGAGCGACGGTCGGTCGGGCAGGCGGGCGTTTAGGCGGCAGGCGGCAAAGTAATGTTTGCTTGTAGTCTTCTATTGTTATTGTTTTACGGTTGCAAGAAATAAGTGACCGCACTTAGCAAACACCAAAATACCAAAAATACCAAAACCAACAAAAAAACCATGGGTCTGACCATGCCCGCGGACCGTTCGATAACACAACGTCATACAAATCAACAAATCACCAGTTAAACAGCTGACTTAACGGACAGTACCAATCATTAACATTCCAAAGCAACAAAAAACAAAAGAATAAGTTAATTCGGCGTCCAACGGCGACTTCGATGTCATTGCAGTAGCGCTCCCGCCCTTATTGCTAAGCAATAATTTCAATTCACCACCCTTTTATGGGTCAGCGATTGCATCTCATCCGAACAACATTTTAGTACCCCTCCAAACCATTCCAAAAACTTACGCGCGCATTTTAAATTTCAAAATACAATTGCGTGTTTTTTAGCTGCTCCCTTTCATTAAATTATCAATTTTACAAAGATTCGATCGCTGCCTATTTTTTTTTTTTAACTTAAACGGATAATTTCTGATTTCCTTATGTATTGAGCGCTCTGCTCTATTTCCCCTCTTTCTATTTGCGCCATCATCTTCTATTCTCTTAATATTTAAGCAAGGGGCTGCCACCTAGTCGACCGTTGTGTGTACATATGTTTTTGCAGAGATAGGCTGCATAATTTTATCAATTGTAAATCGTCTGCGACTTCTGCTTAATTCAGAAAAAAAAACTCCACTGAGTATTTCGAAAGACAATTTTAAATTTTTTTGTTTTTGTTATCGGTTTAACAAACAAAGTCGCACTAATTTCGCTCAACCGCCAATGAAAGATCGTGCTGTTATCGATATCGATATCAGCAACCATGTGAAGCATTGTGCGTATGTTTGAGTCTGTGTCAGTGCGTTTGATTTTATATTACTAAACGAAATTTATGGATACGATTGAGTTAGGCAGTAATATGGATAATTTGGACAATAAGTGTAACAAAGATACAACCTTCAACTGGGACGAAATAAGCGTGGGCGATTACGATCTGGATCACTCACAGAATTTCTTTGGTATGCGGAATTTGCGCCTTTATTTCTTGTCCCGTGCATTTTACAGTTAGTTTGAATAAAAAAAACAACCAAAATTGCGCCATTTTAAAAGCCAGCGCTTCAAGCATTCAAAGGAAGTGCTGACTTCAACAAGATACGACCAATATAAATATAAATCAAATTATGATTAATACGCGCTTATATATGAGAAAACCTGACAAATTACCCATTAATCATTGACAGCTGCGTCGAGAAAACGGGAAAACTTGTGTGCTCCATTCAACTGCAACAATGCCCCAAAGGAACAAATCGAACAGAAGCAGGAGCCGGAGCAGGAGCAGAAACAATATCCATGCCATCTGCAGCAGCAAGAGCAGCAGTTTGTACCAATAATCAAAAAGGAATCCGTCTCACCTGCAGAAGTTTGTCCAGGTGCTGGCGCCGCTTCAATAGAACAAAATGAACATCAATTCTGCAAGCAGGAACTGCAGAATGAAGTGCAGTTGCCACTGACTCCACCTCAAAAACAGTTGGAGGTACCCACAAATCAGATAGACAACAATGACGAAGAGTGCTCGCGTGAAGTGGTCAAGTCGAGGCCGCAACTTAAGTCGATGTGGACACCTTGTGCAAGTGGTGCCAATGATGCCGATATGGGTGGTACTGTCGGTTTGGGCACTCCCCGGGTCTATAGATTCAAGGATATGTACAAGGCCAAAAGGGAGATGGCCGAACAACAGCGCAACGAGGAGGAGCGAAAGGCACGTGAATTTCGTAGCAATCCGGTGCCAAACTTTCGTGCTATGCACAAGCGAATTGCGGAGACTATTGTGATTCGTAGGATTACAGTTCCCGTCACGCCAGAAACCGTAAAGCACTCGAAGAAATGGAAAGAGCAACCAGTAAAATAAAATAGCCAACGAATATGTGTATATATATATATATATATATTTCTGAACTCAACAGTGCATGCAGGCAGCCATAGAGGATGAGGATGAGAAGCCAAGGAGCGCGGCACAAAAAAATCCAAAACCGAAGCCGTTTAATCTACGAACGGAGCAGCGTATGCGGGATCGTCGTGAATTCGATGATAATGTCAAGGAGAATCATCAGTTGAAGAAGAAGAAGGTGAATAAAAAATAATAAATAATTATGTGTGGCAATGTTTTAAATCGCCAAAACAGACTCCAAATGGCGCACAGCCAATTCTGGTCACATTGGCGCACACAGAATTATCACATTTGCAACAGTGCGAGTGTCGATAACAATAACGATAGCTTTGTCTCGATTTTGCGCTAACATGCATGCCCATCTATCTATTTAGCTTCTCATATTTGCGTTAGCAGTTGCAATTTAGCAGTTTGGAGCAAAATTAAAGTTTCAGCTGCAGCGTTATTTTTTTTTTCTGTAACGAAAACGGAAGCTCGTTCGTCGACTCAAAAGTAAAACACAATAATAATAATACAGGGAAAGCATAAACGCTTGCAATATTCCCAAATATTGAAGAAATACATACACTTGTACACAGCTTATGTGTATATGTATGTGTGTGTATGCATACTTGTTGTTTGTGTGTGGTGTGAGTCATGACGTTTCGGTAAACGGACGGCGTAGAAAAAAAAATAAAAATAACAGTTATACTGTGGGTGTGTGTGTGTTGTGTGCGCATTGCATAAAGAGCGCAACGCGTGACTATCGTTAAGGATTGTAACGAATTTCGGCGAACTCGACGACTATTGCAGTGAGCCACAGGATTAACAGCAGCTGCTGCGCCCGTATATAAATACACACATACATATACACACGCGCATAAAGTGGGAGAAGCAACAACAACAACAAGAAGAAGAAGAGGAGGAGGAGGAAGAAGCAGAAGCAGAGCAGTCGTCACAGTTGAAGTACGATCAACGGCCCGCTTGTGGAAACAACAGAGTCACAATAGAAAATTGTAATTCGTGAACCAGCCTGCCTGCTGCTGCTGCTGTGCGTATTAAATAGAGCCGTAGTAAACAGTAAACAAAGCAAGCTCGCAACTAACTGCCTGCTCTACGCTCTCTCTCCCTCTCTCTCTCTCTCTCTTTCTCTCTCCATCTCAGTCACTCAGCGCCACTTTCGCTGCAAGCCAAGCACTCAAATCACAAGCGAACAAAATGGTTGATCGCCTTGTGAACTCGGAGCTGAACACACGTCGGATCGCGTCTGTGGAGAGTTGCTTTGGCAGCTCGGGTGTACCGTTGGCGGTGCCCGGTCGCGTCCTCGTCGGCGAAGGTGTCTTAACGAAGATGTGCCGCAAACGTCCCAAATCCCGTCAATTCTTCCTATTCAACGATATACTCGTCTATGGCAACATTGTCATCGGCAAGAAGAAGTACAACAAACAGCACATTATGCCACTCGAGGAGGTATCGCTGGAGTCGATAGCGGATAATCAGCAGTATCGGAATGGTTGGTATATACGCACCACAACCAAATCGTTTGTGGTGTATGCGGCGACAAGCACCGAGAAACAGGAATGGATGGCGCACATCAACAAGTGTGTGGAGGATTTGTTGCGGAAGAGCGGCAAGAAACCGGTGGAGAATCATGCCGCTGTTTGGGTGCCCGATGCAGAGGCAAGCATTTGTATGCGCTGCAAGAAGACTCAATTTACGTTTGTGCAGCGGCGTCATCATTGTCGCAATTGTGGCGCCGTTGTCTGTGCCGCCTGCTCCTCGAAGAAGTTCCTGCTGCCGCAGCAAAGTGGCAAAGCATTGCGCGTCTGCGACGCCTGCTACGAGACACTGCGGCATACTCCATCTGGCGCGGCCGGCAGCAGCAGCAACGCTGGCAACAATGCCGGCAGCAAATTGAGTGCGAGCGGTGCCGCCGCTGCTGCTGCTGCAGCCAACGATAGCTCCAATGATGATGACACGGATGAGGACACGGCCTCACCGCCCGCCGAGGGCCACGATGAGCCGCGCTTCTATGGCGACAATAGCACACTGTCCGCCCAGGAAGAATCGCTCGGCGGGGGCAGCACTGCTCTCTCCAGTCCAACAGCAGCTGCTGCAACAGTTGCAACTGTTGCAAGTGCAACACCAGCAACGGCTTCCTCCGTCTCAAATAATAATTGTTGAACAAACAAACAAACAACAGCACCAACAACAACAACATAAAAAGAAAAGAATAAAACAGCTCCCCAAAAGACGATAACGGATATGAGACACACACTGGATGTGGGACTGGATCAGTGGTACTACTACATGCTATTTACCATATACTGTATATAATATCATGCTATATAAGTGTACTTATATGTGTATATATATATTCTAGTTGGCAGATCTCCGTCGTTGACGACGAGACGAGAATTCCGTTTCCAGTTTTATGCTAATCTTATCAGCTTCAGTTTCTGCTGCTGCTGCTTCTGCTTCTGTTTCTGTAATTGTTTTTCACTATACATATAGACATATAAAGATATTCAGTCCGCTCGTTGCCTGTCACATGCTCTCCATATATATATAATTATATATACATAATTAGCGTGTATTCATCATAATTATAATTTGTGTATAATAATTGAAGGACCGCATTCATAATCATTGTACGTACAGATATACATGTACTTTTATATATTTATATTAATATATATATGTATATATGCATACATATGCCCATTGACGTTCACAATCGGAATCGTAATCAGTAGCTAAATTCCACATTTGTTTGTTTGAAGAGCCAAGTACCGCAACTGATTTCATTTGTACACCGAAAAGATCGTATCGCAAATCGTACCAAAGCATATCACAGCGGAATATCATTATAGTCGATCCCGTTACTTTCAGTTATAGTTTTTCTGGTCTCTGAGATATCAGAGACAGATATATATATATATCTCACTTGATCATTCAATGAGAAAAGCTTTATTTTACTTTGAGTGTCCTTTTTTGTTATTGTGGAGAGATTGTTTTAATATCATCAATGCAAATTGCTCCTTAAGAGTCAGCACATGAGGAATCTGTACTAGCATTGACCCCATTTTATTGAATGTATTTATTTTTAATTCATCAGAGTTGCTGCTTTGTGACTCATTTGACGTAGGGGCGAAACTTACTCACAAAGCTGCACAAGACCCGAGCTTCAGCTGCGTTGCACGAGTCTCGACCCTGTGATTCATTTTGTTTTTTGGATGTGCTATTTGCTATTGCTACGAGGTTTAGCAGAGCCAATACAATTTTGAACTTTGGCATAAGGGGAATATAAATTGCACCTCTTTTTTCGACAACTTCCCTCAATTAAGTCCGAGGTGTTTCATTATCCTTTAGAAAAATAAAAACCGTCCCATTGACTCCCAAAAAAAAAAAAATGGGAAAAGTGGCCAATGTGAAGAAAAACATAAACAATCAAGTCGTGTGCGACTTGGTGTGCATTATGCCAATTGGATGCTCTCTGCCGTTGTGGGCAGCTTCAAGTTTACACCTGTACAGGTTTTAATTATTTCAATGACCGCAAACTATTCGCTTTAATAGATTGACGGACTGTGGAAAGTTAGTCGGCTGTCGTTAGCGGGTTTTTCAGGGCATATAATGTGAAAATGTAATATATATACATACATATGCATATAGTATTAGTATTTGATAAATATATAACGTAATTATCTATATGACTCGCTCTCATTGCAGCTCGACGACGAACTTAAGCAGCAGGAGTTGAATGAACGAAGGGAACTGCGCAAGAGGACGGAGTTTAAAGCACGTCCAAATCCCTTCAAGCCAGCATAAATTGATGCAAGAAGGAAAATTTCAACACACAAATATACACATACATACACAGACACACCCACACACCCACACACACACACACACAATAATATACTATAAATACGTCTTCTTTTTTTGTTCAGATATGTTTTTAATATGTTCATGAACAACTATTGTTAATGTAATTCGTTCAGTGTACAAACTATATACATATGCATATATATATGTGTGCGTGTATAAGTCGCCAGTTACACACACACCCTCACATATGCATGTGTATATATAAATTGATGTTTCATTATCACCAATCAACAATTGTTGCATTAATTGTGATTAGTTAATGGAAATGCAAATTTAGCAGTTGATTTTGATCAGCACAAATGCCGATCAATATTTTTGTAAATGTTATATACTATAATATGTATTAGGGATCGTCAAGGATAGAAGAAAACTCTAGCAACGATATTTTTCATTAATTCATTCATTCGATTTTTTTGGGGTTATGGTATGTTTAAGGGGCAGCTGATTTGAATTATGCAGTCTCACTGCTAATTAGATGAAACTTACATACTCTTCATACACACACACACACACATAACACATATATATATATATATACAAACATAAATATCAAATCAAATTTACAACTTTATAAATTAACACCGTGTTTTTAACATTATTTTTGTTCATTTCCTTTCGTTTTTTTTTTTTTTACTTACATCTACGTAGACACCTGGACATTAAAATGGACGTGCAGACAAAGAAAAGAAGGTAAACATCATGTGGAAAACATTGTATTTTCTACATGATATTTATATTATTTTGTTGAAGATTCACCAGTTATTGGTCTCCACAGGTATTTGAATGTCCAGGTGTGTATATATAATATACATACATGCATATAAAAGACGCGTCGTCGAAATGAAAGGTTTTTAATATCTGTACAACTAAGCAATCATTAACTGTTTTCTATTTGTATAAAGCGAAACAAACAAAAATAAATTTATTAATATTGTAAAAGCTGCCTGTTTGCATTTCTTATTTGAATTTAGCAGTAGCAAACTGAATAAATGAACAAATGGAAGCTCTTCCGCTTTGCTCTTTTATAGCAGTAGCAGTACCAGTAGCGAAACGAGCAAGTAGCAGTGCTGAAGTTGAGTGAGCTCGACCACGATATACCCTGCAGCCAATATGAATATATTCTAGTTTTATTGACCAACTTAATATTGACTGATGCACACTCAAATATATACGATATATAATTAAAATGGATCCGAGATTAATATAAGAATGCGTTTTCGACTGCAACTTGAATGTCTTTTTTATCCGATTTTGATTACATTTGTTTAGTTGATCAATAAAATGCATCTGGGCTTTTGGCTCGAAAATTGTTGTTTATGGAATACATGACTTATATATATATATCCAAGTGCTGCGTGTGCATGTGCAAATGAGAGGAACTCTACTGCTATCTCGCTCTCTCTCTCACTCTGTTTGCTGTGTATTGCCGCACTGCTCATGTGCATGCGTCTGTGTCTCGCTCATTTGAGTGAATGAGAAGGAAAAAGAAGAAAAACACGTGGGCATATTTATTAAATATAAATGTTGGCCATTTATTTGCGGTACACAGTTATTTAGAACTGGCCATCGCTGCCCCAGGAGGTCTTGACGGTATCCTCGTTCCAGTCCTCGACACCGCCGCCAACAGTTTCGGCAGCGACCTCATCGGCCCAATTGGTAGTCTCCTCGACGGGATGATCGACGGCCTCCTCGACCTTGGGTGGTGGCAGCAGTTCCTTGGCAGCTGCAGCCTCCTCCTTCTCGGCCTCCTCGGGATCACGATAGAAGAACAGATCAACGACCACCGGCCATTCGGTGGTGCGCGAAATGGTGCCACGCAGACGCAACACCTCGCGGGCAAGCAGCCACCACATCAGACCAATCGAATGCGGCGACTTGTTGTTGCACGGTATGGCAATATCAATGTAGCGCAACGGCGAATCCGTATTGGTGAACGCAATAACGGGTATGTTCACATACGATGCCTCCATAATTGGCTGATGATCGGTATTGGGATCGGTGACCACCAACAGACGAGGCTCGCGAAAAGCGGGCTGAATCTGATTGGTGAACGCGCCGGGCGTAAAGCGACCAGCAATTGGTGTCGTATCCGTATACTTGGCAAACTTCAGCACGGCACGCTGGCCAATGGGACGCGACGAGATGACGAACACCTGCCACATTAAACGAGGAGCATTAGACAAATACATACACACACATACATTATGTATAAGAATAGCGTTTGGTTGATTGTGGCGTGGTCAGCTTTTAAATTGAAATCATTACATTTCATACCCGAAAGATAATTTAAGCATCATCATGAATACACCACAATAACAACAAATACAATTTTCTCGTGGCACTTACATCGGAGGCATTCTCAATGGCGACAATGGCGCGTGCAGCGAGCACCAGTTTCTCCCATGTCTTGCCCAGGTTGATGATGTTCACGCCGTCGGCGCGACGCTTGAAAACGTATTGTTCCATCTGGAAATTGACGTTCTCCGAGCCCAGATGGGTGGTGGCGACCAACATTTTGGTAATGTCATCCTCCTTGAGGGACAGTATATCTAAGCCTCCCGACATTTTAACGTGAAAGAGTTACGAAACCTATAAGGTAAAATATATTCAATTATAAATTGTTTCACTTTCTTTTCCAAAACATAACCTAAAAACTGAGAAAAAAAAAAGAAGAAATGTGGCCCACGAGCCATGTGCAAAATGTATCAACAAAAAATATTGCTAAATACTTTGAAAACTTTGCATTGCAATTGCTTCGAGGCGTTGCAACTTTGCTGGCAGCAGTTTGCTAGTATTTCCATTATTTTATATGCACAATTGGGGCAAGAAAAGTAATTTTTAGCTCTACTCACGTTCTGGATGCCGCTGGGAGCGTTGACAAAATGGACGAGTGATGGCCAGTGTCGCTTTGAGTTGGCCAAAGAGGAGTGTTGGGTTACGCGCGCCGGCCAATGCTATGCAACACTGTCAACACTGGCCCGCCCGAAAGCTAACTGCTACAAGTGTGTCGCGTGACAATAAGCTAGCTGCTTGATATGCTACAAGCGCCCGTTACGATTACCACTATTTGAAATTAAAATCGTTGAAGGAAACAAGAGATTTTTGTTGTTTTCTGTTTTTGTATACACATTTATTGCAAGTTTCTTTGTTTATATTTTCGAAATGTACGTGTGTATGTATGTTTGCTCATTTTGACCACCTTGTTACTACCACATCAATGCATATTCAATATTGATAAATATCGATTCACTTTCCGGATTGCGTTGCCAATGTTATCTAATTTATGTGAATTTAGTTGTTTCTTGTTCTTCTTGTTTTTGTTGTCGTTGTATGCTTAAGCAGTTATGTTTATGTGTGTGTGTGTGGGTGTGTTCCATACTATTATTATGTTGCAATATTTGTTCACTTGTTTAGTGTAATTTGGCTTGATGTTGATTTCAATTTGTCACGTGCATTAGTTTAAAAGGAATATATGTACATACTTGAGAGCGAACTTTGACATATGACATATGATGTATGACATACGTTAAGGACATACACATTTATTTAAATATTCAATTTGTTTACTTCCATGCGAGTTACATGGTAAAAATCTTGTTTTTACGTCTCTTCTCTTTCCTGCATTCCATTTTTTTTTAGTTTTTTTTTGTTAATTTTAATTTATATATGGTTTTCTTTTTCTTTTTTTTTCTGTTTTGTATATTTATTAAACATTCAACAAAATGCCCTCATTAGGTATATATATGTATGTATATATATAAATGTATTTATCTAGCTGTGTGTGTGGGTGAGTGTGTGTGTGTGTGTGGGTGTGTGTTATCCTCAGGCTGCACTTTCGCTCATTTACGTACTCGTTAGCTTAATAACATTAATAAAAAAAACAACATGTTGTATACACAAATACACACATTAAATATTTGTGTTTTCTTTTATGTTTTGTTTTTCGTTTTTTGTTTTTCACGGCTTAGCTTAGAGTTTCCTTTGGGATTAGTGTTTAATTACTAACTACTTATACAATGTAATGTTAACTTGTTTTACTTGTTATAATTTGTCCGTAAAGTTTTGTTTTTCTTTGTTAAATACTAAATTGTTGTCTCCTCAACATGTTTTCTAATTTTCCCGTTTTCCTTCGTTATCTTTACCGCATTTTCCGCCCGGTTTTCTGCTTACGTTTTAAATGTGAACAATTTGTCTTAAAAAATATATACGTAATAATTAACATTTCGCTATTTCGGTTTTTTTTTTGTTTTTGTCTTTTCTTTGGTTTTGGTTTTTTTTCTTCTTTTTTTTACTCGTCTCTGTACTTAATTTGTGTATAAAATATTTTTACTACAAAAAATCACTCTTTGCAAATAAAACTCAATGCGTTTTTTTATAGTTTTTTTTACTGTTAACATTGTTTGCTTTTTCCTTTCTTTTCATTTCCTTTTGTCTTGTTTTGCCTTTACTTTGTGTGGCTTTTGTGTGTCAGTGTGTGTGTGTTGAGTTTTGTAAAATAACAAGCTTAAAGCGATTACATTCAATAAATATATATATATATTGTGTGTGTGTGTGTTTGTGTGTGTGTGTGTTTTGTATGTATGTTTGTATATCAATAATCCAATTATAAGTTGTTTACATAATCAAGTGATTGAAGAAGCGCACATAAAAACCAGTGGTCGACTCTGCTGACAGCTGAGCAGATAAAAAAAGCTGTGAGAGCAAATCAAGCGAATTGCAATGCAGAAAAGTGACGCGCAAGAGTAGGACATAAACGGAATGCACAGCGTTGGTAGAGAGTGCCAGACAGAGGAAGGGGAAGAGTACGTTGAGCTTTATTCACCGTATAATCGAGTTAGACACTGGCTTAGACTCTTGCTATTCCGCTTTACACAAGCCGACCACTGATGCATATACATATGCATGTATGTAGCATAGCGTTAAAGTGTATGTATGTGTGTGCTTGTGTTTGAATACATGCATGTGTTTCACATTCGAGTCTAAACATTTAGAAGAGACATAAAACGAAGAGCAACACAATCATTGAGTTATTCAATTTTAGCTTTGATTTTAGTTAAATATAAAATGTTTATATGTATATGTATATTTTTTTTTAATGTTTAGTTTCGCTTTTAGGTATTTTAGTTTGACGATTTATTATGTTTTGTTTTATTTATGCTTCTAAGTATTTAATTCTTTGCTTTATAATCACTACGCAACTCGCTCGTTCTCTTCCTTATTCTTCTTTTTTCTTCTGTAAAAATTAAAACGACATTCATCTGTGTGCCTTTAACCCTGCAACCGTATGCTGAGAACAACAAAAAAGCAAACCAAAAAAGCAACGGAAAAAAGGAAAGAGGCAGCAGCATAAGTTAAATGTACAGAGATGTATAAACATACACATGCATGCATGTGTATATGTGCTTTTATACAGTGCACGCGCTGGTTAATTAGTGTTGAGCAACGCTTAGCATGCGCTTCAGCTGGCTACAGGGTACTTTAGCAAAGTGTGAGTGTTTTTTATCTTCGGTATTCCGATAATTATTCGTATTTAATTTTCTTTTCATTGCTGTTCATTAAAAATGTGTGTCTGTGTGTGGGTGTGCTAAAAATGCAAATGAAAAGCTTGCACACATACATATCTTATATATATACATATGTGTGTATATTTATGTCAGATCTTAGCCTGATCGACTGATCGGCAAACTAAAGAGCAAGCAGTTCGCATAGCATTCAAAATACGATTTCGATTTTCACTTTGTTGTTGTTGTTTGTTTTCAGGAGAACATAATGTGTATAGTACATGAATATATATGTATATATAAATATGTTAAAATGGCGACATGTAGATACTTATGTATGTGTGTGTGTGTGTGTGTCTGTGTATATATCAATAAATGAATGTACGTTAATATGCAATAACATTCATAATAATTAAGTAAGTACATACATATATAAATATGTTAATGTGTATATGTTTAGCAATGCCTAATTCTCAATTCAAGTTCAATTTCCAGCTCGACCTCCTTTATGTATGTATACATATACCTATATATATATATATATAAATATGTATACATATATATATCGTTTCACATTTGATTAGCGTTTATGTATAATTTAGTAAATTCTAAAAAAAAACATTTATTACATTTGTGCTTGTTTGTTTGCTTCTTGGTTGTTTTTTTCTTTGTTTGTTTGTTTGTTTTTTTGTTTGTTTGCTTGTTTGCTTGTTAACATGTCACAGTTCAATCGAGAATAATAATAGCAACTGTTTTCCTTTTGTTGTTGTTTAAAACTTATTGTTAAGCATATGTTTTGGCTTCTTCTTTGAGTTCTTTTGGTACATCATTAATCAGTTAGTCAACACTGAACGCCCATTCCGTTTCCATTTCTCCTTCCCCTACTGCGATTCATCTGTGTGCGTGTGTGTGTGTTAGAGGCGCTTTGGGTTTTTATTTGGTATCTTTTATATTTATTTTAGTTGTAGTTTTAAATTTTTCTTTAACTTTTGAAAAGCTTTCGGTTTACATTTATTTGAAACGTTTTTTAATTGCCATGCGGCATCGTATTGATTAAATATACACCTATATTTGTATTTATGGAGAGATTTTTTGTTTTTGTTTTTCTTGTTATTATTTTTCCTTTTTTTTTATTTTTATTAATATTTGACTATGGCTTTTGGTGTAAATGTGGCTGTGTATCAATTTGAAATCGTGGCCGTTATGCGAAAAATGACAAAAAGCATTTCTCAATTATTCGTTCATTGAAATGTTGTTTTAGTTGTTTAGTTGTTGGATGTTGTTGCGTTGGCAGCTGCTTGATTGAGGTTCGATTATCAGTAAGATTCAAATATGTAATAATAGGATTTTAGTGGCAATGGCCAATGCCATCAATATGATTTATACAAATCTCTCCAAACGATTCAGAGCACCGTTTCCATTTCGGCGATTTCCGTTTTGTATGACCTGGTTGCATGTTGGTTGACGTCGTTGGTGGCAGCCAAAAATCGGCAGCAGTTGCAGCATTTATCGAGTAAGGACAATGCCAACAGAGACTCCAGAAAGTTAATCAAGTCAAGTTTATATATGTATGTATATATATATATATATGTTTCCAATACAAATATAAACATCTATCATGCGAATACTGTTCACCAAACAAAAGGGAAAGGTAATTGAGGCAGATTGGGAGGACAGTGGAAAGTGCAAGTAAATAGCTGCTTAAATCGATAGCATTAGCAGTGGCATACAGTGGGACATCTTTTGTTGTCCATCTCCATGGGAAAGTACCGCCTGCAAGCGCATTACTCACCCTCACACATAGGCACACACACACACACACACACACACACACACACACGCACTCACGGGCAGAAGGATGCTCTCAAGTTGAATATGGAGAGGGAACACAGAACAAAACAGAGCAGAAGAGAGGAGAAAGGAGGAGAGCAAACATAACATCATCAATCAATCATCCAATTAGGGGTAGGGGCGTGGTGGGAGGGAAGGGCGTCTCCCAAGGGCTCGCATGTAAATAAATTAGTGCCAACAAGTGAATGGGGAAAAAAGGACAAACAAAAAGCATGAAAAATAAAAAGCAGAATGAAATGAAAAACAGAAAACGCGTAGAGTGATAATGAGAGAGAGTGAGAGTGAGAGAATGAGTGAGAAAGAGAGAGAGAGAAAGCTTTTAACACATGCAGCAGCAACAATTAGCAAGCGTTGTTTCCCCCCTCAGTGAGACTCTATGAATTTTACTGTTTGCATTATTTTAATCGAAAATAATACATTTATATCCTAAATAAATGCAAAGAAAAATAAAAACGAAAGGGAGAATAATTTTCTCTTAAGTATTTGCTAGCGACAACAAATCGAATGTGACAAAAAAAAAATTCTAAAGGGACGATGAAGTACCGTTTATGTAGCGTTTGTTGTGTGTTGAGTAACGTGCAAAGTGAATTAAATTGATATTTTGAAGCCGCGCCGAAACAGAGGATTTCAATGTTGCTGTTTTAATGCGGTGAGTTTTCTTCATTTTCTTTCTTTCTGCAGCTTTCTCTTGATTCAAATTTACATATGCAAAAACGTTTTATTATGAAATTCTCTTGTCTATGCTGACTATGCACCTATTCAAAATGGAAAAATATCACTTAGCAACCACAAGTCGTGCCTTGAACCTTTTGTCAGCAGAACACACACAACAGCCACAAGTCAGCGTGCAAGTGAAAGACCACAAGTTACCCTGTATCCAAGCTGTATCAACTCATCATTAAACTCATCATCTGATCAGAGTCACTCAGAGATATTAACCGGATCATCAATTTCCGTCGTTAATTATTGTTAAGTCAAGGTATATTTTAATACCAGCTACTTATTATTGTCGGTAGTTGGGAGCAAAGGGTGTCTATCGACTCTTTATGGATATTTGCTTATTTTGTTATGCCCTTTTAAATGCACATTCTTAAAGGTTACAGGGTATGGAATGGGAAACATGAGGTATTTGATGTCTATATATCTCCCTATCCCTATTCCTATCCTGTTCCTATTCCTATCCCTGTTCCTATTCCTATTCCTATTCCTATTCCTATTCCTATTCCTATCCATATCCTTATACCCTCCTACACCCTTCTCCCTTTTTGGCTACATTGTTGCTGCTGTTGCTGCTGTTTGCAAAGTTTTAAAATGTTTCGTTTTTTTCGTCCATCATTCCACATGGCAAGAATATAAATAAACATACATGTTCTACAAATGTGTGTGTGTGTGTGAGTGTGTGTGGGTTTGCAATGTATGTAAATGCATTCATCTTTCTGTGGCATATATTTTGTTGTATCACAAAGTTTTTATTCGCCGCTCTTATTCGTGTTCCTAATTTGCACAATTTGTTGAAAAGTTTTTCCGAAAGTTTCCACACGAACACGAACACGATGATGAACGTGAACATGCATAAACATGCTCTGGCCTTTCGCCCCCCACCAAAAGATACAACAAGCACAAGTGTTAAAGGGCTGCGATTCGCACAATTTGCGGCGTGCGATAAATACTTAAACATCATCCGGCATATTGAACATTGACCTACAAACAACCCTCGAAATCTTTCAACACACACACACATATGAATATATATGTATATAAGTATATGTATATATACATACATATAACTCATTGTATCTCATTGTTGCAGCTAATTCTTTTCATGCCACAATGCACTGCACAATGTGTCCATCTCAATGTTGCACATTCACATCACATTAGCTCTGGTTTCTCATTCGATTACACTCAGCTAACATAATGCCCTTAAAACAACTGCAAAATTTAATCTACAACTACAATAATGCTGTGGTGTTTAGAAATAACTTTTAAATAATCGAACAAAAAAACCCTAAATGAGAAGGAATCTTTTTTATCGACCCTGAACCCATTAAAAATGGAATATGTAAATGTTGAATGGTTTTTGTGAAAATGTTTGTAAAGGGCAGAAGATACATATATTGCTGCGGTCATTTCAATTTGAATTTGAATTTGAATAGTTAAGCCTTGCAACTAACTAATTTAAATGGTAAAGCTATGTAACTAACTAATGTAATGCAGCTGACAACTGAATATGTGCCAGAGATGAACAGATTGATGGATGAACAGATGGATGGATGGACTTGTTGGGTTTGATTGCGTCATTTCCAGCGACCATGTTATGCAAATTGACTTTGACATAGCCACGTGTGTGGATGTGTGGGTCTGTGTGCATTTACCCGCACCCACAAGCTGTGGTCGGCTCGAGTCGACTCGATTCGAGTCGGATGCAGAATAAACCTAAAATGAATGGCAACAGGAACTGTCGGAAATTGCGCTGGGACTATGACTGTGGGGCAGGGATTGCTCAGATTGCAGGCAATGTGCGTGTCGACTCAGGAACCGAGATAACATAATTTAATAAAGTAATTTCCATAGATTTTTATTAGAGTAGCAGAAGCAGCAGCAGCAGCCGCCTTGCTGGGAAACGAGAGAGAAGCTGGAGAGGAACGATGTGTCAAAAGGAACATCGTTGAAATGTTACCCTGATCTATTGCTTAATTCAAATGCTGCAAAGTGACAACAAGCGGGGTCATGCGAGGAGTTGCAAGGACGGGTGGAGTGGTTGGGGGAGGGTTAGTAAGAAAAACTTACCACCTGTATAGATCTTGTGCGCTGGCAGCCAAACTGAGATTACCGAGCAACGGCGGCCGCTCCTTGAGATGATGATGATTCAGCAGATCCGAGGATGAGGCCAGTCTGCGGATTTGCATACATCGAGAGTTTAGATCCTGGAGGGGGTGGTGAGAGGGCAACTTACCTCAATTGTGGCGCCTTGATGCCATGCTTGTCCATAACCTTCTCCAGCTGACGCACTCGCAATCGGGACATGTCCAGCTCATGCTTCACCTTCCACAGATGCGTGTCGCAGATGGGATCGTTGCAGCGATGCTTCTTCAGTATTTCGGTTGCCTCGAAAACGGCGCCGCGAAACGTCAGCGATTTGCCCATGGACAGCGAGATGAGCGCACAACAATGACCCCCATCCTTTTTGGCCAGCCGCTTCCGTATATACTTGAAATAGACATGCTCCAGCAGCAGCAGCAGCGCGGCTAACAATATGCCAGCCATGAGCAACAGGAATGCCGACAAGAATTGCTCCAATGCCAGCGGATCCGATGATTTGTGCTCCTGTTTGCCCGGCCGGCAAGTGCCCGTCATCCAGTAGCGACGCAATCGCTCCAGGTCACCATTGGCACGAAACTCGAGCAGCCGTTTGTTGAACATCTGCACGTACTTGGAGTTGCGGCTAAATGCCAAGCCATACCCTATAAATGATAGCAGGGTGTAGCAGAGACAGCAAGAGACAGGGAGGGAGAGGGGGAGACAAAGAGACACTCACCAGTCATGGCATACCAACTGCCGACGGTCATCAAACGACAATCCTCGTCCTGAGCAACCAGATAGTCGAGCACGGTGCCATCGTAGATGAATGAGTCCAGGTTGCCATTGAGGACGGCAGCAACGCCATCAGCGACGCTCGTCTTATTGTACCTGCGTGGATGGTTATTGTTATCGATTTGAATCGATTGATTATCGATCGACAATCGGTACTTACTGCCTCATATAGTAATGCATATCCTTAAAGTACTTGTGTATAGTGGAATCCGTGTGGCTATAGGGAATTGTGCCGAACTTAAACGAGGGTTTGTGCGAATATGGATGCACCAAGCGGCTATCGTTGAGTCCACTGAACTCGTGGAACTCCTCTCTGCAAATGCCGCACCCGAATAAGACAGAAATCAAGAGAGCGAGAGCGGAGAAAGAGAAAGAGCGGCAGAGAGGGAGCGGTACAGAGAGAGAGCGAGGGAGATGAAGAAAGACAGAAAGTGAGTGTCAACAGGAGAGAAAGAGAGAGAAGAAGATTGAGAATACGAACCTGGTTATCATGAAGGCGGCCAAATTGGCAGTGTAGATGGCAAGGAAAACGACGGCGAACAGAGCCCAAACATTGGTCATGAAACGGGAGGTGAAACCACGCGGAGAATCCACATGTACGGCAGCTTGAAAGAGTACCGCCCAGACAAGCCAGTACGTGCGGAACAGGGAGAAGCGATAGGGTGTCACGTTCGTGTTCTGGAGATATAGCTTCATGTCGTATCCACTGGGCGAGAGCCACTCGAACAGGAAGATCATAAAGGTGGCTGCCTGAATGGCGACGATGCCCACCTGTTGGTTGTTTGTTAATTTGGATGGGGATTTTGGGATGTGGAATTTGGGATTTGGGATTTGGGTATGGGATGATGCAGTTGAAGCGGGCAGAGTGTGAGTGAGAGAGTGAGAGTAGAGTGGCCAGAAGAGGAGAGAGAGAGAGAGAGAGAAGCATATAGAGTTGTAGAATTGAGGAACTTACCGGTTCTATCAGTTTTTATCAGGCACAGACCAGATCGACTTACCAGCATCCAGGAGGCCGTATCGAATGGCTCCAAAAAGGCCGTGGGCGATATGATGCCCGTTCGCTTAGCAACAACAATGGCAATGCCCGTTTCCATGAAGGGCTCACTAAAATCGACGACCGCCTCGCGCTCGGTGTTGATCATGAGAGATGTGAGGACCATGTCCGTCTTGCGGTTAACCAAGTCGGCAATTAAACCATTCCATTTACCATTCTCAAGTGTACCCCATTTACCATCTTCAACCCGTACCAGTTCGTAGGTGAAGCCGAGCTCCTCGGCAAATTTCTCGAGCAGATCGATGCAGAAGCCGCTGCAGCATTGATAGAAGGACTCGTTACGGTGTGCCTGACCCACATCAATGTCGGCGGCCATTTCGTGATCGGCCGCCACACGGCAGAGCACACCGCGGTCCATCAGGCACTTGCCACTCACTGGATCGGCGGGTGACAGATTGATATAGGGTGCCTCCTCGAGGAATGTGATCTTTAAATGGAATTTCTCGGGCACACCTTGCGGCGGAGCGTGCGAGTTACCTGGCCACGCTATATCGCGTATGTCCAACTTCTGTGTCTCCCACGACTTCCAAACGCCAATCTGTGGCAGCGTTTTTTTTTCGTTTCGTTTTGTTTTGTGGTGTTTTTTTTGTGAGTGTGTCCCAGTGTCAGTAAAAAATAAACCAAGTTGCAATTATACGAAGCGTGTGTGTGTGTGGATGGTGTGTGAATGACGTGTGTGGATGTGGTGGCAATGGTATATGGATTGTGTGTGGATGGCGGGTGAACAGCATGTAGATGGTGGGTGGATAGCGTGTATGTTAATGTATTATTTAAATAGTGAGTATTTCATTGTGGATGATGTGTGGAGGGTTGGATGAATGATGTTTGATGTGAATAGTGGTGGGTGGAGTGTATATGGTGTGCGTATTGTGTGTGGATGGTGTTTTTTGATAGTGAAGATTGTCTCCAATGTTGAGTGAGAGAATATGGGTGTGGATGGTGTGTGAATGATGTGTGGATAATATTTGTACAGATATATATTGTGTGGATGTTGTGCGTTGCGTGTTGATGTATTTTTGTACAGTGAATGCCAGAGTGAGTGCCAGAGAAAAATAGTTAAAGTTAAGAATATAAAGTGAATATTAAGTGGTTAGATCAGTGTTAGATTAGTGATAACTGATTAGTGGTTAGTGATTAGTGATAGTGATTAGGAGGGTGGATCATATGCATGCATAACGCAGCACTTACCTCCTCCCAGACGAGGTTCTTATTGTTGGCGCTGGGTCGCAGATTCATGATCTTTAGCTCGGCGGACTTTAAGTCGCCGTCGGCAGTGAACTCGATATTCGGCTTGTTGAGGTCCCCCTCGATGGACACGTTGCGTAAATACTTGAAGAAGCTGACCAACAAATTGAGTTCTAGGATCTAGGGGTTACTGAGAGAGACTGGGGCATCTGATGCCCAACTCTGGATACTCACATCTCGCCGTTGTCCCAGCGACCGCGCCCCTCATCCTCGCAGGATAGCGACTGGGTGGTCAGGCGACGATCCCGATTCGCTGGATCTGTCAAATAGGCCTCCACACCATAGCTGTAGATCTTGATCGCATTCGATATCTCGTTCATTAGCGCCGCACTGCTCGTGTCGAAATGAACGCCCAGCATCCCAACGGGAAACTGAGAATGGGCATCCTTCTTCTCGATCACCGACTGACTGACGACCCACACGTAATTCTCGCCGGTCAGCTTCATTTCTTCGGCAGCACGCAGTATGGTTATCGCCTCCGTCTGTGTGGCATATAGTAGCATGACGCGTGCCTCGCTATTTACCAGCTCCATCAGGTCACTGGTGCGCGTGACCACAATCGAATTGAGGATGGTGAACTTGAAGTGTTCCTGCATCTCGGCGACACGTTCCCGCACCGCCTGCACAAAGTCATCGTGTCCGGCGATCTGTGACGTGACCACAGAGAACTGATGCCACTTGTATCGCTCCAGGATGCTCAACATGGCGGCGCTCTGATGCTCAATGCTCGGCGCCAGCTGCAGCTGGAGCGTCGACTGCGATGCCCTTCGCTCCAATCCCGAATTGTCCGCATTCCACGAGATCACCGGTATGCCCAAGTAGCCGGCCAGCTGGAGGAAATACTGCGCCGAGGCGGTGCTGTGACCAAACTGTTCGTTGTTCATCATATATAAAATCGCCGAGACGTTCACCCGCAAGAACTCCTTGCAAAGCGTGCTGAGGATGGCTGTGTGTGTATAGTGGATGCGTGTGTGGTTAGGTTATAGTCAACACTTAGCAAGTGGAATCACTTTAGCATACGACAATCATACGCCTATTTAACATTTCACACACCTCTCATCCCCCCCGTCGAAACTGCGCCCATTGCAAATGGCCAAAAGTTGTGCAAAAGTTTGTAACATCTCGTCGACTCCATCAACTGTATATACATGCACACATATATTCCTGATCAGCACCAACAGCCGAGTAAATCTGACTATATTTATCTGTGTAAGCAAATCGTTCTCAATTTTACATTTAAAGCTTAGCTCATTTTATTGAAGAAACTCAAATAGCAATTCAAATAAAGGTGCAACTTGCTTATAACTGATATACAGACTTTTGATTAACTGTTAAAATAAATAACTATCAGCAGATGCCATATTGTACTTAGAAGCTATAGCTGCAGGGTATCTTCTCGTCGGGAGCTCTCTTTCTCTCTCTCGGTTTGTGTGCAGCTCAACTGACCGAAACGCTTTACCCCCCAGGCCTGTGCCTTTGTGCGTGTCCTGTATACAAACGTGTGTGTATGTGTGTGTGTGTGTGTGCATGTCTGTGTATGCGTGCGTGTGCTTATGTGTGTATGTGTCCCAATTAATTACAGATTAGCCACCGTCTGGGTGTGCTTGCGTCCTGCTGCTCCTGCTGGGATAACATTTCGCTGTATTTGCTTATCAAGTGTCGCTGATGAGATGAGGGCTGTGGCATGTGGTATGGGCCAGGCCCGCATTCCCTGGTGAGGTGTTAAAACGCAACTCAATTGTGGTAAGCCTCGAGTGAGACTGGGCATATTAGATTGCCACCCAACCACCCAAATACCGAAAACACCCGCTACGCGTATTGGCAACGCTGTCGAACTTTTTGCGGCCTCTTCACAGCTCATATAAAACGGATGTACCTGTCTCCCCCTCCCCCCTTCCATAATTGACATGTTTAGAGGAGTCTATAAATATATATATATATATATATGTATATGTATGTAAATATGCATAAAAATATACAGCTCTTAATGGGATTGAACCAAAAGTCATTTTTCATGATGAAGGTTGGACACATTGTAATTAATTCATATGTTTTCCCATTGGGAAAAGGTAACCGCATCAACATCCGCATCCACAACCACATCAGCATCAGCATCGGCATCAACATAAGCATTAACATAAGCGTCAATATAATCGATTTGAAGCGTTTGTGCGGCTCATTTTGGCATAATGAGTGGAAAGCGGATAACTGGATAACTGACATTGAGGCCTTGGATTGAATTTGGATTGGATTAGATTAAGTTGGGTTGGTTTTTTTTCGAGAATGGTTTGCTGCTGTCATAGAATTTTCATTGTGCGCCAAGGACAAATGCGTTTATTTTAAGCTGGTCGCTCAGTTACTTAGTTGTGTACAGAATATTTGGAGGAAAAAACAATGACTAGCGATAATTTAGAAAGTTTGTGGATGCCATCACTGAAACGCTCTGCATCAGGCGCAGACGAGGTGGCAGGAGACAGGAGACAGGAGAATGTGAATGACATGTCAAAGTTGAAGCTTGAAAGTTGAGAGCAACGCCCGACTGACACTTGAACAAATATAATTTGGGCAAACATCCCAGATATAGATAGAGACAGACAGAGAGAAAGAGACAGACAGAGAGAGGGAGAGAGAAAGAGAGAGAGAGAGAGAGAGAGAGAGAGAGAGAGAGAGAGAGAGAGAGCGAGAGAGAAAGAGAGAAAGTGTCACGACAGACATGTCGAAGTTTTGTTTTTATTTTCTTTTTTTTTTTTAATTTTTCTCTTCTTTTTGCCCAAGCATGTAATGTGTATCTAAGAGGGTTGGTCTGTGGTGGGGTGGCTCTATGATAAATTCTGAAATCTCATCAGAAAGTTTAATTAACTTTTTCATCACTTTGCTGATGCTATTTGCATTTGGAAGGAACCACTGCTAATTTCAAAAAGAGCTCTTATGCCAGTGGCATGCATTCAATTACAGAGACCACAGCTCGCTCGCACGTCACATGGATGGATAGATGGATAGATAGGCTCAGACTGTTTGGATTGATGGATTGATAGATGGACCGTCAAATTGGGTGACCAGACTAAGGGCTGGCAGTTCTGGGAGTGCAGGGAGTGCTGTCTGTGTGTCTGCGTGGGGCATGTTTTTATTAAATCGACAATAGAAAATCACTTAATAAAATTATACCAAGTCTCAAGAATAGCAGCTGGGCCAGCAGGAGGCAGAGCGTGGTGGGGAGACCGTAGTCTTAAAGGCTTACAGACACAGGCAGGCAGGCGGGGAGGGATAGGAGTGAGGGCGTGTCGGGTCTATATAAATACTGACTTGCTGACAGGCAGCAGCCTTATGAATTTTGTGCTCCTGTTCCTGCCCTGCCCGTTCCCCCTGTAACCTTCGCCAAATTCCACTTCATCCGTACCTTTGGTGTTTTGCGTTTGGCTCTTTGGCCGTGAAAATTTAGAGTCGGCACAAATTTAATTTTGAGTCTTAATGAATTTTGATTTAATTACCAGGCAGCCGAAAAATGTTTGATTTTTGGCCATGTGCCCGTGTCAAAGGACGCTACTGTGCTACTGCCCTTCCATCTACCGCCCAGCCACCCCCAGCCGCCCCCAGCCACCCACAGCCACCTACGCCACCCACAGCCACCTACGCCACCCACTACCCCTGATGGCATCAGTGGTGCTGGGGACTAGTTACGCTGGCAACATTCGCCTGTCCATTAAAACTTTAATTGTATGTATTAAACATTTTTAATTGCTTTGGAAATGGTTGTTGGCACTCCTGTCTCGGTTTCCACTGTCTCTGACTCTGCCGCGGCCGTTTACTGATACCCTGTGCTCATTTAAGTGGGTCAAAGGGGTGTAATAAAAATGCGACCAATGTTTGCCCATTAAAAATACAATAATATTTATTATAGCCGGCGCCCATTAAGCACGGGCAAAAAGTACACATTAATGTTGTGGGTGTAAAGTGTGCGTGTAACTAGCAGAGGGAAACATAAAATACACACACAAAATATAAATTCCTGATCAGCATTAACAGCCGAGTTGGTCTGACTATGTTCTCCAATATCAGGTACTCTACGAGAGACTTCAGATTCTATATCTATTCTATTCTACCTACTTATCGACAGATCAAGATTATTTCACTTTATCGATAACTTTCACTGCCTTTCGATATCGATACGAATCGATCAAATAAGAACTCAATTATAAATGTAAAACCGTTCAACTGACATTTACTCAGTCAAATTAATGACTAACTGTACAAATTGCATAAAGATCGGTTATGAAAATCTGATTTTGGTAGCAATTCCTAGTCGAGCACTCTCTACTAGAGCATTCCATCTGTCTCTCTAGATATCATTCTTATTATTGTTAAATATTAATTTAGTATTATTGGGAAATTTGTATGCATGTACAGGGCATTCAAAAGTCGATCAGCCTGCTTCCTTCTTTTTCTGATGTTGTTTCTCTTTCCGTTTCCCTTATATACATAAAGAAGAGAAGAAAAGAAGAAGAAATAACCTATTGCCCAGTTATCGAGTCTGAAAATGTTTTTACAGCTTTTTCCATAATGTTGCAACGTGGCAGAGCCAACGCCTGCTGTAATCAAAGTAATTAAGTCCGCTGCTCCCCCTGCCTCGCTCTGCGTAGCCCTTGGCCTTCTCCGTAGCAAGCTATTTGCAGATGTTGTTTTGCCGTTTGCTGTTTGTTGGTTTGTCTGTTTTGGAGTCCATTTGAAATTAAAATTAAAATCTAAATTCGAAATTCGAAATTCGAATTTCAAAAGCTTGCCACCGTGTCAAATGGATTCACATGGCTAATGGGTAGAACGCCTCTTGGCCAAATTTCGCATGAGCATCGAAAATGTTGGTTACTTGACGCTGCCATCTTGCCAATAATTCATTCAGTTGCTGCAGAGACGCCACAAGCCACGACGGGCGTCTGGCATTTATGAGCTATGTATCCGGCCTCAGTTGCTACGGATCCGGCTCCTCGACACTGGCGCTATGACTGCGCTGTGTCCCGTGCTACCGTTTGATGTGCCAAGTGACAACCAGCAGCAAAAAGCAAAAAGCAAGAGGCAAGAAGCATGGGGCAAGAGGCAAGAGGCAAGGAGCGCGCGTGTTGAAAGGCAAGCCACCAACTTGCCTTGGTGGCAAGTAGTCCGCGTAGTCAAAGGAGCTGCAAATTGTATTGCTTTTAAAGCAAAAATAAATAACAATCGGAGTGGGAGTACACTCAGAAAAACAAATTTACTAACAAAATTTCTAAAAGGCAACCATTTTTCTTCATCGATTTCTCGAGTTCGAGTTCGAGTTCGAGTTAAGCTGCTCCCAGTTTTCCGAAATCAATTTCAATGAATTTGAAAATCTGGCATTCAAATCTCGAGACGAACATGTGTTTTATTTCTGCGGAATATTGGCGTACTTAAGTTTAATGCTAACCATATAAACAATATAACTACGTTCTATACACAAAACAAAAAAGGGGAAACCATACCGGAAATGAGACATATTTCTACCAACTACGATCAAATTCAGACTGGAATTACGAAAGGATTTTCGAGAAAAACAACTTTGTGTTTTAGACATATGCCTGCTGAATAACAATGTGAGCTGCTCTCGGCGCAAATTTCTAAGCGACTTCCTTGGCGACTGCTTTTTCCCTGAGTGCAGTAACAGTGGGTATGGAAGGGAATGGGTGAGGGGGTGGGTGGATTGTCGGCGGTCTGACGGAATGAAAGATCTTGCTGCTGCTGGCTCACTTATGTACGCATAATAATGCGTAAATTGAATTTTGACACCGTGCTGCTACAATTTGTGTGGAAGCCAGAGGTGTTACTTTTTCGCTTCCTCCTCCATTGCCTACAGCTCCTTCCCCTGCACTTCCAGCGGCTTCTCCATCTGCTCTTTGTACTGTTTTTACTTTTACTGCGAGCCGGCTAGTCATCCAGTGAAGCCTTCAAGCCAGCCTGTCAGCGTTTTTAGCGTTCTCTTTGTACGCAGTCATATTTTGGCTTCAGCTCAATCACACACACACACACACACACACACACACACACAGACACGCGACATGCCAACCTATTTAAGCACACACACACACAGATACACACGCACATTTAGCTGGCAAGTCTGTCAACTTATTATAACATCCATTAATTTCATTTAAGCATCATTCAATTGCCTTCATTTTTATCGCAAGTCATCAAGAGTTGGCCAACAAAGTGACGCCGCTTTTGGCCCTGAATTCCCAGTTGGAGTTGGAGTTGGAGTTGAAGTTGGCAAGTGTTTGTTGTTGTTGTTGATGCGGATGTTGTTCTTGTTGCCCGCTGTCCTTTGGGGGCTGGCAAAGTTTGAGCAACTTTTTGCATTAAGCTTCATATTGGCAGGCAGCACTGGAAACGGAAGCAACGCTGACAGCTGACAGAAGCAGCGAACAGAATAAACAGCCAACAATAAACAACAAAACAGTGAAGAGCAACTGAGAAACGCAGGGGAACGCGGCCTGTTTCAACACAATACTCAATTTGGTATTCATTTTGGTTGCCCACCAATTTGGATTTGTAGACAAGCAAAACTGTATCTAAACAGCAGGTTATATATTAATTTGTATGTATGAGCGTGTGTGTGTGTGTGCGTGCGTGTGCGTGTGTGTGCGTGTGTGCGCGTGTGTCACAGTTTACGACACAATTTAATGTTGGCTAGATGTTTGAAGAGCTAAAATGGTCAAAAAGCCTGCAGCGACATAAAAGCACTATAATATTTTTATGCACGCATTATGCTGGAACGTGGTCCAGCGAGAGAGCAGGAGCCAGAACGACAGGACGACAGGAAGACAGAATGACAGCCAGAGCAGTCACAGCACAAGGACATTGGCATGGACGTGCCAAAATGCCTGTGGACACAGAATGCGGCACAGAGTGAGTGGTGCACAGTGTCAAGTGTCATAAAACACAATTAGTCAAGAGTCGTTCGTTGTTTATCGCATATATCTGCATCTATGTGTCGACTTCTTTTCCTCTTTTCCTGTATTGTTATTTTATTTAAACCCACCCAAACATACCGAAAACTGATATTATTTATCCTGAAAATATCGTGGCGGTACATCATTACATATAGTCGATCCCGTTACTTGGGTGTGTGTGTGTGCGTGTGTGTGTGTTCAAGTTGGTATTCCTCATGTTTTTAGCTTTTGTAGTCTCTGGTATCGGCTTGTTCAGACAGCCTTAGAGACAGACACACTGGCTCACAATTACACAAATTTGACCGATTTGAATGGGTTCGGGGTATAACAACAAAATATATATATAAGATAACGGCTATTCTAGGCATGCCGAAGACATCATCAATAATTAACAGAATACCATAAGAAGGTTTGGAAAATTACCGGAATCCTTACCAACATTTTTAGGCTCCATCGGAATTGAAACTTAAATTTTAATTTGTATGGACAAATTTCATCAGAGATTGACAGACCAAACAGACAAATTGCTGATCCAATATATATATATATATATATATATATGATATATATATATATATATATGTGTGTGTTTTTTGTTGGGATTTAAGACCAAGCTTTTTGCTTGCGAGTGCTTGCTATATGCGTGTTTTTTGCAGCTTTAGCTTGCGTGGCAAGTGGCATATGGAATGTTGCATGTGGAATGTGGCAAGTGGAATGTGGCAAGTGCCATGTGCCATGTTGCTGCTGCCGCTTGCAATGCGCTCCGAATTTTTTTATTGCAAATGAGTGCTGCAAATTTCGCGCATACCAATAATATTCAGCACAATTGCCCCTTGTTGCACGCACGATTAATCAATAACATGATACTTCTAGCCGACTACACACACACACACACACATACACACACACACATGGCAGACCATATCCACTTAGCTATTCACTAATCGGCACACCAAGGCGTTGAGGCATTGAAGCATATGAGAACATGTAACATTTACATACATTGGCACACACCCACACATACAAATGCACACACACACACACACATACACACACAGACACACACACACACACACACATACACATATGAAGGAGAGGCGCCTTTTCGCGCATTGGCGCGGTTCCAATATCGAGATTGTGAGCTCATAAATATAATCTAAGCGCACAGCCAGGCAAGAAACACACACACACACACGTGTGTGTGTGCCACAGTGAAATGCACATACATACACATATTTACTATTAATGTATGTATGACATGGGCGTGGCATGCGAAGAAGAAGACCAACAAGCTGATGATGATGAAAAAAAAGGCAAACTAAAGTTAACTTGACTTGGCGCAAAACTTGCCGCATATTTTATAACTTAATGTTGACGTCACACGGTCAGCTGTATATCACACACACACACACACGCACACACACACACACATGCACAGTGCGGACACGATGGCAACGACACTGACAACGATAGCAAACGAGCAACGAAAAGGGAACGCGACGATGACGAGGACGAAGACGAGGACGAGGACGAGAACGATGCCAACAAGGCTGACGACGCCCCAAACGCACCTCGGCTATTTCACACTTTCCCTCTTCCAAGCACTCACCCTTCCCACCGCCCTCCCCCCTGCCAATCAGAGGGTGTTTGATTGTGTCTCCTGCCAGCATCTTATCGCATATCACTGTTGTTAAGATGATTTTTTTCGGTATTCCTCTTTTTGCTGTTGTCAGATGAGTTTTACACGTGAAATGTTTAGCTCACACACAACTCAAACACAAACACACACACATACACATACACACATATTGTGACACTATACCAGATAGACAAACACAAATGCACTTTTAATACCCTCGAATGGAATGCTGTCAGAATTTTCAGCTCCGCATTGGCGAAAAGTGGAAAAGTTCGTAAACGAAGTGTGTCAAAAGTTCTGTGTGCTAAGAAGAGGTCTTCTTCTACCCCCCACCCATAGAACCCCCTCTCACTGTTGCCTTTCCATGTTGTCCTTCCAGTGACAAAGCGATGTGATCAAATCCATTGATTTCCCGGCTAAGCATTCGCCTTCGATGACAGAGTGAACGTTTAGGGTGCATTTTGTAGTGGCACATCTGCTGATATGCTCGATATTTGTCCAGCACTCGGTTTAATGGTCCAATACATTTATTTTTTGTGACCCAACTATCTCTCGTATCTCCCATCTCGCATACAAAACTGTCAGCCACTCCAAAGCGACCGGCTGATATAAAGCTGATAAGTGAATTGCAGCATATGTAATACTCAAATAAACATATATATTTATAATCCTGCAGATGGTATTTTCATTTTGAGGGCGACATCGCACCGCAAAGAATATAAATACATATTCTCTTGCTTAAGAGCTGTCTGTCGAAGGGATCAGATCTTTATATCATGTAGCTGTCATAGGAACGAACTGTCGAAAGATGAGTGCTGGTAAGGAAAACTGTTGAAGCTTACCAACTCCTCCTAAATAAACTCATCAGTTATGCGTCAACATCGGACTACTAAATCGTATATCTGTTAAAGGAACAATTCGTTGGCTCTTACATTTTTAGTAATGTGTATTATGATTGCACCTCTTAGATATGCATTGTGTCCCATTCTTTCGCCATCAACAGAGTTTATAAATTGTTTATCTAGCTAACTAAAGCCTTTCCAGTCTAATGTTCTTTGCGCATTCCTTCTCATTCTTTCCTAGTTAAGCTGGGTGACTTTAAAGCCTAGAATGTGCTTTCACGAGAGCAGTAAGTATTTCAAGTTAACTTGCTTAAATTGCTTTTGATGACAGCCAACTAGAAGGCATTTGGCTCGTCTGGGACCAGGAAGTAGAGTTTAGAGGAATGTTCTGTTCTTATTCTGTTCTATGCCGTGCCTAAGATCAACTTTATTTACATGTATTTTTCTCTTCTTTAATGTTTAAAATCACTTTAGTCAATACTTTACCATACTCTTTTCTTTAATTAGTGTATTTTTGACAGATAAAGTTTTACGTATGCAAACAGACTATAATCAGAAGAAAAGCATTCAGCGTCATTGAATAGTAAATACAAATAGCATTCCAAATAGTTACAAGTTTTTCTTCAGTACTCTCGACGACAAATTTCAATTTTCGATGCAGTCAACAGAATGAGACAAAGAGAGGATGTTCCCTTCTTCCTATCCATCTCTCTCTCCCTCTCTCTCTCTCTCTCTCCCTTATACCACTAAGTGGTAAATGTGCACTTAGGTTCAATGTAAATCGCATTCGATGGGGACTGACCACATCTACTTACCGGTGTGTTACAGCCTGCTATAGGCCTTTCGGACAGACCCATAGCCATTAGTAGCGGTTATGCCGAGCTAACACAGAGAGCCCGGTGTCCAGTGTCCACTGGCCACTGAATTTACCAGTGAAGCATAAACTTCCTGTTTGCACCGTTGACCGCAATCATGCGGCTGGCCTAGCTTCGAGATGATGTGTTGGGTGTAGGTTTGGGGTGTGTGGAAGGAGCCAAGTGAGTCAAGTGGGCCAAGTGCAGGCCGGGTGCTCATCATTTTGAGCCTGCCTGTGTATAATAAAGCAATACAATGTCCATTTGTTAAAGAGGAGCTGATTTAAGGGCACCAGCTGTTGGCTTGGTTGACCTACCCACAAGCACAGCACGAACTTTGGACTCAAGTATGCAGCATGTCAACAAACCGAAACCAAGACCGACACCGAGACCGAGACCGACACCGAAACATAAAACCCTAACCCGTAACCAAAAACCGACAAGCAAACTGCTTTTCAGCTCAGCTCAGTGAAATGGGCGTGTGCAAATGGCCAAATCAGGCAAGGATGAGGCCGAAACCGAAACCGAAGCCCAGCCCAAGTCCAAGTGCCGAGCCCGAGCCATGGGCCGAAGACGAGGCCGATGCCGAGGCACCAGGCCAGATTGTTGCTGTTGTCGACGCCGATGCGTAAATAAAAAGCGAGCGCAATGCGAAAAGGAGCCCAAGTTCAAATGTCTTGATGCGACATTGAGAGGGTGGGGGGAAGAATGTGAGGAGGGCAGCATCAGTTGACCTGGAACTGACTGTAAGCATTCTAGTGTGTCCCAATTAGGTGGTGTAAGTCAACGTTGCCCATTCCGCCATCGTTCTGTCTACAAGTGTTTATGTGTAGCATGCCCCACAAACTTATTTTATACATCTTGACTACAGTCTTCATTCGACACCTTCCGTCCCGGCTCTCTGGTCTCCGCTCTCCAGTCTCCGCTCTCTGCTCTTGACTTGTTCTAACTGCCTTAGCAGTTGTGTGTTTGTGTGTGTTGAATTTTTCTGAGTTTTCTGGGCCGTCTTGGCTTCAGTGGTTGCTGAGCCAGCATAGGGCTATCCTTTTTCATTTGTGCTACTGCTGTCAGAAAGGGACTCCTTTGAGTTCCATTTACCCCATGTTTTGTGCCTCTTGTCCCTTGCCCCTTCCCGCTAGTCAGGAAGCTATGGGCAACTCTGCCCATTTGTTTGACTCTTGTTGCGATTTTTCTTGGCTTACTTTCGCAGCACAAACAAGGCATAAGTCGAATGGAATCCATTGTCTGTCCTCGGTCTGCAACTGCATTGTGCTGGTAGTTGTCAGATGGAGCTGTCCAAGCGGCAGAGGCAAGGGCATGCCAGGAATTGCCATGGGCCACGTACTCTGTGGCTTTCAGCACTGTTCAGTTAGGTATTCTAACTTTCACCCGAATGACTTTGTGTGGCAATCTTTTCGCTATTGGCATTCCACAGTTGCCCCTTTTCAATAAACAAGTCTCCACCAGACCAGTTAGCACTCCCTCCTCACACACATTCAGGACCCACATTCAGGTTTCGGTATCTTCCCCCCCATTATTTACTTAGCTCTAACTGGTGAGCATCAAAATTTATGAGCAGGAAAAAATACTACTGCTGACAAATGTATATACATATACAGATTGCTTGCAAAGAGCAGCAAGTATTTATATTGAAATTATTTGTCCCAGATAAAGTACAGATACGTAACTCTTGCAAACTAAAACTTACTCCGTTACCCTACCGTTAGTCACAATCCATTAATTACGGCGAGGAAGAGAAGAACTTTAAAGACGTATCTTGACTAATATTGACTAGAGACTTGTAGAGATTGAAGCTAGGCATATTCTGTCTGTCTTTGTCCCTCTAACTCTTTCCATATTTGTAGAAAAGCCCTTGGAACAGGCTATGTACTAGTTAAATTTTAACTCTCTCTCTAAACACAATAGAAATTTGAGGGTGTTCAGCTGACTAAATGAATAAGTTACTTTGACAGCTTGTCTACCAGCCATAAATCAGTTTTACTTTGCGTTTAAATACCCTATGTAAGTTGAGCAACGCATGCTTTCTGCAGTCAAAGTTGGTCTTACTAAAATATCTTAAGCATTTTGCCAAAAATGATAAGCGTATATTGTGTGCTAATATCAAAACTCATTTGATCTGGGAATAGCTAACACCCAGCAGTGGCATAAAACGTTTTATCACTCGCCCACTATTCCCACTTATTCAGCGTTCACTGTGTGGGCCTTTAACTGGACCCGCATCGCAATAACCGTCAGGTAGGTGGGCAAAAGCTCAGTTCAATTAGGAGAACGTAGGTGTGTGTGTCTGTGTGGGGGGGTCCAATCAGCAGCATCGACAAGTGCCCAAGCAACACCAACACCAACACCAACAGCAACAGCAACACCTACAAAAGCCGGCTCCGATTCCATCGTTATTTGCAAGTGTTGACGGCGCCTGGGGTTTGACGACTTAGACATGCCATGCCAGCATGTTAATGTGCATTTTCATGATGGGGCTTCACATTCAACGTAATTGTTGTTGTTGTTGGTGGTGTTGTGGCTTCTATCAATGCGGTCAATGAGCGATGGTCAAAGTCAAAGGCGGGGTGTCGCAGGGGCATTTGTAATGTGGCATGTAGACAATGTGTTAACACCAACAGGGCTGGCAGCGTTGTTCCTGCGTTGTTAAAAGCTGATTTTCGTGATAAACAGCAGCAGCAGCAGCAGCAGCAGCAGGGCGGGTGAGTGCAATCGTGTCGAGTTGGGCCTCAATTCTTCACCCCAAAACACCAAAAGCATGGACACACACATACACACACACAGTGAACGATAACTAGGGGCTAACTAATGGGCGCATACATAAGCTTACCACTTACCACTTGCCACTTGCCATTTGCCACCTGCATTGTAAATGTAAAGTTTTGTGGGTCAGCAACAAAATGGTTCTTACTTTGGAAAAGTTTGGCATAGCGGTCGGTAGTCAGCAGTCAGCAGCTTCAAAACCTCGGATGTGTCCCATCTGTTCAGCTGGTTGACAAGAAAAATGACTTTCACAATATCGAGCAGTTACACAATGGAATTAAGGATATATGTATATATATATATCTTTATATATATATATGAAAGCCGGCGCCGGCTGCTGCTGCAAAGCTCACTATGAAACTGAACTAAAAAACTTATCATTTAGTTGAGTGAACGGAGCCAGAAGTTGGGTTTGCCCGATTTGTGGTTTAGTAGTCATTCAATCACTCGTTGACAGCAACAATGAGCCAGTCATCAAATACACCCACACAGAGACATACACAGAGGGGTGCGGGGAGTTGGAATACGTCCGCCTCAGGGTCGCCCCATTTGGCAATCGGTTGGTTGGTCAGCATAACTGCGATTTTGGCTAACCGCTTGAAAGTGTAAATTGCCGAATCCATAATTTTCCATTTGCAAATATGTTGGGCATGTGTGCAGCCGATTGGTTGCATGAGTAAATGACTAAAAGCCATTCCATTTAAGCAACACAAATGGCAGATGTTGATGGAGTGCTTTAAGCTATTATTTCATTGCGAAATCTATACGTATCCATAGTAACTGGATGTTGATTATCCTGAATCAATAACACGCATCGCTTATGTGACATTGCTGACCGATTATCACATAAATACTGAATGCAGCGAAAGGACCGATGAGTTCCCAGTTTCAACACAGTTCTCTTCGCTGGGTTGGGTGTATGCAGATGGAGAGATGGATAATCATGCTGATCAGGATAAATAGATATATATATATATACAGTGGAATAGGAGTAGCCAGAGACATGCAAACCACCCATTCATAACACATATTAAACACACAAATATTGCTCCAAGTCAAAAACATGGAAGTCACATTTTGCGCAAAACGAATAACATTGGCAGCCGGAGCTGAATTAGTAACTATGTTGCAAGTATTTGGCACTTTTATATCGAATATGGGAAATCTGCAAATGTATTTTGTTATTATTTTAGTAAAAATACAAAATTTGTATGGCAATTTGTAAATTGACAAACGACTGTGACAAATATTTTTTATAAACACTGCCGAACGAGTTATCCTTCTTGACTTCCACTTGTGTATATATATATATTCTCAGTGATATATTAGTCATACGCAGCATTGTACAAACAAAGGCACTAAATTATGGTTTATGACTGCAATTGGGCATCAAATCAGTTGTAGACAAACAGATAAACAGCTTTTACTCTGGCAAGGCGGACACAGGAACGAGAGTTAAGTTCGAGGCCAAATTCGATAAACAGGCAAGTAGCAATGAGAAAGAAAAAAGCACAAAGCTCGACGACAGCTGGGCATTGTGCACAGTGTATTGAATAGTTAGGATCTGGATTTTCATTTGCTATTCGACGCTGTTGTTATTTCTGATAGTAACAGTCAATAATCGTTTGTTGGGTCTGGCTTGGGCGGTTGGTAGGTTAAAGCAATATAATTTTATATGAAATTATATTGACACAGACACAGTCAAACGCAGGACGAGCGGAGCAGGCCTAAGCGTACAGATGGAGAGAGTGAGAGAGAGAGAGGGAGAGGGAGAGAGCGCCCAAGGATGTTCAACAGCTCTTGGGTTCGATTCGTGGCAAACGTAAATGGCATTTTAAATTGTTGGGTTCACATAGTTAAGCAGTGCCTCGAAGGCAATGCGACTAGTAATGGCAAACAGCAGCCTGATCGAAGCTGGTTTCCATTGTTTGGCTAAGGCCAAGTCAATGCTTTCTATATATGGCGGGATCAAGCGCTGGTCCGCCAGGCATCCGCCAGGCATCCGCCAGGCACTTTCTCTGGCACTTTCTCTGGCTACAATCGACAGCCCATTTGGTGTATGGGGCGCGGCACAGTCAGGCAGGGTTTGTAAGAGCTGCAAAATCAAATTCAATTTTCATACAATTATCACACAGTTGCTGTGCAAATGTACCAAATGCAAATCCGCAAATTTTGCAGCCCCAAGCCAGCAAACGTGGGCTTTCCAAGTGGATGAGTGTACCGAACATACGAATATTCGAGTATACGAGTATGAGAGATCTGATTTGGGTACACAGAGCGTTCAGTTCTATGGCTCAATTGGAATGGGGGGCGGGTTTGTTGAGAGCCGCCCATTGAATGAGCCAACAAACATGATATAAGCAATCAATAGAGCCAAAGTAAGTGGCGGAGCCAAAACAACAAACAGTTCAAACTGAAATTCAAATCAGCCTAACACATACTACACTCAGAAAAACACAACACACCGCCCTAAAAGAGATTCTCTCCAAAAAGTTGTCTCTTTCGAAAATACAGTTATTTTTCTAATCTCAAATTTCAAAGTTGGGGTTATTATTATTTTACACATACAAACATTTAAGATAGTTCATAATTTAATATTTCATATAAATAGTTTAACGTTTTATAATTTTAAGAAATTTGGTTTTGGATTATTTTAAAATTATTTCGAAAACCCAAAATTGTTTTCTTGTTTTCAGAGCGTTCTTTAGTTTAGATAGATTTTTTGTTTCAGTGTAGCTACAAGCCTATGTGCGTCTATTGTTAGCAACTTGGAGTGTGTGATGTGGAATAGAAAGCCATTATAAATTCCCAACTGGCACACATACACACACACACACAGACGCACAAATACATACAGAGAAGCGGACGGAAAAAGACAGCAGATATGTTTGGCAATCAGTCGTCAGACATTTGTTATGTGTTGTAATTTGCGTACCCACATGCCAAACTCAGTTAAATTCCCAGTCCCAGTCCCACTCCTAGTCCCAGTCTCAGTACCAGTACCAGCACCAGTGCAATTTCCCTGACCCTGTTTTGTGTTGCCTACCAAACAATAAACATCATGTAAATTTTTGGTTTGTTTGCATTTCAGTTGCTGTTTGAACAGCCACTGAATGATTTTATTTTATCAATATATTCAACAACAATTTCGCCGGTATCATTGGGGCAGGCTCTTCATTTGGATTAAGAGGTATTGCATAATGTTGAGTAAAATACACACACACACACTCACACACACACACACACACACGCACACTCACCCACACACACGTAGTCAGGCCCCACCAATCAGTCTATTCGCTTCAACGTCAACGGGCATAACAAGATTCATTTTTTACGGTTGAATGTGCACATATATATACATATATGTATATATGTATATATGCATATAGGTGGAACTGCCGTTATGTACGTATGACGTACATAATGTGCACATTTATGTGGCAAATTGGATTTATACGACCCCGAAATTTGCCCTCATTTAATTAGGCAACTTTTTAAATGAATATTGACTCAATGTTTAGTTAGTTTCCCACATGCCCCAGACATATGTATATATATATATATATATATATGTATGCACATGTGCGTGTGTGTGTTGAGAGCCACGCCCAGCTTTGGCATCCAACTTTGCCCGATAGTAAGGACTAGTTGGCTTTACTTTGTTTTTCTTTCGACTGCTGTGAATGCCAAAGTGGACTAACGAGAGGAAGAGGGGCGCTTGGCTGCAGCATGGAAGGGGGCGCGGCGGTCTCGTCTGAGCTTGTACGTGTACATACAGCATTGTCCACAGCCGACAGCCAACAGCCGACAGCCTTGGGCAACACAGCCCGGCATGCAGTACTTGTACCATGTACCATGTACCATTTACCATGTATAATGTACTATGTACCATATACTATGTACCATGTACCATGTACCATGAACCATTTGCCTGGCTTAAGTTCTGAAATCAACTAAAGTCAAATAACCGCCTGAGTGCGTAAGTAGCTCAAGACGAATCTTAATTAAAAGTGTGGCCCACCTCGGCAATGTATATATTTATATATATACGAGTACATAGATATAATATATATATACTTGTAGCCACATGTGGGTAAACAAACATCTAAATCACTGCATACATTTAAAGCAACTTCATCATATTGGAGTACAAAAACATGCATATATATATATATATATATAAGCTCAAATATATATACTTATGAGCTCAAACTATGACAAGGAGTGGGTTTGACCCTGAACCTAGCAGCTGTTAAACTTGACTTGCTGATAGCAGTTTGCTCAAGATGCTAAACCGTTTTATTATGATCTGAATGAAGTTTTTACGGCTTATCAATAATATGTGTGCAGTTGGAAGGCCTTTATTGCAATCGAAAATCGATTTATATCGATACAAGCACAGCCGGTCAGTTATCGATTAAATACCACATTCACTTGGCTTAAAAAATGTTAGTTCTCCAAACAGATTAGCTCGTCTGTTGATGCTTATCAGGATATATATACTATAATATACTTGATAGAGTCACAGATGCTTCCATCTGCCTGGCACAATATGCCCTTCTTTCCATTTTGAATGGGTACAGTTGGACAGCATATATATATTGCATATATATTGTGAACAATATTGGAATGTTGTAATTGGGATTTCACTTACCGGTTGGACTCGGCGTCAGGGACATCATATCGAAGTGGATGTTCTTCTGCTCGAATGAGTAGTCCTTGAGGAAGGTGAGTTTGGCGCCGCGCGTCTTGGTCAGGCCGGTGACCGCATTGTTGATGCTACGCAGATACTCGCGCTTCCCGAAGTTCGTGTGTGGCGCAATCAGGCCGATGTTCAGCTGCTCCTTGTTGGCACCAACGCCTTTGTTGAGGCTGTTGCCGCCGTTGGTTAGGCGCAACGCATCAGTGCATGGACACATGCATGACACACACATGATTATGACTAGCAGTGGCAGCAGTGACAGCCCTGCCAACCATCTACATTTTTTACCATTGCCAGTTGTTGTTGATGTTGTTACCGCTGCTGTTGCTTTTGCTATTGTGAAACTTCTTATATTGCTATTGTGATCTGTGTTGCTGTTGGCAGTGTTGCATTTGTTGTCATCGACTGAATTGATGCTGGTTCCGACAGCAGCTTTACATGGTATTGTTGCTGCTGTTGTTGTTGTTGTTGTTGCTGCTGCTGTCGCCGACATTTTAGTATCAACGACAATGAAACGCTTTGTGCTGCTGTCACTCAACATAGCAGCAATAATTGTTGTTGTTGGTCTACATTTCAGTTTAACTCTTGTTTTGCTGCTGCCCCGCGTCAGCTGACGCTGTTGCCACTCCAAATGCGTTCGTTGTATGTTGTTGCTGTTGTTGTTGTGCGACTTTGACTGTTGATGTTGCTGCTGCTGCTGGTGCTTGTGCTGCTGCTGCTGCTGCTGTTGCACAGCATGTTGAGTTAGTTCGACCATAACCTATACCAAATATCCAAACGCTCGATTGCAGCTGCTTCACTGCCCGTCCACTCGACAGAACTAATGATGTTAAATGTAATTGAATTATTCTCTCGGATATCGTTTTTTACGTTTGTCGTCGATTCTCTTCTTTTTTCGTGCTTTTCTATTGCTTTCCACTGCCAGGTTGACCCGCTGCTCCGATGCCACTTTTTGGCTAATTCAATTTCATGCTGCTACCGTTCCTATGTTGTAGCTCTCTCTTCATTGTTGCCTCATTGCGAGTGCCTCAATAGCTTCTTCGTATTTTTTTGTTGCTCCTTTGTCTATTTACATTAATATTTCGTTTATAGCTTTAATTTATGTAGCTTTGTTTTTGTTTTTGGTGGATGGATTGGGTTCATAAACAGTTCCATTTCTTTTACATATTTGTAGTTGCTGTTTGCTGTTGTTTGTTGTTTTTGCCTGTCGTTGCCGCAGCTGCAGTTGCAGCTGATATCCTTTGTTTTGCTTTGCTTTACTCGATTTGCCACTCTGGCCGTTGGTTAACTTATCGAAAAAACAGCCTCCATTATGAACTGCTAATATCCAAGTCGAACCAAGTTAAAGTCATTTCACACACACACACACACACACACACACGCACACACTGCTGCAGCAGCAGCAAAAATCAGGTGCAACAAGCTGACGCTTTCCGTTTCCGTTTGCTAATTTATTGTTTGTTCAAAGCTGACAGCAAAACGTGGACAATTGTTTGCTGCAGGTGTTGTCATTGTTGCTGCTGTTGCTGCTGCTGTTGCTGCTGATGTTGCTGCTGCTGCTATTGTTGCCTGAGTGAAGTGGTTGCCTGTGCACGGGATGAAAAGCGCTTGTATTTATGGGCGCACAGGTGGCAATTGTTATTGCCGTTGTTGCTGCTGAGGCAGTGCTAAATTGAGTTTAACGCTGCTTCACCCTGAATATGAGTCTCGGTGTGTATAATGTGTATAAATTAATTACAACATTAACTCACACACACACACACACACAGAGAGAAAGAGAGAGCGACAATTCTGCAGTTGTTTGAAGTTGAGCTACAGTTGCCACTTGCAATTGGGGCGTGGCGTATGGTTGACTTATGGCCAACAATTTGCCAGTTATTACGCTTGGCCATTATGTATTTTCATATTTTATTATTATTATTATTACTATTACTATTAGCATTACTTTTATTGTTGTAAGTATTGTTGTCATAAGTACGAGTACTTTAAGTTATTTGTCTTTTGTTTGGGCGCCAGCGTTGCGAGGTGGGTGGTTGTCGGCTGTTGGTTCGGGGTTGGGGGCTGTAATGGACCGTGTTGCTAGTGTTGGGCTTAGATGGTATTCTGCTTACATCTTGCTACGTCAGCACATTGTCGATGTGGCCTTGTTCGCCTTCTCACACCCACACCCACACCCACACTCTCTCTGTCTCTATCTCTCTCTCTCGCGCTCTCTCCCTGTCTCTCTCTCTCTCTCACTCATTGACGTTCGCGCTGTCGTCCTTTCTCTTTCGCTTTCACATTTTTGTTCGGCTTGCAACTAAAGCTGAGGGCGTAGCTGTTGACACTGGAGCTGGGAAATGGGAACTGGGCGCTGACATCTAACAACTGGGAACGGGGAACGGGGAACTGGGAACAGGGCTTGGGACTAGCATAGAAACTAAAGCGACTGAAGCGACTAAAGCGACTATACAGACTGGAGACTCAAAGCCTTGGCCCGGCGATTTGATGGGCGTTTTTCGATGCCGGGTGGTATCGCCCTAAACTGTGTTTTGTCACTGAGTTGCTGTCAATAAGAAGCTAAACTGCTCCACGCATATATATATATTAATATGTGTATACATATGTGTGTGTGCCTAGTTTTGTTGTCGACCCAATGCTGCGGGATAGAGCTGTGATTACTTTGCGGACTGTCTATGGTTTGTCCTGAGCCGCAACACGGTCAACAACAACATAAGCTGCATTGCTTGCCGCAGCAGCCAAAGACACAGAAGGTCACAGCAATTCAATAGACATATCCATACCAGCTCACAAGCACACACACACACACAGACTGGCTAGCCATAAAATGCGTTGTCTTTTATTCGCCTATATCCTTGTTGTTGCTTTTGTGAATGTCTAGGCCCGTATCTGTGCCTATGCCACAAGCACACGCATACCACACAATATATATGAGCATTCGCATACACACACATATATATTTATATGTATATAGTATAGATATACTCATCTATATGTGTGCTCATGACAAGGCGGCAATAAATTGTATCTTATGAAAAGAAAATAAAAAACCGCCACTGGCTCCTTGCCGATATTGGCTCCTTTGGCTGCTTTATGCCGTTGCTCATACGCAACGTTGCCTGCCCAACATATAGATTAATACAAACATTCATACATATACATATACACACATTTATATATATATATATATACCTGCTTGTCTTACTAGCTCCATTTAGTTTCAGTTCTAGTGTTCGAACGTGGTGCGAATTTTGTGGCATCTGCTGCTCTGATTGAAAGTGAAAGTGTCATTTGAGCGTTGTGAATGTTAATATACCCTGTATTCTTCTGTCCAAAAGCGGAGCTGTACAATGCTGCAGCAGCAGTCAACCTTATATTTGCCTATATTCAAAACAGTTCCCTAGCTCGACAGCCTGAAAGTTGGAGAGCCAAGGCTCGATTAGCAAATACCCAATACCCATCATTTAATAAATGGTAAACAATATAATTTAAGCAACTTTATACCAGTAAAAAGTCCCTACGCCTAACAGCTCCCTGAATTTGGAAGATATTTGTGGACTGACGTTTGGTGACTTCCGATTTTAGTTTGCGTCACAGGTTCTCAATAGAATTGAGGTTGCCGAGTTTTTCGGACTAGCACTACCAATATTCTGAGTACTTCATATATTTAAATCTATATAAATATATATTTATATATCATGATACCAATACGTAACCCGATACCGTAAATATGTTGGGAGAAATACCAAAATCTTTACCAGAATTTCTATACTTTAACCAGAATTTGAATCGGAATCGGCACCTGAATTCTCTTCCTATTTATATATATATATATAAATATATAAAAAAAATATATAGTTTAATCGGATATGCTTCTTCTTCTTGCACAACCACGTACAACACTTTTGACACATTTTTATGGCTACAGGGTATGGAAAAAGAGGAGTTAAAATTTCTTGATAACAATTTCAATATTGTTGTTTGAAACAGATTCCAATTTCTGTTAGTTTTTATTGTGTGTGTGTATGTACTGTGTGTGTGTGTGTGTGTGTGTGCGTTTGTTGTTGTTGTTGTTGTCGATGCTGCAATGGCATTCTCATCATCAACTGTCCATTGGCATGTTGCTTTCGTTGCCATTTTTATGACTGCTAATGCTTACCCCAACATGCCACACTGAGCCCCACCTCACCCGCCCCCCCCTCCCCTCTCCATTTGCAACGACAGCTTCTTGACACGGACACACAGACACACACACACACGCAGAGGGGTGAAAAAATGGGTTAGCGCTTCTTTGGCAAGGACGTGAGCATTTTTTTGGGCAACTTGTGCGCCTTTCGGCCGTGTGACAGTTTTGTTTTGTTTGTTGTTTTTTGCCTGTCGTATTTATTTGCTGCAGACTGTGCCACGCCCACAGGCGGTGGCACTAGACAAAGGTTAGTGCAATGTTGTTGTTGTTGTTATTGCCGCTCCACATATATGTTTGTGTGTGTGTGTGTGTGTGTTAGCCTGTTCCATGCCTTAACTGCCTCATGCCTTGCTCCCTCTGCTTCATCTATTATTCAGCGGCTACAACACCCACAACCAACCACTTCCCCCCCTCCATCCACTCCCTGGAAGGCAGTGTCCTTCACCTTCTCTAGTCGTAAATCGGCAGTGCGTCGACCGCTGTCAGCGTGCGTCTTCTTAAGCATACATTCATGCCTCTCATTGTTGCTGCCCCATTATTGTGATTGTTGCTGCTGCTGCTGCTGTTGCTGTTGATGTTGCTGCTGAGCCAGCTGCTTATTAGTTTTCGGCCATTTTGCCACTTTGGCCATGCCGTTGACGCTGTCGCCGCTTCAAAAGAGCTAGCAACCAGCCAAAAAAAAAACAGAAAAAAACGGCAAACACAACAACAAAAACAACAACAAGAAAAAAACTGTCAGCCGAGAAAAATGGGGCGTGTTATCTTTTTGACGTTGATGATGCGCGATTCGTTAGCAGAACAAGAGCAAGAACAACAACAACAACAACAATTCCAATTACAATAACAAAAAAGAACGTTAAAGGAGCAGCTGGCTTACATTATACTACACGCATATATATATGTATATATATATATATATATATATATATATATATTTATATATTCACGCACACAATTAATTCAGTTGATAAACCTTTGTTTTTCGTGTTGTGTTTTCTTGTTATTGTTTGTGTTAACTTTGTTTTAGCTTTGCTTCGACATCATGTGTGTGTGTGAGAGAGTGTGTGTGTGTGTGTATGAGCCACAACAACAACACCAAGAAAAAGCTAACACAAAACGTCGTTCAAAAGTTGCAGCAATGCAACAGCAGCAGCAGCAGGAGCCGCAGCCGCAGTAGCTGTTGAATACGATTCTCTCGAGTTGCCAGCCTTAACAGGGGGAAGGAGTGTGGAGTGGGGGGAGTAGCGAGCATGATACGTGCAGGGAATTGTCGGGCACTTAGCGGTCGCATTGTTAACCATCGATTTCAAGTTATTTACTTGTCTGATTTGTTTTGTTTATGTCACTTTTAATCGGCTTTGCTGCCGACTCTGATGCACTCGAAAAAAAAGTATGAGCACAAGAAAAAAACAGAGTATATATTTGCACATATATATTTATACACATGCAGCACACAGTTGTAGCCCTGGTAACACCACTGTTCGCCCAGGCATCTTGGCGCACTGGCAGCTAAGGCACATGTAAAAATACGTTGCATACCTTTAGGCAGTATTAAAAACAGCGCGTAACTATTATATGTGTGTGTGTGTGTGTGTGTGAGCATAACTTCAAAGAGCAAATTCATTTGTGTGCTGTGCAAGAAGAAGTAGAATAGCAACAAGAACAGCAACAACAACAATACAAACAGCATAATTCAAGCATGCACTTTGATCACAAACTGTTTTTGTTGCTGCTGCTGCTGCTGTTGCTTTTAGGCTATTTGTAGCGGTGAGTGCAGCTTGAGCATGGGCGTGTGTGCGTCTGTAGGACAGCAGAAGAAGCCGAGCTGGCGAGAAAAGAGAAACACAGCAGCAGCAGCAGCAGCAGCAGCAAAATATAACAAGAAACAAGTCCACACCCAAAAATTCAAAGGCACGCACGACGCCGACGCCGACGTCGACGCACACACACACAGGCGTACGCACAGAGTCAGCGACACACTGCCACAGAGACACACACACACACACAGATGAACGTTAATAAGTATATACATATATATATATATATATATATATATATATTTGTATATATTTGCAAGCTAAATTTGTGGCCTGGATTTGCGTTAACTGCTTTTTGGCTTTTGTCAATTTTCTGCGTGCTGCGAGCTAAGCGACTAGCCCCGTTTGCTTGCTTACATTCACTGTTTACTGTTTACCGTTAACTGTTATTATTATTATTATTCTTAAATATTTCCTTTCCGTCAGCAGTCGTCACTTGGTCGGCCAGGCTAGTTTAAGTGGCAATCGCTTGCCTGGAAGCCAAATGGCCTGCAGCCAAATAGTCCCAGTCCCAGTCCGAGTCCGAGTCCGAGTGCGAGTCCTAGTTCCAGTTGTGTTTTGTGTCTTAGTCCGCGTCTGAGCTTAAGTTGAAGTCTACGTCTGAGTTGAAGTCTGTGTGTGAATCTGAGTCTGGTGTCTTGTGTCTAGTTTGGCGTTGTTGTCGTCGCGCGTTTTGTTGGCCACTCTTGTTAAGCCCGCTGACGAGATGCGACGATGCCGATGCGGACTGTATGCGACGAGCAACGAAGTGGCACTGCCAACCCGGGCCACAAGCACAAACGCTACTACCAGCAGCATTAGCAGCAGCAGCATCAGCATCAGCAGCAGCAGCAGCAGCAGCATTAGTAGCAGCAGACAAGCAACGAGCAAAAAAATGGATGCTGATTATGAAATTTACAGAAACTTCACACAGACAAACACAAACACACACACTCACAGACACACATACACACACAACGCTTGCTCGCTGTTGTATTTGTGTAGCATTGTGATTTTTTGTGTGCCATCAAATGCTCTCTCGCCTGTGCGTGTGTGTGTGCGTGTGTGTGGCCCACTGGCCGACGAGCCAGAATGCAAAAGCATCCTTGCGTTCGTCAATGTCAAAGGAGCGCGCAGACTTTTGTGCCCAAAACAACTCTCTCAGTTACTGCGCGCCAAAGCGTCGCAAAAACGCCCTCAGCCATTGCGTATACGTATTATGGGGCCACTGCCCGTGCGTCAGCCTCTCACGCAGATTCACTCACACACACACGCTCTCACTCTCTCTCTCTCTCTCTCTCGCTCGTGCCCAAAGCCCATTTTGCACTCCCTTTCTCTCGCGCTGTCCTCAAAAGTCGCATTGCCCAACACATTGATTTGGCGTTGCCAGTTAATTTGATTGCACCTTAATTGCAAATGTGAAAAATTTGCACAAGCCATATTTAATTACTTACTAAATCCGAGTATAACACAAATTCTACCAAAGTTAATTTAAGAAAAGTAAAAAGAAATTAGATTAATAACAAAAAGTCAACGAGTTTTTCAACAGTCTGGCAGCACAGCCGGTCTGCTAAGCGCGAGAGTCGCAGGAAAGGGAGAGTGAGACTGAGAGAGAGAGCGTTTGCTGCGCAGGTCCGAATAAACAAACATCGGCAGCGTCAGCATTCTGAGCTGATGGAGCGACTTGCCCTCACTGAGGTCAGAGCTGGCTGCTCGGCTGTTTATCAACTCGGCTACTCATCCATCCACTCGGCTGTTCGGCTGTTGGGGTGTTCGGCTGTTGGGCTGTTGGGCCGTTCGTGTGTTTGTCAGTGGTGGCAGTTTCGTTTGTTGCGACAGTTCGACTCTGTTCGGCTCTTCTGACAAGGCTGAAAAACCACGTGTTGATTTGTTTTGATTATGCGCATTTTGCCAGCAAAACTTTTTTAATTGAATCCTTTTTGCCAGGCCAGGCCAGGCTTGGCTACGCCAGGGCAGCGCAGGGCTGAACTGGGCTGGGCTCTACCGGGCTGGGCTGAGCGAGAGAACTGCTTGAGAGGCTGGAAGTACTGCTACTGCTACTACTACCACTACCACTGCCACTGCCACCACCACTACTACTGATGCTGCTGCCTCTGTGTTTGCCCATGGGCAACGTCGTCGTCATTGTCGAGGCTGTTTGGACTTTTAGCTTTGACTTCGACTTCGACTTCGTCTTCGGTTATTTTTGTTGGGCTGGGTTGGGTTTTGGGACAAGGCTTCCATGCGTTGTCGGCGTGTAAACGTTTTGCGGCTTTCGCTTTGGCTCTGGCCATGGCTCTGGCTGACAACTTGGTAAATTAATAAATTGCCTGTATAAACGTGGGCCCCAAAGTGCGTCATTTGACGAAATTTGATCGAGCAGCGACAGCAGGGACAAGCGATTAACCATTAGACCGCTGACATAGACATGCCCATGATAGATTCTGTCCCACCAATAAACACCAATTGAGACAATTGCGAAGAGTCAGTCGGACAGTGAGCGGACCACACAGAGAGAAACTGGTGGAGTAATTCGTAGTTGATGGGTGCGGGTGAGCGGGGGAAAACGATTGAAATTTCGCTTATGTACTTGCTCAATTGCTCATTGTATTTCTCCAGAATCGAATTAGGCAAACATTGCATTCGATTGCAACTCATCGAACAGCAGCTATACCAAATAACATGGCCTCCAATAGTGCTTGACTGTGTGTGTATGTGTGTGGATTTGTGTGTGCATAGCACATTTTGTGTGCTTGGCGCAGATTGGTTGTGGAGGCAGGAAGGCGGAGGCAAGCAAGCAGAGAAGGCTGGCAAGTTGGCAAGTTGGGTTGCAGAAGCCTATCGGGCAGAGGGGCAAGCAAGACATATGCAAGGGTGTAGGAGGCGTTGGGAAGTGTGTGGGGGGGGGAGGTGGTTGATATAGAGGCTGAGGGGCATATCATAGTCATGGGCAACAAAAATATGCGCATATCTTCAAAGCGCACTCACGCACATATGCGCACACATGAGCAAACACACACACACACACAAAGGCAGAGCTGGAAGCTAGGAGAACAATCATCATCATCATCATCATCATCATTGTCGTCATCATTCATTGTTCATAGTTCATAGTTGGAATGAAATTGGAAGCGCTTAAAACACATTTTTTGGGCGTTGTACCAGCCAGCATTTGTTGTGTTTGGCTTTTGCTTGTATTTTGTATATTATAAATTTGCTCGTCACACACACACACACACACGCACACACACACTGATGTAGACTGCGGCAAGTTGGTTGCCACAAGCTTCCTTTTAGGAGCAGAGACGCAAATGTGGTTGCGCCCGTGGCCAGAGCAACTGTTTTTCTGCCTTTTCGGGGTTTTTTTTCTCTGCTTTTCATTTTAGAGCTACGCGTGGACCAATGATTAAAGCAATTTTCCACATCATTGAATTGTGCTCAATTTACACAGTCGCCCAAGTTAAGACACACACACACACACGAGCTGGCAATGTAAGATTTTGAGTGGCATGGAATTTGCATAATTATCTCGGCAGGTTGATCATTTGGTGCCTCGCCAATTTTCGATTAATGCAATTATGTTCCTAAAGTGCACTTACAGCATTCACTCGGGAGAGAGGGAGAGGGGGGGAGACGGGGAGAGAGAGCTCGACTAGTCGCCAACCTGTAATAATCATAAATTGTACACGCCTCTGATAAACTGATTGCTTGCACAACTTTTGTGTTCATCACGTGGCTAAATCGGCTCGGCAGAGGCTGCTAATCAAGTATATATATGTATATATATATATATATATATATATATATATATATATATATCTATATATATGTATTGATAGATATGTACACATTATGGGATCAAAGAATGTTTCCTTCTGCCTGTGACAAACTTAGGCACAACTTCGGCATACCCTTTAAGACCCATTTGTGTATCTAATTCCCTTCTATTTAGACACATGTATACATTCATACATAGAGGTACATCCCGTTTAAGCCCCGATAAGCATACTTTGAATCATACTTTGAGTGCATCTGCTGCAAATGGCATTTCATAAAATAAACATAAAAATCACTTCACACGCAGCAAACGTTATTCGAATGAGTTCAGATTCGATTAAAAGGAATCTACATATACTCTCTCTCTCTCTCTCTCTCTTTCTCTCTCTATATATATATATATATTTGTGTATATATATATTTTGACATAAATCATAACACTCACAGAGAATGAGAGAGGGAGACTCAGTCCAGAATCGAATGGGAAAAATCCATTAATTCGTTTGGCTTTTACATCCAATGGCTGAAGTAACGGAACCACTTCGCCTGCCCCCCTTTTGCAATGGCATCTGCACGTTTTGTGTCTTGTAGGAGCACACACACACACATACATACACACACACCCACACACCCATGGCTGAATGGGTGTTAGCTGGGCTCAAAGCGAGAAGCGTGCAAACGCATAATGCGCAGATCAAACACATTTTACAGCTGCAGGCGCTGACAGCGAAAGCAATGGCAAAAGCAAAAGCAAAAGCAAAAGCGTAAGCAATAAGACAAGCTAGTTCGGAATGTTGTAGTCGAGAGTGCTCGACTGGAAGATAGCCGCAGGCCCAGCAATTATATAAATAAATTGCTCTAAGTGAAGCTGTGCAAGTTCAAATTTGTGTAGCTATTATCCTCACTTATCAATCGCATTGATTGGAAAATATAAATATATTTGTATATATATATAAAATAAATGGATAAATAGATAAATAGATAGTTAGACAGCAACAATAATCGATATGCTTGATTTAAGTAGACGCATCTTTGGCGCTTAAATACAATTATGCTCTTATCCAGATTTCCTTTTAATACTTAACTTAATAGTTTAATTAAATTAAAGTGGAATTTACATTTGAAAATAAATAATAGTAAATAGATATAGTACTGGATATAGCTATATAGTAGATAAAAGTTTAATCTTTGTTTGTAGTGACAATTCATTTGACTGTTACTTTGATTTAAATAAATAAAAACTAGAAATGAATTAGGTAAGTAAACTGAAATAAGGCTTTAAGCTTCTTCCAAATAAATAGAATTGCTTACTTGGTTCAAGAGTTATACGCGTTTTAAGATATTTAATAAAACATAAATTTTCATTAAAAAAAAATGAGCAGCAAAAACAGGAATTTTAAGCTCGTTTTGAGAGGGTATCCTAGATTTTTGATTGTAATCTGTTAATGATTACATCATATCTGTTTTGCTTTGCACATTTGATGGCAAAAGGGTCTAAAGGAATATGCCCAACTGAGGCGGGTGGAGAGGAGTAAGCAGACTTGAAGATAAAAGTCCAAACACGTCTGTAACCGATTGGGTGCGATGAACTGTAGCCCCCCCTCCCCATCCCCATCCGAAAATGTGGCCAAAACAGAGCAATCAGAGCATCTCATTTACGTGTTAGTCACACTAGGCTGACTGGTGTCTTCTGGCGTGTTGTATGCCTCACGCTTCACACACGCAATGCCATTGGATGGGTGGGGGAGGTGGCAAGGCGGGGCAGGATAGGTAGTCGTATTTAAATTAAATACGTGCCTGCCACGAAAGATGCAAATCGTGTTTGTACTCGCTGCAAATAGCTAGTTTCATGTCGCAATTTAATCAGCAGCAGCTTTCACTTTTCACTCCACAACATCAATTGTTGCGACACTTTTCCGAGAAGAAAAATAACCTGAATTGCTGCATGCCTTCAGGAGCCAACTTCTCAAAGATATATATATATATATGCATATATGTGTAAACATTTATATATAGATGTATACATATATTTATGTATTTGGCATATGACTTGACAGTCCCAGCCACGTGTGGGAAGCGACAATGGAGCACCAGGAAGGTGGCTTGTGTGCGACAAGTATATTGACAGGACACCGATTTCAACAGCAACACACACACAGATATCCGGATAGCAACAGAGTTATGCAGCGTAGACAGAGAACAACAAGGCAGGCTGTGATCTACTACGAGATACCCTGGCTCTAGCTATTAAATACAGTTCTAGTTTCACTTCTCATTCAAATGTAAGCATACCTGGAACTGCTCTCATTTCTTGTGGCACAGATGGCATAGATACTGAAAAACAGCCAGAGGCAACGCAGACGGAAGAGATCGTTCCCCGTCGCGCATAGCCGACTGCGAAATACTCTGATGCCATAATAAATACCAGCTGCCAACAGGCAGCAAGGAACAGGGTGGGTCTCGAGCCAACAAATACAAATCTTATGAGGAGATTTCTGGTAATCTACCAAGTCCAAGTCGGTCTTTCAAATTGTGAAATTTCGCAAGAAATGTTGCAAGAGTTTGCTAGTCACGTTTCCTGCCAAGTTCGGAAACTTTGGTTGTTAAAAATCTGTTTCAAAGTATAAAAATAAAGCGAGATCATATTCAAGCATGAGCATGTGTGTGTATGTATGTGTGTGTGTGTGTGCGTGTGTGTGTGTGTGTGTAGATAACAGAATACAAACACACAAACAAATTTAGGCTCGCTTCGATCATCATCGCATTCCTTTCTCGCACAGACAACGGATAAGCCTGATGAGGTCAGAGACGCCTGCTTAACGACAAATTTATAATACTCTCTCCCCCCCCCTCTCTCTCTGTCTTTTTCTGTTTCTATCTTTCCCTGCAAGGGTGTGATAACAAATAAGTGACTGTGAAGCAGGGAATGGGGAATGGGGAGTGGGGAACGGGGACCACAACTGACACCTGAAAGTGTCGATGGACAGGTGGGCAGCAGCAGCGAGTCTGTTTGTGTTGGTGTGTGTGTGTGTGTGTGTGTGTGTGTGTACCTTGCCAGCTTGCTGACGAGGCTTACTCTGTTCAAAAGTCTGGCTGTGTCCTTGTTACCATGCCTCTTCCCGTCCCTCCCCCCGTTGCTGCCTGACTAATGTTTGCCCAGCACGCACTTGGCGGCTTTTTGGCTTACCGCCATGCGAGGAGCGCACTCGCCACTACAACTCAATTGCAGTGTTTGCTTAAGTTAGAGCGGACACACACACGCACACACACAAACACACACACACACACACAATTTGCACTTGTTAGTTGTGCGTGATTCTTCGAATTGAAATTGAAATCGAAATTGTAATGGAAATTGAAATTCGTGTTTGAATTTGACTTTGATATCGCTGTTTAGTTAGCAACAGTTTGCTTTTATTATTTTATGCTTGCCACTAGATCTGGCAACGCTTAATAAACTCGACATAAGCACGGGAATAGTACCTGGTCCTTTGGGACCCTTGGATCATTAGGATGCTGCTGCCATGCACTGAACCCATTCAAATGGCCAACAACGGCTAACAAGACTTGTGTGCAAAAGCATGAGAAAGGCAGAGGGAAGCATCGTCGACCTCATAGAGTCATATATATATATGTATATATATGTGCTGGATCAGCAGAGTCGATAAAGCCATGTCCATTTGTCCGTCTAGAGACTATAAGACCCCAAATTTGGACTGTAGATTCCCGCATTCCCTGAGCAGATCAAGTTTATTCCACTTGATGGATGCATATCGATTTCCAAACGCAATAAAAGTACACGGTTTTGAAAGCAGACGCTTCCTGTTGTTATATAATATATATTGACATATGATTGATGAAGATGATTGATCAAAATTCCATAAGAAAAATCCAACTTGCAGTCCAAAACATGTTTTCCTATTGAACTCATTGTTAGCAGCAGACGTAAGCATTTTCACTATATATTTTGGCAGGCAAATTGAGCAGTAAAGCTGGGATATATTTAACAGATGTGTGCAGGGTATATTGTAGTCGTGCTGAGTCCACGACAGTAAAAATACTTGCTGGTTTTCTATTGGATTTTTATTCTTTTCTATCTTTTTCAATTCAATTGGTTTTTATTCTGTGTGTTTTGTGTGTGTGTGTTGTGTGTGTGTGTTGTGTGTGTTGTGTGTGTTGTGTGTGTGTGTGGGGGGGGGGGGGGGGGGAGGGAGGGGGCGTATGTTTTCAGTGCATGTCTTGGATTTATAGACATCAGTCACTTTCAACAACAACAATTAATGATAACTGACTGTTTATCTCTATATCTTCCGTTCTCTCTCTCTCCCTCTATCTCCCTCTCTCTCCCTCTCTCTCTCTTTGTGTGTGTGCGCAGCAACAACAACAGCAATAATACAAAATCGGACAACATGTTTTGCTCGTTTTGTTCATTTTTTATCAGAGCTATTTGTCATTTCCTCTACAAATGCACACCAACACACAGAGAGTGGAGAGAGAGAGAGAGAGAGAGAGAGAGAGTGAGAGAGCGAGAGAGAGAGAAGGAGAGGGAGATTCGTATATGGAGTGAACTAGGATATTTGGGCGAGAGTCCGCCTTGCTTGTGTCCATCAGTTAACATCCATCTCACTTTGCTCAGCCATTTTTCTTGTGGCTGCTTGTTATTGTTATTGTTATTGTTATTGCTATTGTTGCTGTTGCTGTTCTTGTTGCTGTTGCTGTTCTTGTTGCTGCTGCTGTTCATGTTGCTGTTGCTGTTGCTGCTGCTCGTCAGTTCCTGTATTTTGCCGTCATTTTTCGTTTGATTTAATCATAATTCTGTCAGAGCACGTCAAAATGCCATCCCTACCTTCCACCCACCTCCCCCATCCCCTCGCTATCCAAACTTTTCCCCATGCTAGCAAAAGAGAACTCAGGACACAGGACACAACAGGACGCAGGACAATCGACGTTGAGTCAACATTGAACAAGTGTTTTCCGGAGCTGCTAATATTGTTCTTCTTATGTTGCCTGTCCTTCCCCACTCCCCTTCGCCCCCTCCCTCTACAGCCCTCTCTCTGCTTTGCTTTGCTCTCTTAAATTGCATTATATAACAATTTGATTCGATTTAATGCGATGCGATGCGATTCGATGCGATTCGATGCGATTCGATGCGATTCGATTCAATTCGATGGCAAACATCAAATCCTTCAAAAACAAAGTGTTCTTATTCAATGCAATATACTCCTTCAACATGTATATCTATATATATATATATATATATATAAATCTAGATACAAAAATATATTTTTATAAGTATTTACTGATATTAAATCAGGAAAATTTAGATAGCTTGCAAGCTGGAGTCAACTTTTGACAGTATTTTACTGGTTACTGGTAACTTCCCTAAGAGATCGCTGGATAATTAGATGGCCACGCCCACTTCCTACTCCCCACGCTTCCCCAAACCGATACAAATTTTAGCGTAAGTCGATAAAACCCAATTTATCTCACATAATTTGAAAACTAGTCACCAAAATTGAAGTGACACTCTTCAAAAATCGGATAAGGGTCCAAACTTGGAGGGAAGATTGCTAGGAACCTTCTCTAATCTTAAACGCGGACTTGGATGATATTTCTTGGCTGGATAAAGCCCAGTTCTTTGCTAGTTGGTTTTTTTCTTATTGTTTTTTGTATTTTGTCTCAGCAACACTTGAAACAAGTTTTATTTCGCTTGATGTTGTAGAGCCTATGTGGTGTTTAGAGTCATACAGTATCAGTATATCAGGCAACTCAAATATACATATATATTTACATATAAAAAAAGGGAAACTATCACAATGAAAACTGATGCAGTAGTTACCGATCCGACGCTTTATCGTCTCAAGAAGGTGGATGTATCTTCGAAAGCAATCAAGAAAATTCTGCGCACTAATCAAAGGACTTACAAAGCTCTTCTGCTGCTAATTCAGGATTTGCTGAGGGAACAGGGCGTAATCGGCTCCGGGGCCGTGCAAAAGGCCAAGGGAGGGGTAGAGCCAATGGAAATAGACGACGGAAAAGAAGATTGTGTTTATTATTGGGCTTAATCGATGTTCATGTTGCTGCATATGGAAAACCAAAAAAAAGAAGTTTAACTGTTATTCATACTGATCCTTTTCTACTTTTCTACTGCAAAGGAGAATCCATTGTCCACGTCCACCTTATCCTGCTCCTTGCAACTTTCGCTCTTGTGTTATATGTAAGAACTCAAATTTAAAATTGCACCAAAAATGTTCCATCCTTTTTATATGCATGTAACGAGTAATTACAGTGGAATTACAGTGCTGGTGCGTGGCAACTCTGGCTAACAGACCTGACAGCAGCATTGGCATTAGTCATTGAAGAACAGCGGAACGAGGGAGTCGAGTTCGTGAGGATCGTCCTTAAGAAGTCGTCAAAGTGCCGAGTTTCAAATGTTGTCGGTGCGACGAGGAAATAAGTTGCTATTTTATAAAGTCGAACATTATGTTGTAAACGCATTATTCCTATTTCACTGCAAAAAAACTATTCAACTTGCAAAAACCAGAACAAAAACAGTCCTACACACATTATATTATATTATTATATTTGAATATATATTTTTACACGCCTAATGCAGACGATATTTATTTATTTATTTATCTGGCTCAAATGTTGCCAGACATACAACGATCGAATTGTCTCTGGCAGAGCATCTGGCAGTTGTTTACGCCTATCTGGCAGCACTTTTGGCGAATATTCACCAGTGTTGCCAGTGTGCGTAGGCCCACCATTTACACACACACAATTAGATTTATCTATTGAAGATGTTAAGCTGTGGCGTCATCTAGCGTTAATTTTTGGACATGTTGCCCAATTAGGCAAAAACCACTCAAATTGCAAGTTTTGTTTTTTATTCGAGTCGAGATTTTATGAACTAGGCAATTGGCTGTGGTTGTTATTATTGTTGTTGTTGCACTGATCTCATCGACGCCCACTTAGAAAAAAACAAGCGTTTCTTTGAGTTGCAGTTTGTTGGCTGCCACAGTTGCCGTTGCGCCGACTAAACGGCCTTCACCTTGGCCGTCTGCAGCTGCTGCTTGGACTTAACTGTAAGTTGATCGAGTTAGCGAGTTGCACGACTTTTTTGGCCAGTGTTGCAGCTCACCTGTGATCAGCACATCTGCATCGCTGCTGCTGCTGCTGCTGCTGCTGCTGCTGTTGTCGCTGCTGTTAATGTTGCTGTCTCGCTCTAGCAGCTGCTTGCGCAACTTGCGCAAATAGGCAGCTTTGTAGGCATCGCTGGGCTTGCCGCCCAAACCGTAGCTCACCTCGAGCACCGTCAGCGGAATAACGGTCGAGGACACAGCAACCAGATCTGCAAATCAATCAGAGCAAATACACACACACACACACACACACACAGATATATATATATGTTTACAGTTGCGGTCAACAAAATAGAAGCGCTGCTTCTCATCTGCATTTGCACAAAAATGTGGCTCATTTTATGGTGATCGAATCGAGTTGTAGAAAACTTCAAATCAGCAGAACAAAATATTTTTGGTTTCCCATCTGGGATTGTTTCAAAATACTATTGTAAAATTATACTTTTTTAGACTGGAAATATTGTTCAGTGGCAGGGAAAGCTGAGCAAACAAATTATCAATTGAAATATTAATTTAATGCAGGCAAATTCATAAAATAAACATAAAAACAAATGTTAAATAATTGTTCAAATTAAGCATTGAAAAATATACTTTAATTATAATAATAAATTTGACAAGAAAAGTGTGAAAAGAGAATAGTTTTATTCACAACTTTAAATGAAGAAAATTAACGAATCAATCAATCATCAAATCACCAATCAATCACTTCAAATACAGAATTTATATATAAATATTTGTATTGAAAAGAATTCGAACTTGTATTTATAGATTTAATTTAATATAATCTTTTAATATATATAAATATGAATACTTCAAAAACATTACTGAAGATGAGTAAAGCTTAAAAGTTGGCACAGTTTAAGGACTTTAATTATTTAGTATGTTCATATTTATTTTTTAGGTTAGTATTTGAAATTTATCATTATAATAGCAGGGGAAATTGTTATAGTGAAGTTTTCTCGCTTTACCAGTTATATTTTACCTATTTTAGTATTTGCAAAACAATATATAATATTTATATATTGTTTTGTTGGAGTCTGTCACTCACCCGCCTCGTATTTCTCGTCCGGATTGCGCTTGTAGAGCATGGGCGAGGGCAAGGCGCTGGCCAGGCCCACAGTCAGAGCCAGAGTGAGAGCCAGGAGCAGCCACATCTTCCAGGGCGGCAGCGTCGTCATCGTCATCATCATCGTCGTTGTGATCTTACCAATTTGTTGTTGCCGTCTTAGCAATTTCGTTGAGGTCTGCGGCGCCAAAGAGCTGCTCGTTGACTGAACGCGAATGTGCGGTTTTTAATACAATTTCGCTTTTTTTGCACGTGGGCGCAAACGGCCTCGGTGCTGACACCTGTTTTCGAGTACAGTGGAGACACGCTATGTGCAATGGAAATTTTTGTTTATTTTGGTCAGTTTTCAGGTGCAAGTAAGCGAGGTAGGACTGTATTTACATTTTACACTTTACATTTTTCTTTTTAGCGTTTTCTCCCTACAGTTGCAGTTGACATTCAAATTTAAAATAGGGGTTCGTTTTGTAGCAGGCAGCTTTTATTCGTCCCGTGCATAGTGACGAACACTCACACAGTGCTGTAAAATGACACATTCTGTGCTAGCGCACACAGCTGACAGAGAGAGTTGCACACAAAAATATCGCTACTAGCAACTCGTAATACGATCACACTGGGCGCGTTACAGAGTCGCAAGCACATCGAATTGGTAATCGAAGAGCCACCACAATCAATCGGTAATTGGCAGTGTTTTGTTTTTTAATGCACGTTCAATGAAAAATAATTCGCCATCAATTGCAAATGGAACGGTGACATAAATGAGCTGCATAAACTGAAACGCGCCCGAATTCGACGGAAACTCGCGCAGCATAGCCCAACACAGTAGAATAGTGTAGAGAACGCAAAAACAGCAACAGCAGAAGCAAAAACAAAAGCATGAGCTGAAACTGGACAAACAAACACATTGAAAAGATTATTTCAAGGCAACGCTGCGCAACGCAGGGGAAAGAAACTTCAAGCAAGGTGACGAAGAACAGACAATAAGCAAGGCGCAACCAACAAATTGCAACCACGTGTATATATAATTATGTCTATATATATATATGCATATGAATGCTAGCTGGCATATAAGAATATACGAATATCAAATGCAACTGTGACAAAAAACTCAAAACATTACAGCAATAATAACAGAGCAGCATTCTCATTCCCCACCCCCCAAAACGATACTTGACTGCAAACGAATAACAGGAACAGCAGCAGCAAAAACAACAACAGCAGCAGCAGCAGAAGCGTCCCCAGCATCATCATCTTAAATAGCAGCAGCAGTAACAGCAACTGTAACAGCAGCAGTAACAGCAACTGTTACAGCAACAAAAAACAAACTACAAAAACAACAAAAACAAATATGAGCACAGTGTTTATAAACTCACGGAAGAGCCCCAATGTGCTAAAGAAACAGGGCACAGACCAATGGGTCAAGCTGAATGTGGGTGGCACCTACTTTTTAACCACCAAAACGACGCTTTCCCGTGACCCCAATTCGTTTCTCTCGCGTCTTATACAAGAGGACTGTGATTTGATATCAGATCGGGTGAGTTTTACTACATATATATATATATATATACATCACATACATCCATACATCAGTAAATCAGTACTCGAACTCGTGGCATGCCCAATGCAAGCATTGTATTTATAGCGGCCATTGCGCTCTTGTAGCAGCCAGCTATAATTATTGTCATAAACACCCAATACCACAAATTCGTAAGGCACACACACACACACACGTGAAGCAGCAGTCGCCGTCGCAGTCAGTGCTCCCCCTCCCCTTCACCGTTCCCAGCAAAGTGCATATATAGCTTTGACGTCGGCGTTGGCGTCGCTGCTGGCAGCAGAGGCTGCACTAGTTTGGAATCTCTACGCAAATGCACACATACACTTCATCTGAATATGTGTCAATGCCTGTGTGTGAGTTTTTTTGGTCACTGGAAACTAGAACACATTGCAAATGCAAATAATTCCAATACGTAAATTGTTATAACATCTGCAAAACATAATTCACAATAAATACCAATAAATAAATATACATTCTATATATATTATATAAATATTTAATACAAACTGTACACGAAAAGTGTTTTCGAAAAAATAGTCATAAATTTCGAAGATTTCCATCATAAATAGGTGCTCAAACACACGTATGGGGTTAATATTAGATTTCTTATTTTCCATTTTGCACGATTCTATAAACAAAACGAACCAAATACGATATGCACAAATACCGTTAGAGTTACCGCTACCTTGCCGATGCCCTTTTCGGTATTTGATTCAGCTTCAACGTTTACTGCTCGCAGCGCATAAAATAGTTTCAATCAAAAGTTTCCATGCTTCTTCCTCTTCTTCAGGCTTTTGTTTTCGTTACAAAATGTTCGATTGTTTTTCTAGCTGTGCGCGCTCGTTTTGTTATTGATTAATTTTTTGATGCAAGCCAAAACGAACAACATCCCCTCTACACCCTCCTACACCTGAAGCTCAGAATACGCCAATTAAGGCACCCCCATTTATATATATATATATATGAGTGTGTGTGTATATATTTTGTGAGCATTCATTTACCTAGATGAATGGCAGGATGGGAAGAGCTAAAAGTATGGCTAGCTTTATTGTTTTTGAGATTTAAATTGTTTAAAAACCGAAAGAAAACCCGAATAAAAACAAAAGCGAAGCAACCACAAATGCCAAAAAAAAACACACACACACACACACATGTGCATATGCACAAAGAACACAATGTGAAATGACATTTACTGCATGCAGACGAAAGAGACCGAAAGGCGGACAGAGAGACGGAAAGCTGGCTGGCACACAAGTGGCTTAACTGTATATATATATGCAGTTATATATATATATATACATATATATGTGTGTGTATGTAATGCACATTGGCAATGCATGAACCATCAAGTCAAGAAGAGGTTGTCTGTCAAGCAATCGCTTGTTTGCCTGCCTGCCACGAAACTGACATATTTCCAATAAGCATAAGAATTGTTATGACTAATTGGATTTTGCTAGTGGTGGCATGCATTTATTCAATCATTTATTTTATTATTTCAGGATGAGACGGGCGCATATCTAATTGATCGGGATCCAAAGTATTTTGCGCCGGTGCTGAACTATTTACGGCACGGCAAACTCGTCCTGGACGGCGTCTCGGAGGAGGGGGTGCTGGAAGAGGCCGAGTTCTACAATGTGACGCAATTGATCACCTTAGTTAAGGAGTGCATCAGCCACAGAGATCAGGTAAAAGGACTGCCACTCCAATTTATTCTACTACTAATCTGATATCTTCATTCTCCATTCTCAAACGAAAGCGACCTCATGCGGACAAGAAGCGCGTTTATCGCGTGCTGCAGTGTCGCGAACAGGAACTCACCCAGGTAATGTCCATGTGCCGCAAATGCAAGACAATTGTCTGCTTGATATGACGATGGTGACGATGATGACGCTGACATGCTTTGCGTATTTTGCAGATGATCTCAACACTGTCGGATGGCTGGCGTTTCGAGCAGCTGATTAGCGTCGGCATGCAATACTCGAATTACGGTCCGTTCGAAAACAACGAGTTCCTCTGCGTCGTATCCAAGGAGTGCGGCTCGACCGTCGGACGCGAACTGGAGCTCAACGATCGCGCCAAGGTGTTGCAGCAGAAAGGATCACGAATGTAAGCACAAAGAGAAGAGCATCAGCAATGCGAGTCCTCTGTCTCTCTTTGTCTCTCCCACACCAACATTCTTTCCATCTATTTGTCTGCCTGTCTCTCACCCACACAGACACACAGATACACACACACTTACACACACACATACACATACACACATATATACACACACACACACACAGACACACACACACACTCACCCAGTCGTATCCCAGCCGACTAATGTCATAGAATACATTTGTAATTATTGGCGCATGTGTGTGTGACTTATTTAATTGTGCACTTGTGATGTGAGGTGTGGACACAGGGGCGGAAGAGGGGAGGGCAGTCATTTGCGCACCAAATCAGGCCATTTGGCATGTGACATTGTTGCCCCTAATTACAAAGTCATTAATAGCTGATAAGCTGATAAGTCGGCTATTTTTGCTATCTATTTCCACTCAACGCATTTCAAATTGACAGAAAGAAAATAAAAGTTGCCAATTTGTGTGTGTGGCTGCCAGCATCAATGTCCCCACCGAAAGCACAAAAATTAACAAATTGGCCATAAAATCCACATAAACAATACAAAGAAAAAAAAAAAAAAAAAATTGTAGGCAGAGGTACACGTAACAAGACAAGGACAGCAACAGCAATAACAACAGCAACAAATTTTGTCAATTAGTCCATTATTCAATATGAGTAGTTGTAAGCGATTCAAAAATGTTAACGGTTAACTGCTTATGCTCTCTTTTATCCATGTGTGCATGTTTAAATGACACACTGTTATATCATAGCACACTTCATAGACGCAAAAACTTTAATAAGCTTATGTGTGAAGAGAAGAGATATATATATAAATGTATAAAATATGACTGTTAACCAACCAAACCGCTAAAGAAGCATTTATATGCATAACAGCATTTATGCATGTGTGTCTTACATACACACACACACACTCGCATGCATACAAAAATACTTGTAACTTTTATGCTTGTATCTTTGTACCTACCTTTATCCTTGCACACACACACACACATACAAAGTTGTTAGATATATATATATATATATATATTTATATATGTGTGTGTGTGTGTATGTTTTAGTTAGTCTCTGCTTTTCTCTTTTGCTTTGCTCACTCGCTCTCACTCATTCACTCTCACTCCCTCTCTCTCTCTGTCTGTCTCTGTCTCACTTTCTGTTTCTTTCTGTCTAATTGCAGTCTTGGAATTTAAAATGCTTTCAATTAGAGCGCGTGAACCAAACACCCCCAACCAAAAAAGTAATTCCCATCATCAAACACCAAGTTCAAAGAAAACAACAACAACAATTAACACAACAATCAAGCACAACATGTATAACAAGTAAATCAACAACAACAACAATATTTGAGATCCTTTTCCCAAATGTTCTGCTGCTGTTTATTGGAATTGAGGCAAGCGAGAGAGCTCAATCAGTCAGTCTCTCAGTCTGTCAATTTACACATATATATGTTAATCACATCAATTTGGTAGCCAGCAAGCATTAACCCTTACGTAAGTTTTTCACAATGCAATTGAAAACTTTTTCTTTTATTTTTTTTTTGCATTATATCGAAAGGGGGTAGATATATTCTTTATTAATTAAATCAATTTTTAAGTTCAAATAACATTCTATTCTTTATTATTTTTTATCATTTTTTTTTTTAATAAGTGTGTGTGTAGTGTTGATATTCTCAAGGCTTTGTGAAATTTCAAGGAATTTTTAACTCGCAAACACAAACACAAGGGAAAAGAACAAACCGACCTATCGATCGATAGGGGGCGCTCACCAAGCCCACCACACCCAACACCAGATGTCGCTATTTATTATTGCGATTCCCTTTTTGCCTTCCTTCCCTTTTTGCATTTGAAGTGTGCATTGGCGCCAAAATATAAAGAAGTAGTCTGGGAGGGGTGAAGAGGGGGTGTGTTGGATTCCTTCTATATAAAGCAGAGCACAAAACGCACCGCCCAAAACATGCTTAGCCGAAAGATATATTTGTCTCTGTGTGTTTCATGCACTAATATCAGTTGAATGAAATGCCAATGTGTGTGTGTAATTATGGTACAAGAAATAACAAAAATAAAAGGAAAAGTTAGCCAAACACTTTCCAACGCACGCAAATAGAGCAGATTAGAAGATAGCATATAACAGAAAAAAGAAGTAGAAGAAAAAACACCAACAACAACGTTTATAAGAACTTAAGGATAAAAACAGACGTAACTTGTACTTTTAGATGTTTAGCGGTTTTACTGCGCTTACAATAAACACAATAGTGTTGAGTAACGAAGAACGATGAAGACATTGATAAACAATAAAAAACAGAAACACTCATTTATTGTAGCGATTTCAAAGCACACACACTTATTATAGTATGTATATATATATATATATATATATATATATATATATATATATACGGTATATATGTAAAAAGGAAAAGAAATAACGAAAAACAAAAACACAAACACAACAAAATTAAAAATATATTAGACATGCAAGTAGCAGCAACACAAAACACACTGAGAATCGTTTGCTTGCAAGTGTTTTTCCAAATTGTTGCACTCAAAGAATAACGGGAAATTCGCTTCTCATTGATAATCAATTGATTTTTTTTTATTTTTCGATTGTAAATTGACTATCTGGATATTGAAATATATATATATGTATATATAATTATATATATATGAGAATGTGTGTGCTATTCTCCTGGTATTATGATAATACTAATAATAATAATAGTAATTGTAATTGTAATTGTAATAATAGAAGCTGGCCATTGTTATTATGTTAGCTGCCTGCGCTGACACGCAATTAGAGAGACAGAGAGAGGGAAATAGAGAGAGAGAGCTTTGGCATTTTGTCTATTGATTGTTGCGCCGACGACGCTGATTGGTGTGTTCATCATTTATGTTTAAGCTCTGTTTAAGCTGCATTTACATGCACACACACACACACACACCCACACCCACACACACATATACACACATGCGTTTGTGTATGATAGATAAACACATACTAAGATAGATCGAGCGTGTGAGCGTGTGTGTGTTGAGTGCCCGGTTTGCATAACAACCTTGAGCTTTATTTAACTAGCATTATTGCCTATTGCTAAAGCAAAAACAAATAAAGAAAAACAAAAAACATTTTGAATCACGACTGAATATTTATGTGAACTTGCACTAAAACAAAAAAAATTAATTAAAAAATAAATACTGAAAACAAAAAGGATAAAGAAAATGCGGCGACGTTTGCTAGTTAAACGCATTATTAATTAATACCTATATGTATGTATGTATATAATTTTAAACTAGTAAACTAATTTATACACAAGAAATCAAGGAAATCGAGGAAATCAAAACGCCGCCAACCAATTCGTAACCATTTTTTGTAACCATTTTGAGTAATTGCGTTGTTCGATGTGCATCTAAATGCTAAGTAGAATAATGCTTACAATTATTTCGTAGCCTAAGCTGAAGCCCGATTCGAGCCTGGAAAACAACTTTACAGTTAGCTTGTAATTATACCGAAAACAAAATAAAGCAAAAAAGTGAAATACGACAAAGACAAACACAAAACAAAAGAGAAAAGTAAACACACAAACAAACGCAAAATTCAAATCAAAGTTAGAACACAATGCAATATGAGCCTTAGCTATTAGTAGTAGACTCACCATACACACCCACACACACATACATGCGGATAATTGCGGACGTGTGCAATAAGCCTATGCATATGTTAGCGAGTGCGTCAAGGAAGAAGTAGTAGCGAAAGATGGAACCGAAGATGATGAAGAAGAGAGACTAGGCCTATGCACATGTGCATGTGCTTGAGTCCGTTGAAGCGAAGAAATGGAGAAAGATGAAGAAGAAATAAGGGCGACTAAGTTGCAGAAGAAAGAGAATAAGTGGAAGCTGGCAGCACGAACGAGAAGACAAACATATAACATACTTAGTAGAATAGCCGTACGTGTGTTAACCTTGAGTACTCATGCTTATGGAGAGTGGAGAGCGCGTTACTTGATCAACATTTAATCGGTTGCAGTCGTCTCAGCCGTTACAGCCGTCATGTGTACATTATCACATATGCAAGTACATCTAATAATGACTACCCACAATACCTATCCAATACTTATACAACACTTGTATGCAAATGTAAATGTAACTGAAACTCTTAACTGTAACTGTAACTGTAACTGTAAATGTAACTGTAAATGTAATGTAAGGCGATACAGTGTGTCACAAATACAAGTACATACATACATATATACATACAAACAAACATACGTGTATAATCAACTGAAATGTGAAGGCTTTGGCTCACAGAAATAATATTTCAATAATTGAATTAAAAATCCCTTTTCTAAAAAAAATTAAAAGAAATGAAAACGTGTATTTTATTTTAAAATTTACGATTATTTTTATTTTAATATTACTTTCTGTCTGGAATTATGGGTGAAGAAATTATCGAAAACTTTCGTATAATAGACAAATCAAACATACATAGTCATATAATATCCGTCTGTCCAACTGTCCGATTTGTCTGTCCCTTCTATTCGCACTCATCCTTCTCACTTGGCTAAAGCTGCGAAAGGAATATTTATTGGAAAAGCTTGCGGAAACTTTGGCAAAGTTATTCGGGTTGGAAACATTGGTAAACATTTTGTACTGGAAGGCTTTTGCTGCACGCTTTTGGTAAAGCTTCAAGTCCTTGCGATAAAGTTTCCAGCGCAATTTGACAAACACCCAAATCTTTTTATATCAAGCTAAATTCTTTTCTTTTAGTAGGTTGCTCTCGCAGTAAGCTTTTTCTGCAAGTTTCACACCTTTCTTATTAGCTGGACAGCTTTAAGCTGCAACAGGCCGATAGACAAATATTTTATATATTTATGTATCAATTATATATGTATTTATTTATTCCTAATATGTATCACCTTCTTTAGGGACTGGAAAAATGAACAGCTTCATGAAAACAAGGTGAGTTCTGATAAATATAATGGTTGTTCTTGTCCTGGTGGTGGATATTGGTGGGAACTTGGAGCAAAAATTGCTGCATGAAATAGTAATCATAATTTAGATTACCAAAAGACTGGTCGTGATCAAAATGTACTTGCAAAAATCTCTTGAGTTTTAACCAAATTAAGGGTTTGCTTTGAATTTTGGAAAGTTAGTTCAAGGGATATACCTGGTACCTGGGATCTATGCACTTGGCTAGGTGTGCTTAAATTGATTTTGCTATTTGTAGCCATTGTAGGAAATATTCTCCATTTGCCTGGGCAACTGTGGATTGAGGTATATAAGCTACTTACATTCTCTTGGAGTCGGCCAATAAATTTGTATAATTAATTTTAGGAATTTGCAATTTCAGCTGAATAATCCACAATGAATAAATCGCAATCCGAACTGAAGTTTTATCGATTGAAATTCAGAATCGGAATTGCAATCTGAAACAAAATTAATCTTGTTTTTTTGTTTTAAGTTCAAGCTGGTAAGCGAGAAATCATATATGTTTCTAATTAGATGTCTCTAGCTCTACTAGCCTCTGGGATCCGATGGATGAGGTTGTTGATCCTCATCCTTAAGTGGTAGATAGACTTACTCATTCTCAATGTGTTCAGTATTTAATAAAATACAATTGCTATTTTATGCACACAGAACAGAGCTCAACACCTCAATTTCATTGTACATTTTATTTACACAGTTTTTATACTTTTTTTTGGAAACTAAATTCGTTGAAATTCAACGGCTTTGAATGTCAATGAAAAGCAGCTGGGTGAAAACAATCAAATATCAAGTCGAGCATCGATATTCGATTTCATTTCGGTTGTCTTTTTTGTTTATCGACTGAGGAAGAGGGAAGGAGGGAAGTGGGGGTGGGGCTTGGGGCTTGGGGCATATTGATTAGAATTTTGCGTCAGTTGCCAACTTATGCAAAGTAAAAAGAAATGTTCAGTTGCGTGTGAGCGGAAAACACACACAGCTCATGAGATATTCATAGGCAAATTGCACACGGCACAGCTTCAACAGCTTCTCTGTGGCTGTGTGTGTGTGTGTGTGTGTGTGACTGTATGTGTGTGTGTGTGTGTGCTGACGACGACAATTACAGCTGACGCCCAGGACACTTTTAGATTTGCAGTCGCACACTAAACAACTGCCTCAGCTTCAGCTGCAGCCCTATGGCTGCCCTTCCCTGCCCTGCCCTGCCCGTCCGTTCTCTTCCCCCTCAAGCATGGCTTCAATGCGCTTAACGAGACTGCGACGCCGACGCTGACGGCGACGGCGACTGCGACGGCGACTGCGACTGAGGCAACAACGTTTTTAGCACGTTCGAAATGTTATTTCCCATATATATTTGGCAAGCAGATTCATGCACGCATATCGATATGGCAACATTAAAATTTAACTGCGAACTGCGCCAGCAACCCCAACGCAAAATCATCCACATCCACATCAGCGCCCCCTCCCCCTCCCCCTACCCCAAAAGGGGGGTATTTTGCGAGGGGCCTGCGCTCACCACCACTAAAACGCAGGCCATTGCCAAAACACGTGCACATTTATATTTATTCTAAACAAAGGAATAAAAACTTGTGTCGCCGCGCACATGAGGCCTAAGACCGAAACCGGCCACTGACAGCTCCAGGCCCACCAGCCAGGACCCAGGAGATGGAGCAGAGGAGAGAGAGGCACCATCGTCACACATAAACGACAGCAAAGTTTTCTTTTATTTGTATACCCTTGCGGGGGCGGGGGCACCTGGCTTGCGTTACCAAATATGCGACAGAGGTGAAGCTGCCACATGTCTGGCTTCAAACTAGCCTACAGGTATTTTATTTATTTTCTTTTAAGAAATGAATTGATATTTTTTGTTTAAAAAGTATGAAATAATACTTTTTACATCTTTGTTTTCTCTTAAGAAACATAAGTATAAAATATGACCACTTTTGTCGTCTTACTGAACTTGAGATTCTTCAACTTAAGTTTATTTCCGAAATGACATATTTAATTATTAGTCAATCCACAAGTAAAATATTATTGATAATACTGCAAACCAGTGTTGCCTTTTTATTTAATGTACACAAAATACTACTTTTTTCGTATTTCATTAAAACTTTTTGAGCTCGTTGAATCAACAATATTTACGAAATAATAAATGTAGTTTTTAGGATTACTATTGGCAACAACATTTATCGATTATAATGCAAAATAGTCTCTCGGTGTTATTTTTTAATTAAAGTAAAGCCTAAAATGGTTGGTGACCAACTCGGACCAACTCCAACACCTGAGGGACGAAGAACGTTGGTCTCAGCCAAGCCAAGCTGTCTTCCAGGTGGCTATGATCAAAAAAGACTTAATCAGTTTATATTCATGGGAGAGAACAGTCTTGGAATACACTTTGTGGACTTAGAAATCCCCTAGCTAATCTAAACTCAGCCGATTTTGTGATAATGATGATGAAGAATCCTTTAAAGCACATCAGAGCAGACTACGTCGCCTCAGCCAGGAACTTATGTAAAATCCTAGGGAAACATGTCCAAAGTTCGCAGCACTTAAAAGGTTGGATGTTAAATAGACTGCCAGAATTCACCCAGTAATAATAAAGTCTCAGTTTTCTTTTTCTTTCTTTTTATAATAGAAAATATTTGTTTTTATTTTGCCTTGGATTACTAAGTTAAACTGCAATTTCGATTTAATTATTGTTCAATCTAAAAATTATTAATCGACTTTACGATAGTTTCTTAATTTTCCTTTAATGTTTTTTGGAACGATTACTTTATTTGGCTTAAAAAAAAGTTGGACTGTTCAACTTGAGTTATTGAATGAACCACTTTAGTTTTTTAAATTAAGCATTTCATTAAATTTTTGATTTATTTGTGCGAAAATTCGTATTTTTTATTAGTACCACTGGCTATAATATTAATCCAGTGTGCTGCAACTATATATTCATATATATATATATATATATATATATATATATATATTTGATTTTTTGCTGTATGCCTAGGCAAGAGTATTCCGTTTGCTGTAAGACGCAAATAACCGTTTCCGTTGTCGTTTCCTTTTCGATTATACAATTTTATTTTTTATTTAAACAGACGTCCAAGGCGCGAAGGCAAACGAAAAACGCGTGTCCTTTTCTTTTGCTGTTGTTGTTGCCGTTAAGGACATTAGTGCGTTTGGCTTTTATTTCAAGGTTCTTTTTTCTTCGGTCCATAGCTGTAACTATAGCCGAGCTACATAGCTATAGCTATAGCTATAGCTGTAACTGTAGCTGAAGTTGTAGCTGATGCTGATGCTGATGCGGATGCGGCTCTAACACCGGTCAGGACCTTGGGGAGTGCTCGTAAAGCGCAGCACGCAGCGAGCATAAGCGAAATTTCATTGGTTTTTATGGTAACGATGCTGACTTGGTGACTGGCGCACCTTACATATATATATATATATATGCGTATATATATATATATATGTGTGTATGTATATGTATTTTGCATTCGCATTGAGTTTGACGGGGAGAAGCTTTCACTTTTCGCGCCCGCGTCACAAGCGTCGCCAGATTGAAGACTTGTCTTGTTGGGGTTGCAGCTGCATCGATGCCACTTCAGTCTCTCAGCTTCATCTTTGGCACCTTCAACTGTGCAACAACGACATTGGCATTGACTCAGACGCTGACTCCTGCTCTGACTTTGAGTCTTGTCTGTGGTGGCAGCAGCAGCAGCAGCAGCAACAGCAGCAGCAGCAGCGTGGCAACCCTACTGCGTTGCCTGTACGCGGTAGGCCTGCCGTTCGTCCTTCAACCCCACAAACAACCCCAAAAAGTGCAAGATGTAAAATTGCACCACCAACGCACACACAGAGTCGACACACACCCACTTTAACTTTTGAATAGTGCAAAAAGTGCACTCAAGCAGCAGTCGCAGCTGGGCTGAAGAGTTGGCGCGACATTCATGAGGCAGCCACCACCGTTTCACTTTCGTTTTGCACCTGCCACAAGCGGGGGTTGTTGTTGCAACTAGCAACTGGGGGCAAGCAGCAACAGCAGCAGCAGCAGCAATAATTCTATGTCAACATGACAAGAGCCAGCGGCGTCGCAGTCAACATTCTAATGCATGCTGCATGCTGTATGCCCCACGCAGCACTGTTTGCCATAACTTGAAAGGGCTGGAGCTAAAGTTGAGCCGCCCGAGGGTTGCATGCATTTTGGTTTGGGTTTAGGTTTGGGTTTGTGTTTGGTTTGGGGGCTAGACAAGCGTCTGGTTGCGTTTCGTTTCGTTTGGTTTCGTCTCGTGTCTGTCTAGTGCATCTAACTGTGCTGCCTTTCTTCCACCGTGTCTCTATGTGTGTGTGTGTGTGGGTGTGTGTTGATATGAGTGGGCCTTTGTGCAACTCAAGTGCATGTCGCCAACGCCGTGTTAAGTGCGTCAAACAAAAGCAGCGACTGTCGAATGTCGACTGTCATCTGCTGGGGGCTGCTCTTCTCGCTCCTCTCTCTCCCATATATATATGTATATATATTTATGCATATATATACAGATCTGTGTGTGTGTGTGTGTGCGTGATTTTTGTGCAATGTAACCCCATTTTTGTGAGGCAACATCTGACACTTCCTGACGCTGCCCCCTGAGTGTTCCAGCTTTCAATCGTTTCAATCGACAGCCAGCATCAAGATTAGGGACACAACTAATACTCTCTCTCTTTCTCTCTCTCTCGCTCTCTCTCTCTCTTGTCTCTTCTCACTTCTCACTTGCACTCTATGCTATTTAATTGCAACTTCTGAGTGGGAACCTTTCCCTCCCCCAAAAGCTGTTTCTTCTTGTTCGCGTGTCTCGCATAAAACGTTTGTCAAACAAAAGCCCAAATCTATTATATGCACTTCATTTCCTGCCCAGACTGCTATATGTATATATATTTATATATACCCATATATGTATATGAGTTGAGTGCTTATGAAAATGAAATTGCATTCAAAGAGTTACGAGACAACAGTTGAATTGCTAACCGAAGGCCCAATACTCTTTCCATACTCTTTCCAAATGACAATTGGCTCTGGAAACCATTAAAAGAATTAAATAAATACGGTTCATTTCTAATTACAAAATGATGAAAACGTTTTTTTCAGCTAATACTGAACATAAACACAGCTGACAAAGTTTGGAAAGTTGAGTTGAGTTGTTTATAAAAACTATCGAATATTATTGGTGGAATATTAGTGAAGCTTTCTTTGCCTTCTAAACCCGTTCATAGGTTTAACCAAATTTGGCGTGATCCTATAAAAATCAATGTCCAAAGTTATTTCACTGTTTCCAATTCTAAAAATGCAAGTTTTTAGTTCATTGCGCAATTCACCCATATTATTTGTGTATCTTAATTTGTGTATATAGTTGTTTTTCTTAGATACAAATGAACAATTTGGTTTGCTGATTAGTTTATATAATTTAATTGGGAAAATCGAGAACGGGGTCAAATTTCCTGACAATTTTCTGAATTTCAGAACAGATTCTGTCTACGAATTAGAGTTAGCCTTTCTACTCTGTTGGAAATGCTTTCGATTGTCAAGAAATTATAATATTAAAATGTATTTAAATATCAGGAAAAGAAAGAAAGCCTTTTTTAGACTTTGATATTTTTTCCTGAGTGTCAAGCCAAGCATTGGAGACTTTGCTGTCTCTCTTCAAAGACCAGTTCATGATGCTGACTTAAGAGAAGTTGTGGGTGTCCAACGCCTTCAGTTAGCTGATTGACTCGCCAAAGTTGGCGCAGCATGCCAAGTTTTGTCAGCTAAACTAGGCGCAGGGAACACAAATATGCTGTAAAAAATGAAAACAGTCCGCTTAAGAAACAGAAACGCCGGCAACGGCTAATGAATGTTAAAATACACACACAGATACAAAAGGGGACGCGCACAAAGAAATATTTGTCAATGCAACGAAATGGAAAGTTTGAGGTGGCAGCCACGTCTGAAATAACGATCCAGATCCATGTGCTGCTGGTTCATAGGAAGAATGGAGACACAACAGGCAAAACATGGCAGCAACAAAAACAACATGCCACAGACATGCAGGAGGGCGGGGGGCGGAGCGAGTGTTGGGTAGACCTAAAGAAACTGAACCTGGCCAGAAGATTCAAGGATGTGCGTGCAAGTTGTGAAAAGTGAAATGAAGTGAATGAGGCGCAAGGAAAGAGACATGGGTAAGGGGCAAGTGGCAAGGGACAAGGAAAGGGGTAAGGGAAGGAGGCATCACGAAGGCAGGGAGGCAGGAGCAGCCGAGCCGAGCCGGGACAGAGCACGGGGCAGGGTGCAGGATGCAGGGGACTATAGTGGATGTGCCCGGGAAGCTTTTGTTCTGACCTTTTTTTTTTTGTATATTATTTTTGTGTTTTTGTACTTGTGCATGTGTCAAATTTGCACGACGTGCTTGGCGTGGGTGAACCTGCACTTGAACTACGCCAAATACGGCAATGTGATGACGCACACTGAGCAGGTGACGGAGGAGATGCTAGCCGAGATGGTGATGCTGATGCTGAGGCTGAATGGTAAATGGAACTGGAGATGGGGTTGCACTTGGAGTAGGAGTTGCAGTTGCAGATTGAGAAGCTTAAGAGTAACCGATAGCCGGGGCACACTGTGTCGCTAGCAGTTGCGGCTGCACTTGAGAATATGCCGGGGACTGCATGTGGATGTGGATGTGGATGTGGCACGGCGGAAATGTGAAAGTGGAAAGGGAAGAGAAGTATTGTAAGTGGTAGTGGTAGTGGAAGTGCAACTGGAGGGCCACTGGGAGGAGGATGCTGCGCTATTAAGGGATGCAAATGCAAGTGATTGCACTGTCGTCATTAGGGGTTTCTCCGTCTGTCATGCTGTGTCTGTGTGTGTGTGAGTGTGTGTGTGTATGTATGTGTGGGTGGGTGGGTGTGGCAAGGCAGCCGGTTGCTCTAATGATGTGTCTGCTAGCCAGCTGCTTAGACAAACAAACTGGCAAACTGGCAATGCCAATGTTTACGGGTTTGTTTTTGTTGCGCCTCGAAGTATGCAGCGCTTTATTTGCATATTCATATTGTAATACAATGCACGTAAGACGCACACACACACACACGCACACACATAGATATACAGATATCGCACATATGTCTCGTTACCTCTATTTTGTACTAATTAACTGGTTCTCTATTCATCATATTAAACTTAAGTTTATAAGAAGGGAGAACAATGCAGTCGGACAGTCTAACTGACTGTGAAACAGTCTTCTTTACAGATATCTTCGCAATTTATATATATTAACGAAGGATACATTTAACATGCATATGCGAAATTACCAATTTCCATCAGTTCGATTAATCGAAGTGAAGAAATAATTGCAATAACATTTGAAAATGAAATCAACGATTTCAGTTGAAATCGGGGAAGTAGACTCAAATCGCTCCAATTGTGGATTAAATATGGCTCTTTGTGCTCCCAATGTTGTTGTAATACTTAGCTTAAACATTATTTGATTTACGCGGAGCATTCAAATGTTATCTACTTTTCAAGGCATTTTTATATTTGATTCTAGATCGAATTGTATACGTGTAATGTGGATATGTACACAAATCTTCATATATAGCTGCGCTTCAAGTATTATAAAATATCTGAAAATGGACAAGAAAGTCGTATGAATTCTTTAACAACTTTATAGAGGCTTAGTAGCTGGATAGTTAGGTTATAAGCCAGTTCCAGTGAATGCGATGAGCTGGGCTAGGTTGCTAGGCTAGGCTCTCTATCAGAGAGTTACGATATATATCAGTAAGGAAGGCAGACGCCACAAGCTAAACGTCCTCTCCTCCCAAGCAGTGCAGTGCAGTGACCCCTCTTCTTCTTCAGCAAGGCAACCTCTGCGGGAGTCGTTATGAGCATGATTCCCTTTCAGCACTGCCTGTCATCCCGTTCAAAGATCTGTGATAGTTGCTGACCATTTTCAAGTTATTTCAGACAGAGAGAGAGAGAGAGAGAGTGAGAGAGAGAGAGAGAAATGTGATCTTAATGAGTAGATTTAGTAACAACACAATTAAAATTAAGTCCTCTCTCAAAAAATGATCGAAAATACTTTGCAACTATGCTTTAAAAAGCAAGCAGTCTCAACAAGTACCATAAAAGTAATGGTTATATAACAAATATATATACAACAAATGTATATGTTTATATATACTATTATTCGGAGCACAATTGTATGCGGTAGACTTAGAGCAATTCATGTTGTGTAATCAGCTTGGGCTAGTTGGAGTCTGAATCTAAGCCTTCAGTTGCAGTTGGAGTTGGTGTTGCTGTTGGGATCAACCCTGTCTATTTTGTAATGTGTTTTTAAATTCCTTCTTTTTTTTCGCTTTTGCTCATTGTTTTGTCCGGCTGGGTGGGTGTACTAGTGGGTCTTGTGTGTGTGTGTGTGCGTGTGTGTGTGTGTGTCAGTTTGCTTTCTTTTTTGGGGAGTTTTCATTAGAAACTTTTTTGCCAACATCATTCTCAGCGAAACGTCAAAACAAAAAGGGTTCGTACACGCACAGACATACATATATACATATATATATATCTATGTGTGTGTGTGTGTGTGCGCGCACACATATTTTTGGCATGTGTGTGTGCTCGTTTGCATATAGAGATAAGCGCGGACGCAGATTTAGATATTTTAGACATGCGTGTGCACTTCCGTTGCGACCAACCCCTTCCCCTTCGCCCTTCCTTCCAGTGGGCGTTGGGTGGGCTCTGTTGCTGACATGTTTGTGCCGCGCTGACCAGCGTAAAGTTGGCAGCCTGCCTGCCCGCCCCTTCCCCACCCCCTAATGGCCTACCCATTCCCAGCAAGCGCTAACTAAACATGCTTAATTAGAAAGTAGCTGCGGTTGCCAACAGCAGCAGCAGCAGCAGCAGTAGCAGCAGCAGTGGCAGTGGCAGCGGCAGCGACTGCGACCGCATCTACTCGGCGGCTCATATTTCACTGACCAGCGCACCACCCAGCGTAAGCCTCCGCCTCTGCCTTCGTCTCACCCTTTGCCTCTGCCTGCCGCTTCTGTTGTTGTTGTCTCTTCTTTTGTGCGTTGCTCGCCTCGGCTTCGGCTTCGGTTTTAAATGTTGCTCATTACGTGGAGCGTGGGCTGCGGCTGCTGGCTGCGGATGCGATTCGTCCGTCGCCGTCGCCCCCCCGCAACCCCTTCCCCCGTTCGACCGTTCGCGCGTCACGCACATATGAATATGTTGAATTAATCACTTGGGTTTTGGGCTTACTCCTTTTTTTTGCCTTTTTTCTCCTGTTTTTTTTTTTGCGCTGTTTTGGCAATGGGCTCGGTTTTAGCCAAAACCAACGGCCACCCAACCAGCGATTGCCACCCCGCCACCCACGACACGCCATGGGCATTGCTCTAGACATTTTTGGCTGCCCACCTTCCGGACGCCACAAACCCCACTCGGCCCCCAACGCACCCTGCGCCGACCGCTTCTATATTATGCAGCAAATCGATAAAAAGTTTGACCACCGCCCCAGCGTTGCTGACATGGCGGTCGCAGCGCCGTCGACATGTGAAATGTGTGAAATGCGCGCATTAAATAAAAAACAACAACAAAAAAACCCACACACAAAAAAAACAGAATCCAATTTCAAAAGGGGTATGTACCCCAGCACCATTACTGTTGCCCCCAGCTGCTCGCTACGGATTTTTTGTATGGTCATTGTATGCCCGATTTTGTATCGCCCAAAAAGGTGTAGCAGCAGCCAGTTGCCCCACTCCTCCCCCCATCCCCACCCAACTTGTTTTTATTTTTGCTCAACTGCGGCGTGTTTTAGATAAGGTAAATAACTGCGATTGTTTGAATTTTTAATGTACGAGTAAAAGTTTTTATGCAACATCCATGTGCGCTGTCCAGCGTCGGATCATTTTGAGCCGGGCTGCCACGGTGGCGGCCTTACGGCGGATTTCAGGCAACCTAATGGCAACTTTTTTTATGCCCATGCCTACATGGATATGTACGTATGTGGACACATACATCTATTTATGTGCACACATGGGTGTGTGGGTGTGAGTGTGTGTGTGTGAGTGTGTGTGTGTGGACATAAATGGACTTTTATAAATGCTAAATGTTGATAAGTAGATGCTCGGAAGAGTGTGCAGCCTGTACTTGTATAAACCTGTACACACACTTACCTACACACACACACACCCATCACATACACACACCCATCACATACACACACCAATCACATACAGATCTACGGATTTATTATTATTATAGAAAAAAGTGTATGAATAAGTAAATAAAGGAACCATCTCCCACTCCCCATAGTGTATACATATATTCCTGATCAGTGTCAGCAGATTTACGCACAAGAAAATATAAATTAATTGGTTATTTAAGAGCAGGGCACAACAAGTAATTTGATATTGAAGAAACTACCATCAGCAAAGCCTACTGTTTATTTAATAATTGAGTTCAGTTTAGGTATATCAATCTAGTTTCTTGTGAGATTCCGGGTTTTTTTGTTTGTTTATAACTGGTAGCTTGGTAGCTTTATTTGTTCAGTATGCGATATGTAATGCTACAATAAAAAACGTTTCAACAATAATGGTGAACGTTCCATTCCAATGAAGTTATGCAAAGGTTAGTAAAAGGCAGGTAAAGACAGCATCTCCAATCCAAAAATGTATACGATTTAAGCAAGTAATAACCATTAAAAAGCACAGCCTTCGATTTTTCAGCGGTCCATTGACAGAACACTGTAGACTAAGAAGCCACCTAACTAAACTGGGTATTTATTGTGACGAACAATGCAGATTTTGTGAGAGCGAGGAAGAATCCTCAAGACACATCGTAGCGGAGTGTGTTGCCTTAACCAGGAAAAGATGCAGCATCTCAGGGACGCATGTGATGAACTTCAAAGACATAAAAGCCCTCAACCCAATAAAGATTGTTACATTTGTGCAGCAGCTGGGGTTTACGGAGGAGCCATAGGCTCAGAAGGGGACACAATAGATCAAGTTTGCTTCATTTTATCGATAACAAATATATTGACAAATTTATACCTGGGCATATTTCTGATCTGGATAAACAAGATAAATTGCATCAATATCGGATAAGAAACACCCGTTTGATGTCTGCAATAGAAAGTTGTGCAGCTATTCAGGCATTCAGTCAGTCGTACCAATCAATCAATCAATCAATCAGACAATCAGTCAAATGTTGATAAGCACATTGAATTTTTAGTTTTAGTATTAATTCGATAATAAAATAAGCATAAGCTGTGCTTGGTTGGCTGAGGGGGAGTGGGTTGGGGCTATTAATTTATTTTTAATTATCCATGTTGGCCAGCTGCAGGCTGCAGTCTGGAATAAATTCTGAAAGATAGCGGCCCAGGAAGATAAAAGCGGACGACAAATGACTAAAATCAAAGGCACAATTTGTTGCTGCTGTTCTTGTTGTTGTTGTCGTTGCTGATATTTTTAATATTTAACTGCAAGCTGCAGAAGCAAAAGACAAAAGACAAAAGACTGACTGACTGACTGACTTTGTCTCTAGCCGAATTTAAAACCATCTGCAACTGAATGGGTGTGTGTGTGTGAGTCAGTGTGAGTGTGAATGAGTCCATATGTCTTTGAGCTCGTCGTCTGTCAGCAGCAAAAAGATAAAAAACAAAACACAAAAAAAAAAAGGAAACAGAAAAGATAACAACAAACACCAACAAAACACATTGCAGCCACAAAGGCCCGCGGAAGCGCAGCAATTGCAACACAGCTCACAAAGCATTCTAACATGATTTTAATTACGATGAGGAGCGTTGCCATTGCCGTTGCCGTTGCCGCCATCGCTGAGCTCGGCCCAAACTTGTGCCACAAAACAACTTGGTTTGCCCATCCGTATCCGCTTGCACTTGCAACAGCAGCAGCAGCAGCAGCCACATCCGCACACCCATTCCCATGCCACCATGACAAAATAACGCAAACGACAGGAGAGGAGGGGGCAGCAGCAACAACAACAACTGAAACAGAAACTGAAGGAGAAGGAGAAAGGGAAGCAAAACAGCAGCCGAAACAGCAACAGAAACAAAGAGAAACGTGTGAAGTCCTCGAATCGCTTGCAGCGAGTTGAAGCTGACAAATGTTTCGCACATTTTTTGTCAGCCTCATTTCGTTTGGCCTTGTGGCATGTCTCCGGCACTGCGTAAGGGGCAGCTGTAGCAGGGTGGAGGGGGGGTCATTCAATAGAACACGCACACATCTCAAGCATGCCAAGTGCCTCGAGTTGTGGCAAAGAAGCGACAAACACGTCTAATTACTTGCACTGTCCTCAGCCAAGAACTCGACTCAAATATCGCTCAGACCTGGACTCAGACTGTATATCCTAGTTATCGTTTATGAACTTAGTCCTTTTTGGAATTGATTTCAAATTCAATTTTTATTAATTCTCATTCGTATTTGTTCCAATATTATATTATTTTCAACTTAATTATCAATACTTGGCTGTGCTATATATTTTATATATATATTTTTTCTAGTAGTATGGGTTTTTTTGAATTTTTTTATTTTGTTTTTTATTTCTTTTACAACTTAAGGAGTCAAGAGTTCCTTCATTGTCATTATCTATAACTACAATAATCTTCTGGTATATTTATTGCTTGATCATTGAAATTTTTCATTGAGGCATTTTGCGACTTTCATTAGATTTTTATCATTTTACCTTTGCGCTTTTCATCTCAGCAGCAATCAACAAACAAAAAACTGAAGAAACGCTTCTAAAATTCATCAGTTTCATATTTCCTTCCAAATCTATCATAAAATGCAAACTGGAAACCAAATTGGGGCGCAATATTCAAAAGATGCGCAGTTTTCTTTAGCTGTCTATTCCAAGTAGGTGCCACAGGAGCAGTCGGGAAATGGTCATCGACGTGGAAGAGGCAGTGGAACAGGCGGCAGTGAGTGGTAGGGGATATTGAGAAGCAGCGAAAGACGCAGTGGAAGTGGTCGTAAAGAGGGAGAGGAAAATGACAAAGAAGAGGCTGATTACGGTGAACAAATGATCAGTCCCAGAACGCACATAATTTTTGTTCCAGGACACACACACTTATACAATACAGCAGAGAAATTGATATGTTGGCAGGTTGACTCCAGTCTACAAAGGTAATCTTCTTTATACATCAGAAGCAGAAGAAGCATCTCTGATTCCATTAGTTGTGTAAATTCAGCAAGCCTGCAATGTAAGTGCTTGTAGAGGATCACAGCTAGGTGTCAATATCTGTTCTCAATACAAATCAATTAACTTAATTCAGTAGGAATACATCGAGGCATAATATGAAATGTATAAATACGTATTATCTGTTAGCAACATCACTTGTATCTAGATGCTGTGTAGCTAACCAGTACGCAAACGATTTCTACACTTGAGTTTTCTAAAGCGCATCGAAATGCGTAGTTAAACGCCACAGTTAATGGTAATTTAGTGGGGAAATGCAAGTGCCAATTAATCTGAAAGGCTTTGGCGTTCAAGTCTGGAATCGCAGTAGCATTTTGAATCATTTTTTGTGCGTTCCGTGAACTCTCCTCCCGCCAAGCGTGCTTACGCTTTAATAGGCACATGCGGGAGGTGGGCGCTGGTTGCTGGTTGCAGGATGCTGGATGCTGGGTGCTGGACGATGGGCGGTGTTCGTTGTTCGGTTGTGTAGTGTGGTGTGGCAGGCGCGATTAATGCGGGCTCTGCGCTATATTATTTTGACAAATTTTTGTTCGTCTTTTTTGCTTGGCGCCCAAAAGCAAAAAGTAAAAAGTATAAAAAAGGAAATCACAAAGAAAAAAAAACGAAAACTGCAAATGACAATAGTACATACGACAAGTAAGTATATGCGAGTACATACTGAAAATGTCGGCATGCGTTTGTATGCAGAATGGGTGGAAAAGTGGGCGGTGGTCGGTGGGCGGTGGGAAGGGAGTGTTGTCGAAAAATAAATGGAAAAGGCAGCACATCATTGGTGTGGCATGTGCATAATCAAGCGACGGGCAGGGCCGATAGGCGTTATAGGCCCGAAATCGAAAGCCGAAACTGCAGCCGCCACGACGGCAACAACAACAACAACATCAACGGCACAGCAACAGCACAGCAACAACAACAACAACGGCAAGTGCGACGGAGAATGCGCAGCTAGCGGCAGAAATAGTGTCCAAAGTGCGTTGCAAATGAGCAAAAAAAAGGCCACGCCCGTTCTTTGCCTGGTCGTGATACTGGTCCTGATACTGGTCCTGCTTCTACTGCTGCTGCTTCTGCTGCTTCTGCTGCTGCTGCTGGCGCTCCTACTCCTACTCCTACTCTTGCCTATTCGCTGTCCTTTGCATCTGCAGTTTTGCATGTGCTGTTGTTGTTGTTATTGTTGTTGGAGCTGATGCTGCTGCTGCTGCTGCTGCCGCTGCTGTTATCGCTTGGGGTGGAGTAGGCCTGGACGTGTTGGTGCGTTACCTTCCTTCTTTTTCTCTTTCCTCGTGTTTTTTAATTTTATTTTATTTTTTATTTATTTTTTTGGTTTTTCCTTTATTTTTTTGTGGTGGCGATTTTCGTTTTTTGATTTTTTCTGTTTTTTTTTTGGTATATTTCCTCCACAATTTTAATGGATTTTTTTTGTAGGTGTGTGCGTACTTTTATACACTGACATGAGTGAGTGTGTTTGCTCTTGTGTGCATGTGTGTGTGTGTGTGTGTGTGCGTGTGTGTGTGTGTGCGTGTGTGTGTGTGTGTTCACGTTGTTTTACTTTATGCACATGGGCTCGTTTTTGTTTTTGCCGGACTTTTTATTTTATTTGTAGCATTCTTTTTTTTTTTGTGTATTTCATTTTATTTTTTTTTTTATATATATATATTTTTTGGTTTGCTCGCTAACGTCGCTGCTGCTGTTGCTGTTGCTCATCATGATGAGCATTTTTTTATTCAAGCAGATAATTACATTTAAATAAAATAAAAATTTCATGTAGCGCAAGGTAGACATATACCTACAACTTTCAGCAACCAGGCACAGTCATAGCTATAGTCATGCCACCCCCTCCCCCCCTGCTCCCCTCTCACCCTTTCAGGCACCTTCCTGGCACCCGCACCGCTTGGCTAGGCTCTGGCCCTTGGCCCGACAGGAGGAACCCCAGTCGTTGTTGGTTTTGTTGGCATGTTATTTTATAATTCATTTCGTTGCGTTGTTTGACTTACGCGGCGTTGCACGCTGCTGTCCAACTGCCCACCATAGCATCGCCCAGATCTGGAACTGCAGCTGAATCTGTATCTGCATCTGGCGCTGCAACTGTAGCCGGGAGTTGGAGTTGGAGTTTGGAGCTGGAGCGAGTGCCAGAGTAATTTCGTACTGTGTTGTCACAGTGCCGCAAATTGCGCCGCAGTTGTCTGCTCTTAGGCTGGTCATCTACCGCCAGCTCGTCCGTGTGTCCGTGCGTCCGTGTGCACTCCAAGTGCCCCAATATACAAGTCATTCGCCTCGACGCTAGTCAACTGGCGACCAACTGTTCCCCGCTTCTGACATAGCCACCGCCCCAATCCCAATCCCATTCCACCATCTGGCAGCAGCAGTAATCGCCAGGTTTTTGTTTGTTTGCAAACTGCAGTCAAGTTGTTCTGTTAATGCTAATTGCCAGGTTTCTACAGCTTCGCAAGTCGCACTTTGTGTCCGCTGAGGACTGCATCCTCATTTCGTGTGCCTGTCGCTCTTTGGGGTCATTTCGGATTCTAAAAGTGTTGCAGTCGAAAATCACAAAAGCCAACTGTAACTCTGCTTCTATCCCTCTCCCTCTCCCTCTATCTCTCACTCACTTTTTTTTACCTCATCTCGTAGCTGCAGTTCACCTCTCAACTGAACCAGAGCCATAACACTATAATAAAAGAGTAGAACAAAATAAATAGTTATTAAGTTCATCCGGGTGTTGAGCAAAAGTAACCGTGGAATGTTCGAATATACAAACTGATAGCAGCCAATATCTTGTATATATATATATATATACACAACATTTATTCTTGTTCAATCTGAGTTGATATAGTCTATATCCGACTTAAGTCTATCTTAAGGAAACTTTGAAAACATCGCCAAATTTTAAGGCTGCCATAAGAACAATCGCTTGAAAGATGAGAAAGTCCGGAATAAACATGATAGTAGTTTAGGAGTTTTAGTATGCTCCTAAAAGTTGAGCGCAGAGTGATCAGAACAGACTACATATATATATATACATACATATATATTTTTCTTTTGCATAAACAACGAACTCAAGTAGTGAACGGATGGGCTTCTGTCTGCAAGGGTATGTAATCTTCGGCGTTTCTAAGATTGCTGCGCTTATGGTTTTTTATTTATTTTTATCTTATGAAGGGTGGATTGTTGGATAATCCTTGCAACGGGCCATCTTTTGAGCGTGGCAATAGTGCTGGCAAGGCAATTAAAGCGGGAATAGATAGAATAAATTATGATGTCAATAACTGATGCACTCTTGAATAAAAATCTAGAGTTGCAGAAGATACAAAACGTTGTGAAATAATGTTATTGTTGGTTGTTGGCGTTTTACTTCAGCACAACTGCAATATGGGCTGTGAAACTATATGGGTGTGTGTGTGTGTGTGAGTGAGTGGAAAATGGTGGGTATATTATTGACGCCTGTTGTCGAGTCCTTCTGTCACACAGAGGATTCCATCTGGGCTCGAAGTCGAAGTCAGCACAAGACACAAGACACACGGACAGCAGGCAGCAACAACTGGTTGAACTGGTTACGGGTTACTTGTTACAGGTTACTTGTTACAGGTTACTTGTTAATACTTACAGATTACGGTCACTTGCTAATGAGCAGCTTGAGTCGTTGGCTCGGCCTCTTCTGCACCAGTTTATTGCCACTTTAAAAGAACTCCGCTCAAAAGTGACAAGTTCATCTTTGACTTTTGCTATGCTTTTGTTTTTGTTTAAAGAAATGACACTTCAGCGCCAATTCTCATTGAATCGATAAAGTAAAAAGAAAACAGGCGAGAACTTTGAAATCAAACGTATCCGATTGCGAAATACTTTGATATCAAGGTAACACAAGCCTGATAGCAGGTGCCTAAAAACTGATTTGACATAGCCAAGACTAACCTTTAGAGCAGGTTTCTATTAAAATTACCATTTCAAATTTAGTGACTATAGCTTTCAATTTGTGTGAGAGATATAGTTTTATCGATTTGCACTTATCGATTATAATCGATTTCGTAGCCCCCAAGATGGCGTAGCACACAAACTTTAACACTTTGTCTGATGCAAATATATGTTCAAGGCCCTAGTTTTAAAGGTGTCGACAATAGTTACGTTCTCGCAGACTGGCAGCCAGTAGGACGGCCATTGGACAAAACCAATATACTCTTCTATCTTCGGTATCAGAGTATAAATAAGTATGGAAGTATTTTAAAAGAAAACTACATTTGAAATTAACTATCAACCGCTATCAGATCCGATTCAAAAGTAAAAAATGTGACTGTGCAATATGTTGAAAATGTTGAGTTGGAAGTGTCTAGTTGTAAGAAGAGCGAGTTGCAAGAAGAGCGAGCTGCAAGAAGTAGACGGTAGGCAACCAGTCCTTGTTTCGGTGTGAAGTCGTCGGGTTGAGAGCCCAGTAAGTTGCTGCTAAGTGGCTTGAAATCAATATATGAACACAGGGATGGGGCACTGCATCGTCAGTTATGAGTATTTATATTTATATGAGCATATGTGGATATGTGCATCAGAGGATGTTTTTAAGTGATTGCTGTGCGCTGTGTTACGCTGCGTATACACAATATTATGTAACTGCCTTTGTTGAGGTGTACAAGCGAGTGGTAATGCAGTAATGTCTGTAATGTATCCTGCATCATAAGACAATCCTAATGGCTCACACAACGAATAAGGCAGACAGACAGACACCCGGACAGACAGACGGACAGACAGACGGACAGACAGACAAATAAGTGTGCTCTTCAAGCATGCAGACCACAATGCGGCCTCTAAACTGATGAATGCCGCCAGTTGGGGTGTGATAGCATCACAAGTGCCCTAATCAAATGATCGAAACTGTCTGCGATCCCAAATCAACTAAATATAACATTGTAAGCATATATACGTTTCAAGTGGGTATTCTAGTGTGTTCTGGTGTTTAGTGTCTACTGCAAGGGATTCACAGTTCGACACTAGCCCGTCTTTTGTCGAATGAGCTGCCAAGCTTTTAGCAATTTATGCACTTTATGTAGATATATAATTTCCTTTGTTTCATTCTTAATTTAATTGAAATACTTTGTGCTCATCACTTAATGGTTGAATAGGCTGCATGAATGATTCGCAGCATGCAATTTTAACAATTGCTCAACCAGTTTCAGCATTTCAAATGAATCAACAGCTTTTGTTCTTTATAACGAGCATCTAAAATGTATAAGAATGCGTCGAATGAAATCGTAAAACTTATTAATATTGAATAAAATACTTGAAAGTTCTATTCTAATGAGTTTTCTACTTATAATTTTAAGAGCAATATACATATTTGAAAATTGATATAGTTGCATCTGTTGGATCTGTGAGGAAACTATTGATTTTTGTTAAAGGGCTTATAAGTGATTGGTACGATAAGATTGATCTCACCATTATTTATAGCATATTTTAGGTAAAATCTATATGTAGTACAAAATAAGGTAACCATCATAACTATTTGAGAACAGTGTTTATAAAGCAATATGATGAAGTGATTGATATGTGCTTAAGCTTAAATTTAACCTAAGTAAAGGTAAAGCAGCCGATATGCAAAGAGTGCCCAAGTTGAGGTTAAGGCGTGGACTTACCCATTTGAGCTGAAGCAAGAGTCAAAATTACAAAATTACGAATTCCTGTTTTTTCGTTTTAAGGCCATAACTTCTCTATTTTCGCAAGGATCTCCGGAGGACCCATATTTTCGAACTAACATTAAAAAGGATTATCGACTTGCACTCAAAGAAATGCAAGATTCCTTAAGTTGTTTGGGCAAAAAGTTACACAATGGGGTACTCTTGAAAAAATAAAAGGATTTGGAAAAACCACGCGTCGCTCGGCCATTTCAGCGACTATCCGGTTGTTCTTTGGACCACAGATTGTCCTTACGGATAAAATTTGACTAAAGATATAAAAAGGACTAAAGTCCTTAAAACAGCTGAAAAAACGAAACATTTTTGAAAATAGAGAATTCCTCTCATTTCGGCCACATCCTCACGGATCCTGACGAATCCTATATCAAACTGTTAGTCTTAACTGGAGCAACCAATTTGTCAAAGGTCACGGTCATCGTTCTTGTAGTTTCCGAGAAAAAAATGAATTTGAGATTTCGACCCATTTTAATTCGCTTTTCGTGTGAAAATTGAAAGTCTTTGGGGATCTAGACGACACCATAATCCTTGAATGTAGCTTAATAGAGCGGGTCCTTGCGATTCTAACGCGCCATGTCCTTCGAAAATCTGAAAGGATATGGCCAAGCTAGAACCATTATTATCTTCACAAGCGTGCCCCTGAAAGTATGCCGCATTTTATGTCACACGGCAATTTGGCAACCTGCTGGTTCGTGTCCTTGCTACCCCAAACAACAATCTGCACGGAAACCAAACGAATTGATCAAATTTCCCACCTTCCAAAAGAAACCAATTTTTAGTTCACGAAATGTTCTTTTATTTGTAATAAAATTTGTGTCTTTTCTTATATTTGTCATTTACTTTGATATATGTATGATTGTGTGTACCTGCGTCAACAATATTACGTTATATTTGACTATATACCTTGGCGTGATATACAGCTTTTGTATATTTAGACTCGATCTGCATAGTGATAAAGATAAAGAATTACAAACTAACTACGTATAATGTTGAAGGCACTATTCGATATTAACTACTAGCTGTATTCTTTGTGGATATCGATAAATAATACAAAATGTATCGATTACTACTAAAAGCTGGATATTTTTTACAAACGGTATATTTTTTATTTCCCTCTAGGTTTTCATTTTAACAAAACTATAGTTTGACGTAGGTTTCTGTTTATTTTTACAAACATTTCTTAAGTATACGGACCGAAATGAAGGCAGAGATGGAAATCATTAATGCTCTGTAAGCTACAACTATAAAGATAGATAGATAGATTCAAAGATATTTTTGGTTTAAGGAGAGTTCATCAATTTAATATTATACAAATATACTCTTTACAAAATTATAAAGCTCAAAAGTAATTAAAGCGAATAAGTAAATTAAATTTCTTCAAATCGTCTGGCCAACAGTTCCTGTGACAGCGTCCAGTACCTATAAAGAAATACACAAAATGAAAACATTAGATATGTTAGAAACACGAAAGAAATAGGCTCTAGTCGTGATCGCCAGACTAGGAGATAGACTTTACTAAGCTTTCTAATGTATTTTAATTGTCTAAGTTAAATGTGGTTTATACATTTAAAAATAACTGGCAAATACGGCTGATTTTTGTTCTATTTTAAGTTTCGATATGAAATGCTATCTTTCTAAAACTAAGTGATAATGAGCAATATTAGCAGACTTTGCCAATTGGCTTTCCAATTTAAGATTTAGATTCCCGTTTCCGCTATGAAAGAGTTAAACTATTAAGTCACATTTATGCTAACTGCAGAAAGCCCATTCTAGAAGGTTGTAAATAATATTTGCTCATTTGTGATTGAGTCTAGAGGAGGCAGTCTGAAAGTGTATTACTGTCAATACCAATATATTTTCAGATATTTTCTAATTCGCAATATGAATAAAGTGTGAGAGTGTGTGAGTGTTTGAGTATGTTCGGAGCTCAAAGTGTCTTATAGATTAAAGTGAGCTGAATTCGTCAAGAAGTAACCTCTTTTTTATTACAACAAATTTCAGCAACTAAATTAATTAAAAATTTGTCTGCACCTCAGTGTGGTGTGAGTGCTAGTATGTGTATGTGTGTGTGTGTGTGTGTGTGAGTGTGAGTGTGTGAGCAAAAATGAGCAAGTTGCAAAAGAGGAACTAAGCTTGTTAGCAACTTGGCACAGCCAGCCGCACGCACTACCGAATTGGGGTTGAGAGACAGGCAGAGAGGGACGGAGGAAGTGTAAGGGTAAGGGTAACGGTAAGGAAGAGGGAGGTGGTAACTTGGCAAGTTGGCAAGTTGGTGGGCGGTTTAGTTAGCGTTGCTCGGCGGTGGCTCGCCTGCTCGACAGCACCACCATAAGGATGGGCGATTGCCGTTGCCTTATTTCGCATATTATTATACATATTTTATTTCACTTTTTTTTTTGCAGTTTTGTTGTTGTTGAGCTCTCGTGCTGTTGCGTCTTCTCTCTACTTTACTTTCTTACTCCTTGTGTGTGTGTGTTTGTGTGTGTGTGTGAGTGTGTGTGAGTGTTGGTTTTCTGCACTCATATGTGCTTGTAAAGTTTTTACTTCGTTAGCATAATGAGAAACCGCGTGTTCATATCCACACGCCTCCGCAGTCACTCACACACACAGTCACACACACACACACACACACACACACACACACACACACACACACACACACACAACACAACACATACATAGGCAATCAAGGATATGCGTACACATAAGCAAAGGCAAGCTGATTGTGCCTCTTGCGTAAGTATTTTGCGCCGTTGCGCCTGATGTGTGTGTGTGTGTGTGTGTTTGTGAAAAGAGGCGGGGTTGTAGGCGCTGAGGCTCGGCTTGTGGGTGTGGGCGTAGTCGTGGGCGTGGGTGTGGATATGCGTAGCACACCAACACAGCAAATTCTATTTAAATTGTGTACAACATTATTAGAAAGTTTTCCATTGCGCGGACAAACAACAAAAACAGCAACAACAACAACAACATCATCAGCAACTGCCGCCGCAGTGAAAGCCGAAAAAAATAAGCACAAAGCACACAACCATGCAGGCAGCTAGGGGTGTGGAAAAGGGGAGCCGAATGAAGTGCGGGGGGGGGTTGTAGAGAAACGCGTGCAAAAAGTTGCAAAGAACGCCAACATAAGCAAAAAGAGAATATGTTGAAAAAGTCGAGAAACAAAATTTTTAATTTGCCTCGCGGAAACACACACATACACACACACACCAACACACACACCAACACACACACCAATACACACACCAACACACACCAACACACCCCAACACATCGCCACACACACAAGCCAAGACTCACACATGCACATTAAACTGTCTTGACAACGGGAGCTCCTGATCTGCTCTCAAGAAGGGGATAAGTGGGTATACAATTGCCTTCCATTCCTTGTGATATTTCTTGAATGCGCAGCATTGTTTTCAATTTCCTTGCTCAATTTAATTTAGTTGCCCAAGGACACCCACTGTGGCCTTCAACTTCAACTGCGGCTCGACACTCGACCTTTCGACCCCGTCAATTGAGATCTTAAAGCTGACCAGTATGCAGCGACACTGGGTCGTATGAGTAACTCAGTTCAGTACATTCAGCAAACTCGCTCAACTCACTTTTGGCAATGTTGACAATTGCTTGCTAGCTTCTACAACATGCCTATGTATGTATATATTAACATACACATACACACACACACACACACATAGTCAGTCACGCGAGCCAAGGCAAAAGTTTTCTTATTCTTTTTCTGCTCGAACTGCTCGAAGTGCTTGGCTGCCCCCGTCAAAGGACTCACTGTCGTCGTGGCATGTGCTGGGCTCGGGGCCAAGGACACCGCTAAAGAATTAAAACCGCAAATGTTGCTGTGCACATTATGCAAAATTAGTAGCAGTACCTACACACACACACACACCCACACACACTCACACACACACACACAAATATGTGTATACATGTATGTATACCACACATATGTGTGTGGGTGAGCACACACAAAAAGAATTTATAAAAAACTTTTCACATGCTTGTTTTGCTCTACCCAAAAATACCGAAGGCAGCTCAGCCATTTCTATCAGCAGTTCGTTTGGAAGACAGGAATTAGACTTCAGACTCACAATCAGAATCAAACTCAGAGTTAAGGACTCCAGTGACGACAGTGGATCACCTCCAAGCTGGTCTTCTTGAAGTTTTGGGCTCCTTTCGCCCAGTTGCAAGTAAGAGCAGCAGAGATAACTGATTGCATTGCATTCAAAGGGTGTTCAGAGTGCGACTTGCATTTGAACGATTGCAGACCGAAACAAAAAAGTTGAACAGATAGAGAATGAAAAGAACTTCAGGCGTTGATGCTGTTGCCAGTGGCTCAGAATGAAGGATGAGAATTGGGTATGGGAATTGGGGATGGGGGTGGGGGTGGGGATGGGGATGGTGATGGGGAGTACTTCTTAAGCATATTTCATTACATGTACGCAGAGTTACGACGACGATGATGATGACGGCGGCGGCGGCGGCGGGGGCGGCGGCGAAGAAGAAGAAGGAGATGGAGATGGAGAAGATTTTGGCATCTTGGGGGACGAGAGTGGAACCGAGTTCAGTTTCGGATGTCAAAAAGGATCGCGCCCAGCATCCATGAACAAAAACAGCCGCAACAACGGCATCGTCTCCTTGGAAACATTAATCGCATCGTAAATATGCTGCCATTTCCAACTCACAGCCAGCTAATTTAACCCTGAACCTTCTCAGGCACGCATCTACACACACACGCACACACGCACACACACACACACACACCAAAACACATACACACATGCAGGCACCGAGAAGCCTCAAGCTCCTTTGGGAGATTCGCGTTTTGCTCCTTTTGTCTAGAAAAATTGTTTTTGTGAAAAATTAAAAGCGCAAATGCTATTCGCCCCCCCTCCGCCCCCCAACACACACACATACACCTTCCCACAAACCAAAGAAATTTTGAAGAGCATACCCCTTTCCCCATGCGTGTGTTGACTGGTTGCGTTCCTACTCATGATTATTTTACAATTAATTTGAAAGCCCTTTTCTGTGGTAGCCACATTTTTGCGCCCAAAAATGTCTCAAACTTTTCGTGAGCTCAACTTCATTACTCATCTTTCTTTGCATTTCTTTGGCATTGTATCGTGGCCCAGACAGACTCATGTCAGAGGAGTCCCGTCTCCTCGAGAGTTGGGAGAGGGAAGAGTCTACCCAGGGGCAGCTACAGTTACTTGACTATATTACGCGTGCATTTAACTGCTTTTGGTTTTGTGGTTTATCTAACGAATCTACTCAGAACTCTTGTGGCTGATGATACAAATTATTCTCTTTCGCTGGCGACTATTCGCTGGGAGACTCTTATTTCTGCTTAGCTAGATATCGAGTCTAAGTTTTCTCATTCAGAAACAGTCATATTATTAACTCAGGGTTAACTGAGATTTAACAAAGATTTAGTTCCTTGCACTGCAAGAATTATCCTTTGGATTGAAGCTATCGATGTCAGTTCAGTTTCTTAACTAAGCTAGCCAGTGAAGCCGCTTTTACTTTTCCGATTGCTACACATTATAACAGTTTGTTTTGTGAGGATTCCTCCTTAACTGGCTGTGGAATCGACTCATCCTGCTGTGGACGATGCACAGTCTGCTTGGATGTCTTTAATCATCTCAGGGGTTGAGTGTGTGCATCCCAAGAGCTTTTCCCATCTTTGTCTTGTGTGAATATAAAAGTGACTCGCAAAGATATTGTATTATTACATTATTATTGTTACCTCTTGTAAAACATTGAGTGAAACCTCAAAGCCCAAATGAGCTTATTAGTGGAACTGTGGTCATTTAGATCCACACAATTATTCTGATTTTTGACTAAGAATAAGAATGTTCGTGAAAGGTGTAAGGCAACGAATATGCTATAAAGTAATGTACAGTGAACGCTCTGCAAGAGGAACAACCAGGCACACATGATATTGTACTGTATATTGAATTTATTACATGTTAATAAATCATTTGGAAATATATGTAACTACCAATTAAAGGAACCACTTCGGGTGAATATCAACAGTCATACAGATATACGAATATCCGATCAACAGGCAGATAGACAGGCAGACAGACAGACAGAACAACATACTCGATTGACTTTTAGTAATTTTGCCGATCTGAAAACTAAACTAAATGCATAGTTAGAAATTGCTGCACATAATATATGCCATAGATGAGTAAACGGAAACTAATCCCAAGTTGAGGAGCTAACGGTTGAAAGAGTTCACATTCGCTTGAACCGCATAGTTTTCAATAGGCTCGATCATTGGCTGTCAGGATGCAAAGCGCAATGTTTGCTTTGCCCAATGCGAGTTGAGAACTTTCTAAGCGCCCCAACCCCCCCACGCCCAACCCCCCTTTGTGCGAGCATATGCAAATTCAGCCCTCAGTCGGTAGCCTATCACAAAAACTAAATACACCCACACACACATGTGCGTGCGTGCTGTGTGTGCGTGTGTGTATGTGAGTTTGTGACAGGCACCAACCACAAACCCGTAGACTCGTTTGCACTATTCGGAACCGACGACACCGACACGCATTTAGGTCAGGACACAACTCTATTGCGACTAAACATCTGCAATGCTCCGATTGGCTGTTGGCCAAAGCAGCTAAAACACACACACACGACGACCCGAACGGTGGGGAAGGGGGTCGCGTGGCGGTGGCGGCGGCGTCGTGCCCGACAAAAGCCAATCACACTATCGCAAATAATTTAAACAAATCTAGGACAACGCCGTCGTCCGCCCGCGCCTCGCTGCGCACCCACAAATAAGCGCAAAACATAAGCGGCAGAGGAGGACCTACGCCAGCACACACACACACACGCACAGCCGAACCGACGACAGCGGCATACGAGTGAGTGCGCGCGAAAGAGAGAGAGCGAGCGAGCGAGCTAAAGAGAGAGAGAGAGAGATAGATAAAGAGAGAGAGAGAGAGTAAGCAGACAACCGCACGAAAGCTCAGCCGATGTGCAAGCTCCCTGCTCTCTGCTCCCTGCTCCCTACGTGTGGCGCAGGCCAGTGCTAGTGTTGCTGTGTGGCTGTGTTTCTGTGCAAATGCCGACGGAAAAGTACGACCACACATACACACACACATACACACACACACACACACACACACATACACTCACACGCTTGCACACACATGTGCACAGTAGCAATAGCAAAAACAACTATGTCCGTGTCCGTGTCCGTGTCGTTGTCCGTGTGTGAATAGAGCGAATAGAATAGATGAGAGCTCAATGTGTGTGCGAGTGCAAGCAAGCAAGCTGGCAGCTGGCAGCTGGCGCACGCAAGGACGATGTGCTTACCGAAGGCTAACGAAACTTTCAGTTCCATATGCCACCCAGCCAACCAGCCACCCACCTAACCACCTAACCGATTCAACCCACGACTCCGCTGCTGATTAGAGGTGGCCTGGCTCTGTTGCTGCCTCTAAAAAGCAAGGCGCAAAACTTAGCAAAGCCGACGAGGGCCGAGTGCGTCGCCTCGTTGGCTGTGACGAGAATGCGCTGCCCATGCGAGTCCCGCACACAAGCAACCGAATGTGGATGCAACAACGATTTGAAGGGTTTCTAAGTCTGCATTGGCAACGGCGATTGGTGCACGACCAACTCGTGAAATCGGTGGCAGGCAAACATAGTGTGGGAAGTGGCCCAGTTGCGACTGTGGCTCTCGTGTGGGTTGCTGCAAACTAATTCGACAGACTTGCATTGCCCACACACACACACACATTCACACACACACACACACATACACGCATATGCACACATGCTAGGCAGCGAATGGAATAGAGACACAAATGTGGTTGGTTTTTGGCCAACTGCAGCCAACCAATTCTCTATATGTCTTCTAGAAACTTGTATTCTTATGCAGATGCATATATACATATATAAAGATATATATTTATCATTTACATAGATGCACACAAATTGTGTCATGTTCTAAATATGGAATTCTGCTACGCATTGAGCTCCTCTTCGGTGGTTAGTTTATATGATTAGAAATCTGTTCTCAGTCTCAAGAGTCCCCACATAGGAAAACATATACACAAAAACAAAAAAGAACGTTTGTCTTAGCTGACATTTAAATTAGGGTCCGCAGCTTGAAAGTGATGGTGATGGCAGCAGTATTATTAGTAATAATAGCAGTAGATGTTGGACTAGATGCAGTATTAGTAGTAGTAGCTTAAGTAGAACTAGAAGTAGGAGTAGTAGAAGTGGAGGTAGTAGTAGAAGGGAGTGGGAGTATTATTAGGAGTAGAAGTAGAGGGTATTAGTAGCACTAGCAGTAGAAGAAGTAATAATATTATTAGTAGTAGAAGGAGTAGTAGTATTAGTATTATTAGTAGTAGAAGTAGAATCAGCAGAAGAAGTAATATTATTATTAGTACTAGAAGTAGTAGTAGTAGTAGCAGTAGGAGTACAAGGAGAAGTAGTATTAGTAATAGTAGTAGAAGAAGTAGAGGTAGTAGTGGCACTAGTAGTAATAGTATAATTGTTTATAATGGTGGTAAAAGTTGGAGTAGTAGTTGTTGTATTATTAGTAGGAATATCAATAGAAGTAGGAGTGTTGTAGTAGATATATTGTATCAGAAATTATTTGAAATAGTATTAGGTATTAGTAGTAGTAGTAGTAATATTGTTATTATTATTGGAAGTTCTAGTTGTAGTTGTAATATTACTGGTGGAAGTAGAAGTGGTCTTATTAGCTGTAGTAGTGGAAGACGAAGTAGCAGTATCACTAGCAGTAGTATTAGTAGTAGAACTTTTGATAGTAGTAATAGTATTATTATTATTATTATTACCAGTATTGGTAGTAGCAGTAATCTAAGCATCTAAGTCCACGCCAATCTCTTACCCAAAAATGCAACGCATTCCTAATGCTTTATGATATAGTGGTCCGATAATGGTAATTTTCTTTTTCGTAATGTAAGGAGCTCAATGAAATAAAGATTTCGTGTGTTTGCTAAAGATATCAATACGAAAACAAAAAAATTGAGCATATCTTTAAACCGATTGTTCCTGTGACAACCGAAGCAAAAAGAGTTTAAAGCTCTGGGAGGAACTCCTTCTATGCGCCACACACCTTAAAATCAGAATACTTTCTTAACGGTTAACTATGGAAATAACCTCAAAAGATTCATTTAGATGAATTTAGATATTGTAAGCTGTGAGTGGGTCAAAGCATTGTGCTCGTTAAAGAGGAGTATCATGAAGTCGTGAAAATCTTTCTAACAGGCAGCAGGAATTATCTCAGCTGAGTCGACTATGTCGTCGTGTCTGTCCGTTGTCTGTCTTTCTAAACTATAGATTCTCAGAGCTAAAGCAATTAGGTTTGGATCATAAGTTATAGTATGGCTGAAATCAAGATTACGCCTATTTAATGTATTTATCGATTATCGATAACACAGTAACAACGAACGTAAGTTATGTCTGGGGACAGGGTATCTATTCCTGGTATTGTTTTCGAGTGATCTATGGTATATAGCATTTCTTGCTTGTGTCCTTAAGGTCAGATCTGATCGACTTAGTGATTACTTTAAGGTTCAAGGCCAAGAGTCACGTCCTATACATTTTTTCTCCTGTTGGAATGGGCCTGCTGTTTTTTATGTTCGATTGCATTGGGTTTTTTGTTGCTTACTTATAAGTCGTCTATGCGTGATGCATTATGGACGTGATATTAGCACTAAAACCAAACATCGCCTGGCTACTCAGCACTTGAGCTCCATCAGTTGGAACACTTGAGTAACCAAGAAGTATTACACACACACACGCGCACACATGCACAGGACAACTGGCTCGTAAAGCTTGAGTGAAGTAAAGGCAAGGACTATAAGGCAAAGCCCAGGTCCTGACTCTGGATCTGGGCCTGGGCCTGGGCCTGGGCCTGGGCCTGGGCCATCGCTTGTTTCGTAATATGCGTAAAATGTATTTATGATAATGCAAAAAAGAATTACGTTAATGTTAATGCAAAACTGTTACGACAACAAGAACAATACGAGAAAATGATGACGGCGTAGAAAATGGCAAAAATGGCGGGCAACGATGTAAAGGCTCTGCTATTCCGCTACCCCGCTAGCCCGCTCCCTTCCCATCCCCAAACCGGGCCATCCGCCTTCTGTTATCATAAAAGCTGATAAATTTACCCGAAAGACAAACTCGTAAAGGCAAAATGTTTCATTCTATTAAAAATTTTTATTGCAAATTTGTAATTTACAATTTGCATTTCGTGTGTTGGCTTTTTATGTGGCCTACACTCATGCCACCCCCCTTCCACCCCATCTCCACCACCCCACTCGTCTCCGTCTCCGTCGCCGTCACCGTTGCCACCCCTCACCCATTTTGATCCCGTTACCATTCTTGTACTCATATGCGCCGTGTAACAGTCCCGGCTTATTTGACTTGCGACTGTTGCTGTTGTCGTTGCTGTTGTCGTTGCTGTTGTCGTTGTCGTTGTTGCTTCTGGTGTTGCTTTTGTTTTGCCCGACAATTTTATAACCGTTATTCATAATAAAAAATGTTATAGAACATAATTTTGCAAACATAAAAATGCAACGCGATATGAAAGGGCACTCGGTGGGGCATCAATAGCATCAGTGCCATCAGCGGCATCATCGAAGAGAGACGTTCGGCTCTCAACAAAAAGCGGCAGATGTCACATGGGGCAATTTCTTTCTAATAAGAAAGGATGCTGGTCCGTTCACTGATGTCGGCCCGGTTGGCATCTTGGCTTGGCCCACACACGTCCTTGGCCAACACATTCACCTGACGCTGCCGATGCCGCTGCCGATGTCGATGGCGACGCCGATGACGATGCCAATATCGATGTCGCTACCATTGCCAAATTTTAATAACATGTCATAAAATATTTGTTTGCCTATAGGGTCATAAAAAAGTCATTACACATACACACATACACACACTCACACATACATATATACACACATTCATACATGACTGGGACAGATTTTAGCTTCATACTTATCCGGCCGGTTCTCTATCGCCAATTGCATCGCCAGTGAGTTTCGGCATAATCTTTTACGCTGCTGACCAAATTGCATAAAAAAGAAATAAATAAATTGCTGCCCATCGCTGCCTATCTTGCCACAAGGCATCAGTTGTATGCCGCTTCATGCATTCTTTTACGATTATCCATAAATGGACTCTCTCTCTTGGCCAGCTTCGATTGAGCCGACACAGACGGCCTGCTGGGAGCCATACTTTAGACTAACCACAAACGCCGTACAATACATCTCTCCAGACTGAAACAAATTAGAGTCCAAGATTGTCGTTTCACGATAAACAAAAATCGGAAAAAAAACGCCTAAAAAGCCAGTAAGAACGTATTTCCTGATCTGGCCGAAGATTAAATACCCTTGCAGATCAGAGTCAAAATGCCCACTTGAAATTTTTACCATCAACTAATAATAAGCTGCTGGGTTTTTCTTACGAAAGCCATATTATATAGCAGTCCGTTTGAGCTCACTGGTTTGGCGTGAGTTTGGTCGAGATAACTTGGTAAACAAAAAAGTTTCTTGTATACTAAATTTTTGATCTTAACATCGATCGTTCCATTCACTTATCAAACGTTCTTGGAACTATGCACATAAAAACAGCTAGGCAGACACAGAGGCCGACTCAGCTTGTGATGCTAATCAAGAATATGTATAAATATATATACATTATCAAGATTAAGCACACATTCATCCGGAACAAACAATTCAAATAAATCGGCTAATTTCACACTCCAAAATGGACTTGTTGTGTTTGTGGGCTAAATATTACCTACTACTCTTAATCATTTTGGACTGACAGCGTGCTATTTTAAAACATAATAAAAGGTTATTCATTTATCTTAGTGCCGCCTGGCGCCTCGCTGAATATAATGACAAGAAGCAAAGGCGCTCTAGTCTCCAAAGAGCTCAACTTGCAGATACCCTGTATGCCTTTCCTATGCCTATAATTCAAAGATATTCGATATATTTATTGCAAAATGTATGTATGTTTGTATGCATGTGTGTATATATGTATGTGTGTATGTATGTATCAATGCATGCTTGCTTGCTTGCTGGTACTGTGTGTGCTTTGCTTTATTTAAAGTGAGCAGATCCGATTTCCTTAATTATTTCCGTGCCAATATTGCGCCTACCGAATTGGAAGGCTATATCCTTATATTTTATTTTATTATATTCCTTAATCGATTCTTATCGATATTAAAAACAAAAAAAATGTACACAGTGAGAGGCTCATCAACTTGTCATGCTTGGCTCTAAGATATTCTAGAGGCATGTGTGGCAGCACATCAATATGTACAACAAATGGGTGACACACGCATGCACACACACACACACACACACATACCCACACAGCCACACACAGAGACACGCATGTGGACGTGAGCTCTAAAAATTGCGCAGTTCAATTTGGAGTCAGCTGTGTTTTAAAGACGAAAATGGAGATGCTGGGACAGAACTTAAGGATCACAAGCATATTTGAATTTTAATCACGACTGTACAGTTGCGGTCAAGATAGCAGTGCTGCCTTATTAAATACTGGTTCCCCTTATATTCAAAGCCACTTTCACGCACACCTCTTCACATGCATTGCTTATATTTTCTTAGTTGACATATTCATTGAGTTAGCTTATAGAGTAAAATAATAACATATTAACTTATTTGCTCATCTCAAACTATTCCAATGTCAGACTTCTTTCAAAATCTTCAATGTGGAAATAATGTATTTTTTATAAAAAACGGGAAATGATTCGTTACTCAGTGTCAATCAATGATTTAAAACACAATTTCAAATGAACCTTTCCCGGAAAAATATGATCAAAATTAGCTGTTGAATTTATTCTCAAATGGAAATGTTAAATAAAAAAAAAAATTTTGCAATATGGCATAAATTTTTCCATTATTTTAAATTATATTTTAACCTGGTTTTTTTTTTTAAATTTTTTATATGCGGCTGGTGTTAATGGTTTGTTGGTGGTGCTGAGGTAGGCCTAAAAGGACATGCCACTACTCGCTACTGGCTTCCCACTACAAATATGCTATCAGGTCTTCAGATTGCAGAGGCTAATATTTCGCTTAATATAATATTCATTCGTATTTGTATTTGTATGAAGCTAGAGGACATTTTACATACAATTGAGAGTTGGGAGGCAAGGCGCGCTTATCGCGCATACGCAACGTGGGACATTGGGGACGTGTGGTACGCTTAATGCTACTGCTACTGCTACTGCTACTGCTACGGTTACCCCTACCCTCGTTGTTATGCCGTCAATGGGCCCGAGTCCCTGCTTACCCACTTAGAGCAACTAACAAGAGCCAGAAGAAGAAGCTGAAGCTGAAGCAGAAGCAGAAGGAAAGCCTGGGCCTAGGCAGGAAAAATCTTTAGCAATAAAATTCCTCTAAACACTCATAAAAATTGCAGGAATATTAAAAATTGTGTTTGTTCAAAAACAGCAACAGCCGCGCAAGGTTGTGTCCTGTTGGTGGTGCTGGAGTGATGCTGGTGCTGGTGCTGGGGGTAGTGGTGGTTATATGGATGCGAATATGCGTGGGTGCTGTTTGGTGGGACGCGTTGGGATGGGATGCGATGGGTGGGGGACGGGTGAAGTGGAATTTCGCTCATATGCGCTTTAAAAAACGGCCACGCTCCAGGCTCGTTCGTAGATGTCGCTACTTGGGCCTCGGTTGCTCTACCCACACCGGGACCCATAAAAATGTATGGATATTTGAATAGAATTTGCAATAAAAAATGCCGTTAAAAGGCAGCAGAGCTGCGACCTACGTGTGTGTGTGTGTGTGTGCGTGGGTGGATGGCAATAACAACTTGTGCGTTATGAAAAACTAATTTCTCTAAACATATGCGCATCGAGGTTTAAGCCAGGCCGAGCGAAGTGGGGTGTCTTATTTTATGACAGCGGGCACCCTCAAGTAAACAGCCTCCTCCCCTCTCCTCCCCTCTCCTCCCCTCTCCTCCCCTCTGCTCCCCCACCTTCATACCCCCCACCCCCCACACCACTCTTGGCTTGCGCACGTTAACAGCCTCGTGGATTGCTCATCGGGATCGGGATGGTTCTGCTGCTCGACTCGACTCGACTCGACGAAATTGCAAATTTACGAGTGTTTATATTGATGTCATTTTACTTTGATTTTAATGCGCGCCCAAAATGCGTGCAGAGATTTTTAATATTTTTGTTGGTGTCCCCGCTGTTTGTTGCTATTGCTGCTGCTGCGGCTGCTGCTGTTGTTATTGTTATCATTGTCATTGTCATTCACATTCGCTTTGAGTTTATCGCTATCGTTCGTTATTAGTGCAAGTTTCCCATCATAGATTCCCTTCCTGTTTACCACATTCAACCAATGATCATATTTAGCACTTCCACCCGTTTGATATGTATATGTTTGCCCCCGTCCCTGATCGCTTTGGTCAAGGACAACAATAGGCAGGCTGGCAGCAACCAACTCAAACAATTGCCTTTGTTTCCGGCCACACTTCAAGCACCCAACCATCTTCCTGCACTGCACTGCCCTGCCCCTAACTGAATAATCGAAAATACTTGTGGAAAATGGAAATAAAGCAAAACAAATACAATTATTAGCCTCGCTGTCGGGCAAAAGTTGTGGCAGGTGTTCAGCTTAGTTAGAAGTCGTAATTATAGCAGAACCACAATGCTCTGTACCAGCCAACACCCAACACCCAACGCCAAACACCTAACAGCCCACATCCAATGCTCAACTCTTTGTTGTGCTTTTGCATAGTTTCGGCTTTGGGCTTTGGGGAATCAAGCCAAGGAGTGTGGAGTGTGGAGTGTGGCGGGTGCCACAGCAGCACATTCTCACATTGTGAAGGGTTTTTGTAGCTGTGGCTGCAGTTGCTGCTGTTGTTGTGGTTCTTGTTATTGTTGTTGTTATGAATGTTGTTCCAACCACTTGACAGTCAAAGCGTTGAATAATTACACACAAAAGGCGTCGAGTGCTTCAAACGCAAATGTTTGCAAAAAACAACAGAAAAAAAAAATTAAAACAAAAACAAAACGCAAAAAAAAATTCAAAAATAAAAAATAAACAAAAGCGAGCGTAAATCGCCAACATTATCTGAATGGCTTTTATGCCAGCTTGGTATGTGAGGAGCAAAGGAGCAGAGGAGCAGAGTAGCAGAGGAGCAGAGAAAAAGAGCATTAGTTGTTTGGCCGTAGCGACTCAGAGACCCACAGATCGCACCCTTCACTTGATTCGCACGAGTCATAGGCGAATAATCAGCAAGGCGTCGCATTGTCCCATCGCCTCAATGCAGTTCTGTGTTCTGTGCTGTGGCCAAATGTGTTGTAGATAAACGCTGGCCGGCAACTTGAGGGCGACGTCCCATTAAAACGGGGCAATTGGGCGCTTGCAGTTGCAGTTGCAGTGGCAGCGGTGGTCGCTTTCAAATATCAGTAATTTCGTAATAAAACAAAATTTATGTGGGATATACAAAAAACAGCAGTGGCACTGCCACTGGAAAGGGTCAGACAGACAGCCAAAACAATAGGAAAAACAGTAAACCAACGTGAAACCAAACATGACAGCGGCTGCAAAAAAAAAAACAAAGCCCCCAATGCAAAAATGCCGAAAAAAAGCGTTGCAATCCTCGTGTGGTGAAGTGCCTGCTTTTGCGATGCATTGCTCCTGCTCTGAGTGAGCCCAGCCACTGGCAGCGGCGCAGACCCATGCTCAGCCTATGGGTCAATTGAACAAGGAGTGCTCGAAGCACTGACGGCCGGGTGTGAAGCTGGCGATTATGCGACGCGCTTGACAACAAAGAAACAACCAGCTGCAGCTGCATCAGCAGCAGCGACAGCGGCAGCAGAATGCAACAAAACAACACAACTGCGACCCACATTCGACCCACAACAAAACAACGCCCGCAATCGGCAAGCGTTCAATGTAGCCGGGCGGGGCATGGGCCATTTTTAATGGCGGAAAATAAAAAATGTTTGCTGAAATTTGTGTGCGTGAAAAAAGGACAACCAGGATGCAGGATGCAGAAAGCCGGACTGCCTACCCACATACACATCTCAGCCTTATCAGAGGGCTGACTCCTCCGTACAGCACTCAAACAGCTCCACTCTACTTCACAGCACTCCACTCCCCCTCCACCATCAGTGGCAGCAGCAGCAGCAGCATCAACAACAGCATCGGCATCAGCATCAGCATAATGCAAGCCTACACAAACATTTTATTTGCATTAAGCGCAGCAGCAGCGCCAACAAAAGTTCTACGAAAAAATCCAAAAAACAACCAAAAATGAAGCAAAGCAAAAAAAAAAAAAAAAACAAGAAACAAAAAAAAGCAGAAAAAAAGAAGACATGCTCGCCGATAGCTAAAATGCATGCATTTATATGTGTGTGTGTGTGTGTGCATATACGCATATGCATGTATGTATCTATGTGCAGGGGCTCATCATGTACATGTCCAGCGGAGCTACTTATCCCATACACACACATACACACACACGCACGCACCGACACTCGCGCAATTGCAGCCAATAAAAATGCAGCGGCAAAAATTGCGTGCAACAGAAGAAGTAAAAAAAAACAATGCAAAAATCAAACAAAATCCGCCCAAAAAGTGCAAAAAAAAAAAAAATAAGAAAAAAGAAAACGAACAAAAATTAAAAAATGAGTCGAAAAAAATCAAACATTTGCCACATCAAATGGCCTGGGTGCGAGTGAAATAACACCAGATTGGTGTCCAAGCGTCGACTGCGCTGCAGCAGAGGCATCGGTGGCAGCGGCATCGGCAGCGGCTATTGCAACGGGCAGTTACACATGGCAGGGTTGACGCGTCAGCAAAAAAAGCCGAGAAAAAAATACAAATAAAAAAAAAGATAAAAAAAACCACACTACAAAAAACCCTAGAACAAAATATATAAAAATTGTCCAAAAAGAGCAAAAGCAGCAGAAAAAAAAACAAGCGAAATACAAAAATAAAAAATGTTGTTATAGCGCCTCCTAAGCTCAGACGTGTGCCAGAGCGAGACAGCGCAAGCAGAGAGCGGGAGAGCAAAAAGTGCACATGGACAGTTGCTGTTGTTGCAACAACGGCAGCAGCAGCCGCATCAGCGAGCACCGAGCAGTTGGGTTTTTTAGTTGTTTTGCCAGCAAATGCATTTGCCAGGTGCGAAATGCCAACCTGAATTGGGCCAACAACTAAATTAAACTATACATATATAATATATATACAAATTTATTTGAATTGTCTTTTTCTTTAATTTAAAATTGCTTATTTATTGTTTCCTTTTAATTTGACACATTTTAACTAAATTTATCTTTAAGCTTAAAAATTGAATTTATTAATAAATAATTTATGTATACGTTAATAAGTAATACGTGAATAATGATAATGAATAACGATGACAGTGACAACGATGCGTATGCTCAACATGCATGCACAAAAGTAGGCAACAGAAAGCGAGCCCTGAGAGCTGTGGCTGAGTTTGATGGGTAAGGGGGGGATGGCCCAAGTTATACCCGCGCTGCGCACCTGTTTTGCGGCCAATGCATTTGTCGATGCACTTCGCGGCTCGACTGCTGACTTTTGGTCGGCAGCACGACGTGAGCGACAGAGAGCGGCGACGTAGTGTGAGACGGCAAATGCAGCAGGCGCCTCGCGTGCATCGAGTGCATCCACATCCAATGCAGCATATGTGCTCTGCAGCCGATGGCGGTGCAATGACCACCCAACCTGCAACCGACACACACACACTCACTCACACACACATGCAAAATAGACCAAACCGAAAATAAAATAAAAAGTCTATAAATAAATAAAATTAAGCTGAGAGCGTAAAAAACGGGAGAAAAAAAATGAGAAAATGCGATGGTAGCGAAAAAAAAAATGCAAGAATGGCTGGCTGCTGCAGAATGATGCAAACAGCGCACAAAAGGAGGAGAAATGTAGAGCGTTGCAGTTGCAGCTGCAGTTGCACTTTCCATACGCATACACACACACACACACACATGAATACTCACTCACACTCGCATAGGCTGCAGTTTGGCAATTTTGCGACCAACAAAAAAAAAAAGAGGAAACAAAACACACAAAAATTGCATGGGCAAAATAAAAAAAAAGATAAAAAAAACCACATGAAAAAACATGGAAAATATATTTAAATTTGTTACTTTTCTTGTTGCTATTGTTGTTGATGGCCACGCACTCTATATGTACACATATATATAGACATATATAAATGTGTGTGTGAAAGAGCAGCTTAATGCGAGTTCAGTTCTCTCGTTCGGACGCATGGCGCAAAATAAAATTGAAAAACTCCGCCCTAAAAAGCGCTATTGCACAAAAAAACAGAATGGAATATGTAAATAAAAATCAAACTAATAAAACTAAAAAAAAACGAGAAGCCGAAAAAAAAAACAAAAAAAGATAAACGAAATGATGGCGGATGGATGGATCCACGATAGATCCTACAATGTGTGTGTGGGATGTGTGTATGTGTGTATGTGTGAGTGTGTGTGTGTGTGTGTGTGTGGGATGTGTGCATGTGAATGCACTAATTTAAAATGCAGCATTTTCGAGGCGGAGGCAACACAAAGTTTCTGCTTGTCCCAACCCCCACCGCTGCCTTAGCGCCCAATGCAATTACCATTTATGGGCAACAGAAATATTCGATTAAGCGGCCCCAAAAACAAACCAAACCATACCCAAACCCAACCCAACCCAATCGAAACCTCATCAGCAGTAAAAATTAAAAGAATTGATACATAGAAGCAGCTCCTCATCTGAACCAATCGACCCAACCAAAAAGTAAACATACATCAGTCTTTCGTTAATTCCAAGATTATGTGAAGATTTGAAGCTTCAGATTGCCGGTGGCTGCTTAGCTTGAGCTTGAGCCAAGAACAAGCAGCCAGTTGCGGGCCCAAGAGGTTTCCAACTTTAGACTTGAGATTCGAGACTTGGGTTTTGGGACTTGGCAGTTGGGACTTGAGACTTGAGATTGCCAAACGCAAACTAAGGCGCAGCCAAAATGCGTCGATAACTTTTTTATTTCGAAGCTCTAAAAATGAGACATTTCATATTACTTTTATGGCTACAGCAACTGCTGCTGCTGCTGCTGCTGCTGCTGCTGTTGCTGCTGTTTCTGTAGAGGCCTGCGTCTTCAGTGGGTTAAAAACAATTCGGCAACTGGGTATCCATGGCAAGTTTGAGGTTAGGTTACTGTTAACGGGTGCCCATACTCCTTCTACTTGTACACACACACACACTCCCACACACTCTCACACACACATTTAACGGCACTCAACGCATACAAAATTTCAAAATCATCAAAAAGTAGAAAAATACGCGTTTCATGCACATTCGCGGCATTTATGAGCCCATCAACGTCGCTCATGGATGAAAGTAACGCGTTTTATGCGTCGTTTGGGTGGCTGCAAATGTATCTTTTTATGTGGTTGCCGATGGTGATGGCAGCAGCGAAGGTGGAGTAGCTCTGTAGAGTAGAGGGAGGCAGCTCCTCGACCACATGAGAACATTGCCGTACGGAGCACACGCCACCGCCGTAAAAGGAATCGAGCAGCGGCACAGCAGCGGCGGCAACGGCAGCAACGGCAGGAAAACCATCAAGTTCAAAGTTTGGCAACGTTTATGAGCCGTGCTGCTGTCGCCAGTAAAAACGAAGAGCGGACCCGTTCCAGAAGTGCCTCATTCTCCAAAATGGCCAGGCCGGGGCCAGGCCAGATCCCAAAGCCAGAGCAGACCAGTTCACCTGGCTGCAACTGCGGCTGCGGCTGCGGCTGACCCACTACGACAATGGCTAGCGAGCCGCATTGTTGCCCATTCGGCATTGGGCATCAGTCATTGGGCATTGGGCATTGGTCATTGGGCATTGGGCATTGGGCATTGGGCATCTGTACGCTGTATGTTGTATGCTTGTCGCCCCCTTTGACGAGCCGCCCTCGTCAAACTACCAAGTGCTTTTACGCCCTATTAAAAATATACTTTTTATAAGCCATATAAAAAAGGCGACGACGAAAACGCAAACAGAAAAACGTCAAATCGTCAAACCGTCAAACTGGCGAACTGGCAAACAGCAGAAACTGGCCCAAGTAAATCGCATAACCGAAATTTATTTGGAAATGTCTGCGCGCTTTCTCGAGAGAGACATTTTATGCGCACCTAAGTCATTTCGAACAATTTCGATTAAAAAACTCATCTAAACAATTTATGGCGGGGCGTAAAAATCAAATCAAAATACACGCGCAACAGCAACGGCAACAGCAACGGCAACAGCAACAAGAAAAAGAGAGGACAGTAAAACTGCAACATTCAGCATCCAGCATCCAGCATTCAGCATTCACCCACCCTGCCACTTGGTGGCACTCAATCCAACGAGCAACCCTCGCCTCGTAATGGCCGGCCATTATTCACATTTTACAGTTTACAACTATGCGAAAAAACCATAAATTTAGAAATTAGATGGCCTCGATGACTTTACTTCACTGTATCGTTCAGTACAGTACAGCACGCCATAGTATGCCACAGTACGGTACTGTACTTTACAATTGTGCCGTTATGTTACTGTAATGTTTGCCTCAATTGTACATTTCGTAAGATCATTCAGATCCCAGTTGCGATTCAGACTCCCATTAAGTTCAGGGCAGGTTGGTTTCTGTCTTAAAGGCATTTTTATAGATAGAAAAAAATCTGTCTCGAAATTGCAACAGATTTCGTTTGTGGAACCAAATAACTACAAGGGTCTGTTGATAGCCAAAACCGTAATTCATTTATTATTAATAATATTTTCCCACAATTTTTATATTCCATTTCGTGGTTTTTGCATTGCCTTTCGATAGTCGTCGTCAAAATACATATGAATTAAGATTATCTTTGGAGGAAGTGCAGCAATCTAGCAATCTACCTTTGAAATTTGGTTACTGGAGACTTAAATTTGTGGGCTATATGTGGTTTTATCGATTTGTATTTATTGATATTATAGACTCCCACCCTTTGACATTATATATTCATCTTCAAACAGAATGACAGATGGACAGACAACAAGACGGACATTGCACATAATCAATTTACTTTTATACTTTCAGTTTCAGAGCAAAGAAACTTCGGAAAATAAACTTGTTTCGAATAAATGTAAGATAATGAAATTAAAACTCGACTTTTCTGGATAGAGTAATTGAAACATATATATATATATATTTCTATACATATATATTTCTGTTGTGTTAATTAATAGTCATGAAAATAATATTAGCTTTCTTCAATTTGAATAATGTTCAAAAAGAGTAAATTTTCTGTTGTTTTGCCTTAGGTCGTGGCTCAATTTCATATTTGTCAATAAGCGCTTTATGGTGGGTATCAGCTTGCTGCAATCAAAGTGTGTGTGATCCTCGAGTACAGCTGACAGGCGACAGACGACATATCGCTTCTTTACACGCCGGAACCAATGCCACACACATGTCAAAGGAATCTTGCAGAGACAGAGTTGTATTTCACAAGCTATCTAAGCACTTCGCTGAGGAAGCTGCTGCCTCTGACGACGACGTTGACGTTGACGCTTATGATAAAAAATGAGGGAGAAGAAGGCAGGCAGGCAGCTAGAGAAGGGAAAGTGGGCAGCGGGGAGCAGGGACAAGGGCAAAGGCGAAGAAAGTTAAACCGTGCGGGATATTAAAAAGTGCACGGATAATGTTTCTTTTATGACTAAAGTGGCAGCGGCTGAGCCAAAAGTGGTGTGAGTGCGGTGGGGGGGGGGCAACAAAACTTGGCAATGAGGACAGCGGCACTAACCGGGCCGAGTGGTTGGAGTTGTGGGTGGTGTTGCGGCTAAGGCAACAGTGGCGGCGGTGGCTTCAAATGTCAACGGCAGGCGCGCATGAGCGCTGAGCTGACGGCTTGGCGGTTGACTTGGCTTGCCTTGGGTTTGGCTTGGGTTTGGCATGGCTTGGCATGGCATGGCTTGCCTTGGCTTGGCTTGGCTTGGCTTGTTTTTGGCATGGGTTGGTTCAGCGTCATTTCGTTTTTAATTTCCGTAATTCCGTCAGCAGAAAAATTTTTGCAATATAAAAAGTAAATATCGAAATTTATAGACCTGCAGATGTGCGTGGAGAGCGGGGCGGCACTCGTAGGGCTGCCACGGGCAGCGGGTAAGGGGGACAACCCCGAGCGGCGTTAGTGTGCGGCCGAAGCGACATTAAAAATGTTAAATAAAAACAAACAAACAAACAAACAACCAACGAACGAACCAACGAACGAGCAACAACCACACGCACTCACAAAAGATACACGATACAGACGACAGGCGGCGTAGATGGGGCAGCCCCCAGCCCACCAGCCCCCAGCATCTGAGCAGCTCCCAGTTACTGTGCAGGCAACCCCCTTGGCAACTTACACGAGGAATTTAATGACAACACTAAAAAGTTTAAGCGTTATTATTTCTAGGGTAGCCGAACCCCCAAAATCAGCTCACGGATAAGAGCTTAGACTCCATTGGGGGAGGCGGTTGCGTTGGGTTGGGTTGGGTTGGGTGGTGTTGGGTAGTAACAGGCTTGCGAGCATACGAAAAAATACGAGGCTGTAAAATGGCAAATTCATGACCTGCAACTGCCGGCTGCTTAATACACCTCCCCAACCCCCCGCGTACACAAACTCTTTGGCCCTTTTGCAATGTGTGTATTCTAACGGCAACTAAAAATGAGCAGCGCGATTGTAACGATTCAGTTATTACCGTTATATTGCCGAAACAACGCGCGCTCGCTCACTCGCTCGCCCGTGGCCGAAACAAAGTCGAAACGCGCATAACTCAATCTTCGACGGAACAACGCCAACGACCAACAACCAACCCCAACCCCAACCTCAACCCGAAGCCAAAGCCAAAGCAAAGCAAAGCCGTGCAGCCCCCCTTTTTATTGCTAATAGCAGCGGCAGCAGCAAAGTAATGGCCGGAGACGAGCGGATGTTGCTTCTCCTGCTGCTGCTGCTGCTACTGCTGCTGTTGCAGTTTATGCGCCGCTGTAAAACTTACTGTAGTTTACCGCCTCCGTCCCTGTTAACGTCGACGTTGTCGCCCCCTCAGCGCCGCTCTTACAGCCCTGTGGAGCAGAGCGGATCGGAGAGGCGTTCGCTCGCTTGCTCCTTAAAAACGAAACAATTTTTACAACTTTGTTGTTTGCCTGCGGCAGCCTTTGCCATTTCTAGTTGCTACCCATTCACACAGCACCTCCTCCACCCCCTCCTCCGCTCTACGCAACCCACTGCCACTGCCACTGCCACTGCCACCGCATCCAGCAAGTCAGTAAAGTGAATGTAGTAATTTTTCAAAAATCTTTGTATTTAATGGACCATCAAGCGGAGCTGCCGCTGCCGCTGCTGCTGCTGGTGCTGCTTCCGTTTTAGTCTCCACCTGCAAGCGAAACTTGACTTGGCTTTTTGGACCTTGGCTAGACGAGTTGTGGGCCTGGGCCCAGTGCCAGACCCAGGCCTGACTGCGCTCATCGCTAATATTGCACTTGGGTTGTAAAAATGCGTTTTAATGCGTCAATAAAATAAAAAGTTTGCATTCAACGCAAACGGCTGCCTGCCTCTCTGGGGATATTAGAAGCTGTGCAACGCGTCGCGGGTAGAGGCAGGAGCAGGGGCAGGGCTATGTCGTCGGAAGAAACAATTAGCGTAAAAAATACACATTGCATCAGCTTACAAATATTTTTGGAGGCTCTCGAACAACCCACAACCCACCCCCAATGTTAATGCACAAGCCTTGTTCTGATCTTTAGCTGTTATTGTTGTTGTTGTTGTTGCCTCGTTTGTTGCCAAATAGTTCGTTGGCATTTTTATGCTAAAAGTCGACGAATATTCATTTTAGTGGCACTGTTGTATTTTTTGTATTTTTTTGTAATTTTTTTTTTTGCTAAATGAGAGCATCATAGCTTGTAGCAAGCAGCAAGCAGCAAGCACCAAGTGGCAAGCAGCAAGCAGCAAGCACCAAGTGGCAAGCAGCAAGCAGCAAGCAGCATGCTTTGAGCGGCCACAGCAAAAACAATTTGTTTGTGAATGCATTTTTAATCTGCAACAAGCATTTTTGTGGCAGCAAGCAAAGCGATGAGCCTCGATAAAATGAAAAAAATAGCATATATATTAACCGTAAGTAAGCAACAAGAATACAAAAAATACAAATAAATAAGGAAAATAGACGGAGTTAAAATGCGATAATGCAAATAGCAAATTAAAAACGAAACACACTCATGTTGAAAGGGGGGGTGGGATGAGATCAGATGAGTTGCATGGTTGCATGGACATCATCATCATCATCAGCGGTGGCAGTTGAAGTTGGGCTGCTAATTGAAAGCTGTTTGTTGCCTTTGCGTTTTGCAGCCAAAGACAAATATTGCCAATGGCATCGCAGCTTTATGCATATTTAAAATCAATTAAGTCAATAAATAATAAAGACGACTTTAATGCAATTAAATATAGTCTATACATATATATATATATATATATATATACATAAAAGAACTGCGGCAAATGTTTACAAATGCAGCAATGCCACAAAACAAATTCAGCCGAGTCAAGAAACGCAATCAGCAAGGACTGCGACCCGTAACTGAACTCGGACACGGACACGGGCATGGAGCCGGACATGGACACCGGAGCCGCACCTCGTACCTCGAGTCCAAATGCGACACGCCTCGAGTGCCCTCCATGCAACTCTTGCGCGCCACGTTTTTCTCAGGTGGCCATTTAGACTGTGAAGCGGTTCAAAGCGGTGGCGCCACCAAGCACCACATTTTGTGACCATTCAAAACGGCAACAACAACAGAAACGAATCTGTGCAGCCGACGATGAACTCAAAATGTTGTTTTTCTTTTTTTGTATTTTGTATTTTGTGTTTTGTGTGTTTGCTTGTTGCTTTTTCTATACATTTTTCGTTGTTGTTTTTTTTTTTTTGTATGTGGCAACGGGGCGTATGCGGGACACGCGACTTGCTATTGCTGCTGCAGCTACACAGCTAGCCAGCAGTGCATGCCGCATGCAACGCGCCACAAAGCAGTCGACGAAGCATGCGGTTTACACGCCACGGAAACTCACTCGGCCACAAAATCGGCCACAATGTGCCACAGCCAAATCCACTTGAAATACTCCTCGGCAAAAGCCAAAAGATAAAAAGACCAAAAGTCAAAAGTCAAAAGCAAACGGCTAAGCGAGTGGCTAATTTAATTAAGGCCACCAGTCTCTCTCCGCCTCGCTTTGCCCGTTCCCCCTCCACAGGCACTTGTCTGCTGCAAGTTGTAGACTAAAAATGTATAAATCAATTAAATTACATGCCACTTAAGGGGGCAACAAATCCGCAATGCATAATCTGCAAAGTCAATAAGCGAAAAGTGTTGAGTTCTGACACAAACACACACAAGCACACACACACACACACGCTTACACACATGGCCAATAAAATGGGTAACCAAAGCTGGCAAGCATACAACAACAGGAATAATAAGAAACAATTGGAGCAGCATCAAGGTTGCCGTAGAAAAATGTGGCACAAAAAGTGGCCGCGTGTCGACCTGCAAAAGGAATCAAAACTCGTAACTGTAAACACCAGAAATCCCCGTTACCCACCCACCCACACACCCTCTCAGCCTGCCACCGCGAATGCCAAAAAGTATGCAACAAAGATGAAGCAGCGCAGAAGACAACAACAACACACACTCGCACACACACACACACACACACGAAATCACAGAGGTTCATTCATGGCGTTGACCTCAAACTCAGCCTTCTTCTGGTCCTCCTCCTTCCAGCCCCAGCCTCTGTTCCCAGTTCCCAGTTCGCAGCATCCCAGTCTTTACTCGGCCAGTTTATCCTTGCAATCACAATCGCCTTTCTCTCTTTGTGTGTGTATGTGCAAATTGTGTGTGTGTGTGTGTCTGTGTACCAGTGTGTGTGTGTGTGTGTTGACTGCATCTTTTTGCTCTCGTTTTAGAAACTCCAACTCGCACGACATTCAAACAGTCGCCGAAAAAGAAACTGCAACGAAGCAAGGACGAATTTTTTGGCAATTTTTTCGCCTCTTGTCTACGGCCATATGTTCCCGTTGTGTGTGTGTGTGTGTGTATAGATGTGTGTGTGTGTGCTTATGTGTGTTGCCTTTGCTTTTGCTCTGTTTTCTCCTACTCGTCCACATCGTTTTATTGCTGCTGCTGCTGCTGGTGCCGCTGGTGCTCGCAATGCAAACAATTTTTCCTTTTCTGATCGCATACACGTTACGGAGGCGAGCCGGGGTTCGAGTGCCAGTACTCGCACTCACACTCGCACTCACACTTGTGCGGCGATTCCTTGCTCGTTTTTGGCAACATGTTCCTGGCATGCGACAACTCTCTAGGGCGCCAAAAAGATGACGCAAATGCAAAATGGCTAAAAAGAAGCAAGCTGTGTGCAATTGGAGCAAAAGATATGAACTGAACTTGCCCCAAACAGGTGGCAGCTGTCTGCGGCATGCAAATTGCAGACACATTGTCAACTGACTATGTGACACACACAGCTTGAGACCTTCCACGTTTTTGTTATTATTATTGGTCGTTGATGTTGCCGTTGTTGTTCGGCTTGAAAGTTGATGCACTCCAGCATTTTGACCCTTGTATTTATTATCTGTACTTGCAACAATAATTTGTGACTGCCACCCACATTATATTTTAGGTGCCGCAGTACATACAGATCACCCCATTAATAACAAAAGAAAAATAATTATAAATTAGCATCAATTAAAGCAGCTCTGCAAGTTGAAGTCGTTTGCCGGAATTTCTCGGCAACTGCCAAATTGATGCACTTCAATTCTGTTTATGCCAAAGTACTTCCCCACTCCACCGTTTCTCACTCTTCAAATCTCTGTATCTGCATCGGCTCTGTTTCTTAATTGGATGGGATCAACGAAATATGTCTTAATCAGAGGTTGAAACCGGAATTCGAATCGGAATCGGGATCAGCCCAAATTCTGATAATTTTCTTAGAAACCATTTGGCGGAACATTAAATGTAAACGCCGTAAAAAAGTTTGAAAGAATACCGGAAGTTTGACCACAATTTTATATTGTATGTTTTACATACCAGAATCGGAATTGTTACGTAAAACTTGTTTCCGTTTGACAGCCTGGCCTTAAAACATTGTTAAAAGCAATGTGGCCAATAAACTGCCGTTACGAGGCTAATGCTCAACAGGCTGCTTTCCTTGTTGTTGCTGTTGCTGGCTTGGATTCCCGTCAGGATGACAACGCTTAGATTATATCAGAGTAATAGTAATGCCAACTCAATGCTGCAGATTCGCAGGATTTTTGTTTACGCGGCTCATCGAACGGCTTAGCCTTTGCGAGGGCAAGTAGGGGGACACAGCGAGGGAAAGGTAACTAGGACAGAGAGGGAGAGAGAGAGAGAGAGAGATAGAGCACACATCGAGCTAGTCACTATAATATATATTTAACGAACAAGGAACTCAGGATGTTTTGGCTTTTGTAGACAACGCGGCGTATACATAATCAAACATGCAACACACAGTCCCCTCCACGAATGTTGTGATAAGCATGTGGAGCAACATGCAAAAGAGATGCAAGCAGGCTCTGAAGCTGTCGATGATGTCGATGATGTCGATGTTGTCGATGTTGTTCACGTTGTTCATGCTCATCGGTCGATGGGTGCCCCAACGTAACCAAAAAAAAAAAAGAAAAGAAGCAAAAAAGCAAGCCTAAATAAAGGCAGAACAAAAGGCGCCAAGCATTGTGGCGGAGACAAATCCCGGTTTGTAAGCCAATTTGCACTTAGGCTTATCTAATGTCATATCATTTGTATAATGTTGTGTTGGCCTGATACTTGATACCTACTGTAGTATTGGCCTGCTGTCCCCTCACCACACACCCCACACCCCCCACTCCACCACCTCTTTTCTTTTGCACTATGCATGGATATGTCTTGGCATGTGTGTGTGTATGTGCGTGTGTGCGTGTGTGTGTGTCTGTGTTTTGTGCGTACGACGGCCTTATCCTCCGGGGTTCATTTCTAAGCTCATTTATGTTTATCACAAATGCGTGCCAAAGTGTGTCGTTATTCTTCTTCTTGCTCTTGCCCTTCCTTTCTCTTCTTCTACTTTTGGCGTGGCGCGAACAAAAACATTTCAAATATTCAAAAAAGCCACACACACACACACACACACTCACACTCACATGGCAATAACACAGCAGCACTTGCTATGCTCGCGCCCGCTGATAGGAGTGAGACAGATCAGATTGAGGAAAAGGCGGGTGCGGGGATGGGGCATGTGGCCCCACAGTGCTCAACTAGTCGAAGCATGTGCTGGCCGTAGAAATTCATCTAACGGCTGTAACAGGTAATTGAACTTGGGTTATATGGCGCACGGAATGACGTTCGGCTCAGCAGCACTCAGGACTCAGCTCGTAGCTCGCAGTTCTCAGCTCGCAGTTTAGCTCTCGGCTCAGTTCAGCTCAGTTCAGTTCAGTTCAGCCAACGGAAATGGAATTGAATGACGCTTGCCTCATACGCCAAATGTGAGCAAATGTGCCCCATCCCTACCCCCTCTCACTCCCCTCCACCAACGACCAAAGATAGCAAATGCGTGCGAACTACATAATGTGAACATAAAAAGGATTTGGCAAACAACGCCAACAACGCACACGTGATAGCTGCTCGTTGGCCACGACAATTGCAGGGGGGGTAGGTAGGAAAGGGGAGGGCAACAGGAGTGAATGTGCGTGTGGGGGGGGGGGGGGGTGCTTGGAGTGCGTTGCGTAGTCAATTTCGAGTAACATTTGCCCCGTAACACGAAAGTTGCAAATTGTATGCCATAGTTTCAGACGCAAACACACACGAACATTAACATGAACATGAACATGAACTGTATTGTATTGTAGAGTGAATGTAAGTGTGAGTGTGATTGTGAGTGCGAGTGTGAGTATTGAGGTATAGAGCCATATATAGATACATATATGTGTGGAGGTATGCGTATGCGTATGCCAACTGTTGAATAATTCATGGCCAACTGGAGATTTGTGCAGATGCTGCATGCAGATCCAGATCCAGATCCATAGCCATAGCCATTGCCATAGCCATAGCCATAGCAATGGCCAAAGCCATATCAATGCCACATCCACGGCAACACATTCATGCCACATCCACGGCCAGATGGCGAGTGCGGCTCAGATGGCAGCTAAGCGCTTTTGATGCCGATTTGTGGCGCACATAACTGTAAATCGCGTATGTGAACAACGCATAAGCGCGTACGAATATAGCCGCATCCAAATGTGAGTGCTACTCACAACGACTCTGAATCTCAATGCATATTTGAGCAGCTCGATGCGAATGCGAATGTGGGTGTGGATGTGGACGTGGATGTTGGAATGGGCTCGTTATGCGCATTGCCAGGGCAAATTACAAAACATGGTTGCCATATGCCCCAAGCATCAAGTTTATCCTATTCATTTATCTGATTATCATTATGTTTATATAGTGCTTGCTCACTAATTCGGACGCTGCCGTTCCACAGGTGATTCTCATTCCCGTGTGACTCGACACTAATTAGGAAAGTGCGCTCAAAATTCCCATGGAATATACACAATAATAATGGTTTTAACACAGGCACTGCAGATTGGATTAATCGTAACTTCCGATTCTGGCTGAACAAAACTAGTGGTTCCCAATGTGAATGTAGAATTATTGAAGGGATTAGACCATCGCGAAATATATTCTGTAGTTTCCAGTGTTATTCTCAAATTTCCCTTGAAAAAACATTGCAAACTTGAATGAAAGCATGCGAGGAAGTGCTCTCAATTCTTATGGTCAGATCGATATTGAAAAGTAACAAAACAAAAAAAAAAAAAAAACGAAGGCAGCAAATAATCTAAAATGCTTGAGCCTGGTTAAGGTTTTATAAAGTTTTCTTATAAACATCTTTTTGGTCACGAAAACGTGAAATTTCAGCTTATAATTATGCTCTCAAGAGTATCAGGCTATATACGGAATCGGAATATTAAAGCCTTCGCCTTTCACGCAGTCTTCTTCAACAGACGGACTTAGCTCATTGTCATGATTAAGAATTCTCAATATTTAATTTCGTAAACATTATTTTGATACTAATCGTTCACTGGCCTTTGGTGCTTCTCACCTGCAGCGAGTTTATCCCATTTCCACTCTCCACTTTCCTCTCTACACTCTTCACTTACCTCTCTGGCAAACCAGCTGTGTCCCTAAAAGTCAAATGTTGCTAGTTTCCGAGTTTTCATTGTTGGCATTGCTGTGCTCCTGATACTTGCATCTCCACTCTATGTGTATGTGTGTGTGTAAAGCAATCTGGTGTCGAGTTTGAGAACGGGGTGTGTTTGTTGGGGGCAAGTGCCGGTTGCTGCGCTTATCCAGCTGTGGAGAACAATACTTTGGTCTTGGTCTTGTTGCTGACAGGCAGACCCACAAAAGCCCGCTACAGCTCCTTTCTTTTGTGTGCAGCTGCATCCCAGCTTCAGTCCCAGTCCCAACCTCATTCCTAGGCCAAGGCCCAGTCGCATCGCATGCTGCTGTCAACAGGTGGCGCCAAGCTCCTGGACAGCACGCGCACTTCCATAAGCCACCTACGCCCCGGTCCCCATGCACATCCCCGTCTCATCCTCTCCGCCCTCGAACATATCCACATCCACAACACACTGTGAAGGACGTTCAGTTTTCTTTCGTTTTGTAGTGTAACTTTTTGTGTTGACTGCAAAATTTGGCCTGCTCCTTTTTGGCAACAGTTTCCGCACGTTTTCCTCTTTTCTTTTGTTGTCCCCTGGCGACGGGGGTCGGGAGGTGGTCCCTTTGGGCACCATCGGATTCGCTTGTCGTCAGTGGGTATTATAACCACTTCTGTTTGGTTTTTCCTTTTTTTTCCTTTTCTTTTGTTTTTTCACTTTGCTCGTAGCTGCTGAATTTGTGTCAAAAATTTCGCAGTTGGAATGTTTAGCCGGTGCTCACCTATTCTTTTTGTGTCCGTTTTGAAATGGTGAGCCATAAAATCTGCAACGATATATGCAATTTAAAAATGCATTTGGTAAATAAGTGAATTATGATATATACGGAATCTTGCATCGTTCGAACTAACATAAAAAATGCGGATATCTCTACAAATAAAAATAGCTTGAAAATATCAATAAAAAATATCTATTTATGTGTAGACATACAACGCATATCTCGTCTTACAAGTGCTTCTCAGCAATATCATTGCATATTCGATATCTACTACAATCTGCTGTCTCAAGTATGTTTTAAGTGCACCTCAGCATATAGTTAATTGGCTGCAGTAGACACGGAGTTATCATGAAAAGGTAGACTGGTTTGCGACTCGGCTGAATCGGTTGACGATCAAGTTTGCGATAAAGTTTCGCACCCGTTTGTAAAGCTTCGAATCGTTTGCACAAAAGCTCAAGTGTCGCTTTAAGCTTACGCACTTACGAGCGTCTTAGTCCCAGGCCCATCCATAAGCGAATTGTAGTTTTCTTCACTGCACAACCAACCAAAGCACACCCAACTAAACAAATTCAGCAACGTGGGTGGATGCGGGATGGGGGATGGGGGAGTCATCAAAGTAGATATAAATCAGTTTATGCCAAAGCTGTCCAAGACTGTGTGGCCCAAACTAACGCACTCTTAAAACTCACATTAAGAGCGCCAAATGCGAAGAGAATACACCGAGTGGGAGTCCCAACAAGTTCTCTTTGCACCGCAGTAAGATGCTGCGAAATCCGAAGGGAAACTTGTTCAGCTGGAGTTGTGGGGGGCCGCAGTAGGAAAATGGGAAAATCCGACGCATAAAAACGACTAAAATAACAGTAACTGCTGCAGACGCGGGGCAGCTTCGGTAACCAGCAACCAGCAGCAAAAAAATAAGAAAAATGGAAAAAACCAAAAAAAAAAGAAAAAGAAAAAAGAAAAACTCGCAAGGGCAATACAAAAAATGGAGAAGAAAACGAGACGAAATGAAAGGAACGTGCGCACTTTGGCGCTGACGTCGATGCCGACGTTGACGTCGACTTCAGCAGCGCAGCTTCCTTATGCTAGTAGTGTGTTAATGTGTATGTGTGTCTGTGTGTGTATGCTTACATACCGCCGTGTCCTCATGTGGGTAGACAAAACTTTCGTTTTCGTTCCATCGCCTTCGTTTTTCCACCAGCTCCTTTTGTCCATTGGCAACGGCAACGGCAAATCCAATGTCGACGTCAGCGTCGACGTCGACGCTAACGTCAGCGTCGCTGTCAACGCGCAGCTTCAATGCCAATTTTTCTTTTTCTCGGCCAGTTTTTCGCTGCTACCACATCAACGAAAAAAAAAATAAAAATAGGAGGATAAAAATCCTACGAAAAAGGCATGTTGAAATTTGGCAACGAATAAATTTCTACACAAAAAAAAAAAAATAGTGCACAAATTTCAAGGATACAAAGGATACGCACAAATGGAGCAGCAGCTGAAAGCAGCGATAGCGACTTGGACAGGGACAGGTACATAGATTATAATGAGACCGACGAGCAGGCGAAATGCGACTACAGGTTTAGTTCTACAACCCCACTTGCCCAATCGTTCCGTTGTGTACCATTCCGTTTCGTTCCGTTCCGTTCCGTTGCTGGCAAAAAAAAAAAATCGATCTATGCTTCGTTTGCATTAGCTCTGCTCGCATGACAAACTCGACTAACTAATTGGTCTGTAAGCGTAATTAGTGACAAATGTTTGCGACCCACTTCACACTTCTCACACTGCTCACTCTAACAGTGACTGTGACTGTGTGACTGTGATAGTGACTGTGATTGTGACGTCCCACGCCACTTGCCCACACAAACCACCTGTAAGCTGAGTTGTTGCTGCCGCTCATGCTGCTGCTGCTGTTGCTGACCAGAGGCGATGTCTTTATATATGTGACTGACTAGACTAAGCACGTCTATGTTTGTTACTATGCATGCGACTACATGTCTACACATGTTTGTATGCCAGTGCGTGTGTGTGTTTGTGTGAGTGTGTGTGTGCTTCTTTCTAGATAAGGGCCAGTTGTAGTCGCAGTCGCAGTCGCCGTCGCCGTCGCAGCCCGATGCTCGATGCTGCTGCCTCAGCCGCAGTCGATGCCGCTGTTCGCATAACAAGAAAAGAAAACAGAAAACCGAAAACCGAAAATATAAAGGATTTTCATGTGGCTTAGCTTTCTCTTTTGGCTTTCGCCGTGACGTGTCACTCCACAGTTGCTTTTATTACTCTTAAAACTTTCTTCAACAGGTTGCAAGTTGCTTGTTGGCTGTTTGGCTGTTTGGCCTGTTGACTGTTTTGGCCGGTTGGCCTGTTGGCCTGCTTTAAGAACGGGCTCTCTCAGCTGTTGTACAAAATGGACTCGTATGGAGGTTGACCTTGAGCACTAGCTTAGCGCTCCCATGGCAGCAGCCGCCTAACGCCCGGTCAGGTCAGCCCCTTGTTATCCAGCCTGTCAACCGTATAAGCATCGAACCCCGCCCTCCCGCTACCCAACCGAAGCCTGTTGCACACGCCACAAATCCTGGCAACCACATACACATAAATATAAACACATGTGTGTACATGTGTGTTCGACTTTGTGCCCCATATCTATCTATCTATCTATCTATCCACCTCCCATCCTGTCGCCCTCACCATCCTCGCTGTCAGGCAGTCAACTGTTCAGCGTAGAGCAATAAAATGCATATACAACATACATACACACATCTATACATGCATTTACATTAATCAAAAGACGGACTAAATTTTAGTAAATTGCCAATAATCACCATATTATTCAGAAAGTAGATTTATGTCATTTTTACTTGTAGCTCTCTAAATTTTAGAGTAGTTTTTTCGAACATTTAAAACAAAAATGTGTTGTTGTTTTGTGTGATTTGTCGTTACACTTATAATTTTATTAAATATTATGCATAGTTTTTATAAACTATTCATATACTTGAAACAGACAGCTAGCTAAACTGTAAAATAAAAGCTGAGCCACAAAATTCATTGAATTTCTAATTCAGCCAGAATTTTTCTAAAAATTTATTGTTTGCATTTCTACTTCTTAGATATGTTTTTCGTTACAGTAGAAATCCCGACTTTTACGACGAAAATGAGCAGAAAAGGGATCCGTCGAACTCGAGCTGCGTAGTGAGCGATAGTTCGATTACGATATACCATGAACCCGGCCATGAAATTTATTCTATTCCGATTTTAATGAAATGTATGCAGTTAATCAATAGTATGTATTTGATATGTCTACTTAAATAAGAAGCCTCTGACTTTTTGTTGTGGCTTTAATTGATATCAAAAAATCTAAATGTATCGATATTCGTGAAGCGGCAGGAGTTATCGATAATATTTTTATGGTATACGAGAAGTTATATATTGGAAATTTAAAATCCCAGTTCTTATGGACTCTGATGGCAGGAGTTATCGATAATATGTTTATGGTATACGAGAAGTTATATATTGGAAATTTAAAGTCCCAGCTCTTATAGACTCTGAGGGCATGGCTGGTTAACTGTGCTCATGTTGGTGACCTGACATTTGTATAGTTTATGAGAGATGCTCCCTTCTGCCTTTCATATACTATTGTATAACATCATTCTAGTCTTTTCGTACATTTCTAATGGCTTCAGAAGGTCATCTGTTGAGCAAAATCTGGAATCACTTTTGAAGTAATTTCAAACATTATCTATATACTCTGTAAATCGATAACTGACACCATTGATGATAACAATAATCGAGGCACCGACTATCGAGACTTTCTGAGGATCTCAAAAAATGTTAACTTATTGCTTTCAGCTCGATCAGTTTTCAATTGAACTACAATGATGATGACTTAATCGGGCAGACGCTCAATTGTTGGTCAGAGTCAGCAGACCATTACGTATTACTTTTGCTCCTCTGTCTCTCCCTCTCTCTCTCTCTCTTTCTCTGTCTCGCAGTTTGAGTGTCTCTTTCCCTGATAGATATCGAACAAAGCTCAAATTGTGGTTTCACCAACGACGAGGTGTTTTTCATTGCAAATAACAATGCAACGAATATGTGTGGCATCGAAACCAGTTTGATAACTCTCAACTGCTCAACTGCTCAACTGGATCGACAAACTGCCAGGGTTACTTCAATTTTGTTGTTGTGGTGCGGCTGCTTCAGTGGCTGCATTAACTATGTCTCGCTAAAAGATTTCAAAGCTCAGCTGCATTCATGCAGGCATACATAGGCGAAGGCTAAAGTGAAGGCGAAGGCAAAGCCCGATGGAGGGCGGGGCAAGAGCGCAGCAGGGGTAGATTGCTGAGAGGTGACAGGGGCGCCGAAAAGAAGCGATGCAGAAACTGAACTGGGCACGATAACGAAACCGAAACCGGGCACAACAACAACAAAATTTAATGCAATACAAACGATAAGGGAATGTGTATGGTTTTTCGTGTGTATGGGTATGGTTTTGGGAACGGGCACGGGGACGGGGGAATGCAGGGGGGATAAACACAACGACCGAAGCAAACATGAAATCCAAGTATTAAATTGCAACGACCTATATAGAAAGCAGGCACTGTGATGATCGCCAAAAAAAAAGCAAAAAAAAAGTCGGGAACACACTCTTCATTATTATGATGTGCCCCTTTATCCTGCTGATACTCGTTTTCTGCACAGAAGTCAAACTAAAAAAAAAGAAAGAGAGAGGAACCGAGGAAAAGAGAGCCAAAGATTGAGCGGGCTACGTTTAAATTGAAAAGTGCATTCTCAGCTCCAGCGACTAACGCAAGTTTCTTTTTCTCTCTCGCGCTCTGTCGCTCTCTGTGTTAACTCCTCCCCAACCCCAATGAAGATGATGACGCTGGCAATGTTCATGCAACGTGACCTGGCGCACCAAAATGTTTCAGCTTGAGTTTTTTTTTTTGGCAATGGCAATGACAGAGGAGCGCAGCACCCTGACGCGGAACTAAGTAAGAAAACTAGTTTGCAAAGGCGAATTCAGTTTTGGGCTTCACCGGTTTCACCTCACCGGCCCCGGCACCCCGTCACCCGCCATTAGCCCTTTGCCCTTGCTGCGGCTGCTGCTGCTACTGCTCCCTGAGGGGGGAAACTGGTTATTTCAGAGTCCAGTGTCTGCCTGGCCATTTGATTGAAGTTTTTAGCACAATTTCACTTGGCCAAGTTGCTGTTGCTGTTGCTGCCCAATCTGCTGGCCATCTAACTCATCAGTTGGACACGAAAGGCGAAATCCCTAATAAGCAGTCAAAGCTTGACTAAAATATGTTTATACCTCCAAACATACAACAGAACAACAGGCTGCAGTTAGCCTCAGCCTTAGCCTTAGCCTTAATCAACTCTGTTCTGGTCAAATCAAGGCGATCTCCCGACCCCACAGCGAATACTAGACGAAGTAGTTGCTTCTCTGCAAAAACTAGACAAAGATGAAACTGTTTCTTCCCTGCAAATACGAGATGAAGGAGTTATTCAATCAAAAGTACATGTGGGAAGTACTGTATATATAGTATATATATATATATATATATATATATATATATGTGTATATACTTATGTAGATTCAGTCAGAAGCAACAACTCAAGTATGCTGCAGACGCCTTAGCCTAAGCCTAAACCTAAGCTTGACTGGTCTTTGTCTTTTAGCCTGTGCGTGTTTTTGTCTGCTCCGCTTCGCTTTGCTTCGGTTTGGTTTTGTTTTCTTTGGTTTTGTCAGCACCCTTAAGTGTTTATCATGTAAAACACCAAGGAAACATGTCAAACATGCCAAATATGTATGACCTACAAATTATGCGACTGCGACACCCGTCCACACACACACACACAGGGAGAGAGGGAGGGAGTGAATGAAAACCCACGCAGTTTGTTGTTGCCGGTGGCCGACTTGAGTCTCAGGCAGACGAGACTGGTAGAGAAGCGTGGACTCGCATGAACACCAGCAAATCTGGGATTACAGGGCACAACAACAATGGCAGGACTAGTATAGAGTATAGAGTACGAGTCCAGCAAAAGTTTCTGCTCGGCGGCAAGAATGTCGTTGATTTTTTCTGTGTAATAGGGTCTCGTCTTCCCAGGGTCTCAGACAATTCAGACCCAGAAAAGCCCAACGACCACTGCCCCTTCCTTGTGGCATCCCCTAACCCAGGCCGGAATGTTTGCGTGTGAAATACTTTTGTGGTCGGTCAAGTGTGTGTGTGTGTGTATTTCAGACTAAATACACCCACCCAAACCCACACACACACACACATAGTCTAAGATATATGTGAGCATTCAAATGAGAGCAAATGCCTGAAAGTCGACGAGTCTATTACAATGTCGTATCTAGAATGTTGAGGCAAGCAGACCAAGACCACCAGCTGGTGGACTATCTCTCTTTGTTGCTGGCCTGGCAACAAAAACACATGCTACATGCCACATGCCGCATGCCACATACCATACACCATAAACCGTTTGCAGCAGGACGTCAAAGGAAGTCATAATTGGAAATTACACACATAATCATCACACACACATACAACAAATGTTGATAGCTTTGCCCAAGATGACTCCAAGCAGCCCAGAACTCTCTGACTACTATGAATTTATTAGAAATTCAAGAGTGAAATTCTCGGATTTCGGTTTTCGGTTTTTGGTTTTGCGGCACACGCAACGCCCAGCACGTTCCAGATTGACTGACCCCCAAATGTGTTAAGGGAAGTCGAGCAAAATACCCAGGGGGTTGGGGCAGATAGTGGGTTGCAAAGGTTGCCCTTGGGTGAAGGCAAATAAATTGGGGGAGGGATTAGTGGAGGGTCTCCAGTGTAAAAGGAGCAAGAAGCAAGAGCCCGATACCGAGTGGCATGCGTGTTGCGACGGCGTCAAGCAATTTCACTTGTGGGTAAGCCGCTTTAAATGTGGCATCATCTCAACCAAGTCTCGCAGGTATTATGTAAATTAATTAGCTTAGTCAGTCATGCATAGCAACGGCATAACCCTTGCTGCATTTTAACTCGAACTATGCCAACTAACTGCGGATGTCAAGTGTCAAACTGTTTGTAGTTGTGGATGCTGTGGATGCTCTGGTTAAAAATATTCACTCAAATCGCTAGGCACTAATGATAGCCACTTAAGCAGTCGCCTGGACAAGCTGCTAACCCGTCTGTCTGTCTGTCTGGCTGTCTGTCCTTTCACCCTGTCCTGGGTGGCTTGTGTGTTTGTGTCCCAGGTCGGAAGACGGAAGTCAACCCCAAAATGATTTTTAACACTTTTATGATACTTTTGTTGCCGCTTCCTAGTGGGCGCCACAAGACTCGACATCCTCTCGCCTCAACATCTCATATCTCTCCCTCTCTCTATCTCTGTCTCTCTCACTCTCTCCCATTCTCTGTGTCTGTGCTGCTGCCTTAAGCGTGCCACATGGGCGAGCATAAGGCACTCAACTGTGTGTGTGTGTGTGTATGCGTGCTTGGGCACATTTATTGATATGGGCGGCAGTCGGTCCGGCTGTCCTCTGTCCGTCCATCCTTTTGTGTGTGTTTAGTTTAGTTTTATGGGGTGTCCGGTTGCCGTTCCACACAAACACACAACGCACAAGAAACGGCAAAGTGGTAGGGGTAGGGGAAGGGGAAGGGGAAGGGTCAGGGACTGTAGGAAGGACATGAATCGGAAGCCAAGTCAAACGAAGTTGGCTGTCCGCAAATTAGCATGATATGTGCGAGTGCGAGTAGTGGGCTACGTCCACGATTAGGCCCATCAAAGGATTAGGCAATGACGCCCATAAAATAGGCAGGCAGCACGCCACGGGACAAATGGTGAAAGGGTGTAAGGGTGAAAGGACGAAAGGGTGAGCAAGGGGTGCATTGGATTCAAATCACTTGGAATGGGTTCGTTTGTCTGCCTGTTGGCTGCTGCTAGGCAAGTCATGGCAAGGCCAAAGGTTCAAAAGTTTTGACACGCAATTACTTGAACACATGTGGGATAGGCCTGTCTGGGGAGGGCAACAACAACAGCAGCAACAGCAACAACAACAAGAACAACAACAGTAATAAGAGCAAAAAGCACAAGCAGAAGCAGAGAAGCAAGCGATTGGGTTAGGCAAGCCAGGCAAGCCAAGGGGCAAAGGGCAAGGGTTGTTAATATCATTTTAAGTGATTTTATGATGAATTTGTGCCCTAAAATTCCAGCTCATTTGCACACACACACGCTTACACACAGACACACACACACGCATGTACACATCATCAACAACATCATCATCAAGTCCGCCTACTTTTGTGGGTTTTTGCCTGTAAGTTAGGGTAAAAGTTTTAGTGTGAAATTTTCACAGTAATTTTATAGGCGCACTTAAGCGGTTTGCCTCTTGGCAACACTTCTAAATCCAGCCTTTGCCCCTGCCCCTGCCCCTACCACCCATCCCCCCCTGCGTTGCCCTGTCCTCTTCCACTCCCCATTTCTATTCGTTTCACATATCCCACAGTCGGTCGCTCTATTTAGCCTGTAAATATCTACATAAGTGTGAGTGTGTGTGTGAATGTGTGTGTGTGTGTGTGTGTGTGTGTGTGTGTGTGTGTGTGGTGAGTGTGTGTGTGAGTGTGTGTGAGTGTGAGTGTGGTTTGTGGTATATGCGTAAGTGTTGATTTTGTGGCATTTCAGCCTTTTTGAACTTTGAACTTGTTGGTAGTTTTAAGGATTGTTTTGCCGCCTGCAGGATTCCTGATTATGGCCCATCATAGGCTAATTCCATTTGTGTGTGTGTGTGCCTGTGAGTGTGTGGTGTGTGAATGTGTTAAATTGCTTGTGCTTCATGTTATATGCGTGTCTTTATTAGCGTGTGACAAATCATTTAATTCCATAATCGTTTGTTTTTCACATCGTTCTTGTCTGACTCGAATTGACGGCTTCTTAATTTGCCTGTAAAAGTTTTAGCCAACTTGTATATAATTAAATGGCTGAGGGTGGGGGAGGGGGGAGTGTGTAAGTTCCAATAAGTGTGTACCTCATTAAGGGTGTGTATCTTTAACTTGCTACACTCAGCATTTTGCACTTCAGAAAATCGCTCTGAAAACTACAAAGTTTTTCTTATTCTTAGAAATTATTTTTTTAAATATAAGGAAATCAAATTATGCGAATTGCAAAAGCTTTTTTCAAAAATATATATTCCGTGGCAATAATAATTTTATTTAATTTTGTTATTTAACGTTGTTATTAATGTAAGCAAATAGTTCACCGTTTTTTTTTTAAATGGTTTTAATAATTATCAAATTGATAGACAATTAAAATAAATATAAATGCAAACACTGATTTATGCTACATTTTAAAAAAATGTACAATGAAATTAATGTAGCAAGAATAACTGTATAACTGTACTTTGAAACTTGGTGGGCGATTTTTTAAGGAGCGCATTCGTCGATTTTGCAATCAACTTTTAGTTTGCGATTGCCACTTTGAATTAATTTCGAATAGTCCCCAAGGGGAGGCTGAGTCCAGCCATATTGTGGGCATTGTTATAAAACACATCTCAACTCTGAGTGTGTGAATGTTTTAATAGTAGATATTATTACAATAGTTTTCAATTTAAGTTCAATGTAAAGTTGATGTATGATTATGTCAAGTGGAAATGCATCTTTTACATGAAGGTTACTAATCAATAGACGCACAGTATATCGATAAGCTATCGATAAGTATGATCTGTAACTTGTAGACAAGATGTATGTGCAGATAAGTGATGGATAATGTATATTAATTTGACACTCCAAATAATATGAAATAAAATGGAAAATTGTAAATTGAGGCTGAATTGTTTGCAATTGCTGGCCTGTTTGTACTGCACCATAAATAAGTAAATGCATATACATGTATATGTATATATATATATGTATATATATATATATATATATATATATATATATATTAAGCTATCTGGCTCAAAGGTTAACCTTGAACGCTGGCAAATAATCCATTTGTTCGCTTATACGACGATATGAGCAGAAGAGCTAAAAAGTTGAATAGTTGCTGAAAAACAGAAAAAAAATTCATGTATAAAAAAAGAGGATCACCTTGAGGATGAGGAGTTTGTTTGACTTTTGCAACCCAAAAAGGCCAGCCAGCCAGCAAAGTGTGTCTTAACTTATTCACTCACTCATTTCAGTTGGTTTTGTGTATATATATATATATACATGCATATTCCATTTATTTATTTTGTCTTTTTCGTATTTTTGCTCGCTCTTCATTGATTAAGTGATACTAAATTAAAGGAGCCCTCAACTCGTCTACCTCGTCTACATGCGAACAAAACTAAAAACCAAAAAAAAACAAAGCATGCAATTATTTTTCAAAGTGCAAGAGAAGCGCGCAAATAGAGCAAACAGAGTGGAGACGGGAGAGCGAGGGGAGACTCTGAGCTGTTGAGACGGGTGCATTGATCCCAAATCCACAAAACAGAGAACACCAAAAAAAAAAAAAAAACTAAAATTCAATTTCGAAACCGACATCTACGAAAAGCAAGAATGAGCCGAAAATTATGTGTGTGTGCGTGTGTGTGCATGTATGCGAAAAGAATGTAAAGCGAATTCGAAAACAAAAATGTTATGCTGTGTAAATCTAAAGACCTTTTCCTGCACCATCACAGCAGCTTTGACTTTCAATCTGAGAATGCATAGGCGTGCTGTATGTGTGTGTGTGTGAAAAAACCAAGGAGAGAATGAAATTGAGAAGCTCTCTAAGCAGAAATCATCAGTAGGCAGTAGGCAGCAGCACCGTGTATCCCCAATTCTCTCCATCTCCTGCTCCATCTCCATCTCCCTCTCGCATAGTTGCAACGCTGATCTTGCGCACTTGTACAGTCAGCCAGGGGCTGCTGTAGTGCCTGCCAAAGCTTTGGCCCTATTCGAGCTTTCGATCTAAGAGAAAGCTAATAGATTACCGGACATTCAAGCTTTCTCTATTTGGGTAGAAATGAAATGAGCTTTTGATTATTAGATGGCATTTGGCACGATAATGTTCAGTTCATGAGGGGTGGAAGGAGGGGAGAGGAGGTATTTGGTTCGAGAATAGGCGGAAGCAGCAGCAGCAGCCAAGCAAAACAAAAAGCAACAAGGGGCGGGGGACACAAAGCAAAGTCACGCTGCTGTTTATCACCGCTGCTCAAACTGCGGTCTTTGAACTACCAAAAAAAAATAAACAAAAAAATTTAAAAAATATATTAAAAATTCTGCTGCATGGAGCAAAGCAGTGAAACGGGGCGAAGCCAGGCGATCTATGTAAAGCTGCAGTCGCAGTTGCAGTCAGCGTCGCAGTTGGCATCGCTGCCGACGTCGTTGCAGTCCAGGGGGCATCGATAGGGGTGCAAGTGTGGTGGTGAGCCAAACACACACACACTCACATCGCGCGAAAAGAGAGAGAGAGAGAGAGAGAGAAAGAGAGACGAAGTGAAAGAATGGGAGAGCGAAAGAGCAAAAGACAGTGATAGAGAGATTGAGGCAACTTTTGCCAAAAAAATAACACTTTTTTGGCAAATTCACTCAGCTCTCTCTCTCTCTCTTCTTCTTCTTTTTTTGAGAGAGAGTCGCATTCTGTAAGGAGGGGAAGATCGCAGTCAGTAGTTTGAAATATGCAAGCACAAATACACACAAGCACACACACAGAGGCACGCAAACAAAGCTTTGTATTCATGCATGTGTGTATACATGTGTGCGTGTGTGCATACATGTGAAGATGTGTGCATACTCTACTACCTCTCTCCCTCTCACTCTTCCCAATGGGGCAACAGGCATCCATCCATTCGTACTTCCTAAATTCTCAGTGTGCCCTCGCTAGGTCGCAGCGCTGCGATCACAATTGCAAGCTTCCCTGTGTGTGTGTGTGTATGCGTGTATGTATGCATGTGTGTGTGTGTGTGTGTGTAGAGAAACCTCAAAAAGTTGTACTGAAGCCGTTAACCTCGGCTACGCGTTCGTCGTCCGAGTTTGTTTTTGAAAATTATCAACGCCGTTCGGTTTTAGTGAACCGCACGAGAAGAGCTTGATGGGAGCAGGGGCAGGGGCAAGGGTAGAAACAAACTGCGACATTGATGATGATCGGCACATGTGCAGCGACAGAGAAACAGAGAGAGAGGTGGGGGTGGGAAGGGGAGGGGGTAGAACGAAGCGTGGGCAAGGGGTGAACGCTTAGCCACCATAATGTAAATAAATAAGTGAAGTCATTTGCTAAAATGTTGGGAGACGCAACGCAACGAAGCACATGTGAAACACAACAATAAAACAAAAACAGCAAGCATTTTAGTCACATGCACTGCAAGCAGCGCTGCAAGAGTATACACATACACACTCATATTTCTCAATGTATGTGTGTGTGTGTGTGAATGCGCTGCACAAAAATTACACAAAAATTACGCAAAGAAAAGTAAAAAAATATAAAATCAAGAAAAGAAGAAGAAATAAAAGACACACACACACACACACACACACACACACACACACACAGACACACACTTGCATAAACTTGTTGGAGAGCTTTTGTGTAAAAAGAACAAGATTTGTGAATTGCAATATTTGGCACACACAAACGAGTTCCGGGCATGCAACTGCGCTGCAAACTCATTCCCCTCCCTCTGACCCTACCCCTGTACCCCCCCCCCCCCCCCCACACACACACACACAAGACCCATTTGCCAGATCCAGTTAGTTGCCGTCGAGAGCGCATTTTTGAACATTTTTATTTTTTTTTTGGGCACAGCTTTCTATGCGTTGTCAGGGCGCGCAGGCGCATCACAGACTCTGGGACATGGGACGAGTGATGAGTGACGCAGGGAGCGGGGGAAGGGGGGGGGGGGGGGGGTGTATGATCGACGAGCGGCGAGTGGCGAAGGCAAACACGAAGCTGAAGACGAAGATGAAGATGATTCCCCATTGGCGTCGCCCTTAAATCATGAAAACCTCTTCCTCAGTGCGTGTGTGTGTGTTTGTCGACAAATCTGTTTATATTTATGTACGTACATATGTGTGTGTGTATGTTTGTATGTATATAGAGACTTGCATAAGGCGGCCGCGTTGAAAGTTTGAGTTTTCTTTGCTGTTTGCATTTTGCACTTTGCATTTGTTCGCCGGATTTGTTTGCTTTGTGCCGAATTTGTGCGTGATTTCTCTTTTTGAGTGTATTTTAAGGCACACACACACAGCCACACAAACATGAGCACAACCCAACAAAGCAATGACAAAGGAGAGTAGTAGATCAGTGTAGAGAGACGTAGAGTTGAGTAGTGTAGAGAAGATGAAAGCTTTCAGATGTGCTGGCTGAGAAAGCAATACGAGGCTAAGCAATTGCAGTGATGGAGAGTAGTCGAGCAGTGTAGAATAGAGTGGTGTAGAGTAGATGTATGCATGAAAGCTTTGACAGACGCATTAGTTGTTGAAAAGTAAACAACTGGACTGATGGAGAGTAGTCGAGTGGAGTGGTGGAGAGAAGGATGGTGTAGAGTGTAGAGATGCGACTGGAGCAGTCTTCAATAAAGTATTTAGATTTGAAACTAAAGCTTTGACAGACGCATCACTGCTTAGATTGTAAACAATTAATTTCTTTTGACCAGGTGATGTAGATGATGTCGAGGGCGATGCGGGGTGTGCCAGCTGAGGCAGCTGATACAGATGCAGTGGTGCGAAAGCAATTTGGAATGCGTATACTAATTTCTTATCACGCCTGGAGAGCAATGCAAACACAACTGCATAAAAAGCAAATGCGAGGGCGTGGCTGGCCAAACCAGACACGCACACTAGCACTATCTCTGCCCCGCCCCCAGCTCACCGCCCACTCGCCAGTCAGAAGCCCCTTTTCCGAGTCTAGTAAGTATTAAATTATTTAAAAAATATGCAAAAAAGCCACAATTTTTTTATAACAACACAAACAGGTAGAGTGAGTGTGAGTGAGAGGGAGAGTGAGGTTGTTTATATGTATGTACACATATATATATGTAAGTACATCCTAGCTGCACACATAGATGTTTATATGTAGGCATATGCGTGGGCAAATTAAATTGATAAATGCATACAAAAGAACACAATGAAAAAAAAACAATATAGGTAAAATCGCATTAAAATACAAAATAATAAAAATCTATAAGTAAATAACTACGCGTAGGCGCAGCCATTTCATATTTATATAAGCCCACAGCATACAAAAAAAAAAAAAAAAAACAAAAATAAAAACAAACAAAAGAACAAATTGAACTACACTGGCCAGCTTGAGTGTGCGTGTGTGTGCGTGTGTGTGTGTGTGTGCATAATAGATAACTATACGCACTGAATACACCAAAAAAAAAAGGAAAAAATAAAAATGCATCGACCGAAGCAGCAAAATCGAACTTGGCGTATTTTGAATTTGGCTCTACGATCTCTCAGCTCTGCTCGGTTTCTTAGCCATCGCTACATAGACATCTGCACACGCACACACGCACATACAGATGTGCATATGTATATGTTACACATACTCTGTGCTCCAATGCACGCATTTTTATATGCTATTCCTGGCTGCTGACTGACTCTCTCTCTCTCTCTCTCTCTCATTCTCTCTCTCCCTCTCTCTATCTCTCTGTCACATACACACACTCTCTCTATCACTCTGTCACGCTCTCCCACTCTCACACTCACTCTCACACACTCTCTCTCTCACTCTCTCTCTTTACCTCGCTCCCTCTCTCGCTCTAACAATCGCAGCACATGCTGCAAAGCAGAGCAGGAGAGTTTTGGGCACGCACTTTGCCTACGGTCCATCCGTCTATAACTACCTACCTTCACACTCCCCACTCCCCCCGTCGCCACTCCCCACTCGCCCCGTGCTACGCACCAAACATTCTCGACAGTGCAGAGAACGGGTTGATCGGGGCGTATGTGTAATTTGGCGCCACCCGGAAAGCGTTGTTGAAAAACAAAACAAAACAAAAAGTGAAAACAACACAAAAATAAAGCGAAAAAAATGATGTCAGTAGAGAAAACGAGCAAAACAACCAGAATAAAAATGAACCAAATGGAAATGCACACACACAAAATGCGTATGTGCGTATGTGCATGCGTGTGTGTGTGTGTGTGTGTGTGCGTGTGTGTGTGTGCGGCTAACGAAATTGCAATGGCGGCCAGCACATCCGGGCTGGCTCTCTCTCCCAGTCCAGGCAGCCTCCACGTTTGCATTTTATTTTCGTGCGTGTAATGCAATCGGCTGGACAAAGTGACAGTCTGTGTGTATCTGTGTGTATGTCTCTGTATGTGTGTGTATCTGTGTGTGTGTGTGCGTATATGCAAAGTTTTTGGACATGCTTTTTAATTTT